>CM021101.1:631952698-632651587 GCA_007115665.2 Sequoiadendron giganteum
CCTTTGAGTTAATTGAATTTGGTGAATCTACTCCTAAGACCGAGTCTGCATTCAAAGCTACTCTATCCAAAAAAAGACAACAAAGATACAATCTAGGAGAAATTTCCAAAAGGACATTCAAATATGAAGATAAGATGAAAAATACTGAAGATGAAGAAAAAGAATTAGAAGAAATGGAAGCATTGATTGTGAAAAGAGAAGCCAAAGGTCATGGTAAGTACAAAGGAAATTTAACAATCAAATGTTTTTCTTGCAGTTAAATAGGTCATTTTGCATCAAGATGTCTTGAAAGAGTTTCTAAGTACAATCCTGAGAAGAGTAGATTTCAAAGGAAATGCTATTATGATGAAGAAGATGTAACTGATGAAGAATCTGATAAAGAAATTGGAAATGAAGATGAATGGGTATCATTGCTATCAAAGAAAATGGTCAGGTGTCCACTGAGTTTACTAGTAATTGGAATGTTGAGAAATCTCTTGTAGAAAAAATTAAAGAAAAGGATGAGTGGGTTATTAACAAGGGATGCTCACGTCATATGATTAGTGACAAAATCAAGTTTGTAAGCTTGGAAAACTATGATGGTGGTGTTGTAAGGATTGGAGACAACACTTCTAGTGTGATTTGTGGTAGAGGCACTAATTATTTTGGTGGTAAGCACAATAATGATGTTGTTATTTATGTAGAAGGATTAAAGCATAACTAGTTAAGTGTTGGATAGATGGTAGATAAGGGTTACAATATTCAATTCAAGGATGGTAAGTGCTGAATAAGGGGAAGTTATGGACATATGATTGCTTTAGGTACAAAGACAGAAGGTAATATCTTTCATTTGAGTGTTTCTAGTGAAAGTTGTTTAATTTCTCAGATTGATGTAAGTTGGTTATGGCATAGGAGGTTGTGTCATGTGAACTTTGATAACATTGTAAAGTTAAGCTCTACACAAGCATTCAGAGATCTTCCTAAGTTACTGAAGCCTACTAACACTATGTGCAAGGAATTCTAGATGGCAAAGTAGACAATAAATTCTTTTCAGAGCAAACAATATAGCTCTAATGGAGTACTGGACTTGATACATACTGATCTATGTGGTCCATCCAAAATTAGAAGTATACAAGGTGAAAGGTGTTTTATATTTCTCATTGATGATTATTCTAGAATGATATGGGTTGCTATCTTAAGAGAAAAACATGAAGCATTAGAAAATTTCAAAAGTTTCAAGACTATGGAAAAAAATGAGATAGATGAAAATATCAAATGCCTAAGGTCAGACATAGGTGGTGAATTCACTTCCCGAGAATTCAATTCTTTCTGTGAAGAGAATGGAATCCAAAGACAACTATCTTCTCCCCAGACCCCTCAAAAAAATGGAGTTGTTGAAAGAAAGAAAAAAACCATTCTAGACACTACTAGAACCATGATGTTGGAAGCAAATGTTTCTCATCTCTAATGGAGAGAAGATATAAGTACTATTGTGTACACCATTAACAAGGTGAATATCAACAGCAATTCTGGTAAGACACCTTTTGAGCTATGGTTTGGTTATAAGCCTACTATCAAATATTTCAAAAAAATTGGAAGCAAATGTAACATCAAGAGAGATGATGTTGTATGAAATTTTGATCCTAGAAGTGATGAAGGAATATTTTTAGGCTACTCTACTAAAAGAAAAGCTTACCGGTGCTTTCATAAAAGGTTGAAGAAAATGGTTGAAAGTGCAAATGTCAAAGTTGATGAAGATATTTTTAGACCATCTAGATGTAGTGGATATGATTCAGATGATCAACATGATAATACTAACAATAGAAATAATGTTTAGACACAGAATCAACATCAGATTGTTCTAGTGAACCAAGAGAATCAGGAAGCAGAAACTAGTAGAAGTGCAAAAAAAAAAACACAAGAACAAGAAGTTAGAGAAAATCCTAAAACTCTCAAGTATGTGAGGCAAAATAACTCTAATAGTCAGATCATAGGAGATAAGAGCAAAGGTGTGCAAAATAGAAGAATAATTTTGGAGGAGTATTGTCTAATTTCCAAAACTAAGCCTAACAATAGCAATGAAGCATGAAAAGATGAATATTGGATGGAATCCATGAAAGAAGAACTAATGCAAATAGAGAAAAATGATACATGGGATCTTGTTCCTAGACCTCAGAACAAAAAATTGATAGGAACCAAATGGGTGTTTTGGAATAAGCTGAATGATCAAGGTGATGTGGTCAGAAACAAAGAAATACTGGTTTGCAAAGGGTACTCATAGATGGAAGGTATTGATTTTGAAGAAAGTTTTTCCCTGTTGCTAGAATTGAAGCTATAAGATTATTTATTGCTTATGCTACTTTCAAGAATTAAAAAGTCTATCAGATGGATGAAAAAGTCAGCATTTCTAAATGGTAAAATAGAAGAAGAAGTTTATGTTGAACAACCAGATGGATTTCAACTGACTGACAAAGAAAATATGGTATGATGATTAAAGAAAGCTTTATATGGACTCAAGCAAGCTCCTAGAGCTTGGTATGCTAGATTGGAAAAATACACGTTGAAACTTGGATTCAATAAAGGTACTACTAATAACAATCTGTATTTCAAACTGGATCAGAATAAATAATTGATCATTGAAGTCTTTGTTGATGACATTATTTTTGAAGGTGATGATGATTTGTGTATGAATTTTTCTGATGAAATGAAAAGTGAGTTTGAAATGTCAATGATAGGAAATCTGAAATTCTTTTTAGGACTACAAATAACTCAATTAGATGATGGAATTTTCATATCTCAGTATAAATATGTAAAAGAGTTATTGAAAAATTTTGGCATGGAAGATTCAAAGCCAATTGGTACACCTATGGTAACCAAATGCAAAATTACACAAAATGATGATTCTACTAAAGAAAATCAAACAAGATACAAGTCAATGACTGGTGGATTACTCTATTTTACTCAAACCAGGCCAGATAAATTGAATGTTGTATGCATCGTTGCTAGATATCAAGCTGATCCTAAAGATTCTCATGTGACTATTGTGAAAAGAATTTTTAGATACCTGAAAGGGACAGTTGATCTTGGTCTTTGGTATCCTAGGGATGATGATCTTATCCTGATTGTTTTCACTGATGTTGATTGGGTAGGAGGTGTGGATGACAAGAAGAGTACTAGGGGCAGTGCATTATTCTTATAGAAGAAGGTTGTATCTTGGCTAAGGAAAAAGCAAAATTTTGTTTCATTATCTACTACTGAGGTAAAATATATTGTTGTTGAAAACAATTTTACTCAAGTATTGTGGATGAAGAAAATTTTGAGAGATGTGAGATTTGAGTATCAAAAAGCCATTGCCATATTCTGTGACAATTCAAGTGCCATAAACATTTCCAAGAATCTAGTGCTACATTCAAAGACAAAGCATATATCTATCAAATATCACTTCTTGAGAGATAAAGTAAGTGACAAAGAAGTTAGATTGGAGTATATACCTATCAAGGAGAAAATTGTAGACATCTTTACTAAGCCATTGCCTAAGGATAATTTTGAGTACCTCAGAGGGAAGTTAGGGGTGATTTCCCCTCCTGATCAGAACTAAGAGATGTAGGTCTTTGCATCAGTCTATAAATTCATAGCCATATCCTATTTCAAATTTATGTTGTGGTGGCTGCTACTTAGGGGGAGTAGTCAGATGATTCAAATATGTGATCAGAGAATGTGCACCTTTTCCATTGATGTCAAAGGGGGAGAGAAAAAATGTGAAAAACATGGGAGAAGAAGGAAATAGGAAAAAAGTGCACAACCTAAGGGGGAGATTGTTGGAGAAGAGCTAGTTGGATTGATGGCATTATTTTTCAAATCATGTGTTGCCATCAATGCCAAAGGGGGAGATTTTTGGATGTTAAGGTTATGTTGCTGATATATGGTTGTCATTGATGTCAACACTATTAGCATTGGTGATTATGAAGGTTGTATATGTGAGGATATTGAGAAAATTATAATAAATATATTACAAGCAACCAGTGAAGCTGTGAAGGTCAAAATGTTGGAAAGTTGTGAACGTTGATTTTTTGGTGGTGCACACTAAAGGGATTGTTGTTAAGTCTATCTAGTATGTTGTCTAAAATTTTCAATGGTACACATCAATATTTGAGGAAATTATGAAGTTATATGTTCCTACAATCATTATGTTACTGTAGTAGGTGTTCTTGGAAGAAAAGGATGAAATTTTGGTAATTTTAGTTGTTGCACATGTACCTGTGGCATTCATGGATGACTCTAGATCATGCTCTATCGGTTTTGTACATCTGCATTGATCAGAGTGTTCATGATCAAATATTTTTCCGATGTGTGCTCGAGTTTTCATGTTCTTGTATGACATGATGGTGGTAGCATGTTGCGGATCCATGAGGATTAATATTTTATTGTTTGACAAATTCAAAGGTGTTTGTTTGGGTCCTCACTATGTTGTGACCAACTTGTGTTGGTACACATTAATATTTATGTATGTATTGAGGCCGAGAGTTGTAAGTCATTATTTTTTTGTGGCCGATAGAGTAGTTGATGTAAATGCATGTGGTAGATATATAAGACCAATTTTTTACTCATTTTGCAGTGTGCTCAAGGTATGATCAATGTGTGCAAGTGGTGTACATGTGTGAATATAGATCAAATCATTTAAGAGTAGAGCATAGTGTGAAAGAGATTAAGCAAAGTGTGGAAGAGTGCACTGACGTTTTTGTGTGCCTAACCAGAACTGTAATTAGGATTTTTTAGAAGCTAAATTCTTAGTTTGAAACTCATCAGATGGATTTAATCTAATTATTGTATGTAAGGCAATGATCCTTCCTCTGAGTAGTGTTCTCTAGGTAGTGTGCCTGAATGCAAGTGCATTCCTTTTTCATTCTTCATTATACTTCTAACAGGGTATAATCTTGTGGACTAACATCCACCATGGTTTCTCACCTAACAATGTTTCCACATATAAAATCTTGGTGTTCATGTGTCTCTAATGTGTTATTGATTTATGCTTGCACTATTAATTATCAGATCTGAGATATAAGGTTGATCAATGTTGAATAAGTTTGATTTTGGTAACAACTGATTCACCCCCCTCTCAATTATCTATCCTTGTTTTGCCAACATGGTATATAGGTCACGTGAAATAGTCCTAGCCGCATCAGCTATCTCTACTCACCTTGTCTCAACTAATCCCTGAATGTGTGTCATCGGGCAAAACTCTCGAGTGTATATGGGTGGTAATTGTTTCTACATACACAGAAATGGAGGTTAGCACATAATTGAAAACCATCCTTATCATCTATCTAATCAAAAGTGCACAAGTAAATTGAGCCTAAACTAATTCAACCCTAGCTAAAGTCAATTGTGTCGCTCTTCCCTTCACTTGTGTCACGCCATACATATGTGTCATTTCAACCATCACTTGCATCTCTCTACATCAATTAGAAAGTTTATCTTTTCACATGTGTCACATTATATCATTTTTGTTGATCCCGCCATTAGTTGTGTCACTTTATAAAAAATGTGTCAAATTAACCTGCTTTTACATTGCAATCTAGTGATTGTGTTGCACAACTTGACACTTGCATTGCATTTCAGCACTTGTGTCGCCCAATTGCATGATTGCGTCGCTTTAAACTTAAACCTAGCCCACCCTTCCCACTTGTGTTGTGATGCATCACATACATGCAACATGAAGGAATTTGCATCTTTTGTGAAAGTAGATGCATCAAACTACAGAACGATGCATCTGCAAAGGCAAAAGTGGGTATAAGGTACATATCGGTGGCTCTATGCCCTCTGGCCATTAGTAGGTCCATACCTAATATCCGCAGTGATCTGCCTCCAAAATAGTTATTTTTGCACAATGTCCTCTTGCTCTGAGCTCCGAATCTCCAAAAGACAAAAGTGAAAATGAATTACCATTTTACCCAAATCAAGCCTATTAATAGGGTGAAAATTAGGGTTTCCCTTAGGGGTTATTACTAGATGCACTATTTGACCTGTTTGACCACTCTTTTGACTACCTTAAACTTGTCAAAATTCAAAACCGAATGCGCCATTGTGTTTCTAGTCATCAAATTAACTTATCGGGACACTTTCCAAATTTTTTTGACATCGGACCAAAATTTGTAAATTTTCCCAAGGGGGCATATACACTCTATACCTTTGCTGGGGCATATTAAGAACTAAATTTTCTTTGTCACAATGCGATTAAATGCATTATCAAAAAGAGGGGAAAAATGTAGACACATAAAATTGACCTAGACTTGCAAACTATATTTTCCCCATATTTCTTCTCAACATAATTAAAACATTTAATTATGTCCTATAGTCCGAATTCAACTATTAATTAAATAATTCTCAATTATTTAATTAATTCATACCTTTTATTCCTCCTGGCTATTTAAATAAATAAATTATGTTTATTGTATTTAAATAGGTCACTAATTTCTTATGTCCCTCTATAATTAAATAAATTCCTAAATTTATTTAATTATTATTTGTCTACTATTTTCTCCTGATTATTTAAATAAAAAAACTTTATTTATTTATTTAAATATGTCATTAATTCCTTATGTCTTCTTATAATTAAATAAATTCCTATAATTTACTTAATTATTGTCCTCATCAACTTTCCTTCTAATTTTAAATAAATTGATTTGTTTAAAATTACCCACTTTCTATTTTCCTGCCAAGTAAATAATTTAAAATCATTATTTACTGTCACATGACCCCACCACTTTTGAATTAAATTGATTTTTTATTCAAAAGGTCTGTAACGCCCCACCATATAAACCCCACAAGACACCATTTTTTTTTTTAAAGAACATTGCATAAGATGGTCGTGAACAAACATTACATAACGAAACCTAACTAGCCCCATGGGGGCACATGGTTGCATTACACGTAAATGTTCCCAAACCAACAACATCATTTAAAATAATTCCAAGAAGCTAACAATAGAAGCATACATTCACAAGATAACATAATGGTAATATACAACCATCCATGATCAATAGAGATGAAAAAGATACATACATCATTTTATTACATTTCAATTCAAATTAGTATTACAATTGTGGAGCATATTTCCACAGATATAACACATCATGGATACAATAATACATTACATAGTGCTTCCCTTATATCAAAAAGAAGAGTACATCAAGTACAAGAATAATAAATCAATGAAGAATAAGGTACAAAGCATAGAATAGTCTTCAACCAAGTGATGCTCTGGGAACTCTACATCTGCTTCAACATCATGAACACAAGTTGGGAACCCAATAGGGTGCATAGCATGTTCCACCCAACCATGTGGACTTGAAGGCCCACCCCCTATACTAGGAGAAGACAAGAAAGACCCACGATAAAGAATAGTCAGGTGGAAAAGCAACAAGACTCAACAACATAAGAGAAACCAGAAACATGATTAACAACAATATCAAAATGACTCGATAAGATGACTACTTCCAAAGGCACATAAGGGAAATAACAAGGGATACTATGGGAGAGTGTCATCGCACGGTCCTATCATGGGTTTGTTGGAAAAAGTGCCTAAATCCTTACTAGCATGGAACTCTTGAAAGAGCAGTATCGTTGAGACCCTTGGAATGTCTTGGCGATGAGCAACTATCTTAGAACATCAGAGAACTATGACCTTGGACCTGTCTTGCCGATGGAAGTCATCGGCGTGACTTGATCTATCAGAGTGAGTTTCCAAACTCACTCTGATAGCAGAAGTCTTGGCGACGTCGGTGTGACACTGCGGTTGTCTTGGCGATATCGACATGACTAGAACAGTTAGAGTGACATTACTAACTCACTCTGATGGTAGATGTCTGGGCGATGAAGATCATCGGGGAGAGTATTGGTGATGGAATTTTCAAGGAGAATTGTGTTGGGGTGACCTCTCGATCTCCTATCAATGGTGTTTCTCTTGCCGATGGATCTGTTCCTGGTGAACGATTGGCATGACTCTTGCCGATTTGCATGGTTTAGTGTTCATTGGGTCATCAAGGAGACATGAGTGTTCGTTGTGACTTCACAGTGTGTTGGCGATAGAGATTGTCTTGCCGATGGTCCTGAAGATAGGGGAGACTTCACCGAAGTCTGAGTGATAGGAGTCGGTGCCATGTGTGATAGCTCATGCATACTCTAACATCGATTTGAAACATTTTTTGTCTCACCGATGAGTGATAGAGTTGAAATTGGTTGACCAAGCATTCATCCTACATGTTTTTTCTTGGACCAATGAGCGATATAGAATGCAAACCGATTGGGAACTTGAACTGTTATGACCGTTTTCTTGTGGGAAACAAACAAATAGCTTCAACAAGTGATGAACAGTTCAGTCGAGGGTCTAGTAGGGTTGGGGTTGGTTAGTCGAATGATCAGTGAGTGAATTCCATTGTATGCTAATGAAAGTATTGTAATAGTGTAGTTCGATACAAGGTTGATCAGGGAAATGTTGCTGATATAGAATTGTCATATGAAAAGAAGAGACTATAACTTGTGTAATTTGATTACTGTAATACAAGTGATCTGTCTTTGGTGTGGTGGGTTTTTCTCCCGTAAGGGTTTTCCCACGTAAATCTGGTGTCAATTGTGTTATGTGTTTATTTCTCAGTTTTGGT
Organism: Sequoiadendron giganteum; assembly: GCA_007115665.2. Lineage (NCBI taxonomy): Eukaryota > Viridiplantae > Streptophyta > Pinopsida > Cupressales > Cupressaceae > Sequoiadendron > Sequoiadendron giganteum. The sequence continues at coordinate 631,961,338 of CM021101.1, forward strand.
TTTTCTTTCATGTGTGTCTTAATGAACTCTAAATGTAAAAATTAAAATGCATATCTCTCTTCTCCTCTGAGACTTGGCATTAGGAAAAATTGTTCCGCTATTAAATTTTTCCTAACAAGTGGTATAAGAGCATGGCCAATTGTGTTATCCTTGTGGGTAGATTGGTTTTTTGTGTCAATTTATGTTCAATGGGACTTTTGTAGAAGTCTTGAATTTTTCTAATTGCATATTAAGATGGAAACGACAAATAATGTATGGAAGAATTAAAATTGAGAAATTCAATGACAACAATTTTGAGTTGTCGAAACTTAAAATGCAAGACCTGTTGATGGATCATGATCTTTGGATTGTTGTGTCTAGAAAAAAACCTACAACCATGAAGCAAGAAAATTGGGATCTCGTAAATCGAAAAGAAAAAGGGTTGATAAGATTCTATTTGGTAGAATCTGTTCTCTTGAATGTTCATGAAGAGAAGACTGCCTCTACATTGTGGAAAAGACTAGGAGGTATTTATCAAGGAAAGTCCTTGGTAAATAATTTGTTCTTGAGGAAGAATTTGTACTCTTTGAAGATGGGGGGAGGAACGTATGTTTCTGATCGCTTAAATACCTTTAACATGCCGATTGCTCAGTTAGCATATGTCGGTGTGAAGATTGAAGAAGAAGATCGGTATATGCTCTTGGTATATTTTTTCCCAGATTCTTGGGATCACTTGGTGATGGCGATTGGGAGCACAACAACCACTTTAAAAATGGAGGATGTGGTTGCTTATTTTTTATCAGAAGAGATGAGAAGGAAATCTTCTGAGATGGTGAAGGAGATTCTTATTGTTTGAGGTAGATCAAAGGAAAAAGGCAAGAAAAAGGACAAGAAATCCAAATCAAAATTAGGAGATCAAAGTCTCCTAGTAAGAAGTCCAAGGTGAAGTTTTGGAACTATGGGCAACCTGGTCATGTACGAAAGGATTGCAGAGAGGAGAAAAAGAAGTGGAAGAAGAATTCTTTTGACAATGATTCTTCTTAGAGTTATGCAAATGCCCTTATTGCAGCTTTGAAAACTTAGGAATCAGATGATGTCTCGCTGATTGATTCTAGAGCATCATTTCACATGACATCTCATAGAGACTAGTTTAATAAGTATGAATAATGTGATGGTGGAAACGTTTATCTGGCAACCGATTCATCTCTTGAGATAGTTGGTCGTGGAAGATTCTGAATTCAGTTTCCTGATGGTAGAATTAAGGGAATTGATGGTGTAATGCATATACGAGGTGTGGCTCAAAATTTACATTCTTTAAGCAAGTTGAACGATGTTGGAGTGCAAGTCTTGTTCTCTAGAAATGGCTATAAAATGACCAGAGGCTCGATAGTGCTAGCTAGGGGTGCCCGAATTGGTACTCTATTCAAGTTGTATGCATTGGTTGTTCAATGCAATAGTGTCTCTGAAAAGTCACAAAAGGTTGTTCATAAAAAGAAGAATGAAAATGTTCCTATTGGAGAAAATTACTTAGAATTCAAACTTCCAGCAGAAAATACTACTGGCATCAGAGGCTCGATCACATTGGTGAAAAAGGTTTGAAAGCCTTGAAGAATAAAAACCTGGTTGAGGGGCTTGATGTTTGTAATCTCGATTTTGAATTCTATGAACATTGTATATATCGAAAACAACACCGTGTTTCATTCGACTCTAGTCCTCATAAATCTTCTGGTCTTTTGGATTATATTCACTCTGATGTGTGTGGTCCAGTGGATGTTCCTTCGTTATCGAAGTCTAAATATTATGTTTCTTTTATTGATGATTATTCGAGAAGGGCATTTGTCTATTTTTGAAAAAGTAAATCAAAAGTGTTTAGTCATTGTAAGGAATTTAAAAACCTTGTGGAAAATTAGACTGGAAGAAAAATAAAGTGTCTAAGTATTGACAATGGCGGTGAGTTTGGTTTTGATGAGTTTGAAATGTATTGCAAAGACCATGGGATTAAGAGGCATAAAACAACACCTTACACTCCACAGAAAAATGGAGTTGCTGAAAGGTTGAACAAGATGTTGATGGAGAAGGCAAAAAGTATGTTGAGAAATTCTAGTTTGGAGCAGATGTTTTGGGCTGAGGCTGTGGCTTCAACATGTTACTTATTGAATCGATCACCTTCTTCAACACTTTTTGATATAACGCCTATGGAAGCTTGGTCTGGTAAGAAGCCCTCTCTCAGACATATTCGTGTCTTTGGCTGCGAAGCATATGTTTATGTGTCGGATGTGAAACTATCTAAATTGGACAACAAAGCTAAAAAATGTATCTTCATTGGGTATGGTCTTGGTGTGAAAGGATACAAGCTTTGGAATCCTGTGACTAAGAAGGTATTGTACAACAAAAGTGTAATTTTCTGGGAACTGAAACCTTCTTTAGTGGATCTACAGTTAGGGATGAAAGAAGAGGAAAAGAAGAATGATGTTGTTGAGATACCTCTAACTCCAGGGAAAGAGGAACAACACATTGAAAGTGTACCTAAAACTAAGGAGAGTTTGAGCAACTTTGAGAGTTCTGTATAAGAAGATGAACCACAACCTCAGCCTAAGCCTATGAGGAGGTCTAAACGTGAGAAGAAACAAATAGATAGGTATGGATTCTCTATGTCAAATTCTAGTTGTGCATATGCTTTGATTACTAACACAGATGAGCCTAGGACTGTAAAAGAGGAAACTGAAATGTCTAACTCATATTCCTGGTTGGAAGCCATGAATGAAGAAATGGCATCATTAAGGAAAAATGATACTTGGTATCTGGTCCCATTGCCTAAAGGTAGAAAGCCTATGGGTTGCAAGTGGGTGTTTAAAAATAAAATTGGTCTGGATGGTTGTGTTAAAGTATAAAGTGAGATTGGTTGCGAAGGGTTATTCCCAACTAGAGGGAATTGATTATGGGGAAATTTTTTCTCTTGTAGCAAAGCTGACATCTATCAGATTTTTTTTATCACTTGCTGCAGCCTATGATTTGGAGATTGAGTAGATGGATGTGAAGACAAAATTTTTTCATGGTGATCTTGAAGAAGAAATCTATATGTCCCAACTTGAGCACTTTGTGAGAAAAGGTAAAGAAAATCTGGTTTGCAAGTTGAAAAAATCTCTGTATGGTTTGAAGCAATCACCTAGAATGTAATACCAGAAATTTGGCACATTTTTTTTGTCTTTGGGATTTGTAAGATCAAAATCAGATCATTGTGTGTACTACAAGACTTAAAATGATTGAATTCTTATGATTTCCCTTTATGTTGATGATATGTTGTTTGTAGGAAATAGTAAGTTAATTATTTCTGATCTAAAATCTTAGTTGTCTGCAAAGTTCAAAATGAAAGATCTTGGTGCAGCTAGGTATATTCTGGGGATGGAAATAACCAAGGATCGAAAGGGAAGAAAGCTTTGGCTTAGCCAGAGTAAGTATATTAATATTGTTCTGGAGAGATTTGGTATGAATTATTGCAAGCAGCTAGTTGTTCCAGTTTTGTAGGGAACAAAGCTATCTGTTGAAGATTTTTTGAAATATCCTACTGAGGTGGAGGACATGGCCACAATGCCTTATTCTAGTGCAATTGCTAGTTTAATGTATGCAATGGTCTGTACAAGGCCAAAAATTTCTCAAGCAGTGGGAATTCTTAGTCGATTTATGGTGAATCCAAGAAGGACACATTGGGATGCTATGAAAAGAGTGTTTAGTATTTGAGGGGAACTTCAGACTATGCTATGTGTTACCATGGACATTTGGTTGGATCATAGAGGACTCTCAACATTCATGGATATGTAAATTCTAATAGGGTAGGGGACATTGATAGTAGAAGGTCCACTAGTGGATTTAATTTCATGTTGAATGGTGGTGCAATTAGTTGGATGAGCAAGTGACAAGCTGTAGTTACTTTTTCCATTACGGAGGCTGAGTACATGGCAGCAACTCATGCTTGTAAAGAAGCAATTTGGTTAAATTTTTAGTGTTCTAACACTAGTTTTGATGCAGGGTAGATTATAATTTACTGTGATAGTCAGAGTGCTATTTTTCTAGCAAAGAATCCTACTTTTCATGCCAGGATGAAACATATTGATGTGCAATATCACTTTGTACGAGATATGGTGGAGGATGGAAAGGTCTTTTTAGAAAAGGTGGATACTATGGAAAATGTTGCAGATGTATTGACAAAACCAGTGAGCACAAACAAGTACAGGTGGTGTACCAGTTAGATGGGCCTTGGTGCCCATAAAACTCAGTAGTTTTGTTGTGATCTAGAGGTGTAAGTAAGATCTTCGTCAAGTGGGAGATTGTTGGAAAAAGTGCCAAAATCCTCACTGAATTGGAACTCTTGAAAGAATAGTATCATTGAGACCCTTGGAATTTCTTGGTGACGAGCAGTTGTCTTGGAAGATCAGATCGCCATGACCTTGGACCTGTCTTTCCGACGAAAGTCATTGGTGTGACATGATCTATCAGAGTGAGTTTCCAAACTCATTCTGATAGCAGAAGTCTTGGCGACGTCGGTGTGACCCTACGGTTGTCTTGGTGATATCAGCATGACCAGAACAGTCGAAGTGACATTACTAACTCATTTCGATGGCAGATGTTTGGGTAATGAAGATCATCGGGGAGAGTCTTGATGAAACATTAAGAGACTTATTGATCGGCATCCTCCTTGGCATTAGGAAAATTTGTTCCGCTATTAAATTTTTCCTAGCAGGGTTATCCAAACTGTGTCTCTACAGGCATCGGCCCCCATCTATGGTTATCATGGCTACCTCACACTAAGTGTCAGCCCCATAGGGTGACTCGTGTGGGACCACTAGCCTCTCATGAGGACGAGATAGCGATCTTGCCAACCACAACCTTATCATCCCAACCTTAGTCTGTGTAAGCACTAACGAATTGGATGAGGTATCTTACTATCATAATTACTGTGTTCCTATCCAAACCCAGTAGTTTATTTCATTAGGTTTTCACTTGTTAAACCAACCCTTCCATGGGTTATCCAGATATCCCCTTTATGTGAAGGCACCCATGAGGAGCCACCCTCCCTAATAGCCCTAAAATAAAACTCACCACATGAAGGGGTGTACCAGTACATATAAAGAACTAAAAAAACCACAACCACAAAGAACATGTGTGAGGCATAAAACCTCTCACTCAAAGCCATCCCAACAGGCAGAACATCATGATAAAAGGTACACCCATAAGAGCATAAAACCAGAAATATAATCAATGACTCAAACATAAATCAAATCATGGACAATCCAAATAAATCAAGTTTCCTATCACCTCTCGAAACTTATTGAACGAACTACCTTTAGACCCCCCAGAGAGAGTAACTCAGTGCTATGGGTTTCCAAATAGTTTTTCCCACATGACCAAAACACAAAATCTCAACAAATCAAGAACAATGCAAAGGAAAGATGCAATCAATCATGGGAACATAAAAATCAGTCTGACTAAATAAAATATGTAACATTGAATCATGGTAACATAAAAATCAATCTTACTAAATAAAAACATGTAGAGTCACAACAAATTCATAATTTCAAAAAACAATGATCTAGTTACATTGAACAATTCCTTAATCAAATTCCATAATACAATCATTCTAATATTAAAAAAATATTCTAACAAAACATCATTAGATCACTCAATTAATTAAACTCTCATTTCTAACTACAATTACAACCATTTGCAAATGAAATATCCCATATGATTATTTAAATCAATTTTCTAATGTAATTATATTTATTAACCCATATACATAAATTTATCAATTTTAAATTTCTCTTCTCTAAATAGTGAATCATCAAATATACCTATTTCAATAACCAATTTTACAAAATAGGTTAAATCATTATTACCATTATATCCTAACTCTATTATAACTAAGTAAGTACAAATTTTACCCGAATAAGTTACTTAACCCGTGTTAATATCAAATGTTCATTTATTCAAACAAAAACACAAGTAAATCTCACTTATGAAATTTTAGCGAATTTCTAAATAAACAATTATATTTGTTACATGTCCATCACAATTTCTCTTAGTAATAAAAAAATCTATATAGTCATAATTTACAATATCCACTATTTATATATGGATTTTTTTTTATCTAATAGTTCTTAAATTTTATAATTATACACATAATTATACTCATATAGAAATATTTGCTACTTTGAATTAAATATAAATAATCTACTATTATAAAAATAGCAAACAAATAAAAGATTCTAGATATATGTAATCCACACAAGTATTCACACACACACATATATAAATATATATTTATATGCAATAATCTACTATACAAAGTAGCGATCATCATGTACACTGGATTTCTCAACACCCATAATGTCACACACACAAATACATATATTTATATTAATATGTCTAATATTAATATTTCAAAAAAATATATCATATTAATTAAATCAAAATTAATTAACTCAAAAAAAGTTAAAAATAAAAATGAATTGCTAAATTATTATTATTTTTTAAATATTTAAAAAAAAATATTATATATTCATAATAAGCAGCACTAATTTAATCAACTTAAAAATTAATACTAATTATATTGTAAACAACTTTAAAAAACTCCCTTACATTATGTAGAATGAACAACAATATTATATTAAAAAACAAAATATAAAGGGAGCTTTTATAAAAATCAAGATATAAACGGAAATGTTTTAAGTTGAATTCAAGAGAATTGCAACCATGGTTGGAAATGCAATATTGCAAGAGAATAAAAAAACATCTCCATATGCCGAGAAACATACTTACAAACGGAAACAATGTTTCATCCATTTTAATAAAAACTTTGTCATCCCATAGTGTTTTTGGTAACATATACTAGTAACGGAATAAATTAAATTAGGGCATAAATTTGATGACTGTGTAGCCATATTTAGGTTTTATTTCTGTAAAATACAACTAAAATTTTTAGAAGATAGTATCACATGAAAGGTAGATTTTGAACAAACTACTAAAATTTAAATAAGATTTTTCTGAGACATATTTAGTTTGGATATAATTGTTTTTAAAATAAGACATCTCTTAATATTTGAAGGGCAACTTTGAATAAATAACCCATGTCCAAGCAAATATACATCAATACAATTCGGCATCAAAACCTATACATGGTGCTGGAAATATGGCCAAGGAACTAGTAAATCAATTGATGAAAAGCATTGGCTGGTAAAAGAAATTTATTATTATTTTCCTATATGAATCATTTCTCCTCAAAAACAATTGGAGAGAGAGAAATTAAGATAAATAGGGGAACAATCAAACATCTCACCAACCTGGTAAAACGAAGCTTGGAAATGAAAATGTAAGCTGAGTTACTTCTACAATTCTTTCGGCTATAAAATTTTCCAACTTCTTTTTAACTTTTACTAGAGCCCTCTGTAGAGTGAGAACAAATTTCTTTTCCACAATTTCCCTGTATGATGCTTTTTGTTAAGAAAATTTTGAATGTTTCCTTTCCCTAGTTTTTCCAAAATAATTAAGGAAAACTCAAAAGCTTTTCCATAACAAACAAGACAGGTGGCAAAATCCTAAATCACTTTTCTTCCACTTTTCTTCCACCCATCAATTCACTTTTCCCGTGCCTTACCCTTGGATGGTAATCTTTCCATTTAGAAAAATTATAAACCTAACTACACTATTTTTTAAAAAATTTAATAACTCTTCAATTACGGTAATAATTCTCATCTTTATTTTAATATTTTACCCGATAAACAATATATCTCAGTATTTAAATTAAATAAATCATATCGATCATGTAATTCTTTTTGAACTATGATATTTAATAAAATATTCTTTTTAATATTTTATTCAATTCTTCTTTATCTAGATATTTATATTTAGAAATAGACTTTATTAATAAGTGCATTATTAATCCATTATATTAAATTTTAAAATAACATTATTTATAAATACAATATTCTTTTAAATCTACAAACATTTAAAATTTACAAACTAGTTTAATATTTAATTAAATCCTTGGCATTTCCACAAATCACTTTAATAATTAAATTTAATGCTTAATTAAATTAATTTCAACAATAATAATAACCATCATTTAATTAAATTAATTAATTTACAATAACGATAACAGATCAAAACCAAACATTAACACATTAAAACTAACACTTAAAATGAATGAGATGAAATAAAAATATACCATAACAAAATGGGGTATTGACGTACAACATCGTCAAACAACAATGAGATGATGGACATGGATGGGGATACTTTCTTGTCAACTCCCTAAACCACATCATATCCATTGGGTATGTTGGGAATGCTTAGACCCGATGGTGCAGGTGGATTCAGTACTTGGTACCTGCAGTCCTACATAAAACCAAGTGTCAAAACAACATATATATTCAATGCTAAACACATTGTGAGAGAGAATTGCAATGTAGCAGGGCACTCAAGGATGTGCGATGCAACACTGTCCCTCTCACCCAAACCTCAAACAATAACCATATTTTAAACAACATCATCATTAAAAAGTAAGTAAACAACTGCATAAGCATAACATCAAACACATATGTACACATATAATAAGCATTAGTAGCAATGCCATACACAACCAAGTCTAATAAGCAGAACTATCAACCAACCAAACAACATGATGAAACAATCACCAACATAGTCTCAAGTATGCATCAAACATAAACAGTATCCAAATAGTATCAATCACACATAGAAAAGTATCATAAGAGCAACAGTAACACGAGAGGCAATACATCCTCCCCCTAGAACTAGGCTTACTTATGGAAGCTAGAAAATGAAAAGGGAAAAGGCTCTTGAATGCAGGATACATCCTCCCATGTCGTTGATGTCTCATCATTAGGGTCCCATTGGACCTACACCTGATCAATGTCTACACCCCTCAGAGTGAGCCTCCTATGTTGAAGAATGATGATGAGCTCAAGTGCTAGTTTTTTGTCCTTGACTTGCAATGCATTCCAATCAAGCACATGAGAAACATCTGGATAATAGGTCCTAAGTACAGAAACATGAAACACATCGTGTATGCACGATAGGCTGGAGGACAATGCTAGGCGATAAGCAATGAGGCCAATTCTCTCCAACACCTCAAACGGTCCCACAAAATGAGGTGCGAGCTTAGAGCCCTTCCCATAACGGATTGGACTCTTTCACGAACATACTCATAGGAAAACTCTATCTCCAATAGAAAATTGACGGTTGAACCTATGTGAATCAACATACTTATTTTGTCTATTATGCACTGCTACTAAGTTCTCTCTGATGTGAGCAACCTGTTGCTCCATATTCTGAAGCATCTTGGGTCCAAGCAAAAATTGGTCCTCAAGAAAATCCCAACTCAATGGAATTCGACAAGGATGACCATATAATTCTTGAAAGGGAGCCATACCAATCGAACTATGATATCCATTATTATAAGAAAACTCCACTAGATGAAAATAGTCCTTTCAATGCGACTGTTGATCCATCACGTACATACAGAGCATGTCCTCAAGATCATGGTTGAATCTCTCAATCTGACGATATGTTTCAAGACAGTAAGTAGAACTAAGTTTCAGTTGGGTCCCTAAGGCACGTGACAAGGATGTCCACAATGTAGAAGTGAACACCAGATCTTTGTCAAAAATAATCATTCGCAAAATTCCATGCAGTTGAAAAATGTCCTCCATGAAAATTTTGGCTATAGAGGAAGTAGGATAGGAAGATTGGATAGTAGAGAAATGTGCCACCTTAGTCAATCTATCAATAGTGACCATGATAGCATCGTGTTGATGAGAAGACATAGGAAAACCCACAATAAAGTCCACCAATATGATATCCCACTTCCATTTAGGGACAAGATGAGGCTATAAAAGTCCCACGGGATGTTGGTGTTCTTCCTTAACTCTCCAACATTCCAGACATCTCACCAAAAATTCTGCAATATCTCTCTTCATGCCAACCCAAGAATATAGTGAACGAAGGTCTGCATCTTCTTAACTCCCAAATGAGAAAAATAGGGAGCCCGATGTGCCTCAATCATGATTAGGGTGTGAAGACCCTTTGTAGGAGGTACATACAACCCAAATACTACAAAAGGCCATCATATTCCAAAGAATAACTAACAAAATTTCCCCCTAGAGCCCTATCTAACTCAATTTTTTACTTTACTTTCTTATACCAGCTATCTGAAGGAAGTGATGCAAGGATCTGGCTCCTCAAATTGACATTAAGATTTATTGCAAATATGTCATGTCTTCACTGACTTAGAGCATCCACCACTATGTTTTCCTTGCCCTGGATGTATTTAACCTCAAAATTATATTCACAAAGAAACTATATCCATCTCCTCTACCTAGCATTCAGGTTTAATTGGATAAAGATATACTGCAATCTACAGTGATCACTATGTAGTTCGAACTGAGGCCCCAATAAAAAGTGTCTCCATCTCATAAGGGCATGAACAACAATGACTAACTCCAAATCATGCATAGGGTAATTCATCTCATGATCCTTGAGCTTGTAGGACTCAAATGCAATCACATAAAATTCTTGCATCAAAACGGCTCCTAAACCTTCCAAGGAAGCATCTATGCACACTACTAATTCCCTACTAGGATAAGGAACTACTAGGATCAGTGCACTGGTGAAATTTTCCTTAAGGGTCTAGAAAACTAACTGGAATTGTTCTAACCAAGCAAACTTCTTCCGTTTCCTCTAAAGGGTAGTGATGGGATGTGCAATCCTCAAAAAGCCTCCTAAACCTAAAAAACTACAAATCTCAGAAACATTTGTGGGTGTAGGCCAATCAATGATGGCTTGGATCTTTGAAAGATCCATGATGCTACCTTCACCAGAGATGACATGACCCAAGTATTTCACTTCAGTCTTACAGAATTCACGCTTTGCCAGATTGCCATACAATTGATTGCCTCTCAAGCACTGCAACACCTGTCTCAAATGTTCCTCATGCTCCTACATAGATTTCGAGTAAATCAATTTATCATCAAGGAAAACTAGAAAAAATCTGTCCAAGTAGGTTCAGAAGACTCCATTCATCAGGCTCATGAAGACTGATGGTGCATTCGTCAAACCGAATGACAATAACAGTGAATTCATAATGCCCGTACCGAGTGTGAAATGTGGTTTTGTGAATATCACCTTTGGCTATCCATAATTGATGATATCTTGATTTGAGATCAATCTTTGAGAATACCTAAGCCCCCTTTATCTGATCAAATAGGTCATCAATTCTCAACAATGGGTATTGGTTCTTTACCATCACTTTGTTTAGCTACCTGTAGTTGATGCACAAATGCAAGGAACCAACCTTCTTCTTCACAAATATCACTGGTGCTCCCTAAGGGGAAGCACTAGGACGAATGAACCCTTTTGATAATAAGTCCTCCAACTACAAATGAATCTCTTGAAGTTCTTGTGTTGTCATCTGAAATGGAGCCCGAGATATAGGCTCAGATCTAGGTACAAGATCAATTCTGAAATCTATGTCACGCTCTGGTGGAATCCCTAGAATTTCACTTAGAAAAACATCTAGACTATCCTCAAGGAGGGGATAGTCATCCAATTACACCTCTTGACTCTCTCCCAAATCCAAGTCATGGAAAAACACAACAAATGTAGCTAACAACCCTAATGGAAACATCTCTCCAATTGCATAGCACAAATCATCTGTAATGAGATGGGTCTCAATATGCCAACAATCTCAACTTCATTACCTAAATCATCCACAAATCACATATCCTTGCGACAAGAATCGATTATAGCTCAGTGAGCATTCAACCAATCCATACCCAAAACAACATCATAATAACCAAGAGATAGGATTCAAAGGTCCACCGAAATCACCAATAACCCAATTTTCAAACCACAACCCTAAATAATCAATTCAACTGCTACCTTTACTCTAGAGGCCAATTCGACCTACCACTTAATGCCTTGCCTTGCTGCCAGTAGTCTACAACACTCTACTACTGAAGGGGAAATAAATGAATTTGATGCACTAGAATCAAAGAGGATGGAAATACTAGTGCCTTGTAACACACCTGATGTCTCAACCACAGTGCCCTGGTGATTAGCTTGACGGTTTTCAACCATTGCAAAAACTTGATGAGATCTTCTTGCATCACCCACCGTCGGCTCAGAAGCAGCTGGCCTCTAACTAAAACCTATAGTCTTCTTTTGTGTACATTGTCTAGAAATATGTCCCTATTGGCTACAGGAGAAATAACCTATACCTCGACCAAAACCTCTACCACCTGACAGTGTACTAGATTGTTGAAAACTGCCCCAACTGGGGGCCGAATGAGAAATCTGAGTAGGCTGCTCAAAATGGTCCTACGGAGTTCGATGCCAACTTTGATCTCTTTTGAACTGAGTTCTTCCACTCTGCTGGGAAAAATAATTTTTGTGCTTAGGCTACGGTCATGTTATTGTTGTCTTCCCTTAGAGGGCACATGATGACTCTTGGAAGAGCCTGTAGCTTAAGGGTGGCCACCTTGAGGACCAGAACCAAATGTAGATGCACTGCCAATCTACACACCTATGTGACCTCCCTAAGCCATGGCCAAGTTTTCCTCCACAAGAATTTTTTTTTCTATGGCTACCTCCATCGTCTTCAGCTCAAAGACCCAAACTCCATCATTGATTCAGGCATTCAAGCCCCTGACAAAATAATGTACTAGCATGGCCTCATCATTACCGATTCTTGCATACTATTTCAGCTCATAGAATCAGCACTTTTATTGCTCAACAAACATTTCCATTTGTCTCAATTCATGGAATTCATCTACCCGACACTGTCTCCAATGGTCAGAAAGGAAACGTGCCATGAATCTCTCCATAAATAGCTCCCAAATCACAACACTAAGGTCCAAGTGCAATTTTTGTTCTTCCAGGTACCACCAAGTGGATGCAAAGTTTCTGAGGTGCATGATGGTGCACCTAGCCTTAGTATTGATGCCATATGGGTGCATAGCAAAGAACCAATCTAGATCGATCAACCATGTTTTTTCCTCTAGTCCTCCACCGATACCATCGAATGTGGGGGTATGAGCAATCAATAGGTCTCTTATGTAGCTTTCCACTATTACATCCTGCTCTGTTGTTAATTATTTCCGCCTCGAAGACCTCTCTCTTTCTCTCTACCTGCTACTCCTCCTCCAGCCTAGGGCCTAAACAACCAAGGATCTCCTCAAGCAGGTGTTGCAACTACCCTTCTTTGTGACCCGGTTGCTCTGAGTTTTGTCCTCTACCTCCCAAATTGTTTTGGGAACTTTGACATTCCTCATGTTTTGAATCATGGGAGCTTGAAGATGAAAAAATTTGGCGGTTGGTTCCTCAACCACTACCTCGGCCTCTTTCTTGGTCGCGACCTCTACCCTGAAGCATGTTCCTGCACAACATTACAAGTGAACATGTGAGATCAAGAGTTAAGCGCAAAGGTTAACATAATGGGCACAACTAACCTAAAGACCCAAAGTTGTAAACCTTGGCTCTGATACAAATGTTGTAACACCCCACCACATATACCCCACAAGGCAACATTTTTTTTTTGAAAGAAGAAAATTGCATAAGATGATCGTGAACAAACATTATATAACGAAACCTAACTAGTCCCATGGGGGCACATGGTTGCATTACACGTCAATGTTCCCAACCAACAACATCGTTTAAGCTACTGCCAAGAAGATAACAATAGTTGCATACATTCACAAGATAACATAATGGTAATATACAACCATCCATGATCAATAGAGATGAAAAAGATACATACATCATTTTATTACATTTCAATTCATAGTTTAGTATTAGAATTGTGGAGTATATTTCCAAAAATACAACACATCATGGATACAATAATACATTAAATATTTCTTCCCTTATATCAACGAGAAGAGTACATCAAGTACAATAATAATACATCAATGAATAATAAGGTACAAAATGTAGAACGATCTTCAACCAAGTGAAGCTCTGGAAACTCTGCATGTGTTTTCGCATCATGAACACAACCTGGGAAAACCAATGAGGTGCATAGCATGTTCCACCCAACCAAGTGGAATTGAAGGACCACTTCCATGCTAGGAGGAGAGAAGAAAGACCCACGACAAAGAACAGTCAAGTGGAAAAGCAACAAGACTCAACAATGCAAGAGTAACCAAAAACATGATCAATAACAATATCAAAATGATTCCATAAGTTGATTGCTTCTAGAGGCACACAAGGGAAATACCAAGGGATACTATAAGAGAGTGTCATCACATAGTCCTATCATGGGTTATCCTAACTGCCTCTCTACAAGTGCCAACCCCCATCTATGGTTATCTTGACTGCCACACACTAGGCACCGGTCCCATAGGGTGACTCGTGCGAGACCACTAGCCTCTCATGAGGACGAGGTAGTGATCTTGCCAATCACGACCTTCTCATTCCACCCTTAGTTTGCATAAGTAGTAACAGCGTGGATGAGGTATATTACTATCTTAATTACTATGTTCCTACCCAAACCTACTAGTTTATTTCATTAGGTTTTCACTTGTCAAACCAACTCTTCCATGGGTTATCCAGACTGCACCTTTGTGTGCCAGCCCCCATGAAGAGCCACCCTCCCTAATAGCCCTAAAATAAAACTCACCACATGAAGGGGTGTACCAATACATATAAATCACTAAAAAAAACCACAACCACCAAGAACATGTGTGAGGCATAAACCCTCTCGCTCAAAGCCATGCCAACAGGCAAAACATCATGATAAAAGGTACACCCATAAGAGCATAAAACCATAAATACAATCAATGAATCAAACATAAATCAAATCATGAATAATCCAAATAAATCAAGTTTCCTATCGCCTATGGAAACTTATAGAACGAACTACCTTTAGACCCCCAATAGAGAGTAACTCAGTGCTACGGGTTTCCATGTAGTTTTTCCCACATGACCAAAACACAAAATCTCATCAACTCGGGAACAATGTAAAGGAAAGATGAAATCAATCATGGGAACACAAAAATCAATCTTACTAAATAAAAATACTTAGAGTCACAACATATTCATCATTGAAGAAAACAATGATCTAGTTACATTGTACAATTCGTTAATCAAATTCCATAATACAATCATTTCTAATATTAATAAATTCTTCTAATGAAACATCATTAGATCACTCAATTAATTAAACTCCATCCTTTCTAACTACAATTACAACCATTTTAAAATTAAATATCCCATCTAATTATTTAAATCATTTTCCTAATGTAATTACATTTACTAACCCATATATATATATATTTATTTACCAATTTTAAATTTCTCTTTTCTAAACATTGAATCATCAATATACCTATTTCAATAACCAATTTTACAAAATAGGTTAAATTATTATTCCCATTATATCCTAACTCTATTATAACTAACTAAGTACAATTTTTACCCAAATAAGTTACTTAACTCGTCTTAATATTAAATATTCATTTATTCAAACAAAAACACAAGTAAATCTTACTTATGAAATTTTAACGAATTTCTAAATAATGAATTATATTTGTTACATATCCATCATAATGTCTCTTAGTAATAAATAATACTATATAGTCACAATTTACAATATCCACTATTTATATATTGATTTTTTTTAATCTAAGAGTTCTTAAATTTTATAATTTCAAAACGTATATATATACACATAATTACACTCATACAAAAATATTTGCTACTTTGAATTAAGTATAAATAATCTACTGTTATAAAACAAGGAACAAATAAAATATTCTAGATATATGTAACCCACACAAGTATTCAATTGTACACACACACACACACATACTATAATGCCTCACCATGTAATCTGCAAAGGACAACAAAAGATTGCACTATTTTATTTTTTTGAAAGAGAAACATTGCATACGATGAATATGTACATCTATTGCACAAAAAGAAATTATGCATTTACAAAAATCATCTACATCCTCTGGGGTACATAGGATGACATTACGAAACCTAAATTCTTACCACAACAATAGCGAATGAAATTCAAGATTACATGAAAATAACATACAACCATCCATGATCAATAGATATGAAAAAGACTTACAAAATTTTATTACTTTTCAATTCATTGTTCAATATTACAATTGTGGAGAATATTTCCATAGATACAACACATCATGGGTAAAATAATACATTACATAATGCTTCCCTTATATCAATGGGAAGAGTACATCAAGAATAATAAATTAATGAAGAATAAGGTACAAAGCGGAGAACAGTCTTCATCCAAGTGAAGCTCTGGAAAATCTGTGTCCACTTCCACATCAGGAACACAACCTGAGAACCCAATGGGGTGCATAGCATGTTCCACCTGACCACATGGACCCAAAGGCCCACCCCCCATGCTAGGAGATGACAAGAAAGGATCCACATCCAAACAAGGTCAAGTAGACAAGGCTAGCACAACACCAACATAAAACAAATACAAACAACACTCTCAGAGGCAACCAAACAAGGGAAAATAAATGGGTACTATAGGGGAGTGTCATCGCATGGAATTAAATGGATTATCTAGACAACCTATCACAAGGTTCCGCTTCCATCTATGGTTCTCCTAACTGCCTATCTCAAGGCGCCGCTCCATAGGGTGACTCATGCGGAACCACTTACCTTTCGTGAAGACAAGGCAATGATCTCACCAACCAGGTCTTCTCCACCCATCCTTAGCTTGTGGAAGCACTAACGGTATGGGTGATGCACATAATTAATCTTGTTTAGTGTGTAACTACCCGAACCCACTAGTTCATTAATTAAATTATCACTTGTTAAGGAAACTCTTCCATGGGTTACCCTAACAACCCCTTAGTGCATTGGCCCCCATGAAGAGCCACTCTCCCTACGGGAACCCAAACCAAAAACATGCAAGGGGTTTACCTCATCTTACATAAAAATCAAGGTGTACACAACACACAACATGCGAGGCATTATCTCGTAACGCATTTCATAACACTTAAACAAGAACAAAGGAGGTACCAACCACCACAGAAACAACATGAATCAATTGATGCACTAAAATCATGAGAATCAAGTATGTATGTGAGGCATGAACCCTCTCACCCAAAAGCCACATCAAAATTCAACACCATGGTACAAGGTAACACCCACAAGAACTCAAAATCAGAAATAAAAATCAAAGAATAACAAAGGTCCAACCATGGAAAATCAACATAAATCAAGTATTACCATTGCCTCTAGAAGCCTAAAACACCAAATATCCACAAACTCCTATTGAATTTAATTCAAACTCTTCGGGTTCCCAAGAATCTCAAAATATGACAACAAGAAATTCATCACATAAAGTCTTCTTAATTCCAAAATTAGCACAAGAGAAAGACTCACATCAGGGCCCACAAAATGACTATATAAAAAAACATTCCACAATCACAAATGACAAGTGAAGAGTAAAGGAGACAATATCACAACGAAAATAGAAGCCAACACGTTTAAAGGATTATCATCTTCATAGGAGATCGAACACAATAACCAATAGCAAGGTCAATCGACAATACATCCAAGAGAGACATGACAGTAAATCAAACAAGCAATAGCAATTCATTCATATTCTCAAACTAAATGTTGCAAATGAGTTCAACCTTAAAATAAGCTATCTACTTGATCAAATTAAACAATTATAAATCGATATTTCAAGGAAACTTTGTTATCTATGAGGCAATTGTCCCAAACCCTAGTTTTAAAGATTCACTATACAATGATGCTTTAAGGGTTATACAAAAGTAAAGTTCACAATGATCATTTATGGTGTACCCTAACACTACATTTAGTAACACTCTAATTACTTGCAATGATCACTAATTCAACTAACTATTTATAAGCTATACAAACCAATAGATAAATATTTAGTTATTAAAGACAATGATATTACTAGCTCAAACTCTATCTTAAGTGAAAATTTCCTTAATGAAATAAAACTCAACTAAAGAAACAAAATACGAAATTAGTTTCCATTAATCGTTGAAATCCCTTATAATATCATTTACCTTAAGCTATCTAATTCGAATTATTTTATTAAATGATGCTCTATGCTTATCTAGAAAATTTCTCTTTATATAAGAACAATTTTCTTCACATAATTAAGTAACTTAAACAATAATAATAAAACATATAAAATATTTCTACTTACTCTAATCTCCTTCAAATTTAAAACTAATTCCTTCAACTGCCTAATTGGTCTAGCTTCCCTTCAACTGCCTAATTGGTCTAGTTTCCCTAAAACAATGTGAACCATGAAGCATATTATCTCAATAGGTATCACTAGTTATAAATCAACTTACACAACCTGTATACACAATCAATCATTTCATTAGTTTATTAAGTGAAAATCACTAATTACTTTACTCGATCCATTTTATTGGATTTTACAAACTACATGATATCGAATTGCATAAACTTTAATGTTTCTTTACCTTACCCTATATGTATTCATTACGTTGAGAGGCGTAACCTTATAATGGCAGCAGGCCCCTATAGGAGACCAACAAAAGTAACGGTCTTAGCAAAAATAATTGATTCATATTCTCCTGCCAGCTGTTAATAGAGGAAGACGAAGCACCATCGTGGTCATCGGTGGAGGTGGACAGTAGTGGAAGTGGAATATGAAGCACCATCATGGTCATCGGTAGAGGTGAAACTTAAACAATAAGCAATGGTAGTGGTAATGAAAGCAATTCACATATTTGTTGCCTCGATCGTAATCAACTGTTTGATTTTACTCCAATTGCAAGGCTCATCTGTAGACCCAACAAACGGTTTCACAGCACAAGACTTCACCTTTAACATTAAAAAATCATCTGACTTTAATGGTGAAGGGCTATACTGCCTTCAACACAAGCCTTCCTTAGTGGCGGTCAAAGAAGCCTGCAAAGAATGGGGCTTTTTCTATGTCAGAAACCATGGAATTCCACCTGATCTTCTCCACCAAGTGGATTTCCAAAGCCGTCAATTATGTTCTATGTCAGTAGAAGTGAAAGAAAGAGCCATCACTTGTGATCTAGTGATGAGATACCATCGCACGCCCAATACAGAGAGCAGAGTGATGAATTTACCAGAATCTGATTTGAATCATCATTTGCGAAGGAAGGGAGAACGCTTACATCCAGAAGTGGTGTTGTTCTATTGGTGCTAAAGCTCCAGGCCAGAACATAAAGGTCTTCCACAAAGTTACCCATGGCTACTGAAACCCAACGTACATCTCCTCTTCAACAACAGTTGACAGGTCTAAGTTGAGAGAAATGAGAGGCCTCCGCGGTTTGGGTAGACCCATGAATGTGATAGTTACATTAAGCTTGGATTTTAGGTGATCATAGTCTATCCAGGCCTAGATATTATGGCCACCTTTTAGGCTCAGTGCTCTGAAACCATTTCCATCCCAATAACTAGTGAAATTTTCTTGGACCGATTGGAGATTATTTATGTCGACACCAATGTGGTTGTAATCTGGGTCCAGGAATTCGATTGCAAAGAGATGGGTTATAACTTATTATTTAATGCTTTAGTTTTAAATCATTGTCAATGGAATGGCTAACATTGTGTCTACATTTCATGCAGATTGGCATGCAAGGAAATCGATTTGGATGGCAGAACTCGCGTCTGGTAAGCCCTTCATTTCATCTTCCAATGAGGACTTCCATTGGTAAGAGAAAAATTTGTTTACTCTTCGTTTCAATGTTTGTGCAGAAAATGGAGTAATTTGTGATCATTTTGTCTTCAACGCAACTATTGTATATACTTGCACTCACTCACATTCACACCTCTGAGAGCACATTTTAATATGAGATCCAAGAGTATGAGATTAACGAGTTGAAAGCCGAGAGTATTTTTGGGTTCTGGATTTGGAGTGTAAGGGATTATAGCACATTGTTGTAAACTATAATAACCAGAAGTATTCATTTGTATACATTTACTTAAAGTAAAATATATTCTTTTTCTCTGTGTGAGATCTCTTGTAGTTTTGTAACTCCTATTATGGTAGTTGGTCGTAAAAATTGTTAATGGGATTTTACAAAGTCAGAATAGATATCTTAAATACATCTATTTAAAAATGTCAAAGATGTTGATGAAAATGTTATGTTTATTATTAAATACTAAAATTTTGATAGGTAAATGACGTCAATTTTAAGATAAAAAGATATGATTTCTTTGTTAATACATTCACGTCATTACATTTCACCTCATGATGTCATTGTTGATTGTCTATCAACATTAATTATATATAAGATTGTGGTTTTATTTCATTTATTTTCTTTTATAAGAAGTATTACCGAGGAAGGATAGGTGATTGAAGATAATTTTGAAGATATTTTAATAGGATCATTATTTCAAAGAAAATAATGGTATAGAAAATTTAATAAGCAAATGCAATTATTTTGTAGGTGGTTACATTTTTTCTATCACCCGCTCTTAACTTTCAAACTCTTATCATTATAATTTCATATAATTGCATTAGGAAAGTGTTATAAAAGTTTGGTCAATAATAATACTCAAAATATTGGATCACACATAGAGTCCAAGGTACATGCGGGATAATTACACATATACCATATGTCGTTTGTGTGAATCAACTATTAGAAAAATTAGATGGTTTAGATAGAGAGGGATATATATAGGGAGAGAGAGAGAGGGAGAGAAATAGAGAGAGAATAGATAAGTAGAGAGATATAGAAAGAGAGAGTGATAGGGAAAGAGAGAGAAAGAGATAGAGATAGATTAGAAAAGATATAAGGGAAAGAGTGAGAGATATGTAGGGAGAGGTAAGGAGATAGAGATAGGAGAGAGATAGAAAGGAAGATAGAGGTAGAGATAGAGATAGATATGAAGATGGATATGGAGAAAGAGGGAGAGGAAAATAGAGATATAAAGAGGGGGAGACAAAGAGAGGGAGATCTATGGAGGGATAGAAAGATATAGGAAGTTATATATAGAGGTAGAGAGAGGGAGACATATATAGAGAGAAGTACAAATGTATTAAATTAGGATATATATGTATATTAGAGAGAGATGTAGATATATATATATATATATGTGTATATATAAAGAGAGGGAGATATATATCTATATCTCCCTAGAGGAGAGAGAGGGAGATATATGTATATAGAGAGAGATGGATATGATTAGGATTAGGATTAAATTAGGTTAGGGTTCAATAAAAATTCTAAGATAAAACTTGGAGGGTTTAGGTGATTGAAGATAGATCAAGATGACAATTAGGGTTAGGGTTAAGGATTAATTAGGATTAAGGTTGAATTAGGGATAGGGTTAGGGTTGGGGATTAGTTATGATTAAGCTTCAATTAGGATTCAATTAGAGGCCAATTAGGGTTATAACTAGGATTAAAGTTAGGTCAAAGTTTAGTTAGGGTTAGGGTTCTAAAATAAATTTTGGGTTTAGCATTAGGGTTAGGGTTCAATTAGGGTTTGGATTGTGATTTGGTTTCAATTAGGGTTAAGATTCAATAGGTTAGGCTTAGAGTTGGGGATCAAGCTTAATTAAGGTTGAGTTTTAATAGGGTTAGGGTTAGGTTAGTTTACATTTTGAGTTCTAGTTTTGCCAGAACAAAAGAAAAGCCAAAATTCCTATCTTCCAAACAAAAACACCAAAGACAAGAAATAAGGGGGACCCATTTTGACCAAATTAAAAATGGGGTGGTTATGCAAGGCATAAAAAATGGTGACTTGGCTAGGAAAATGGTTTACCCATTTTCAAGACACTGAAGAATTCAGTCACCCAAAACCTCTGGTTTATGAACATTTTACACTGAAGTGTGACTTTTCATAGAAAACAAGGTTGAGCTGTAATCTCATACGTAAATCAGAATTAACAACTTTGAATCTGAGTGTGTGCATGTATGGTGCATCTATTTTGGATAAAAACTTCCCTCCATTCCCAACTAACCGTATTCAAGATTCAAGCTACGTGAGTTGAATCCTCTTAACTGTCGTGCAATGATACCCTGGGCATTGCTCCATTTCTAGTCAGACATCCATAGCCCCAATGAAGATACCTCTAGTTTTCTTAAATCATTGCTCTACTGCTAGTCAAGCGTTCATAGCCCTGGTAGAGATACTTGAATCACCCTCATTGTATTGAGTTTATCATATTTCAATGATTTTCTTTTATTTCTCATTTTATAAGCTTTTCTTGAAGAAATTCATTATTATCTTTTCTCAATACTCAGGTATAACAACCTGAAATTTGGGGTTGAGAACTACCATGGATATCATGATAGTGTCATGATTCAGATTTTTCACTCGAATCTAAAATACAACCACCTAGAATCAAATAAGTTTCTATGTAGAACAAATGTTTTTATCTATTTTGTGATAGATTCAACTATAGTTGATGAGATTTCTTACAATATACCCGTTTGTGTTTAACCTATCAGACCTTTATACAAAAAGAACACAAGTCATAGGTCATGAAATGAAAGAGTTCAATAGACATACCTGAAAACAACTGAACCAACTTATCTCCTAGTACCTTCAGCATGCTTCAAATAACTTCACCCATTTCTTGAATCAGACAAAGATGAAAACCCCAGAACAAACAAATCAAAGAAAAAAAAGAGAAGGAAACAAAAAGGACAACAAATAAAACACAAATACCAAAAGTGAAAAACAATTAATTACATACTTACAACAAAACTGTTCATCAGACTCATTCATGAGCCAAAGTAGTGTTTTATAAATTACCCATTGACGGGAAATGGAATAGGTTCTCCCATTAAAGTACTTAAATGAAAATAATTTTCACCGAGGATCTTAGCAATTTGATATGGACCTAACCAAAGTCAGTCAAATTTTTGGTGATCACCTTTCCTTTCCTTAGCCTTATCCCACAATAGTACTAAGTCTAATATTCTAAAGGATTTAATCTTTGATCTCTTGTTAAACCAGCGTTTGACAACAACTTGATGCTTAGAAAACTACTATAAGGAAACATCTCTATATTCCTTAAAACTTAGTAGGATATTAAGCCTAACCTCTATCCTATCATCATTTGAGTAAAATTCTTGCATGAACCTGAGAATTGGTATCTTTAAGTGCATAGGAAAGACTGGGTCTTAACCATATACCAACTTAAATGGGGAATTCCATAAGGTGGATTTAATACGAGTTTTATCTGCCCACAAGGAAAATTTCAATTATGTGTGTCAATCCTTGGGGTTACTTTCCAACAACTTCTTAATTACTTATAACAGGTTTTTGTTAGTAGACTCTACTACTCCATTTCCCTATGGATAATAATTAGAAGAATATTTCAAAACTATCTTATGTTCATATGCCCATTGAATAAATTCTATGGAAGAAAAAGTAGGGACATTGTCACATACCAGGGCAAACGATACTCCAAACCTAGTAACGATGCATTCATTAAGAAATTTGATGACCACCGCAGTGGTGTTGTTTTTATAAGGTTGGGCTTCAATCCAACATGTACAATAGTCGATTGCTATCAAAATGAATTTATGACCTTCAAATGAATTTGGATTAATTACCCCTATAAAATCTACTGCCCATTGGGAAAATGGTTTTATTTCGTATACTGGTTGTAGGGGCATCACCGGATTGCATTCTCTAGATGCGGAAGTCTGACATGTATGACATGTCCTCATGTATTGATGTGCATCTTGGAACACATGGGACCAATAATAGCCTAATCTCAAGATTTGGTGTGCCATGTAATTAGCTGATCCATGTCCAATATAGTGTCTTCCATGGAATTCTATAATGGCATGCTTTTCTTGCTGCTAATCTATTAGAAACCAAGATCAGACATGCAAACCAAAAGGCCTTCCATAGAAGAGAAAAACAATAAAAAGCAAGAGCTTTGTATGAAGATGTGCAAATTGATATATTCAGAATTCAAAGATTACAATGAGATGATTTTCTTTATAAAAGCAAAGTATGCATAACCCTAATGTTGACCTAAAAGGGAAACCCTAGTGTGCACACTTAATAATTAATCAATTATTAATGTGCCTAAGTTTAGCTTAAGTAACTAAAGGAATAAGTGAATTAATTAACCAATATGATATAATTAATTAAGTGTAATAACTTATTACTCTAACACCCCCGCTTAAGACAAACTTAGGAAGTATCTAAAACACTAGAAAAAAGATGCATGAAAAAAAAGATGGGTCCCGACAACTAGGCCTAATCAGGTACCCATTTACAAATGCAATAATGAGGTAGAGAAGGAAAACCCATGGGACAAAACCCACCTACAATGAGATGATTGTTGTAAAGAAGCACTGGAAGAACACTATAGAGTAACACTGGAACCACAATCTAACAAGCAAGGAAAGATACTTTTGTTTACAAGAAACCATATCAAAATCATAATAATGCAATAGCAGACCCAATGCCATGGAACACTCGAAAACTCCAAACGGGAACAACCTTGGAATCTATGAAGCAACATTAGATAAAAAGAATAATGTGATACTGAAATGAAGTGCAAAGATGCAAGTTACACCCTCCCAACTGCCAAAATATCCAAGTAATCTCCAAAACACCCATCGGGCAAAATCTGGAATAATGATAAACATGAGACAGATACAAAAAAAAGTGCATGGAAAGAAAAGTAGAGCTCCTCAATACCTTTCCAACGCTGCAAAGATAGCAAAAATTGGAGATTGTGGCAAAAAGTTATGAGCTCGAAAGCGATAAATGAACATCTGATTTCAAACAGAAATAAATGCAACTAAATAGAAAAATACTGAAAAATAAACTACACCATAGGAAATTTCTTGGAACAAGATTTTCAGTGATATCTTGTTTGCCCAATTTTGATACCGTATGCCCAAGTTATGCCGAAAAAAAAAAAACTGCTCCTTTAGGGCAAATTAGGAGTAGGAGGGGGCAAAGAGGATCGTACGACCGATGACGTCAGCAATTCATGTGAAACAATTTCATGGCCATTTGGCCGTCACTGCAAAAAATCGGCTACTTACAAAAAAAAAATTTGGGCAGAGCCCCTAGTCACCATATGATTGTGCGGTGTCAGTTGTAGTTGGCCGAGGGCTGGGCGCATAACGCCAGGTCCCCCATGTGACCATGATAGGTGTAGAGGAAGCCCGCGAGGGTTGGATCGACTGGCAACCGATTGGTGCTGCTGCTGGTCTGAGCGGCTGGCGGGTGGCTGCCTGGTGGCCGCCCAATGGCTGCCCGACGGTAGAGTCCATTATAATGAGAGGCGTAGAAACCAAAATCAATTTTCAATTTTTTTTGCATTTTCGTGCCATTTTCGCCTCGTGAAGCTTGCTAGGGAGGCCGTACGACCTGTTTGGCAATTTTTTTTTGCCTCAGAAACCAAGTTCTCCAAAATCGATGATTTGACAGGCATTCCTAGGGTTTTTTGGCCACTGCAAAGGTGATGGCGGTTTCCATTTTTCTCCAAGATGCTCTGAAAAATAGGCTTCCCCTAGAGCTTCCAAAAAATCAGCGAACTTGAAACCCTCACAGATCTAGCAAATGATGACCAAAATCTTCAAAATAAAAGTCAATCTTGTCTTTTTCCAACACTCTGAATCCAATGGTGAAGCTTGATCTGATCCAAGATGTTGCATAAATGAAATCAAGGCATAATACCCTCGAGGAACCTCGAACGAACTCTACAATGATTTTCTCTAGAATCTGAGAAGGGGTTGCATGTCAAGGCTCTGATACAATGTTAGAAACCAAGATCAGACATGTAAACCAAAAGGCCTTCCATAGAAGAGAAAAACAATAAAAAGCAAGAGCTTTGCATGAAGATGTGCATATTGATATATTCAGAATTCAAAGATTACAATGAGATGATTTTCTTTATAAAAGAAAAGTATGCATAACCCTAATGTTGACTTAAAAGGGAAACCCTAGTGTGCACACTTAATATTTAATCAATTATTAATGTGCCTAAGTTTAGTTTAAGTAACTAAAGGAATAAGTGACTTAATTAATTAACCAATATGATATAATTAATTGTAATAACTTATTACTCTAACATGATCAAGGCAACACATGTAAACACCTTCAAAGTTACTTCAATGGAGAGCTCCTCCTTTGAGTATGTAATGAGAACTCTTCAGTCTCAATGCTCTACTCTAAGTGGCATTCATCTCATCTAGACACTTTTTATTTAGCAATAAAAAGATCAAATATGAATACCAAGGATCACCTGTAAATGACTACACTGTGTATTATTGACAAGTAATCTTGGTATCAACATTTTCCATTACTTTAGACAAGCCTTGCCCTCAAACTAGCTTCATTAGATGAATTTCAAGATCACATTACTTCAAGATGGCCATGATTGGATGAATTTTGAGATCACATTACTGCAAGATGGCCATACATTTTTCCCGTCTCTCCCCTAGTTCACTTTGCATGAGAAGGGACTTGACAGTAGGGTCTGGAACTATTGCAGTGATTTGGCTGCAGAGAATATAGTGACGAAATTTCTTGACTCCTCGTACTAGTGCAAAAGCCTAATTTTCCAAAGGCGGATATGTAACATCAACATTCATGAAGGGGGAACTCATAAAAGCAATGGTTCCTTAATCTCCTTCACCTTTTCTCTATGTTAGAACATCAGCACAAGAGTGGTCAGATGCAAAAGAGTAAATATAAAAAGGCTTTAAATAATCAGGGCTGGTCAAAACTGGTGCCTCTGATATAGATTGTTTGATCTATGAAAAGGAATATTTAGCCTCATTATTCCACTCAATCTTAGCCTCTTTCTTCATCATTATGTGGCCTAGCAATTTCCCTTCAGAAACCCCAAACACACACTTCTTCATATTTATAGATATACCATAACTTACACACTTCTTGAGAAATTTTGATAAATCCACAACATGGTTTTCCCTATCTTTCAAAAATTTAATTAAATCATCATGTATATGATGATACACTTACCAACCAAGTCTTTGAATGCCACATCCATTGCATGTTGAAAGGTAGCTCCAACATTGATGAGGCCAAATGAAATACTTTGGTAGAAATATGTCCCCCACTTGGTAGTGAAGGAAATTTTCATCCTATCCTCATAATTAACAAGGACTTGGTTATATCTTGAGTAACCATCAAGGAATGACATCATTTAATTACCATTGACAATCTGTAGTACCTCATAAAGAGAAGGAAATGCATAGTTATCCTTCTTTAATGCTTTGTTGAGGTTCTAGAAGTCAACACATAACTTGATCTCACCGCTCTTCTTTTGTATAGGGACTAAATTGGAAAACCAAGTGGAATGCCTTACCAAGAATATTATTCATGCTAAAAGAAGCTTTTGCACCTCTTTTTGAAGTAATGGTTCAATCAAGGCATTAATTGGGCATTGTTTTTGATGGAAAGGCTTCATGCCAGGTTTCAAGAGAATAGTATGAGTTATTACTAGGGTATCAAAGGTTTTCAATTCCTCATAGCCCCAAGAAATTTATACAATACCTACCTTCAATTCTTTTATTATTTTTTCATAGATTTATTTCGGGCAATACTTGCCAATAAATACATTTTTTTCTAGGTTTGAATTAGTCTGATTGACTGATTCATATTTCCCTCCGTCAGTAGTTGTGGGTAATTTTTCATGAGCACAAGGATCTGAGTCAAATATCCTCTCCAATGCTACCATTCCCTTAGGAATGTTGTTTGTTTTAAGAATCATCGCATATATTTGGGTCCTAGTCTCCTTGGTCTCTATCTGATTCATCAATTATTTGTCCCTCAAAGACATCTAAGCTTACCAAAAAGACAAGTATATGTTGGTAATCAACAAAGACCTAAAAATTCCTGACGTTATCAAGGATGAATGGAATCGAGACTAACTCCACTAAAAATCTCTTGAGCTTGGAATCCTACATAGGTTCCAAGGTGCTCGCAGCAATAGCGAGATCATCTACAATCTGATTGTTCTCTCTAGGGATCAACTTGATGTCAAAAGCATCAAAGTATTCTATTAAATCCCATATATGATTATGATATGCAACCAGTCTCTTATTGTGATAGGTTTATTGACTACATAATTGTTTGACAATAACTTCTAAATCTCCCATAACCATGATGGTTGTCACCTTCTTCTGATGTGAAAACATCAGACCTTTAGCAAGCACTTCATAATCCACTAAATTTTTTGTATAGTTGAACTGTAACCTTTAAGATGCAAAGTATGTCTTCCATTTTGGGTTGGATAGTTCAATTCCAGCTCCACTCCCTATTTTGGACTTAGAACCATCAAATTTAAACATCCACAACTGATCTGGAGCTAGGATTTATTTCTTTTTGGATAATATAGGTGGTTGTTTACAAGGAATGGGTGGTGGCTCGGACTAGTTTAGGTTATCTGGATTCAAAGACTATTGTTCATGATGTTTATCAACAAGTCCATTCTCATTTGAAAGTTGTGTAGAAAATGGTTCTTGCACCTCTTGGATGATTTTAGAATCAGGTATCTTTTCAAGCAGCCCCTTAGGCATTAGAAGATTATCAGGGGTAGGTGTAACATACAATTCTTGAAATTTCTCAGTTTTGTTCTAAATATTAGAGCATAAAACCTGAGCCTGCTTAACTTGGGAAGAGTCTTCCCCTTGGCTAATATTAGTTCTTGTCAGGATAGTTTCATCCTACGCCTGGAAAGGGAATTGGTTTGAAGGTGTTACTAGTTGAGGTTCACAAGTATTTTTTGACTCTTAAACATAATTTAGAATGTCCACAGAAGGTTGACATGTCCATTGTGAATGGCCTTCATAGTTGACTCTACACCAATTTGGGAGCAAAAAACTTCATAGATCAACCTCTTCTCCCAGATTTAGCCTATCATGTTGTAACCTTCTAATCAAAACCTGTTGGTTAAGAGTGTTGGTTGGATCCCTATGTTCTAAAGGTTGTAGGGCATTAGGGTTGAATATTGAAAAGGTCATGCATTCCTCTTTCTTATATACTCATATCTCTATCTCAAAATATGCTACCTCATTAGGATAGTCATATTCAGTGATCATGTGTTTAAGATGAGGCTCACTTTGAATCCTAATTTGTGTCACTACTCCCTTCCATGGCAGCCACATATGTCAAAAGTCTAGGGATAAGTAACGCCCAATAATCTTCATTAGATTTTGGCTTAGAAGCATGCCATATGTCTCAAGAATATCAGCAACATGGATGTCCATGTATGTTTGGATCCTTTGGTCTGACCCAACCTGTACATGAATATTTTTTAATTCCCCTACTACATTAACCTCAGTTTTACAAATGGAAAAGGGCATGGCATTACCTGAGGCTCCAAAATCCAAAAGGAAATTGCGTAAATTCTTCTCAAAGATTCTCAGACTTAACAAGAACGGTGGAGTTCCTACCTTTCCTTTGTACAAGGTTGCGTTGATCTCATTGGTTGGAATCACCTTGATTATCCGTTTTAACGAATTTGGTTCTTCCAAATATCTCAACACGATGTCATTTTGGGAAAGGCACCACTTCAAGATGTCAAATAATGACAACGAGGTACTTTGCTTTTGCATCTCTAAAACAAAATCAAATTCCATATCATTTTTCATCTGATATTTAGGAACAAAAGATGAATTACCTTTATTTTGGATTTCAGGTGGAACTTGGGGTGGAGGCGGGTTGTTATCTACATTCTGATTAGGTGGAACTATAGTATTTGGAGGAATAGATGTGGTGAATGGGCCTTTATTATGATTCCTCCAGAAATGGTCTCCTTTGGTCTAGAAGGCTTAAGAGACATAAGTATCCTCTTTTGGTTCATTTTCTCAATGCATGGGAAATTAGTATTGTTTGTCAATGGTTTTAAAAGTCATGGTTGTATCCATTGACCCACCACTTGGGTTAGGATTCCGTTGTGGCAAGTGAGAATCAACTTGTGCTATTTTGATGATATTTTCCATCTCCAGATAGTTATATTTAATATGTGAGGTTGTATAATGCAACCTACACCAATTTTTCATTAGGTTTAGATCTACAAAATTTGTAGTGTGAGGCTTGTCCTCATTGGCCTGATAATCATGAGATACCCCTCCATTATTCGGGCCTATATTCCACTATCTATTGTTATTTGACCCCTGATTGTATCCCCTATTCCAATTTTGGTAGTTCTAATTAGGGAAGTTTTAGCCCTGGTAATTCCTCTGGTTTGGGTTGGAATTTTGACTCGAATAATTATTTTGATTTGAAACCCCCCCTAATTTTGGTAACCCTAGTTTTGGTTTTGGCCTTGGGAATAATTCAACTTAAGCTGGTCCATTTTGTTAGTAAGCTATGATAGGGTTTTCTTCAGAGTCTCTACCTTAGAGGTCAGTTGGGTAGTGTGTTCACTTTCTGCCAAATTCATGATAGGTAAGGGAGTTGGAGGATTGGATCCTGCAACAAAATTTTGTGAGCATTGAGCTTGCTACAAAGGGTTAAGGGCCTGGCTATTAAATAAATTTTGTTGTGATGGGGACTGTAGCTCAACCAAGGGCCCATATGAAGAATGTGACATCCTAGGACTATATTAAACAACAAGGTGGGGTTAGGCATTTGAGGATATCCTATAGGAGGATAAACACTTCCTAAAGTTCCTACTTGCGAACTAATCTGTTGTTGTAACTTAATAGCTAAGTGCTAAACTTTGGAAAGAGAATCAATGTCAACTACTCGATATGTTCTTTGCAAAAATAGCCCAATCAAGGGATCTATGGCCTTTAGGTAAGCTTGAATTGCAATTTTTTTGGCTACCAAGTAAGGATCTTGTAACATCGGTACATTCTTTGAAAACAGGTGTTGAAGAGAGGCAATGGCTCATGTGATTCCTTCCTGATTGTGGCAAATTGATGATACAAAATAGATGGATCTACATAAACCTAGAATTGGTTAATAAAGGAATCCTCTAGGTTTCCCCAACTCAAAATAGATCTAGTGGGTAGGTTCAGATACCAATTGTATGCCATATCTCCCAAGGAATATGGAAACAATCTACATACAACATCATGATGGGCTATCTAAGCCTATGTACAAGCATCTTTGAATGCCTGTATATGCTCTTCAAAACTTCTAGATTCCCTATGGGAGTACCTAGGACAATTTTTTTTTGGATTCTTAGGCATCTCATGGATACCACCAAGAATGATTCTCAATGGGGAATGGTTATTGGAAAAGAATGCCATGGGTGGTACTGGAGATGGTTGTGCCAACGGTAATATTGGTTGAAACCCAAGTGGAGTGGGTGGTGGGGTTAAAGCCCTATGAGTTCTGGTTCTAGTGGGTGTTCGGAGTTCGATGAATGGATTTGGGTTTGTATAAGATCTAATAATTCTTCTGAACCTTTTAGGTGAAAATGACTCAATTCACTCCAGTTTTTTCCTTCAAGCCCTCCTTCTAGAGCCAGTTTTGTTGATAGTCAAAATAGCACAACAACATTAAACAAAATATTTCTATTTTATTTCTCCTAAAAAAGGTAATTGATCTAAAACCACCTATCGCCCAAGGTCTTTGTAGTTGGTTCTCAACTGTGTTGTTTCATTCAGTAGTCCATGCAACCATAATATTCAAGGGGCCTGATGGTAAAAAGGACACAAACTACATGATGTGAACTAATCTAACATTTGGGGTGTTAAATAAAAAGAAAGATATAGATCAAAGCATAGAAAAATAAATCATAAACGTAAACTCCTTTCAATCCACACATATAAATTTCATATTGAGCTTTTCAAGTAACTAAGAAACTATAGAATGATACAATCCATAAACTATTTTGCACCATTATATTCATTGATAGTGCTAATTCAAAATGTACAACTATCAAACCTCAACAATCAGAAAAAAACACATTACTAGCTCATCATTAATTCATAGATCAACAAACATAAAAGAATCCCATTTACACATAATTTAATGAAATAGCTTTAAATTCATAATAAACTACTAATTTTTGCATCAAGTAAGAAACACTTATGCACAAAATTCACTGGCGTACAAATTTCTATGCTTCATAAACATTATCATTGAAAAATATTCCATAAATAACATAACTTGTATTGAAAACTTTGTAAAAATGTATCCAAGTATCTTGCATAAAATTTTTAAAACTTCTAAAATTGTAAAACTATTTCTTAAGTCTCCTCTAGGTGGCTAATCTTGCTTCAATGAGTTGACCTTTACAAAGTGGAGAGAAATTCTATATATAAACTTGTGTAGCACTAATTTCTCCCATCAAAATCTAGATCCACAAATTATGAGGTGACTAGGTAATGTAGAATGAGTCTCCATTCTGATATTCAGTTTTTGATTGAAGAATCTTTATCAAAGCCTGCATCTAAAGGGAGAAAGGTGGAACTGTTGAGACCTTCATTTGAGTCTATGTCACCTCCCTAAAAAATAGGAAATAGACATGCCTAGTAAATTGTGTCTTTTTGATGTTGATCTGGCCAAGGAACCAGTGTATTGTTGATTTATTCTTGTTGTTTCTACTCCAACATATACTCATCATAATTGATGATTTCTTGTTGAAGCATATCTGTATCTGGCCCATCTACCCAACTATCTTCAAATTCTATTCTTCTTAACTGAGCAAAGTCAAATTCTTTCATGTTCTTAAGCTTGATGAGTTCCCTTCTAGAAGCCTTGAACTCTTCTTTCACATCCATTAGCCTATCCATTAAGACATCATCACCACCATCTCCCTTTTGCATCACCACTTCAAATCTGCTACTCCATTTTTCCTCGAGTTTATCAAGGATGAGGCCATCTTCTATAGGGATTTCATTATAAAAAATTATGGCAATACTCGCTCCTAATTCATTAGCCTATTCATTAAGATCTTTCCCTGCCTATTGCACTTCATTCCTATGAGTGAAAATGAATGAGGACCTAAACCTGATGACGCTAATGGTTTTTTCCACAAAATATGCATTGTCCTCTTCCAAGATGGATTGTTCTAACAAGGTTTTCTTGGGTAACTTATTAATTTCCTTCATCCTCCTTGCATGCTATGCATACTCTTCCTCTTGTTTACCAAGAGTTTCAACATGTGTGACAATTTTGTTAATCAATTATAATGCTCCTTCATGAGCCTTGCAACTTTCCACTTCTTGGTTCAGTCTGTTAATCCATCTATCCATCATTCCCACTTTATTCCTCATTTCCACCAAGTTATCTACATCTTACTTAGCAAAATGGTTGTTTCAAGAGTAGCAGACTGTGAGGAGATAGGGGAAGATAACTCCTTTAATAACTTATGCAACTTATCAACTTGTGACTCAAGCTCATCCTGCTTTTTCTTGTCTTGGATCATTCTGGAATTGGTAGAAGAAGCCACAATATCATTTAAGTTCATTTTCTAATTTCTAGTAGGCCTTCCTAGATTGATAGTTCCCAATTGGTAATCAGCTATTTTCATATCTTGCTTATCCTTATCATCCATAGGGATAGCACATTCAACAAAAATTTCCCCAGCATCTGTTAATCTGGTAGAAATACGCAATCTAGCCCTTTTCTTTGGTCTTTCCTTTTCAATATCCTTTCTAACATCATCCCAATTAAGGGGTTGTGGTTGTACTATTTGATTCTTCTCCAGATTACATTTCTTCCATGTTGGGGTAGTAGGGGAATTTATTACCTGAGTGGAAGAAGATGTGGTAGGGGAGAGTGTTGGCCTTGTCATTGTACCAAAAGATTTACCCTATTAATGCCTGATACAAGCATCAATTAAGATCCACGGGAGGTGGTTAAACCATGTAGCGAACCCGAAGGGAGATGCTTATGGTTAGTCCAACAATCCCCTCCTCAGCGTCACCCGAGGGGTTTGAACCCATGAGGATCTAATACCAATTTTTGGCCTTGTCGTAACACCAAAAGATCAACCCTGTTAATGCATGATACAAGCATCAGTTAAGATCCACGGGAGGTAGTTAAACCATGTCACAAACCCGCAGGGAGATGCTGGCAGTTAGTCCAATAGAGAGAGGTTTCCAAAGTTCTGCCTTGGGTTGAGAGTCAACCTCTTGTTGTTTCTCCTTCTTTTCCTTCTCCTTACCTAATTTTTCAGCTCTAGCCTTCACTTTTCTTTCTTCTTCAACTTTGGCCAATCGTTCTTCTTCTAATCTCCTCTCTTCCAATAGTTGATCTCTTTGTTTCTCTAATTCCCCTACCCTGGCCCATATTTTAGAAGCTTATTGATAAATTTTGGCTTGTTCCTTTACCTCTATCATTTTTAGCTCAAATTATTCTTCTTCTTTTTTCCTCTAAGCCTCTTCGATTGCTTTAAATTTAGCTTCAAGAGCTTCCTTTTCTCTCCTCTATTGAGCCTTATCTTCCTCTAGCTCATGAATCTTTTGAAGCAAGGCTAACTTGTATCTCTCTTCCTTAGCCCTTTGCTTAGATTCCCTTTATTTTAGAAGTAGATCCTCCTTCTCATTTTGTTTCCTTTCTAATTCTTTAGCCTTTGATAAAGCTTCCAATTATTGTTGTTTGGCAAGTGCATCTTCTTTGGCTTTGGCCTCTACTTCTTGTTGTTGTTTATCCAGTGCCTCAACTTCTGTCTTTGCATTAGCTTCTTTCTTAGCATCTTCAAACAATTTACATTGATCTTTAGGAGTTCACACATGTTCTATCCCAACTTCTTTCGTATCATCAACAGACTTAGGTACAAGAGGCTAACGATCAGATTGAGTGGCCTCTGAGTCAAAATTGACATCATGAATTTAAATTTCAGGCTCTTTTCCTTTCAAAGTTTCTGCCTTCTCATGAAGACTACCAGTAGGTATTTCCTTGCTAGGTTCTTGAATAAGGGGATTTTGAGAAGAAGAAGCTTCTCCAACAGTTGTAGCATCCACACCTTGTGCTTCAAGAGTTTTGTCTACACATATTTTAGGAACAACATCCTCTACAGAAACGGGAAGAAGATATTCTAATTTCTCTTTGGAAGCTTCTCTTCTCTTACCCTTTGATATCCCTCAGTGGCCCCTAATTTCCTCTTTTTTGAACCTTGAGCTTCGGGTTCTTTTATTCTCATGACCACCCATTAGATACTTCTATCTCATATAATCCTAGAAATCTTCTCGATGCCAATGAATTCTTCTTACTTCTAATTGATGGGGGCTAAGTGCTTGGTGCCAATATTTTCAGTCTCATATCCTAGATCCAAGGTCACACCATCATATGAAAATGTGTCATAAATATCTTCCTTTATTCCAAATTCAATCATCTAAGGAATAGGAAGTCTTTCATAATTCCTCCTTCTCACATCATACTCATCTTGCAAATCCCACCAAAAATATTCTAGAAAATTATAAGGCTTCTCAAAGACACTGGGAAGCAGCTTATGCATCTTATGCTTTGGGTCAAAATTATTCCTAGAACATTGAACATTAACTTCATCATTTGTGGAGACAAGTCAATGATCACATTTCCTTGAAGATCAACACATTGCCTAGTTGTTGGGTTATAAGCTCCTGCCACTGCAATTATGAGTTCTGGACACTAGACTAAAAGTGGAAAGATGGTGACATGTGCTAATCTTGACTGAACTATTCTCTTGGTCCTCCTAGCCACATATTCAGAGAAGGTATCATCAAAAAAATCCTCATAGTTCAATGGGCCTAGGTTGGTGTTTGTGACATCAGCCAACTCTGAATCCAATTTTCTTGCAGTAAGAGTGGGACTCTAATGTTTCTATCTCAAGGTGTATGGATGTTGCTCCACCTTGCTCCGCTTAGAATTTCTTTGTTTTGAAATTTTTGTAGTCTGACCTTCCATTTGTGACACTCCTGTAGAGGCTCCTGACATCACTCACTTCCTGCATGATAATCTAGGATTATGTCTTATATTAAATGTATGAGAATCAATATTAGAGAACTTACCTTCCATGTTACTTTGTCCTTCTGCATGTAGTCTCTACCAAAATTTATGACTCACCGGAGGCAGGACCAAGACATGAAAATTATTGAAAGCTTTAAGTATTGGCGAGGTCAGGGTCAGGATCATCATTGGAACTAAGACTAGAATGAAATAAATGTCAGGATCGGTACTGGAGTTGGAATAGTTATCAGGACCAGATCAAAAACTAGAATCGATACATTAGGAAGTTCTAAATCTCACCTCCATTCCATTTTTGGTTTCGCTGGAGTAAAGCAGGTTTGATAGAGAAAAGCTCATTGGGAGTGGGTTTAGAACCAAATCTAGAGCATTTCAAATATAGTTTTATGGATTAAATCCATTCCTAGATCCAACTCCACCCTTTATCATCAAGCATGATGTCATTCTACCTAAGAACTCTTAACGATTTCAAAACAAGGTCACATGATGAGCTGAGGAGGCTTAAAATAACATCATAAAAAAATCCATCATATGATTGAGGGGAAAATAGTAAATAGGGTACAATTTTAAATTGAAATGGGGCACAAAAACCCTATCTTACTTAACTAGTCATCTTAGGAAATTAGGGCATCAAAACCCTATGCGGAAATTATCGAGCCAACACATGAAAAAGGATTGGATGATTAACTCAACAGATTGGAGACATTTCAAAAACCCTCAAATCCTTTGAAAATGACAACCTAAACAAAGCTTGGGCACAACAATATAGACACGACAAAACATGAAAATGACCATAGCGAGAAAAATAAACTAGAAAAGTCAAAATAAACAAAAGGAAAAAAAGGGAAAGAAAACCAAAAAGGACAATGAAGGAAACATTACAAAACCAATTGAAGATTCCTATGAAAGTTCTCACAAATCTGTGAAGAACATAAAGAAGAAAATAAAATGAAAACGAAAAGAAAAATGAAGTGAGGAAAAGTCCACCTACCTCAAATGTTATCCAATAGGATGAAATTTGATCTAATCTACATGCAAATACTTTATATCTGATCAAAATCGTGCTCCTCCTATATTTTGGCTTAGGTTTGATATTACAGTTTAGAAAATTAGCCTTAATTAAGGTTAAGAATTTGATTTTGCGCATGTGGAGGGCCTGCAATTAATGTAGTTAATGCAGTTGGTCAGGATCTCTGTCTCAACCATAGATTTAAAGATCTTGAACTTTTCTAGACCTTCATATTTCTCCCTTAAGAAATTAACCCACATCATCATAGAGTAATCATCAATTAGCAACATGAAATACCTGTAACCTTGCAAAATTCTGATTCTAACAGGACCACATAAGTCAATATGCAGAAGCTCCAATAATTCATTTGAACAATACTATTTGTTGTGAAATTAAATTATAGTTTGTTTTCCCAGCTGACATTCCTTGCATATGACACTAGTAGGCTTCACCAACTTAGGAAGATCTCTCACAACCTATAAGACAATTATCTTGATAATGTTATCAAATTTTACATGACACATTCTTCTATGCCACAACCAACTCTCATCAACTTGAGCAACCAAAAAAATTTTACTACCAACATTCAAATGAAATATGTTACCTTTTGTTTTTGTTCCAGAAGTAATCACATTTCCATAACTTCCTAGTATTCCTACACTTTCCATCTTTGAATTGAAGATTATATCCCTTATAAACCATTTATCCAACACTCATAAGATTATGCTTCAAATGTTCAACATAAAGAACATCATCAGTATTATGCTTACCATCAAATGAAATACATCCTCTGCCACGGATTATACCACCATTGTTATCACCAAATCTTACAACACCACCATCATAATTTTCCAGGCTTAAAAATTTTCTTTTATCACCTATCATGTGATGTGAAAATCCACTATCAATTACCCATTCATCTTTTTCTTCAACTTGAGAAACTAGGGATTTCTCCCCTTTTGTACAACTAGTAGATTTAGTAGACACGAGATTATTTTCCTTGATGGAAATAAACACAAAATCATCTTCACTTGCATTTCCTTTTTCAGATTCATCATCTATCACACCTTCATCAGCAACATAATATCACTTCTTTTAAAATTTAGGCTTGTAAGGTCTTGTTTTAGGAACTCTTTTTGGAAACCTTGAAGGAAAATGACCTATCTTACTGCAAGAAATTTATTTTATAGGAAAATTTCCTTTATACTTACCTTTCCCTTTGGCTTCTATTTTTACAATCAGTGCTTCAAGCTCATTCAGTTCTCTTTCTTCTTCTTCAATCCGTCTCATTTCTTCCTCATACCTGAATACCTTTCTATGGGAACTTTCACCTAGATCATATCTTTGCTTGTCTCTCCCAGAAGTAGTAGCTTTAAATGCAGACTCTATCTTAGGAAGGGCATCACTGAATTCACTCAACTCAAAATCAGTTAGTTTACTAACCAACATATCTCTGGTTACATTTACAATATTTTGAAGCTCTTCAATGGCTACAACTTTGATTTTGTATGGATCAAGAAAGGTCTAACCACTTTAGCAACAATCTTTGATTCATCCACCTGTCCATCAACACATTTGATACCACACACAAGTTCATTCACTCATTGCATGTAAGTAGCAATATTCTCATCATCACCCATCTTCAACTTTTATTTTACTATGAGAAATTCTAGCTTGGCCATATTCATATTAGAATCACCTTCATATAAAGTTTCCAAATTTTTCCAGATCTCATAAGTAGTTTTCAAATACATAACATTTGTCATCTCAGTATTAGTCAAATCACTCAACAATTCCTCCTTAGCTCTGATATTATATTCAACATCCCTAATCTCAGCAGTAGTAGTAGGGCCGCTCTAAGGAATAACATACCTATTACTTGTAATTTTCTAGTAGGATTCACCAATGCGGTTCAAATGACACTCCATTCTAGCCTTCCACAGTGTGTTCTTTGTTTCATCAAATCTCAGACTATCTTTCTTGTATGTCACCATCTCGGATCACCTCAAGTTGTTTAACTTCTTCCAAAGAACCTTCTTTGATACCGATTGTTGGCAACACAAGGGCAGACAACTAAGAGGGGGGGTGAATCAGTTGTCACATAATTTCAAATTTATTTAAACCTATTAACCTTTAATCTCAGATCTCATTATTAAAAGTGAAATCATGAATCAACAACACATCAGAAACACACATAACACCAAGATTTTTGCACTGAAACCCTATTAGGGGAAAAACCATTGTGGAGGTAAATCCACAAGTTATACCCTATTAAAAGTATAAGAAAATATATGGGGAATGCATATGCATTTAGGAACACTGTCTAGAGCTCACTACTCAAAGGAAGACTCATTTTCTTACATAAAACTTTCAGATTAAACCCATCTGAAGAAATTGAACTAAGAAAGTAGCATCTGATAATGCTTGAGTACAGTTTGGGTTAAGCACATGAGCACTTCTTCAATCTATTTCACTCTTCTTCACACTTTGCTATGATTTTGAATGACCTGAACCTTATTCACACATAGCACACACACACTTCACACTTCATACACGTGCACACTCTCCAAATGAAGAAAGCAATCACTTATGTATATCTGCAACAAGAAATTACATTGCTTCATGTCGGCTTCAACAAAATAATAGAATGAATGCAAACTATTGGCCCAAAACAATAAAGATTATCAATTTGCATCCACCAAGGTTAGCCACAACATAGTCAAGACCTAAAAAAAAATTCTCAAACATGAAACACCTTCAATTAATCTTCCTTGGAGATCCACAACATGCTACAAGCACTCTGTCAGTCATGAACATGAAAAACATGAACACGTAGGAGAAAATCTTAGATCATGAGCACAATGATCAATGTAGATGTGTAACATAGATAAAACATGATACAGAAACATCCACAAACACTTCAGGAACATACACATCACTTGAGATTGCCAAAAACACATTATCTTCTTCTATGAACACCATTTCCATTAAGAAAATAACTATCAAAACACAAAACTTTATAACTTGCTCAAATCTTCATGCACACATCTAAAACTTATGGAGTAGGAACTTCATACATAGGAAAGAAAACCCTTTAATACACAACTTCTCATCATCATCATACTGAACTTTCCAACAAATCGATCTTCAATGCTTCACAAATAACTTGTAGCATATTTTATTACAATTTTCTCAATATCCTCAACATATACAATCTTAAAGACATCATTGCTAATAGTGTTGACATCAATGAAAACCACATATCAACAATACAAGCACAACATCCAACAGGCCTAAGATTCCCTTATCATTCTTGTGAGGAAATATTTCATCATTATGAGGGAGGACATATGTATCCTTAGATGTGGAGGGATATGGATTTTCATATCCTATTCCCTTAGTGTCCTCAATAGGAAATTGTTACAAAATTTTATGAATTTCATGTTGATTAGTTATGTCACATCCTTGGTTGGTTAAAATATTAAAGGCTTTTCCATAAGTCTCTTCTTGGTTGATGGGTGTGTTGGCTAATTTGTTAACATAAGATGGATAGGTATGGACTTGATTAGAGGAGCTAGGTTCACTCATTGTTCAAATTTTAGGCTTAGTTTGTGCCTTAATCTTAGGATGTAAAATACCAAACATTTCAAGTTGTGTTGGTTGTTTCATGGAAGGATAAAAGGATGCATTGTTCTCAAGATTGTTAACACAATAATTTATGAATTCATGCATGATAGCATCATCTTCTCCTATGATGTCGACTTCATGAGAGTATTCATTAGGATTTGATTGAGCATGGTTAAGGTCAATTTTATTAGGATCATTGTGAAAATAGAACTTGAAACATCAACCAAGGAGAACAAAGATTTCTACATATTGCTAAAACACTTGTCCATTCTCCAATTTTTAGATATAAAATAGGGTAATTTTGTGAATACAGTATGCAAATACTTGAAAATTATGTC
This sequence comes from Sequoiadendron giganteum, assembly GCA_007115665.2. NCBI lineage: Eukaryota > Viridiplantae > Streptophyta > Pinopsida > Cupressales > Cupressaceae > Sequoiadendron > Sequoiadendron giganteum. Next base: position 632,002,194 of record CM021101.1, read on the forward strand.
TTGCAAATGAAATTTTTAATTCAAACAATGCACTAATTTTATCAAATGAATCTAAATAGATCAAATTGAAGAAAAATAAATTTTGTAAATAGAAACAGAGATCTGAGAACAACAAACAAAAATATAAAAAATGAATGTTTTAATGCCCAAAAAATAAAGAAATGACCTTGATCAAGGAATCATTTGCCCTAGGGTGAATGGGTCCTAGGTTAGGGTTTTGAAAAGTGTTTTTACTAATTTCAAAGTCATCTTTAGTGGTTTCCAGATTGTAATCTAAAATAATGATTTATAGTTTTAATTTGTTTGTGAAATGAAGGTTGAATGCAAATGCAAAATGTGACAAAATGACAATCTAGAAAACCCAATTTAATATGAAATTTAATTTCAATTTTCAAATTCCAATGAATGATAATACAATACTATGTAATTAACTTGAAAAATGATCTATTTTTTAATGTATTTTCCAAATTTAAAGAATGCAAAAATGCAATCCTAAAAACCTTAATGAAATGCAAAGTTGATGCAAACTAGACACACTAAATGAGACTCAATTCAATGCAAAGAAATACAAATGAATGCAAGATCTAAATCAAGGGTGAAAAAGGACTCAAGAATTAGAAAATGCAATGATCAAACTCAGGTTCACCACAATGAAATGGTGAAAAATGGGGTCATATATAATAGGGTTTCGCTAAAATTATAGTGAATAACCCTATTTTCCACTATTTCATTCAAGAAATGAGATCCAAACATTGAGATGACTAACAACCAAAAGGTGAGTCAAATCAAGGTATGAATAAAAAAATTCCTCCTTTATGCAAGGATGGGGGTATGAGTCAAATATCACTTTTGGGAGAAAAATTAAAACCATCAAATAAACTCCAAAATGAAAGCTATAAAATATAAATAGAAGACTACACTTAAACCTAATAGAACCAGAAATTAAAAGAAATATTTGGAAAGGGGAGAATGATGTGTACCAATCACTAAAATTGATTTCTTGAAGCTCACTGAGGAATCATTCACCCTATGGTGAATGGGTCCTGGATGGGACTATGAAAAAATGTTTTATGGGTTGTCTGCTCCTATGTCTGCACTCCCATATTCTCGATTTTCACTATCAGATAGCAAGAAATAAATCATGTAGAAGTGTTTTTTATGAAATGAAAAATTTCCTTTCAACTTTGACAAATTTGCAACTTTCTTCAAAATTTCTCCTCAAATAATCTTCCACCTAAAACCTGAAAACACAAACACAAGAGGAGAAAAATGTTGTTTTTGGTGATGAGGGGTTTGCCTTGGTCAAAACCCATTTGACTATTTAAAATTTGAAATGAAATAAAATAGCATGAATGTAATGATGAATGAGAAAGAAATATCACAACTCACCAAATCTTTGATTAAAACTTGGAATTAAAACCTAAGAATAGCACAAAGTAGCCTCAATAAATGTGGATCTTGATCGTGAGACTTAATTTGAGATAATACCTTGAATGCTTGAAAGGATCATGAAATCTACATCATCATATTAGCTCAAAAAATATGCATTATGTAAGAATATTTTGACATGAATATAAGATATTGATTGCTTCAATAATATTAAATAAATCTACTCTTGAATGTATTGAAAATGCTCTTGAAATGCTCTAACAATGCTCACTTGAATATCCTTATGTTGCTTGAAGTCTTCTAGGATGCTTGAAATTTTTCTAGGATGAAACCTAGTGAAATGACCTGTTATTTATGCATATCTTAACATTAATTCATGAAATTCAGATTACACAAGTCGACATGTGACTATACATTTGAAATCATTAAAATAATGCCAAAAACATATTTGAAATTAAGGTCCTATGTATAAGTGAGGACCCATTCACCCTATAGCGAATGGGTCCTAGGTCACTTACCTAGGACACACATTGCTCAATGTTAAACATTATGTTATGGTGTTTATGAACGTCGGGTTTTATCCCTTAGAAAATGGTAGTAACTTTAATGTCACATCAAATTCAAATGCATGCAACCAATTCATTCAAAATATGAAAATAAATATTCAAAATTAGATTTCAAAAATACCCTTTCTTCCACTTTCTTCCTCTAAAGGAGCAAGAGAGTGTATTTTCCAACACTATAAATAATGTGAACATTTTTTTGTTGCAATCAGATGAAGATAGTGAAATTTCATTTTTATTGTACCAAAGAGTTGTTCCAAAATTTTAAGCTGGCCTTCATTACATTCTTGGTGCATAGGAAACAAAAAAATTCACAAGGAAATAGCTGATAGGGGGCAATATGTTTTGCAAAATTACAAATAATGCGACCATTTGTTTGTTGCAATTAGATGAAGATAGTGAAATGCTATTTTTACCCTACCAAAGAGTTATTCCATTTTTTTTGAAGGTTGAATTCAAATTACATTCTTGGTGTGTAGGAAACAAAAAAATTTCACAAGGAAATAATAGACAGGGTGTAGTGTGTTTTCAAACACTATAAATAATGTGAGAATTTTTTTGTTGCAATCAGATGAAGATAGTGAAAATATATTTTTACTATTACAAATATCATTTAACACCATTATTCATTTGGAAGTATCCATGATTAGAAAAATAGTTTCCCACATATATACATACATATAACATTTATTGCTATACTCTATTGAATACCATGTATGCAGTTAGTCTATTCAATACCATTGACTGCTCTATTAAAAATTGTTGAGCTCAAAATGATTTAAATATCAAATTTTTTCTTTCATTTATAAGAAAGATACCATAAACAATAAGAATTCAAGTGGCATCACCTACCGGTATATTTGATATTAAAATAAATTGAATATACTACCTATATACACAAAACAAAATGATGCAATAATTGAGTTATTATATATACCTTCCCATCCTCCACATCACCTCATGATTCATTCACACCCTCCTCATCCATAGAGCCACCCTTTGTAGCCTCTTCCTCTTCATCATGGACTATGACATGAGTATGATTTTCTCCCTAATTCTTGTACTGAACTAAAAGAATGATATACTATCAAAATCAACATATTCGTAACAAAAATGAAATTTTCTAAATGAAATTGTAAAGCATTCTGACTGATGCATTGGAACAAAAGAGTAATTGGAAGGTCATAATAAATTACCAAACATGTGATTGCCTCAATGTTCAAAATTATCCTAAAATGAGGGGACCTCCTCTCTACAACCTTTTTGGCCTCCTAGTTAAAATATTCCCACTTTATATTCAACATCATAACTGTTTGTTAGAGATTAAAATTAAACATTTGAATGCATCTTGTAATTAGCAGATCTTACCCACACATATATCGAATGTGACCCTCTTAAAGGAAATGCACCATTACACACCTTGCCAGGTGTGTTGACCACCTAAATAGCATTCATCATTGTACGAAGAAATTTCCCTTTGAAAGTATGCCTTCGTGGTTGGATGTAATCTATAAAAAAGTTGCAAGTATTATAGACAGTGAAAGTTCCAAAATTTATCACATTGTCTTCTGTAAGCAATCATAAGAAGAAAAATTTGAAGGTGGACTTCATTAAATTCTTGGTGTGTAGGAGAGAATAACTGTAGACATGGAAAATGTACAAGCTCGTCTTGGCACACCTGATTCCGATTACTGACATCATTTCCTCTTAAATCACATTCTCATCAGTTCATCGCATTCTATCTCTTAATCTAATGAATCATTATTCATTTAATTAAGTCATTCTCACCTGACTTGATTAAATTAATCAGTTTAATTTAATTAACCCTACATTGTTGTTTAGTTAAATAAATCATTTTATTTAATTAAAATCTCTAAAGTCCTCCTATTAAATTAAATAAGTTAAAACTTATTTGATTTAATCTAACACATTCCTTCTTTATTAAATAAATCAAATCATTTATTTAATGAATCATTTCCTCTCAATTTTGGACTTAAATCAATTCATAAATTTGAGCTTAAATTGTCACATCTCCTAATTCCTCATTAAATTAATCAAAACATTGATTAAGTTAATCCTTCTCACTAAAATCTTCTATAGAATGCAACTTGCACAATAAATCAAATACTTTGATTTATTAATTCTTCTATTTTCCCTCACAAAGCATCAAAAAGGGAATATTCCTCTTTTGAATTCAAAAAGTCCAAGTGGACTTGGTGCTTCCAACAAGGCATTAAAAGCCTCTTACATGTCCTTGACCTTGAGCAAAGTGAAATTAACTTCATTCCTTTTCTCTCTTCAACATGTCATTTCTCAAGTTTGAAATGCCACCTAATTGCATTTATTGGCACATTGGCCAAAACTTGCACATTCTTCATCCAATCACATTTGGACAAGTGGCACAATGCCATTGAACTATCTTTTATCCCACATTGCTTGTTTTCACTCATTCTTCCAAGATTGAAGTCTATAAATTGGAGACTCTTCTCCTCAATCATCATCCACAACTCATGCAAAGTTACTCTCTACAATTGAGAACTAATTTTGCCAATTTCATCCAATCATCCACCATATTTGAGATTTTGTAACAAGGTTATGCTCAAATCTCTTTGGAGATTTGACCATTTCTATCATTCAATCAAGCATTTGCAATTAGGAATTGGGAAAGGGCCAATTGCAACACACCATTACCACCAATTCCCCCATGGAATCATCATGTTATTAGCTTAATTAGGATTGAGTTTCTTTCATTTGAAATTTACTTGTGTTCTTCATTTCTTAGTTAAGTTTGAATAAATGGATTTTTATGGAGAATCCCTCATTGTTTGCATGCATTCTTGAACTAACACTAACAATGTTTAACTTCCTTATGCATATGTAGGTTTAGGGGTTCACATTTTGGTGCTAGAAGGAGGGCAGCAAGTTGAAAAATCAAATCACGTTTTCAAATTCCGTGGTTTATGTTTTTTTTGTTGAGACACAGGAAAACTAGCCCACGCAGCACCATATCACACCGCCCTCAGTTCCATGGCGAAATATCCCGCCGCCTTCAGTTCTGTGGCTCCCTATCGACCCACGGTTGCATGTTCAAACTAGGCTACAAAAATTCCCACCTGTCTGTTTTTAAATTTTTTAACTTCACCACGTAGGTCCTAACTCCACCACCATCACCACCATGGTTTTATTTTGAACCGCGCTTCCTCCAAACTCCATCGCGCCACTGTTCCCGCCTGTAAATTTCAAATTTCCAAAGTGGACCACTTCTAAACTACACCGCGGACCTCTGTGTCTCCACTTTTGTGCCCTCTGTTTGTGCAGAGCCCTTCCCAAAGTCACCCGCGCAGCTCTGTATAGCGCTGCCTGTCTTCCAAACTCTATCGCTTCTCCAAACTTTGCCACCTTTACAAACTACGCTGCGGGAAGATAGTAAAATTTAAATTAACATATGCTTTTTAAGTTAAGGATTTTTTAACCTTTTAGTTTAATTTCCTATCTTTATAGCTCTCTGTTTTATTGTTATTTTGCAGGTTGGAGCAAAGGAAGGAGTCATTATGACATCATGTGTACAAAACCAAAGTGTTTATAAACACTAAAAAGTTTTCTTTAACACTTCTTGAGAAATTTTTTTAAGTCTTTGGCCTTAGGGAAAATATTTTTACTTTGGGCTTTAAAAAATGTTTAAATTTTCATGTTCATCTTGTGCAAAGTGTTTCTAAACACTTAAGTGTTCTTCAACACTTCTTCAAAATTTGTTAAAATCTTTGACCTTAGGCTACTAATTTTCATTGGGATCTAAAAAGAACAAACAAACTTTGTTTTTTAAAGTTGCCAAGGGGCTAAAAAGAATTTTAGACATTTACTAGTTTTCAATTTGGATTTAAAATTGGACAAGGAAAACTTCACATTTCATTTTGGTGCTTCTAAAATGAACTCATCATTGCTTTGAAGGTTAAAATTGAACATGTGTCTTTTATGTTTTGCAAATTTTTTAACAAATTAACATCATTAAAATGCGTGTGCTCTTCTCTCACGCTTTATAGTGATCTTGAGAATCAAAAGCATTTTAGTGATATTAACTTGTCGAAAAGATTGGCCCCACATTTGATTTGGGCACTTAAAATTGAACACAATATGCGAGTGTGAATAGACTTATTGTGAGTGTTCTCCTTTTGTTTTTAAACAAAAGTCAATCGAACTACGAATAATGTTTGTTCACTATTGTTTATCTTAGAGGGCCTGCCTTGTGGGAAAAAGTACTCACCCCAGGGAATGACCCAACCGAGAACACGCTAAAGCCAAGCGACTTCCACCCGGGATATAAGTGTGGATATTGGAACAAAGGCCAATATCACAAGGATTATTCTAACGAGATGGACAGCAATGGACTCTCACCGATGTTGGATAATCCCCCACGAACGGAATGCCCGAATTAGAACCCCTTGTTTAGAAAAAGGCCAAAACCTTGTCTATCTTGTTGGTGCAAAAGGTTATGTCCTTTGAAGCCGCCCCACGTAACATGCGGTCTTGTTGTGGAAATGGAAAGTATGTCATCGGAGATTCATGGGTACTAATGCTTGGCTGACCCGAATAAGTGAGTGCCATGGAGGGGAGCCAGTGTGGTCAAGCATTTAGCCATTCGCACAAGATATGCGCAGCTGGATTTATCCAAGTGGGAACCCAACAAAGTATTGTCTCATCAACCTAGGAGTGTAAAAATGCTTTGAAAGAACACATTGCTTGATCTTGAAAACATTTGAGAAACAAACATACACGAAAACCTTGAAATTTCAAACACCTTGTGGGAAACAAATACCTATTGACGAACTTGCCCACTCTTGCTTTCCCTAGGAATCACATTCCTAGAGGTTTCTAAATGTACAATTTCTACCATCATTTGTTTCCAATAAGGATAAACATAAGGAACTTTTGCCCTATTTTCCTCGATTTCCACACAAAGGACCTTGTGGGATGAGAAAGAAAGTGGGACACTAGACATATAGTTTGAAAATGTAAGCAAGCAAGTGTCTTGGATTAAAAAGAACCTCATTTAACCAAGATAAAGAGACAAATTGAATTTCACATGTGTTGTTTACAATGATTTCCCACAAGATTAAAATGCCAAAGCCAAAGTTCAAGAAAGTGAGTCTAAAAATCCGTGAGCAATGCCTTGAGATGCTCCTTGAAGTAAGGGAGAGACTTGTATACAATTTCTACAAAAAGGCCTCAAGGAACAATCCTACATTGTATGCATTTTATTGCCAACAAAATCCCGAACTTTTCCAAAGGTTTGCATTTCTCCCATAGGAAGTCTAGCATGTTCTTCAATACTGAGGTTTTGTAGAGAGAGTCACATCTAGGTTAAGGTTCAAGATCAAAGTTGTCATTTCCATTCATTCCTTCATCAAATCAAGTCTCATTTCATCATCAAACCTTTTGAGAACTCTAGAATCAATCATCACACTAAACTTAAGAGGGCTAAATCAACATCATCATATCTTGGCTTAATACACTTAGCCAACATAATCTCAATCATTGGACAAATTTTCTTTGAGATAACACAACTTCTTAAAGTCTATTAGTTCTCCAAAACATTGGCATAACACACCTTGTCAATTCATCCATTTTGTGCAAGTTCCCTTAGGATAACACAACTTCCTAGGGAAAAAAACTTCACAACAATCTTGTTTGACTTAACGCATCTAGTCAAATTATCACAATCAAATCAAATCAAAAGCCCTTACAAATCTTAGCACATACCTTCAAAAAGTTCTCCATAGGTTTCACTCACTCATCTCATCCATTTAACCCATAACCATTATCGCCATCTTTGATCTTTTAGCTTCCTTAGTTCTTGTCTTTTGGACCTAAAAGATTAGGATCGAACAAATCCCTATTTTTATGGTCCAAACAAGATCTCAATACAAGAAGGACATGGAGAATATTAGAGAAATATCAGCTTCTATGGACATGAGTCATCTAAACATCGAAGTGAACCTAGCAGAATCAAGCAATCCCCCAAGCAACTCTACCTTATCATCACAAAATCCTCAAGAGGAGAGTCATCAAGAGGACAACACAAATGAAGACATGGGGATAGCACCAAATGAAATCATGGAAATGGTTCAAAATCCAGAGAACCACAAAGTTGTTAGTGCTATGTTCAAATACCTAAATATGATAGCAAGAGGAGGGGTCATGCCCCCTCCCGACCTTAACATAAGCACTAGTATAGATACATCCCCATTGTCAAACATCAATCAAGAAGTTCCTTGCACCAAATCAATCATCACACCAACCTCCCCGAATGTGAACAAGGGGAGTGCCATGTTCTAGGAATTGCAAAAACACCGCCTTGTGGCTAATAAAGAAGCAATCATCACCCCCTCACCAGCTACATTTATTTCAGAAAACCCATCTCACCCATATGTCCCACTCACATTTCATAACCCCGTTGGTTCATCCTCATTTCATGCCACACCAGCCTATCAGTTGAACATACCAACTGCCCCACCACATGAGGAAGTTGGCTTGCTTGGAATGATAGAAGCTATCAATCCTTTCTCTTTCCAAATAGGTGCATCATCCCTTCCCCCACTTCTATTCACATCTGCATCACCTCTTGGAATAGGTCTTCCACCTTTGCCCATCAAAAATTTTGCTAATCCAGGCAATCCGACCACCACTTTGAACCTGCTTCTTTTGCCCATATCCTCACAACAAATTGCAACTATTCCCATCACCATGGTTAATGCATCTATTGGTCCTCAAGTCTCCAAAAGCATGCCTCCTCAAGGGCCAATCATCTCAAACACCCCTCCAACAACCCAAATCACAATCACCACCACAATCCCTCCACCCGCCACAATAGCTGGCATGATTCCTGTTCCACCACCAATCCCACCGAAAGCCAACACAATAAATTCATTCACCACTCTAATCCAAACCTTCCAAAAGGAAAACCAACAAAGGGTACTCCAGCAAAAGCAGCAAGCCCAAGTGCAAGCTCAAGCCCAAGCCCAAGTGCAAGCTCAAGCTCAAGCCCAAGCTCAAGCCCAAGTGCAAGCTCAAGCCCAAGCTCAAGCCCAAGTGCAAGCTCAATCCCAAGCTCAAGCCCAAGCTCAAGCTCAAGCTCAAGCCAAAGCTCAAGCCCAAGCGGAGGCACAAGCTCAATACCAAGTGCAATTGCAAGCAATCCACCTACAAGCCTACCAACAAGCCCTGTAAGACTTTCAAGCACAACACCAAGCTAAACAACAAGCTTTATTGGCACAACATTAGCTTGACCAACAACAAGCATTGTTGGCACAATAGCAGCTAGACCAACAAAAAGCGTTACTAGCTCAACAACAACTTGACCAACATCAGGCTTCACGGGAACAACAGCAGATGGATCAACAACAAGCGCTATTGGAACAACAATAGCAAGATCAACAACAGCTATTGTTGGCACAAATGCAAGCTTACCAACAAGCCTTAAATGCATAGCTAAGCTTGCAGCAAATGCCCACTAGTACTCCTCCCACAACACGCACGCCCCAAACACCTTATAACTCATTCATCCCACCCCCCGATCCAAGCAAAGATGTCGCAACACAAATCAAACTACTCTTGCCGTAGGTGTTGGACTTGCAAGCAGGAAAAACCACAAGGACACCAGGCAACTTGTGCCCTTATCCGTTCAATAGAAGTTTCACCATGGTACCATTTCCAAAGGGATTCGAGATCCCTAAATTTGATAAATACAATGGAACGGGCAACCCTAAAAACCACATCAGAGAATTTTAGGTGCACTGCATGGAAGTCACATATGATGACAAGTATCTAATGTGGCTCTTCCCCGAAAGCCTGACTGGTCCAGCTATGGAATGGTTTTCTTGCCTACTCACAGGCATTAAAACATTCGAGGAAATAGTGGAGGCTTTCCTTAAAAATTACGCTTTCAATATGGGTGTGGATGTCAGTTTAGAAGAACTATGTACACTCAAACAAAGAAAAGGAGATTTATTTGCATCCTTCTTGCAAAGATGGTGATCCAAGGCCAATTAGAGCAAGTGGACCATGCCAGAGGAACAACAAGTTTGCACCATCATAGCCAATCTAGATGAAAACTTGGAGTTCTACCTAAAAATGCAATGCATCACATCTTACGATCAACTAATTCCAAAGGCGCTCAACATCGAAAGAGCCCTTGCTACACGAGGAGGTGCACCAACATTCACTCCGCCGTAGGATAACCGCCCGTCTAATAAATACAATTATAAACCTCGAACATGGTCAAGGAACAAAAATATCATGAACGATGGCATGGTCGATGCTAAGGTAGTCATCAGTGCTCCTAAGCAAAATACCCAAAACCATCATCCAATGCGATAGTGGCACAACCACCTTCCACCAGTTAGGTAAACAATGTGGGTAAACAGGGAGGACCACCTCCCTACAACAAGTTTCCTCCCAAGAGGAAATTCACAGCCCTTTGTGAATCGATTGAGTCTGTCATGAAGAAACTGGTCAAAGAGATCTTAATCAAGATCTCTAACTCTGAACAATACATAGAGCCCATGACCAAACCACCATGGTACGATGAGAATCTCCCATGTGACTTTCACAAAGTCAAAGGACAGACCACTGCCAACTACATGAGACTCAAGAATATCATCCAAGACCTCATCAAGGATAAGGTCATCAACATCGAGTAGTCGGCCGAAAACCAAGACCTAAAAATCTACATGAATCCGATGCCGAATCATAACCAAGGGAACAACTAGGGGAATAACCAAGGGAATAATAAGGGTAAGCAAAAGTATGCTAGCACTAATCTAGTATATGAGGAGATAGTTGGATGTGTTGATGAGATGGTTATTGTCATAAATATCAAGGGAGCCAACAATGACTGTGGAGTCACCACACAAGGCAGAAAGGTTACCATTGCTAGGGTACCTGCTAAGACCCCCATTACCAATACAAAGGTCATCCCTTATGACTACAATGTAATTGACCAGTTCAAAAGAATACCCGCACAAATTTCCATCATGGAATTACTAAAAATCTCCACCACCCATAGACAGATCCTTGATGAAGCACTAGCTACATCTATCGTTGCTGCCACCCTTGACATAGAACAATTTTAGGCTATGGTGGGTAACATCGTTACCCCAAATCTCATCACATTTTCTGACCAAGATTTCCCCCCGTAGCCATCTCATAACCGCGCACTCCACCTTCAAGTCTTAATCCATAAAAAGAAAGTCAAAAGATTCCTGGTAGATGGTGGTGCAGGTCTAAATATTTGTTCACTAAAACTCATAAAAAAGTTGGGATTCACTGAGGATTCCATCAATAAAAACAAAAGCATCACGATAAGAGCATATGATGACTAGGAAAGAGTGTCTCAGGGCACTATCAAGATCCCCATCCAAGTGGGGCCAACAACCATGGAAACAACCTGCCAAGTTCTTGACCTTGATTTACCCTACAATATCCTCTTGGGACGCCCATGGATACATGGAATGAAGGCAGTGGCCTCAACCTATCATCAGTGCATAAAATTCTCATATCAAAATGAGGAGGTTACTATACATGGGGACCCTGAACCTTTCACCTACTGTAAAAACTTGGAAGCCAAGTTTTACAAGATCCCTCAAGTACCTAAAAATGATGAAGGACCATCCACTTCATACATAGACCTAGCTAATCTCGCCTCCACTTCTGCGATGGAGACACCTGTCATCCTCGACATATCCGAGATCAAAAACATGATACAGGACAATGGATGTGGTGATTATAGAATGAAGAGAAATGGTTTTGTTGTAGGAGAGTTACCACAATCTCCTAGGTCACATGGGAAACCACAATTGATTCAAACACCTGTTCACACTAGAACAAAACCCACTGGATTCCACAATTGGAGGGATCTCAGTCGAGGAAATGTGGACGAGGTGGACATAACAAACACTTTGTACCAAGATGAAAGACCCACTCCCACCCTACCAATGGAGGAAACAAACAGAGGGTTAGAAATGATGTTTGGCATGGGCTATAACAGGAATGAAAGCCTAGGAAGAAATAGTGATGGACGGTTAGAGCCCATCATTATAGAAAGAAGAATGCGGAACCTTGGCCTTGGCTGTACCCCTCCGAGTATAACTGTGCATGGAAAAAGTGTTCCTAATAGGGCAGTCAGGTCCTCTCCTCAAGTCTCAGCAACTAACCTTAGATTACTCGTATCCACAGGCTTACCTCTTGATAACTTCACATTTGACATAACTGAGGTTTGTAGTAGTAGTGACGATGATGACACCATAGGTGGCTTACCTAGGCTTTTTGAAGATTCCACCTTGTTGATGATTAGTGTCTCACCTACTGAGCCAATCCAACGAACCCACCAAATCCACTTAGTGTACCCCCAACTCATTGATCATGACCAACGAGGACCCCTAATTCTAGACTCGTTCAAAAATGATGAGGCTCTCTCATAATTCATGGGACTAAGGGATACAATCCTACATGGAGATCACAAGGTTGGATTCAACATCACACTAGATACACAAGCATACTATGGGGAGACGATTGAGTCCTTCAGTCACAAAAGAATAAGATCGAGAATAAGCTCAAAGTTATTGAGTGAAAACCACACTGTGGCACTCTCTAACCATAAAATAGTAAAAATAAAGGACACATCCGATGGTGAAAACCTCCTTGAGGCACTAGAGGATGAAGGATTCAATTTCCCCCTCACTGCTCTACATCAGGAGAAGTCAACAGTATTGGTAGAATAGTGCAATCTTGTCAACCTGGGAACAAAAAAACGGAGCCACAAATCACCTTCTATGCAGAATATCTCCTAGAAGAAGAACAAGAACTATTGGCAGCATTCCTAAAGGAAAGAAAGGTGAATTTTGTGTGGACCTATGCAAACATGCCAGGCTTGGACCCTGAAGTAGTAGTTCATCATTTGGCTGCTTACCCCGGAGCAAACCTAGTCAGACAAAAGCTAAGGAAGATGCACCCATAAATAGCCTTGCTTGTAAAGATTGAGCTACAGAAACTTCTGGATGTTGGATTCATATGCCCGATTGACTATCCAGAATGGGTATCAAATCTTGTACTGGTCTGAAAATCGAAAGGGGGCATCCGCATCTACACTGATTTCAGAGACCTAAAAAAAGCATGTCCCAAGGATGACTTTCCACTACCCAACATTGACATGATAGTGGATATGTCAGCCTGACATGAGATGCTTTCCCTAATGGATGGCTTCTCGAGGTACAATTAGATAATGATCGCAAAAGAATACCAACACAAGACAACATTCACATGTCCTTGGGGCACCTACTACTGGAACATAATGCCATTTGGGTTGAAATATGCAGGAGCTACATATCAGAGAGCCATGACACTAATCTTCCACGACACGATCCATAAAATAGTCAAAGATTATGTAGATGACATACTGGCTAAATAAAAGAAGAGACAAGACCATATAGCAACTCTAGGTGCTATCTTTGATAGGCTCGAACAATATAAGGTTAGACTCAACCCGAAGAAGTGTGTCTTTGGGGTACAATCGGGAAAGCTGCTAGGATACATAGTTTCAATGAGAGGAATAGAGGTGGACCCTGCAAAGGTAAAGGCAATCCTCGAAATGGAAGCACCAATAATGTTAAAACAACTAAGAGGATTGCAAGGAAGACTCTAGTCCATCCAGAGATTCATAGCACAATTGGCGGACAAACAGATTGCCTATTCACACCTACTTCACAGGGGAGTAGCTTTTAGATGGGATGACAAATGCGAGCAGACATTCAACAAAATAAAATAATATCTACTTACACCACCCATGTTGATGCCACCAACTGTGGGGAAATCATTAATCTTATATATCTCTGCAACAACAACCGCCTTGGGGGCCCTTTTAGCCCAACATGATGAAAAAGGAACCAAGTGGGCTATCTACTACATCAGCAGAACAATGGTGGGACATGAGCTCAATTACACATCAATAGAAAAAGCTTGCCTAGCACTAGTATTTGCGGCTCAAAAATTCAGACATTACATGCTAGCACACCAAATCAAGTTGATTGCCAAAATAGACCCTCTAAAGTACCTATTGTCAAAAGCAACGCTTATAGGAAGAATGGCTAAATGGGTATTGATATTATCTGAACATGATATTGAGTACGTAGAACGAAAAGCCATAAAAGGACAAGTCATTGCAGATCAGCTGGCAGAGGCTCCCCTCTACACAGATAACCCACTCATATTAGAATTCCTAGATGAGTCCCTTTTTAACCTTGGTGCAGCAGACCACTGGAAGTTATACTTTGATGGCTCTCACACACAACATGGATCAGGAGCTGGTGTGTTCTTCATCATGCCGCAAGGAGACTGCATACCTAGATCATACAAGCTGGCATTCCCTTGTACTAACAATATTGCAGAATATGAGGCTTTGACCATAGGCCTCAAAATTGCAGCACAATGGCGAATCATGGCATTGCAAGTCTATGGGGATTCACAGCTTATCATCAACCAAGTCAATGGTGAATACCAAACTAAGGATGACAAGCTCACACCATACAAAAAATGAGTGGAAATCCTCAAAGAATCATTTATTGACATTACCTTTGAGCAGATACCAAGGACAAACAACAGAGCAGCCGATGCAATGGCGACAATTGGATCCTTACTGGACATCCCTTGTAATGTCTCAAAACATGAATTCCTTGTAGAGTAGCTTCTCGTGCCCACATTCGAGGTACCAGAATCAAAATACGCATGTGAACTCATTTGTCTTGGTGATCTTTGGTATCATGATATATACACCTACCTAAAGTTAGGAATCCTCCCTATTGACATCACTCCGAACCTAAAACGCACTTTTTTCAAAAGGACTTCATGATTCATCATCCTAGGAGAAACCCTCTTCCGTAGGAGTATCGACGGAACCTTGCTACGTTGTTTAAAAGTCGAGGAAGCCTTGACTGCTCTAACTGAGGTACACAATGGCACGTGCAGGTCACACTCAAGTGGTATGACCTTGGCTAAAAAGTTGCTGAGAACAAGGTACTACTGGCCGACGATGGAAAAAGAGGCACACAACTTTGTCAGAAAATGCCTACAATGTCAACAACATGGAGACCTTATTCATGAACTAGCTCAAGAACTACATCCCATTGTTACACGTTGGCCCTTTTCACAATGGGGGCTCGATCTCATTGGTAAAATATCACCCACCTCATCTAATGGCCATAAGTTCATTATCACCACCACCAAATATTTCACAAAGTGGGTCAAAGCAATTCCCATGACCTACATCATAGGAAAACAAATATCCAAGTTCATCTTGAATTACCTCATTTGCTGATATGGTGTTCCCCAATCCATTATCTCTGATAATGGGACGCCCTTCAAAAATTAGGATGTTCGTGATTTGTGTGAAAAATTCAAAATCCAACACTGTTTTTCCACTCCATACTATCCACAAGGCAATGGCCAAGCAGAAGCTACAAATAAAACCATTTTGAAAATCCTCAAGAAAACAGTCAATGGCTCTGGTCGTGATTGGCATCTGCAGCTAAATCCTGCCTTATGGGCCTACCACACCAGCATTCGTATGCCAACAGGCGCCACCCCATTCTCTCTGGTCTACGGATCATAAGCCATCCTCCCTATTGAGATAGAGCTCCCATCACTGAGGATATCATTGCAAAACCTCATCATAGATGAGGAATACAGGGTCACAAGACACAATAAGCTGGAATTACTAGATGAAAGGCACATGGATGCCCTTAATCATCTACAAGTGTACTAGAATCGCCTAAAAAGGAGCTACAATAAGAAGATCAGACAACGCACTTTCCAAGTTGGTGACCTCGTGCTGAAAGAAAACCAAAAGAACATGCCAAATCCATATACAAAGGGAAAGTTTGAGCCCAACTGGCTAGGATCCTTTATCATCACTGCAAACTACAAATAAGGGGCATATTAGTTGTCGACACCAGAAGGTGAGCCCCTGCAAGAGCCCATGAACAGTTCACACCTCAAAAAGTTTTATGCCTAAATCTTGCAAGGTATAGAACCAAAAATACAAAAAAAATAAGAAAAAGTCTTGAAAAAATAGTTACCTCGATAAAACCTAGCAAACAGGCATCTTGGCAACAACAAAAAAAATCAAAAAAGTCAAAAAATCCAAAATAATCAGAAAAAGGATTGGAAAAAAGTAGTAAGAAGAAAAAAATCGTCCTCTAGTGAAAATCACTTCAGTGGCGCTTTGGGCAAGTACCTTGGTGAAAACCTGGCAAATAGGCACCAAGTGTAAATAAAGCACCTTCCCCATCTACCAGGATTTGGACGACTTATTCCATCACTCATAGCCTACATTGGTGTCTACACTATGGAATTACTTGGCGTTTCTAAGGTCGGTCTGTCCTGCCTTTATCAAAGTAGTTTGTCGCACCACACTAGGGGCACGTACTCACAACATCGGATCAGATTCATGTACATTCTCGCGATCCTTTTTTCAAAATCTCATCAAAAATCCAAAACATTTAAAATTTCATCTTGAAAAAATCAAAAACATCCAAATCATCAAAAATCCAAAAACAGGGCAAAATATCAGAAAATCTTCAAAATTCATCATTTAGTCTTGTCAGTCTTCCACCTTGTAGAACTATGTCATCTCTGAGCTTGAATGTAGGCAAGTTTGATCTTTGATCATCCCTCGAAACAGTTAAGGTCAGTCCTTTAGGCGTCCGTTGCATTGGCAATCCGTTTGCCCATCTATCTTTTCATCAAGTCAAATTTATCGTCAGTCGAACTACGTGGTCTCTGCGTGTATAACGTAGGCAAGGCTAATCTATGGATCAGCTCCCGAGACCCCTAGGATAGGTCTTCAAGTTAGTTTGTTCATCATAAATGTTGAAAATACCAAAAACATTGAAAAATGTGAAAATACCAAAAATAGCCTCAAAATATCTAAAAATCCAAAATGGTGCATCCATTTCATTTCGCTTTCACCCGTAAGCATCTCATTCATATTAAAGTCAATCATTACTTTCACCCTTTGGTGAGTCAGTCAGAAGCAAGTTTAGTAGGTTCCAAAGAGAACACTTTAATCGTCAGAGTCTTGAAAGTCTAAGTCAGTAAGCAAGCAAGTTAGTCACCTTGGAGTATCAATAGCTTATCACCCAATCAGTCCCACCAAAACCCTAATCACTACATGTCCTAGGATGAAACTTTCCTGCAATGGACATAAGCATCAAGTAACCCTCGTAGTAGTTAGTCTTGGCTAGCGGTATGAAGAACATTAGCCTACTTTTTAACTCTTTTTGGTCTTTGTTGACTTATCTTAGTTTCCGCTCATTCCAAGGACCTCTCGATGATGCCTAAACAAAATAGGTTTACAGAGAAAGGAATGGGGCAACAATCATTATCTTGTTATCTTCTATGCTTGTGGGATACGCTTGTAAAATAACTTAGTTATGCATGTTTTGCTCAGTTTGTAGGGAGGATATTTTAAGAATCTTGTCGACCACATAGGAAAGCTTGCTTTTATGTGTTTTGGTTCGAGATTCTTATAATGTCTGAACTACATCCTAAATAAAGTATGTATGCTAAGTGTGAACAAGAATACTCCTATCTGATTTTCAAGTCAAAGTCCATAACACTAGGTACCACGCCATCCTAGTTCTTGATACCTCGATGCATCGTACCTATGTGTGTTATCAAACATAATGCAATTGACCCTTTGAAAATCTCAATTCCTATATGTAAATGTAAAATCACCATTATCATCCTCACTAACTCATTAATTCTACATTTATTCTACTTTCTTTCCACACTAACATGGTATTATAACAGTAATCAAAACATCGCTCATGCATACATCCTACATTCACTAGATAGTTAACATTAGAAAAACATTGCATCATACCGATATCTTAAGTTATGAAGGATAAATTTGTTATTCTAAGCATCTTAAGACATCATATATTATCATCTGCAACCATCACCATTACCATTTGCATCCATTACCATCATTAATATGCATTACATCATTTAAAGCATGGAAAATACAAAAAGAAACGCATTCATTACATACACTGCAGGAACATCTCATAAACACCACATATTTGCATGTACATCATAAAAAGGGTGAATCATCTCATATATATCATCAAAATTCATTGTTATAATACATAATCGGATTAGGTATCCATAATACAATAAGGCCAAATACTACAGCCCTCATGTCAAAAAAATGAATCAAACTATAGGTGATCAAAGGGCGAGTGGGCCCTGTTGGCTGCTGCCCTCCCCATCCTGCCTCTCACCATGTGCCTCTACAGGTCACCTCCCAGTCTACTGAGAGAAGTATCGCACTCTATGGTCTGGTGGCACTACCTATTGATAGTGGTGTGGATAGTACTCGACCTCTCTGATGGCATCCCTATAATCCCAGATATCGACTGATCAACCCCGAGATGTGGAGGAAACACTCTCTAGCTGTCTCCGTCGACCTATCTCCTGATCCCTCTTAGATCTTGCCTAGTCTCTCTCTGCTATCAGTGTGGCAACCCACTATTGGGCCTCATCCCGCTCAATTGTTAGAACCTATGCCTGCCCCTGTAACTGCTAAATCAATATGTCACAAGCATCTAGCTGCCCACCCTACCCTGTTGGCTACCCACCATGCCCTACTGGCAGCCCATCCTATCCTGCTGGCTATACTACTGGCTACTGCTATGCTGGAACATGTGGCTACCCATCCTGTCCTATTGCATGCTATGCAGGATCCCTTGGAGGTGACTGCTAAGGAGGAGGTACACCTCCCCGACCCTTGCCTGCTAACCTACCTCTCGGTCTACGACGTGGAAGCACTGTCCCTAGAACTGTCAGTCGCACTAGTGGCCTAAACCAGACCCTAAACATTGGAGTCACCCCTGCATCTGTTGGCCCTTGATCGTATGCCCAAGGCTGAGCCACCAACTGCCTAAAAGAGGTCACTGCCTCATCTGCTAGAATAGGTTGTCCCCAGGTTGTCTCTCTGGCCGAACGGGCAAAGATAGCTGTATACTGAGCATCAGGTACATCTTGCACCTCCCCGAACTGTCTAACCACTCTATCTGGAAGATATCTCTCTATCAGCGTATGCTCTCGACCCTGCATAAGTTTGTCCTGATGAACAAAGAAAAGTTGCTTTGCATCGTCCATCCATGGGCCCATACTCATATACGGCCTCCAGATAAATACTGTCATTTCATCGAAAACCTAGTGCCAGTGAGCTATGTCGTCAGTACCCATGTGAGTGAAACAAATCATCACCTCACCATGTTGCCACACTAAAGGGTCATCAATGTCTAAGGCAACTGGTATCACAAATGGACAAAGCACTGGAATCTGCTCAAATACCCAAACATGAAGAAGAGTCAATCCAACCCCGAGAGCCCGACCTTCGAAGTAAGAAAACTCATGCAAGTCCCTGTATAAGGAAGCCAACAGCACTGGTCCCCAAGCATAGTGCACTTGATGAGTGCACATCTACTGCCATGCTACCCCCCAACCTAGACTGAAATATCGGCCGCACCGATCAGAAGCTACAAGGCTAGAAATAATGGCGGCCACAATCAAGCTGTAAGTAGGGGCTATACCCCGGTACCGCTCCAAATCTATCTAACCATCACAAAGCATAAGCTCCTCCACACCCATGACACTGAAGCAGGCATTCCTCCACTCCTCCATATCGTAAATCACCTGCTCTCCATGAATAGGTAATCATAGGATACAACAGACATCCTCGAGGGTGATAGTGGCCTCGCCAGTGGGATGATGAAAAGAGGAAGTCTCGCTATGCCACCGTTCGGCCAAAGCGTGCATCATACCCAGGTGTGCCTGAATGGGGGGGACATAGGCAATGAACCACAGACCTAGCATCCCAAGTTGCTCTTGAAGAAATATGTGCATATCGGATAATCGCTCAAGAACCGGCCATTAGTGCTCCCTCGAATGAATAACCTCAAGTGTCTCTTGCACAAGGAAAGTACCGCATCAGTTCCCTGAAAAAAGTATGGTGTCCATGTTAACTTTCACTTTTGAAACAGCAAAAGCTGCGCTATTTGCAAAGGCGAGGCAGTTTGGAAGTCTCCAAATTGCGTTACGCGGCTGAGTTAGATAGCAAATATTTCCAAAGTGCACCATGCGGCTGAGTTAGATAGCTCCTGACCCATGCGGCACTATTTGAGCAGGCGACTAACTTTAAAGATTGAAATTCCATAGTTCTTAAACTTCGTTGTGTGGTGATCAATGCCCCCACGGCCCTATATAGGACCGCGCGGGCCAGTTTGGAGAGCTCCCGCGGTGCAATATTGCATTGCGCCGGCTCGACTGTACCTAAACGCTATTTAAATGCACGTAAAGTGAGAAAATAAAAAGTGGGATAGGGGTACATACCGCGGGTCCTGCGGCGACTGGTCACTGAAATACTCATACTCACTCCGACATGTGCAGGGGAAGCTCTCATCGTGCCATGGTGTCTAAAACTCAGAGCTCAAATGTCAAAATCTTCAAAGGTAGGAGTGGAAATGTTTTGAAAATGACCCCTTAGGGTCTATTTAAGCTCGAAAATTAGGGTTCCTTTTGACCTAATTTGACTTTCTAGAGGGGGTTTCTTGCCTTGATCCCGTTTTCACCTAACTGAAGGTCATTTTTCATCCCGTCTGGCATTTTAGTGCATTTTCAAGCATTTTGGGGCATTTCTGGCCTGTCGAGCACCTTCTTATCTTTTTTCACGAGATCACCCAAAAATTCAAAGTTTTTGTCCGATCTCTCGAGGGGGAAATATCCACCAATATCCTTCTGTTTGGGCAGTAGTGGGGCATCTAAAAAATCAAGAAATTTTGAACTTTGATCACAACAATTTATTCTTTAAATCAATGCAACAAGTACATTGCTTCAAACAGGGGCAAAATGTAGACATGGAAAATGTACAAGCTCATCTTGGCACAACTGATTTCGATTACTAACATCATTTCCTCTTAAATCACATTCTCAATATTTCATCGCATTCTATCTCTTAATCTAAATAATCATTATTCATTTAATTAAGTCATTCTCAGCTCATTTCATTAAATTAATCAGTTTAATTTAATTAACCCTACATTGTTGTTTAATTAAATAAATCATGTTATTTAATTAAAATCTCTAAAGTCCTGCTATTAAATTAAATAAATTAAACCTTATTTGATTTAATCTAACACATTCCTTCTTTATTAAATAAATCAAATCATTTATTTAATGAATCATTTCCTCTCAATTTTGGACTTAAATCAATTCATAAATTTGAGCTTAAATTGTCACATCTCCTAATTTCTCATTAAATTAATCAAAACATTGATTAAGTTAATCCTTCTCACTAAAATCTTCTATAGAATGCAACTTGCACAATAAATCAAATACTTTGATTTATTAATTCTTCTATTTTCCCTGACAAAGCATCAAAAAAGGTATATTCCTCTTTTGAATTCAAAAAGTCCAAGTGGACTTGGTCCTTCCAACAAGGCATTAAAAGCCTCTTACATGTCCTTGACCTTGAGCCAAGTGACATTAAATTCATTCCTTTTCCCTCTTCAACATGTCATTTCTAATTTGAAATGCCACCTAATTGCATTTATTGGCACATTGGCCAAAACTTGCACATTCCTTATCCAATCACATTTGGACAAGTGGCACAATGCCATTGAACTATCTTTTATCCCACATTGCTTGTTTTCACTCATTCTTCCAAGATTGAAGTCTATAAATTGAAGACTCTTCTCCTCAATCATCATCCACAACTCATATGCAAAGTTACTCTCTATAATTGAGAACTAATTTTGCCAATTTCATCCAATCATCCACCATATTTGAGATTTTGTAACAAGGTTATGCTCAAATCTCTTTGGAGATTTGACCATTTCTATCATTCAATCAAGCATTTTCAATTAGAAATTGGGAAAGGACCAATTGCAACACTCCATTGGCACCAATTCCCCCATGGAATCATCATGTTATTAGCTTAATTAGGATTGAGCTTCTTTCATTTGAAATTTACTTGTGTTCTTCATTTCTTAGTTAAGTTTGAAAAAATGGATTTTTATGGGGAATCCCTCAATTTTTGCATGCATTCTTGAACTAACACTAACTATGTTTAACTTCCTTATGCATATGCAAGTTTAGGGGTTCACAATAATAAGTCACAAGGAAATATCTGATAGGGGACGGTGTGTTTTCCAACACTGTAGATAATGTGAGCATTTTTTTGTTGCAATTAGATGAAGATAGTGAAATGTCATTTTTACCCTATCAAAGAGTTATTCCAAAATTTGAAGGTGGAATTCATTACATTCTTGGTGCGTAGGAAACAAAAATTTTCACAAGGAAATAATAGATAGGGGATAGTGTGTTTTCAAAAATTGTAAATAATGTGAGTATTTCTTTAGTTGCAATTAGATGAAGATAGAGAAACTTCATTTTTACTATTACAAATAGCATTTAAAACCTTTATTCATTTGAAAGTATCCATGATGAGAAAAATAGCTGCCCACATATATACATACACAACATTTATTGCTATACTCTATTGAATACTATTACACAATTAGTCCATTCAATACCATTGACTACTATATTAAAAATTGTTGAGCTCAAATGATTTGAATGTCAACCTTTTTCTTTCATTTTTAAGAAAGATACATTACAGAATAAGACTTTAGGTGGTATTCCCTACTCATATATTTGATATTATCATAAATTTAATGATCATAATATACACAAAGCCAAGCCATACATCCGTGTTTGGCTGTAATATGTAAAAAAGTTGCAAGTGTTATGGATAGTCAAAGTTCCAAAAAAAATTGCAACATATGTGGTAAGAAAACATATATTTTTTCAATCATAAGAGGAATTTGAAACACAATTTTTAGTCTACCTAAGACTTGTGATAAATTTTGAGGGTTGCTTTCATTACATTCTTTTTGTTTAAATAAATAAAACTTTTCAATACCTTCATATTATTAATATAATTGCAAATGGGTGATACATAAAAGTATCCAAAATCACCTGAGGTGTGACCAACCAATTGGGTTCTTACTATATAAATAACCAAAAAAAAATCATTACATTTATACTGTCTATGTGTAATTGCAAGTTAAAAAACACTAGGTGTTATAAAACATGCAACCCAAATACGAACTTAAAACCCTTTATAAGTAATAACCCAATTGGTTACATTCCCCTCAAGTGAATTTCAATACTCTTATATATCGCCAACCTATAACTCCACCCCATGCTCTCAAACCTTCAACTTTAAACATGTAGAATGAACGAACTCACAACAGAGAGTGGTTTCCACTAATAATATTTGCTAAAGTTAAAAACACATATCTTAGTCAAATCAACCTTCCCACCCGCGGTGCATGGATAGCTCCTCACGCAAGCCACCACATTGGTGAATTTGAAGTGGCAAGAAAAATGAGGAATTTCGTTTGGATTCAACGTGTAGAATTTTTTACAACATTGTGTGGGTTGGAGGTTTTATAAATCATGCACTCACCTCCCACTATGTTTTTCAGCCTGTAACCATACAAAGTGTTAATGGTTGTTCGAAAACACTGGATTTTTATAAAATGGTGCATTTCATCACATTCTTATTGTAACACCTAGGAAAAATAAAAGATAATAAGGTTAAGCTATTCTACATGCAATAAACTCTAAATCTATCCTACGCTAACAACAAAGAACAATGGAAAATAGAAATCATATATAAACAAAAAGATCTCACTGAACATGTGTATAATTCCATGAATAACCTCGATTGCACTTCTCCATTATTTCGTTGTATAATAATTTCCCTCAGATTTCTTAAGAATGAAAGTATGGCCTATGTGATAATAGATTTAGCAAAACATCGAAGATTATTGAATAAGCTTCCTAAAAGTATAAATATTTTAGGGAGGGAGGAATAATGACAAAGGTCAAGCCAATTTATAAAAAAATTATTTTTGAATGATTGGCTTAGATTCAAAAGAAAAATCACCAATTGAGATTAATGAATGCCCTACAATAGAGATTTAGTGTTAGTAATAATGCGAGTGAAAAGCATAACTGATGGAGATTAGATTGAATAAAGAATTCAATCTTTAGTCGAGACTGTATGAAAGTTAGAAGAATAATGATTGCATGTAAAAGATAAAGAAGAAATGTTGTGTTCAAATGCATGAATGAATGATAATAATTTGCATGCAGAAGAATAAGACTGACTGATCAAACCAGAAAGTCTGTTAGTCAGAAACAGTCAGATATTAAATCAAGATATAAGTGACTGATTTAATTAAATCTTGACTTAAGTGGTAAATGAATAATTAGATAACTAAGTGATTATCTAATCATAGAGGAATATGGGAGGAATAATTATTTTTATGAATTAAATGTTTATTTAATTCAACATTCAAAATTTTGAGGATTAAATTAAATAAATAAATATTTATTGAATTGACTAGAGAAAAGATTATAGAATAATTAAATAATTCAAAATGAATATTTAATTATAGTCGAAAATGTGATGAGGGTAAATTAAATAATAATTTATTTAATTTTAGAAAGAGGATTAATTAATTAGTGACGTAATTAAATAACTAACATTTATTTAATTAATCAAGATTGAATAAAGGTGATAATGAATCAATTAAATAATTAAAGTTATTTAATTAATAGAGGATAGGTGACTTTAGAAAATAATTAAATAATTAACATTATTTAATCATGACCATGAATATGGGAATTATGTCAAAAATGGTGTCGTAGGCCTGAACCAATTTTGAGTGTCTATAGTTTTCCCCTCTTTGATACAATGTCATTTCAGCTTTGTGTCAAAGAAAATTAGTTAAAACATGCCCTAGTCATGCCCTAGTGTGCAATAGGGTAGGGTATGCCCCCTCAAGAAAAATGGCAATTTTTGAAAAAAAATTGAAAATTTTGGAAATTGTTCCGATTAAGTAACTTGATAGTCATAATTTTGATGGTGGTGAAATAAAGAGATTTTGAAGTGGTTTGGACTAGGATATGGAGGCTAGAAGTTGGCATATAGTGCGTCTAGTACAAAAGGTTGTAGAAAATCCCTCCAAAACCCTAGGCATAAATAGGATTTGGGTGGAAAAACAAATCATTTGCACCCCTAGACTTTGAGAAAACCTTGATCTTTCTCTAGAGCTCACCACGAAGATGTCTCTCATTCTGTACACAAAGCACTGTGGTTATTGTATTCGAACTTTCAGATGCCCACCTAATGCATGACCCCCAGTATGTACCCCTGAGCAACCTTTTGAAATTTTAATTTTCATTCATTTTTAGACACTTAAAGTTTAATTTTCATATGCGTTACTTTAGGATCAATGCATATGCATTCGTACATGACACATGTGCTCATAAAATGATGCATATGTGGAAACACGTCTAGGTCCAATTATGGCATTTAGGTTAATCAATGCATTTGAATTTGTGTGCACCATATGTGTATGAAGGCATCACATTTTTGAATTATAGTTTCGCATGTAGAATAGGGCATCACATATGTTTTCGGAAGCGCATGTGCATAGTAGACATGGTGTAATGCTTACATCTCATTTTATTGATAGGCAGATTGAGTAATTGTGCATTGCATTTGTGAAAATGTGACACATATGCATGATAGGTAGGCATGCTTATGTGTTGAACGCATCTATGTTAACACAACACATCTATATGTTTAAATGATGCACTTAGGTTTATGCAAATATGGTGTAAGAGGGATTCATTGCACATGGGTCTCTTTATTCTCAAGTGATCACTAGGGAATGAACTACCCTTATACACCTCAAACTAAATGAATCAATGGAACTATGAAGAGAAGTGAGAAATTAATATTAGGCCCCGAAAGAGAAATAATTCAATATTTCCATCCTTGGCTAAGGAGCTCTCAACCAAAAGACGTCAGTGCAGTCTCAGGATGCCAACGCAGTGTGCTGCCATTCATAAGACATGCTAGTGTCCTAAGCTGCAAAGAACTTAGGAGCTCAGATGGATGGATTTGAATCTTTTTGACTCGGATCAAGAGGCATGGAGGACCAAATAATCAACATAAAGCTAGGAACTGAAGGCAAATGCAAGAGAAATAAAAAAAAATCACCTTCGTGCATTTGAATCTTTATTCCAAGTCTCCCTTCATAATCTACATAGAAAAGATCAAAGGGGAAAAGGTTGGGGTTGTATAGGGGTTTGCCTTAGTCAAGCCCCCACATTGGTTTTCCCACCTCCATGGAAAACCAAGTTTGGTGAAGAGTGTAAAGGAAGTAAACAAATTGTATGGTTAAAACAAAACCCACATCAGAGTAGAGCTCCCACCACAAAGTAGTAAATGAACTAGTAAGAAAGAGTGATAGGGAGAGAGAGCATTACCCATGGGTCAAGACCCTCTTTTGAAGAACATAGGTGCACCATGATGTGCTTGCTTTAGAGATGGTAGCTACTGGAGATTTGGTAGCTACTAGTGGGACCTCAGTCTAGGATGGCTTTGCCTGTAAAAATGTTGCTATTCAAGGATAGAGCTTACCCAAGACTAGATTAAGTGGTGAAAATGTTTGAATTTATGGATTCCAACCCCAAAATGAGGGCCAAAAATGAGTTTTTATGCACGCTAGGGCGACATAGAGCCATTTTACTTGAGACCTAACTGCCAGGACATGTTTTGCAAGGGTCAAGGTTCTAGATTCATCATTTCAGACTTATAAAACCACCAAGATGTTATTGCATCACACAGACATCCGCACACCACGCATGCATCCAAGGCCTACGTTTTCAGGAAACACCCTATCAGGTTTATGTCATTTCACCATGTGTCTACATGGAGTCAAATCCATGAAATTTTATCTTATGGGATTTTATCATCAATGCTTCTAAGGTGTCATAAATGCTAGGAAAGATGAGAAAATGTGGAATTGCCCCTAGGTGCAATTATGTGAGATTACATTTTTCTCCCACTTTAGTGGGCTTGATTTTGGAAAAAAATCAGCTTCACTAAAGCAGATAAGAAAATTTTCACTCGAATTCTGAATTTTATGAAAATGTGTGCCAGAAAGAGGGATCACAGAGGTCATTGAGGTCGAGCTAACTGGTACCAAGGATGCCCCTACCTCTCAAGCTCAACAATCAATAAAAAAATGGTCATGAAGAACTATTCAAAACTATATCTGCAAAACCAAAATTTTGAGTCTGTTTCAAAAAATGAAAAGAAACTACCACAAAGAGAGGAATGATCAAGAAAAAGTGGTCGATTTGGACGAAAAATATGATCAAGAGGTGACTATATTCCCCCTCCTAAGTTTTCCCCCACCATGGTGGGGTAAAGTTAGTAGAAACCAGGGTGCCACGAGGTCTAGGAAAAATGGGCCTTAGGGGGCCTATATATACCTAGGTGGGCCCCAAGAAGCGTCATTTTCACTATTCACTACAAGCAGATTGTTGACTTTTGTGAGAGAAAAGTTAACAAAATATCAAGCAAGAGAGAGTACAAGGCATCGAGGTTAGATCAGCTATGTGAGGACATCATCGTAGGTTGCGAGGCTGACTAGGTAGGCTTCTTAGTCTTGATCTTCATGCATTTTAGCTCATTTTTAGATTTTTTCATGCATCAAGGTGCACAGGCATTTAAAATGTGTGCCCATGTCCTCTTTCTATGCTATAGTATGGGACATGCATTGGGGTCCTGGATCTGTTTTGTCATCCTAAGGATGCATTGGTGTCCTTTGGGTGACCATTGCGGTCTAGGATGCAAGCGCGTTGCACATATGTCTACACGACGTGTAGGTGTCCTTTAATATGTTTGTTTAGCATGATCATGTTTTTGACTTAGAAATTTTGTACCTTTTGCAAGATTCTCTAGGGATCTAGAAGCATCCCAGGGGGTGAGAATTGTGACTCATCTATCATAGGATGGGATCACACACTTGGAGCAGGTCAGTCTCTGGCATGTAGTCACTATGCCATAGTTGCGATACCATGATGGGATGCTAACCACTTTAAAGGAGTGGTGGGATGCTATCGTGTCATATTTCCATCTACCATGTGGAGAGATGAACATCACCCTGGAGGAAATCTACCAGATCCTCGGGCTCCCCATCTATAGATGGTGGGTGGCCCTAGATGACACCTAATCTGCATGGGGGCATAGAGAGGGCATCCAGTACTACATTGGGTAGACCGATGGTGGTGACAACACTAGTCATATCTACACTCACTGGTATGACTAGGCGAGGACTACATCATTGCTACACCAGGTGATGGTAGTTCTAGTCTCTTTGTGCATCACCTTAGACATGCGAGGCTCACATTTGCACAGGGGCCTCGTTCTAATTATCAGAGAGATGGTTGAGCACAATTCTATATTTTCTTGGGGGTGTAGCATGTTGGCACACCTCTACCAAGAGCTTGGAGGGTACGTTCATTATGAGTATCATTGTCTTACTATGTGCACACTTTTGAAGGTGTGGGAATTCACCCACATCATGTGCACCTGGCCAGTCAGGTTTCCCCAATGACAGTCATATCAGATCCCGATGGCCCACTGGTATGACATGGCAGGCCAGTGACGTTTTAGGGACTTGTAGTTTTGGAGGCTATAGTTTGACACTATCACTATGGGAGAGGTTTGTTGGAGACCCTACCGCTATTTTAGGTTGGTTGATGACAATAGGTTCCTTAGGAACCTATAGCAGGACCATTTCTTAGTGGGTCATAATGAGTATATTATTGTCTCTTACTACTACAGTCGGATCATGAGGTAGCATAGCCATGTATATACTTTACCGCCCGAAGTGCTCACATACACCAAGGCACACTATAGTGCAGTGAGGGTAAGTGATTTCCATTTCCCTTCCATTATAGAAATCATCTTTTTAGATGATGATGAGCCCAATCATGATCTACCGGCCATGGCGATGGTGGATAATGTCGGGTTGGCAGTGGATTACACATAGTGGTGGGAGAGGCATCATCTTGCTCCAATTTTTGGTGAGGGTACTCCTAGAGGGGACCCTATCCCATAGGAGGATGAGTCCCACCAGCCTCCACAAGGTAGGAGGAGAGGCCAAAAATAGAGCAACACATAGGAGGAGGAGGAGGCGGTGCCCATGAGGCTATGACGACAGAGGAGATTAACTCCCCCCAAGCTATCCCCATTTCATCAGCACCACGAGTCTCTACCAGCCCAAAAACAACAACCTTAGCATCACTTTGGTAAGCCACAGATACTAGTGGCATAGGCCCTAGTGTTGATCCACACCCTGATCCCACATGGCAGCCAGGGGATCCAGGTATACATAGTGCATTCTTGTTATTTTTATACTTTTCATATTTTTGTTTTACGCCTATATACATACACATGCCATGTGATATTGATCCCTATCTCTCTATTTGTGATTATAGAGGATGCACGAGGATGGATTGGGATTATAGCTCAGTGTATTTCAGAGGTGGCCCCTCCTATGCCCATCCAGGGTACAGTCCTAGAGGCTTACCAACCTGTTTCAGCGGGGAGGCATGCCCCCACTTTTGAGTTGGTAGAACATCTTTTAGACTGAATATGAGGAATAGGGTGTAGAGGTGGTGCAGTTGACTCCAGAGCTGATAGCCACTAGAGGACAACAAAATCAGCTATCAGGGGAGATGTGGTAGTGAGGAGAGATGATGCCACCAAGACAACATGTGACACTCTCTAGAGTTGCATCGATGAGCTCAACACACAACTGATAGTTGTTATCCCAATAGATGTTCAATGACTACAATAGGAGCTCATCTAGGCAAAGATGAACATTTTTTCACAGCAAGGGGAGCTCAGACGGATACGAGCAAGTCTATCTACATCACGTTCACATCGATCTTAGTCGTAGACCACCATGCAACCTCTTCATAGAGCACCAGAGCGGCTGCCAGAGCTAGAGGTCTTAGGGAGCCATGTACCATAGGGATAGGACCCCCTTCTTTGTATATCATTTTTGTAGCTGGATGTAGATATACATACATACTTGCAAATCTCTTGTATAGACACATATTCAACAACCACTCATTTTTTATAGCAGTGGCCCGATACATGTATATGACATTTGATTCATACATTGGAAATATATATATACATTGGTTTTAGTATCATGGATTTTCTTATGTGTATGTTTTACCTTTCCTGTATGCTCATGCTATGGATTTTATTTTATTATATGGATGTATGATTTCATTAGATGCTAATCATGATTTGATTAAACAAGTTTGTTTACATGTTAATTGAATGCTATGTTGATCTAATTACTTTAACATATGTAGTGTGATGTACAGATATATAGCATAGTTAGACACATGTATGTATGTTTTTATTATGCATGCACACACATGGTTATGTCAAAAACATAAAAAATTTCATGATGTGAAAATGAGTAAATGTTAATATATATAGTATTACTACCCTTTAGGGAGAACACCACATACATGGCACATTAGAACATTATGCATAGAATCAATGAAGATGCATCACATGAACAAGTTCTTTTAAAGGTGTTCCATCCCTAGACGATAATCCATGAGAACCTCAACCATATACAAAAACCATGATGTAAGACCTAACCAGTTAGGACTAAATTTCCCTTTCTGATCAGGTGGTGCATTTACATTCCGCTGATTGTCATATAGAACCAGGTCTCCTAGTTTGAAGGTTCTAGGAAGCACATCCTGATTATATTGTCTTGATAGAGACCATTGACAAGCTCTAAGATGATTGAGGGCTTGTAAAAGGTGCTTGCCTAGCATCTCTAGCTGATGGAAATGGTTAACTCGACAGGTTTCATCATCAATCAACCCTCTCAAAGAAATCCACAAAGATGGAATTTCCAACTCCAATGGCATGATAGCTTCTATGCCATACACAAGGTTATAAGGCATTGTTCTTGTCACCGTGCAAACACTTTTGTGATAATCCCACAAAGCATATGTAAATTAAATATGCCAATCTTTTCTGTGTTTATTGATTGTTTTATGAAGAATGAGTTCAAGTGTTTTATTAGAAGCTTTTGCTTGGCCATTGGATTGTGGATAATACGGTGTAGAAAACCTATGTTGAATATGAAATTTCTCTAGGAACTACTTTACTTCCCTATTTTTAAATGGTGTACCATTATAAAAAATGAGCATAGCAGGCAGCCGAAAATGAGAAATGATGTTGTTGAAGAGGAATCTACAGATAGTTTCAGCATTCATAGATCAGAGCGGAACAACTTCAACCCATTTTGTGAAATAATCCATAATGGTAATGTTAAAGGTATGTACTTTGGAAGAAGGAGGTGATATTTTTCCAACAATATCCAACTCTCATTTTGTGAAAGGCCAAGGAGAAGTTTGATTTTACAACTCTTGAGAAGGAGCGTGGATAAGGTTACTATGTTGTTGACATTGAATAAATTTCATGACATAACCAATGGAATCTTGTTCCATCATCTGCCAATAGTATCCCATGTGTATTAGTTTCCTTACCAGGGATCTACCACCAAAGTGTCCACCCCCAAAGCTTGCATGGGCTTCTTTAAGGGCAAGGGATATTTCCAATTCAGTGAGGCATCTTAACAACAAGTAGTTATAGCCTTTTTTATAAAGAACATCTAACAAGATGATGAAACATGCTGAAAGATTTCATATACGAGGACAATCATTTTTCATCACGTCATTGGGAAAGTTTCCAGTATTTAAGTAGTTGTAGATACTAGAAAACCACTCTCCCGAATTGGTATGAAAGCAAGCCAGATACTCAGACTCGAGCTGATCAGGAATCATTGGGGTTTGTGTGACCTGAACCACAAAGTGATATTCCTTCATATCCTCTTCTGAAGGTACCAAGGAAGTAGTGCTTGCCATGACATCCACATGTTTGTTTTCTCTCCTAGGAATATTATTTATCATTAAAGAGGAAAGTTGATTGTGTAGAGACAAAGCAAGGTCTCAATACTGAGACAACTTACATTGTTTTGCTTGATAAGTTCTCATGATCTGATTCACAATAAGTTCAGAGTCACCTAGTAGGTGAAGATGTTTAATCTTTAACGCAATTACAAAATGCAAGTTGGTGATGAGATCTTTGTAGTCTATGATATTATTAGTGCAACAAAAATCTAGTCGAAAGGATAGGGAGATTGGTTTGCCTTCAATGGATATTAGGACCACACCCATTCCAGAACTGGTCTGATACCTTGATCCATTGAACTACATCTTCCATTTGAGATCATGGCTGATTGTGTAGATATTCTCATTAGGGAATAGGTCCAACCTAGGGAAGGAGTGAGGAAAGGGAGCATCTACTAATTGATCAGAAACCACTTGTCCTTTTATCAATTTATGAGTGATAAACATTATATCAAACTCAAAAAGAAACATAATCCACTTCAGTAATCTTCCTGAAAGATCAGTGCTAGAGAACAAATGTTTCAAAAGATCTATTTTTACTATGATGTGAGTTTTAGCATGAAGGAGATAGTGCCTCAAATTCTATGTAGCTAATACAAGAGCAAGGCATTTATT
This sequence comes from Sequoiadendron giganteum, assembly GCA_007115665.2. Classification (NCBI taxonomy): domain Eukaryota; kingdom Viridiplantae; phylum Streptophyta; class Pinopsida; order Cupressales; family Cupressaceae; genus Sequoiadendron; species Sequoiadendron giganteum. The sequence goes on from CM021101.1 coordinate 632,034,764, forward strand.
CTCCATGGATGAATAACAGATTTCATAATTGACAAGGACACGCCTAATGTAGTAGACTGCTCTCTCTCTTCCTATGTCATCGTACTGATCTAGCAGGGCTACCAAAGTGTATGGTGATGTAGCAAGGTAAAGAAGGAAGGTTCTATCTTGCATAGTCGACATCAATAGAGGAGGATTGGTCAAATAGGCTTTGATGGATTCAAAACATCTCTAACATTCCTCATCCCATATGAAGCGGGCATCCTTTTTCAATAAACGATTGAAAGGAAGGGTATAGTTAGCCAACTAAGATATGAATCTATGAATTTCTTGAATCTTCCCTTGTGAACTTTGCAACTTGACAATGTTCCTTGGTGGAGGCATGTTAACAATATAATTGGTCTCATTCATGTCAAATTTGATTCCACGGTAAGAGACTATAAACACAAGAAGCTTTCTCATGTCTACACCGAAGAAACACATATGGGGATTGAGTCTCATCTTGTAAAATCGAAGGTTTTCAAAGATAAGACGAAGATTCTTCACATGGTCTTGATGATTTACAGATTTTTCCAAGATGTCATCAACATAATATTCTAAGATTTTATGAATGAAATCATGAAATATCAGGGTCATCACTCCTACATTATTTAAACCAAAGGGCATGACCACATAGAAAAAATTCCCCCAAGGGGTAGTAAAGGTTGTCTTGTACTGATTGTCCGGATTAATACGGATATGATTATAACTCGAGAAGCCATCCATAAAAGATAACAATGCATGGCCTATGGTCAAGTCCACAATCATATCTATATTAGGTAAGGGAAAATCATCCTTAAGAGAAGCCTTGTTGAGGTATCAAAATTCAATTCATATACGAATATGACCTTCAGGTTTGCTAACAACAACTATATTTGAAATCGAGGGAGAGTAGTCAATAGGGTGGATAAATACTAATTTCAACAAATTTTCTATCTCAGTCTTGACCATTAGAGCTACCCTAGGACTGACCTTTCAAATTTTCTGATTAATCGGCTTGGCATCGAAACATATAATTATATTGTGGACCACTATGGATTCATCAATACCAGGCATGTCCTCATACATCCAAGTGAAAATATCAGGGTAAGCATGTAAAAGAGTAGAATTATTACCTACTTCCTTAGGAGAGAGGCACTTCCCAGCTTTGATCACCTTTTTCAAAGATTTAGCATCCATGGGGACTTCGACAATATCTCCTTTGAGGAGAGATCTACGGTCCTCAGGATGAGATATTGGAACATCATCGCTGATGTTAGATAGAGGGTCTTCTTCATCACTTCTCAGAATGGATTCTCCAAAGTATGCTTGTTTATGTAAGCGATATGAGAATCATTTCTTGTGATGATAAGGAGGTAACAAAGAGTAAGCATTGAGAAACTCCTCTAATGCTTCATCTGAAGTGAAGAAATCTACAAGAACTTTCTCGGCTTGTCCCCTTTCTTCTATTAACTCAGGAAAGACCAAGTTTAACAGTTCAACTAAAATCATATTAACGCTCCACCAAGGTTTTTGTCTAGACTATTGAGTAGGGCATCCCAAACCTAGATAGCGTTGTCGTTGCTTAAACTAAATAGGGACCTATATTCCTTATTTGATAAGTCCCAAGCCTTTCTACCCATAGCCATACCGAGAAACAAGTTGATAACCAAACCCATAGAGAGCTTGTAGAGTTTTGGGAGGGGGCAGCTCTATATAGAGTGTCTCATTCCACCTATGGATGTCAAAATTTTCTACAAGACCGGTTCCACTTCCCTTACTCAGTTCACAAACATTAACCTCCTTTACATAAATTGAGTCACTCTCTAGGGGAGGAGCGATCTCTTGGATAGGATCACACTTATCTTCCTCAATGGGAGGGTCACTCATCCTTATGTTAGTAGAATTTGGAAATTCTATATTAGAGGGGTTTGACTTATACTCCACTATGAATAATTCAGAGAAATTCAAGGAGCCCTAGTCATCACCTAAGAGATCATTCAATTCAAGAGATGAAGGAGAGGATGAGGGAGATTTACAATATTTCACTTTAGGTAGTTCATCTTGGTTGATACTCACTCGAGGGACAACTCACATAGAGGGTATCAATGAGGAACATGCCATAACATTAGCAGTTAAGGAAGAAATGCAATTCTTGAGAGTCGATGCAGCCGAATTACGACCAACAATGACAAGTAAGAAAGGTGCACAGCCTCTGGATCTATTTTAATGATAACCACCCAATTGTTAGCAACGAACTTTAAGGAATGATGTAGGGTAGAAGTTATCGCACCCATATCATGAATCCAAGGTCTTCCTAAAAGAAGATTGTATGGTAACGGGCCGGGCATTACATAGACCAGCGTAGGCAAGGTGATGGGGCCTAGCTGCAAAGGTAGTATTATCATACCTAGAGTTTGGCTGCCACCATTATCAAACCCATGAATATACAAGGAGGAAGTTGCTAAAGAGGATGAATTGACTTTAATTTTATGCAATAGATCTATACCACAAACATTGAGAGCTGAGCCAGTGTCAACGAGGGTGCGTCTAATAACGATGTTAATTTTTACTATAATCATTTAAGGTTTTTCTTGTTTCTACACATCTAAAGGTGATAGTTCTTGCAGGTGGAACATAATATTTGTCGAATCCACTCGAATATGTGCCATCAATGCATCAACATCTATGGGCCTCATAAAGGTAGGAAAGATAATATTTTGTAAGGGTTCTTGTAGTATCTCTTGATAAACTGAAGCGGTCTAAAGAAAATCCCAAAGCAAGATCTTAGCTAGAGTAACTCGAAGTTGCTCGACAAGATCGTAATCACCTAGTGCTTTGATCATGGGTTTAGGAGCTAGAGGAAGGTTAGGTTGAGATAGTGGTAAATAAGTAGGGGTTTGATCTGGTTGTGATGTAGGAACAATAGCTTGTTGTTATAGGTTTTGTTTGTTTCCCCTTGTAGGGTACATATGTCCAACAACATAATAAGAAGTAGAGTTAGTCGCCTTCACAAATCTCAAATATAAGTTTGATGGATTGCTACGATATGAAATTCCATAGATGAAATAGTCCTTTCTAGGGAATAGCTTAGCCGAGGTCACATAAATTATGGGTTTCTTGGGGCTTGGAGGAGACACAAAAACTACTACCACATTTACTAACTCTTCAGCTAGCAAGGAAGGAGTTTGTTTTAGAGATTTATAGATAGGGGAGAGTGCTTCTAATAAATAATCTAGAGCATCCTCCAGCATATGGAAATCTTGGTTTGGAAAAAGACTCATTATAACTAAACAACATTATGAAAACGGATTTGACGGTTCATGTTGGGTTCACCAAAATGTGATTTAAGAGGGATTTGTTTTACACAGGTTTCTTTATTCTCAAGGGATCACCAGGGAATGAACTGCCCTTATACACCTCAAATTGAACAAATTGATGAAATTGTTAAGAGAAGTGAGAACGTAATGTCAGGCCCCGAAAGAGCAAGACTTCAAGATTTCTATCCCCGGCTAAGGAGCTCTCGGCCAAAATATGTCAACGCAATTTCAAGATGCCAATGTGGCACACTAGCATCCTAAGCCACGAAGAACTCAGCAACTCAGACACATGAAACTGAATCTTACTTCTTGACTTGGGTCAAGAGGTGTGGAGGACCAAATAATCAACATAAAGCTAGGAACTAAAGGGAAATGCAAGAGAGCTCGAAACAAGATCACCTTCATGTGTCTGAATATTTATTCCAAGTATATATTCATAATCTCCACAAAAAATATCAAAGGAGAAAAGGTTGGGGCTGTATAGGGGTTTTCCTCAATCAGACCCTCACATTGGTGTTCCCACCTCCATGGATAGCCAATTTTGGTGAAGAGTGTAAAGGAAGTAAACAAAGTGTGTGGTGAAAAAAAAACCCACTTCAAAGTAGAGCCCACACCACAAAGTAGTAAATGAACTAGTAAGAAAGAGTGATAAGGAGAGAGATCATTACCCATGGGTCAAGACCCTCTTTTGGAACACACAAGCGCACCCTGATGTGCTTGCTTGAGAGCTAGCAGCTACTAGAGGGACCTTAGTCTACCATGGCTTCACCTATAAAAATATTGCTATTCAAGGATAGATCTTACCCATGACTAGAGCAACTGGTGACAATGTTCGAATTGATGGCTTCCAACCCCAAAATGAGGGCCAAAAAGGAGTTTTATGCATGTTAGGGTGACAAAGCTATTTTACTTGAGACCTAACTGCCAAGACATGTATTGCAAGGGTCGGGGTTCTAGATTCATCATTTTAGACTCAGAAAACCATTAGGATGCTAGTGCACCACGCGGACGTCCACACTCCACGTAGGCATCCAAGGCCTAAATTTTTGGTAAATGCCTTGTTAGGCTTCTATCATTTCACCATTTGTCCACATGGAGTTAAAATCATGAAATTTTGTCTCATGGGATTTTGTCATTAATGCTTCTAAGGTATCATAAATGCTAGGAAAGATGTGAAAATGTGGAATTACCCCTAGGTGCAATTTTGGGACATTACAACAACGCATGTGCAAGTTAGAATGAAACATGTGAAAAATTGCACCGCTTTTGATATTAAAACAATGCATTTGTCTGTCAACATTTTGAAATTTTGTAATGTAAAAATGAATATTCTATTTTTTGACACAAAGTATTTTGATGCATTTGCAGACTTTATTGGATCCGATATACACCCAAGATTTGAGGCTGACCATGTATGAGTTGTGAGACCAGTTACAAAGTGTTGAGACATGGTTGATATGGAGTCTAGGGTTACATCATGTTTGCACTATGCCCACTATTTGAGCTAACAGAGGTATGTTGACTACTCTTTGTGACTGATGGCATTCAGAGACCTCCTCTTTTCACCTGCCTACTGGAGAGACTACAATTAATTTAGAGGATGTATATAGGATTTTGATATTACCAATAAGAGGTGAGAGAGTCTTGTATGATGCCCAGAGAGGTTATAGAGAGATCACCCGATTTTATGTATATGATGAAATTAAATAGCTTGGTATTGAGCACTATGAGATTAGATGGTATGTTCTTGCAGAGAGATATGAGCAGATTGATTGTTTGTTCTGTACATTGATTGTTGTGATTGTTCTTCCTAATTGCTAAGGTCATGATTTTCCTATTGGGTGGGGGGAGATTATATGTTGGGATGTTAGAGAGATAGGCAGTATATGTATGGGGCCCATGTTTATTAGCCATGTTATATTTTCATTTACATGACATAGCTTATAGAGATTCCCAGTCGATGAGTTCTAGTACTACTTTACTAATTATGTAGGTGTGGGAGAACATTGTTGTGTTATGTCCCCCAATGACATTGGATTTAGATTCTAGATCCCCATATGTTTTATGTTATGCAGTGACCATTACCCAGAGACATGTTGGCAAAACAAATTATTGGAGACATGCCATTGACACACTTATAGAGGTTATATGGATACCTTATATGGATTGTTCTCAATAGAGAGATGAGGACATAAATCTACCATTTTTAGATAGACACAATACATAATTGGGAGGACTATATCTAGTGTACATATCATTGAGAGACACTTTCTAGATAAATTCCTAAGATAGTTTGGAGAGGTCTAGGATGAGCCATGGGGGTGAGATGAGTATGCTCAGTCTTCTAGAGAGGTTCCACTATGGGGGCCTATGATTCTTGTGGTGATAGGGGAGGTAGATATTCAGGCCTTAAATCCTATTTAGTGGGGTTGGATGGGTGTTGTAACAGAAAATGGGACCACTACAACATATGATACTTGGTGGGTAGAGAACATGCACATTCTGTATATAGATTTAGATCAACTGACTCCCATAGAGAGATAGATCACAAGACCTAGAGGTCGGCATGGTGGCAAGGCTGGTGATAGAGGTGGTAGAGGTGGTAGAGGTGGAGGTGATGATGGTAGAGATAGAGGTGGGTGAGGTGGTCGATGGGGTCGACAAGTGAGGAGAAGTGGGAGAGGATGTATATTGTCACCTGACCGTGAGAAGGAGGGTGAGGGAGAGGATGTGTTGATGTTGGACTTTGGTGGAGGAGGGGATTTTAAGATAGGGGTAGAGTATGCAACTAAGGAGGCCATAGGGGAGGAGCATGCGAAGGAGGAGGCCGGTGGAGAGGAGATGGAGATAGATGCCCTTGGTATGTTGGTAGGCTATCATGATGAGAAGGAGGAGGAGGAGGAGATGGTGGAGTAGGAGAGGGAGCTATGAGACAAGATTATAGAGGAATAGGATGTTAAGGTGGGGGAGAGGCCATGACTGGAGGATGAGGTTCCTAGGGATCAGAGTTTAATGGATTTATAGGCTTGAATAGAGGCCTTAGAGGAGAGGGTGAGGGCGGTGACTATAGAGCGAGATGCTATGCAGATGGAGAGATAGTGCATACTTAGATAGAGATTAGGCAATGGCCAAGAGGCATGAGACATAGCATTGGTTTGTGGATTTGAGGGCCCTATGTACTATATTGGCTACAACATTTGTTTGGGAGTTAGTCCGAGCTGGTTACCGAGATAGATATTACCAAGATCTATATGAGGCAGAGGTACCACCTGAGAGATAGGCTCCTAGTTACTCATAGGCACAACGACAATTCCTGAAGTAGGTCATACAACTGTTCATATAGCACAAATGATGTGGTGGGACCACCCAGGATAGGACCATATAATGGGCCTCCTTTTGCATAGTGAGTACCTCGTCGTCAGTCGCCCCCTCAGACTCAACATGGGAGCAATGGGATTACATCGCAGTGACATGTTTATATTTGTATACATTGTATTATGATCATAGAGACTGTGAGCTCCATTTGGATTGATTCATTCTGACATTGTACTATGACACATATTTTTTGAGCGATATATATATATATATATATATATATATAATAAAAAAAATTGGCGATGATTATATGATTTTCAGTTGTTTTATTTATGCATGCACATGTTATGGATGGTGATGTTTACATTATAATGTTTTTATTTCCTATGATGATTAGTTTATTCTATGTGATGATGAATGCATAGTATTTTGTAAATTTCATGTATGTGCTCTATGTTTATGAGAATGAGATGCAAATATGATGTGATTATGTATAATTCCATGTGGATGTATCTATAATATGTACAATTGTTAATGGTAAATGCATGTATGTCATGATTACCTAGATGTGATGGATATATATTTTTGTGTCATTTTGAAATACAACATAGATGTATGATTTACTAGGTTCATATATATGATGATGTCCACATGATGGTTGTAAAATGAATGCATATACATATTACTTAATTTTTTTGTGTGTCACAAGACTTCATCATTATGTAGGATAGAAGGAATTTTAGCACAAAATAATCAAAATATTAGTATTAGAGATGGTCGGTAGAAGAATGTAGAATCTTCAATATTTTTCCAAATACATACTAAGCCTTGCAGTAAATGATCATTGGGAGATAAATGAAACAAGTAGGTAGTAAACACCATGATATGAGATAGAACAAGGTGTGAAAAGTCATCCACTTACTTAAAACAGATAGTCGCAAACAAGGAGTGACTTAACTCATACTAAGAACAAAATTTCCCCAGTCTTTTTGTCAAGACAAACCATAGACATCAATCAAAATAAAAAGACAACGTCAAGATACATTATTGCTCCTCTAAATACTTCATGGGACATCCTCGAGAAAGCTAGTAACCTGAATTGAATACCAAGTTAAAAGACAATTGACATATAGAAATCAAATAAAAATAGTCCTAAAACATCCTTTCTTCTCTATATACTTCAAGGGACATCCTTGAGAAAGCTAGTAATCAGACTCAAAGACAAAGCGAAAAAATAAAAAGATAAGAAAAAAAAGCCATAAAGTCAATAGCCAGTAAAAATATTTTCCAAAATTTGATCTTGTTTGATTGTTTTTTTGATAAGATTATTTTTTGATAAAGCCTAATTTTAGGGATGACACATACCATATAAGAAATTGAGTCTAGTTTTGATTTTGTGACTATCTGTGTAAGGCATGACGAAGCTTGGTTTTAGAAAGACATGTACCGAATAAGATGTTGAGTCTGATGTCGTTAATGTGACAAGCTGTATAAGGCTATGATGATTATTTTCCTAAATGATAATGCCTGTTATCAAGTACATATCTTGTATAAGACATAAATTGATTGTTTTGGCAATTTTTTTGATTTGACTTGATGAAATTGTTGACTTGTTTGTATTGTTGATATGTGAATTGTCTTGATGTTCTAACCATTGTTTCTGTTTGATGATAGTGTATGATTTGTGTTGACCGAAATGATATACCCTAAAGGACTAACCTCATGCATCCTTAGGGTCTCATTGATTGATGGCCTTGCCTAAGTTATACATGCAAAGACCTCATAGTATGACTAGACTTTGATTGATAGAACTGACTAAAAAATACTTTACTTAACTTCATGATATCTGACGTGTGATAGTGAATGTGATAAATCCTAATGTACTAACCTAGTGCTACCTTGGGGGCTCATCGATGCATGGACTTGCCTATTTTATACACATAGAGACCTTGTAGTTCGACATGACTAATGACTTTGGCATGTACAAAGAGTAAGTCATGATTTGATGTGTGTGATACAGGAAAAACCTAGAAAGATGAACCTAATGCCTTGGGGGCACATCAAGTGATGGCCTTGCCTACATCCATTCATAGAGGCAATGTAGTTTGACTATGTCTACGAATGACTTACCATAATTGACTCTGACTCTGTTTTTGGGATTTTTGACATGTTTTGATTTTTTTGTCTTTTTGGAGTTTTATGATTTTTTTAGAACATTTTATGATGTTTTTGGATTGTTTTGAGGACATTTTTATAATGTTGGATCAACGAGTGCAAGGTCTAAATAACGTAGGTCGAGGATTTTCTGTGAGTCAGGTATACGACCAATAGGATGGAATGGGGATGTGGAATGGACTTGATTTCAATCATTCCAAGTTATGGAAATGACAACCATTTATTATGGGTGTAATGATAGGGAAATCTGATTGGAATAATGGTAGATGAAAGAACAAAGTTGACTACACATGGCGCCTGTTTTCCAAGTTTTCACCATAGTACTTATCCAAAGTGCCACTGAAGTGGTTTTCACTATTGGATGAATTATTTCTCTTTACTATTTTGTGGATTTTTGTTTTTGTTTTTTTGGTGTTACAACAACGCTTGTTTGCCAAGTTTTCATCAAGGTAACATTTTTTATTTTATTTTTATCTTTTTTTTTTTGTATTTTCATGATTAAGAAATTGCTCTCAGAAGCTATACATAGAACCTCTTTAGATGAAGGCTATTGATAGGTGATGATAATGGTTCTCCTTCAGGGGTAAAGATTTGATATGCTCCAGATCCAAAGGATTCTATAACAATATATGGCCCAAACTAGTTTGGTTCAAACTTGCATGGTTTTTCTCTCTCAGCTTGATTCTTTTGATTTTCCATTAAGACCAGTCACTAATGTCAAAAGTGTCGATTCAAAAATTTCCTATTATAGCTGTGACGAAGACGGTTTTGATATGCTTGGAGATGATATAATTCCTTTTGTCTTCATTCTTCTAGGAATTCTAAATCATGCAATCTTGACACATAGTACTCTTCATCATCAATATGTAGTTGTAAAGATATCCTTAGGGAAGGAATTTCAACCTCCATAGGTAAGATGGCTTTAGAACCAAATACCAAGGAGTATGGAGTGGAATCATTGGGAGTGCGGATGTTGGTGCGGTAAGCCAAGAGGGTTGGATTAAGTTGTAAATTCTAGTCATGACCAACATCATTGACAATATTTTTGAGGATTCTGATGATTGTTTTGTAAGATTCCTCAGCTTGGCTGTTACCTTGTGGATAATATGGAGTGGTTAAGTGATGTTGGATATGGAATTCTTCATAGAGATGGAAAAATTCTTGGTTTTTAAATGGGTGGCCATTATCCATGATGATGGATTGAGGAACACCATACTAAAAAATGATGTAATTAAGGATAAATATGGAAATTTATTTATCGGTGATGTAGGTGATAGGAATAGCCTCAATCCACTTGGTGAAGTATTCAGTTGTGGTTATGATAAAATTATGGCCATTGGAGGATGGAGGATGTATCTTACCTATGAGATCAAGTCCCCATTGGGAAAAGGGCCATGGTGAAGTTATCGAATGGAGCTCCTGTGTTGGTGCATGTATCAAGTCTCCGTGTACCCGACACTGTTGACATTTCTTGATAAAGACATATGAGTCCTTTTCCATGGTAGGACAATAATAGCCTAGTCTCAAAATCTTCTTAGCTAAGGTAGGACTACTAGAATGGGATCCACATATACCCTCATGTACCACACGTAAGGTTTCTTGTTCTTCTTCAGCATCAAGACATCTCAAAAAGGTATTTTCTAAGGCATGTCTATACAGGGTATCTCTGATGATGGTATATTTAGAAGACGTACAGATAAATTTCCTTCATTAGTTGTTTGAAAGGTCTGAGGGTAGGATTTGGGCATGAAGGTAGTCATATATGTCTTTGTACCATGGGGAAGTGGGATCAACAAGTTCACACACCATCAAAAAATCTGGGACATCAAAGGCAAGGACCAAAAGTTGTTCTACCAAAAACTTGAATTTAGGCATGTTTCTAGGTATATCCAATAGTGAACCAACAATTTCCATATCATATCTTTCCCTATTGTAAATGCGAGGCATTTTATGAAAGTCGATGTTATCAAAATATTGCTCAAAACTGTCTACCATGCATTTGTATGGGGCAAGTTTCTCATCTTTAGTTTCATATTCATCATTGACTTGTTAGAATACTAGCTGAGAGTCTCCATAGACTTGTAAATGTTTGATCTTCCATTTGATTTCCATCTATTATCGAATCACAAGGGCCTCATATTTTTCTATGTTTTTTGTGCATGGAAAATAATTTTTAAATGACTTAGGAATTATGTCCCCTTGTGGTGTGATAGACAATATGCGTGCCTCTGAACCCTGATTTGTGTGGGACCCATCAAAGTATAATTTCCATGTGGTTCTTTTATCAACGGTGAAGATGAACTCAATAGGAAAATATGCAACTAGAGGATTCTCTATCTCTGTTGGTGCATCTTTTAGTGGATCGGCTATAACTTTCCCTTTTATATCTTTTCTTATTACATACAAGATGTCATATTCACTAAGTATCATTACCCATTTAGCCAATTGGCTTGTAAGTGTTGCTTTACTTAGGAGATATTTCAAAGGATCTATCTTGGTGACCAACATGGTTTTGTGGTTTAACATATAGTACTTAAGTTTTTGAGTAGCAAAAACTATTGCAAGACAAGCATGTTCTATGTGACTATAGTTTAGCTCATATCCGACATAAGTATGACTGATATAGTGCACTGCTCTTTCATGACCTTCATGATCATTTTGTGCAAGTAAGGCTCCTAATGCTGATTGGGTTTCTGAAATTTAGAGTATGAGAGTTCGTGTATCTGTAGGTGGCATTAACACTGGTGGTGTAAACAGGTAATCTTTGATCTTTTGAAAATCTTCTTGGAATGGCATGTCCATTATAGCTTTCAGTTTTTCTAGGTCCACTTCAATTCCTCATCTAGAAATGATGTACCCTAAATGTTTTACCAATTGCACACCAAAGACACATTTTTTTTGGATTTATCCTTACTTTGTATTCTTCTAGTTTTTGAAAAATCTTATCTAGGACTTGCAAGTGATCAGTTGTTGTCAATGATTTGGCTATTAGATCATCCATATAGTCTTCCATGAGAGTATGTATAAGGCCATGGAATACAGTTGTCATGGCACATTGGTATGCAACTCCAACATTTTTGAGCCCAAAAGCATGATGTTCCAACAATATGTTCCCCATGAACATGTAAAATTTGTCTTGTGTTGGTCTTTGGGTGCGATTTCGATTTGATTATATCTAGAGAAACCATCCATGAGGGATAGCATCTCATACCATTTTGTTAGGTCCACTATCATGTGAATTTTTGGAAAAGGGAAGTCATCCTTAGGACATGCCTTGTTTATATCTCTGAATTTTGTACAAATGTGGAAGCCCCCAGATGGTTTTATTACTGGAACACAATTAGAAATCCATTTGAAATAGTCTATTGATCTGACAAAGCTGACATCGAATAGTTTCTTAACTTCAACTTTTACTAGTAAAGCAATTTGTGGATGCATTTTCCTTAACTTCTGCTTGAAAGGCTTAACACCTAGTTGTAATAGTAGATCATGCAATATAAGGCCAAGATCTAGCCTAGTCATGTTGGAATATTACCATGCAAAGTTAATCTATCTTTTTGTAAAGAAGTCACAAAAATTTGGTTGCTCTATCTCTATCAAAGATGCTATAAAATAAATTACCTAGGGGTTATATTGAGTGTTTATGTTGACTTCTACAGATTCCTCAACTAATAGTGGTGAATTTTCTCTAGCAACTTGGAGAATGTTCAACCCTCTTTGTTACCTCTAAGAGGTTTTCGCCCTTGGATGCATCCTTTATTTTTACTTTTTCACATTCCAAAGGCGCCTTTCGATATTCACCTAGGTACTTGTCATTTTCATTATTTTTCATTTTTTTTCTTTTTGTTTTCACTTTTGCATTTGGAAGGGTGAACAGACTCCCCAAAATATGCCATGTTATCCAATTCTATGGTAAATCCAACCTTATGATCACATCTAGGTATGTCGTCTCATAGTCCCATGAACTCAGCTATTGCTTCATCATTCTCAAAAATGTCTAAGATGGGAGTGCCTTGTTGATCCCAATCGATAGGTTGGGAATATACGAGGGGCATGTCATCATCAGAGTTATCAAATGTGGAGTCTGAAAAGGTGAGGATAGATTGGTTGACATGGTCATAGATGTTTTGGACTAACTCCTTTTTGTTCTTTTTCCGAGGGACATGTAGAATTTGAGGTGAGACCAGTGTAAGGTCTAGGTCACCAGAAGGTAGTTCATTAGGTGCCCAAGAGGTAGGATCAAGGGTTTCCCATTAATAAATCTTGAAGTATTCTTCTTTTTGTCAAGGACTTTTGAGGAGGGGAATTAGTTGATTTTGGTGAGGGATTTAGCATTTGATCAAGTTCCCTATATAACTTATCTAAGTCCATTATGTTGGTTGAGGAAAGGGAATCCCATTCATATTCATTTGAGTCAGGGGAGTCACAATGGAATGGGTTAGATGGTTCATTGGATGTCTCGATATCATTGTAAGCACTTACTTCCTCTTCTGATGGTGTCGAGGTACTAGGAACGCCAATCCTAATCGGTTGAAACCCTAGCCCTAGGCCTTTTGGTTGTTGAGAAACAATGATTGGTTCAATCATTCCATTCTGATTTAGTCCTAACCCACAATGTCCATCATATCCTTTCCTTTGCATTATCATGAAGTCTTTTCCATATTGAGTTTTAGATAATTGAATGAACGAAGGAGGGTTTTCAGTGTCTTTGTTATATAAACACGAGGTCACATTGTCCTTATCCATAGCTTCTTTACTTAACTCTCCCCATTTTGTGAAATTCATTGTAGGAGGGACATGTATTATGACAATTGATTGTCTCCTATTTGTTGCGGGTTAACCATATGACTTAGGAGAAACCAACTAGCTGACACAATAGCATGCTTTCATGTGATATTCTCCATAGCCCTTATCTTGGATCTCGACCTTATGAGTGGGTGATGGTGTCTGGGATGTATAGTATTTGGAAAGAGTTGATAGATCAACATACATGGATAAGGTGGAGGATGAAGCCTCTTGGTTAACATGCACCTATCATTGTGGTATTTTGTGTAGGCTAGTGAAATATTGGAAAGGATATGGATCACCATCGATTGTAATCTCGGTGCCATTGTATGGGAATTTGAGACATTAATGGTAAGTGGAAGGTACAACTTTCATATCATGTATCCAAGGTCTACTGAATAAAAAATTATGGGGAAAGATGAGATCCAAGACTTGGAAACTAGTGTCCATAACAGCATGACCAATCTTGATAGGGAGTGTTACAGCTCCTTTAGATGATCTTTCCTGATCATCATATGCCTTAATGAATATACTCTTAGTAGTGTCCACACATTATTCTGAGAAACCTAATGCCTTAACCAATTTCAAGGTGAAAATATTTAACCCTGCTCCTCTATCTACCAAGACTCGTTTGAATTTTGTTTGATGGACAATAAATTCAAGGTGTAATGGGTCATTATGGTTGGTCTGCTCAATTGAATAATCTTGCTAAGAGAAGGGAGCATGATGATAATTGGTTAAGTATCCTACCATATATTCGAAACAATTGACATCTAAGGTTGTGGGGATAGTTGTGCTTTGCAAGGCTTTGTCTAGAATGGCTCGATGATCAGGTTATATGGTCAATAGTTCCAAGATGTATATTTATGTTGGGGTCATCCCCAACTAGTCATGAAAATTATACTTAGGATTGGTAGACTATGGCTATGGCTTTGATGAAGGACCTAGAATGGTTATCTTAGTTCGACATGTATTGACAACACATTCAGGGCTCTTCTTTAGGGTAATGGTGTGGATATTTTCATTAGCAGCTCAGATATGATTTATGATCTTACCCTTGTTATAGTCATACTTGATATTGGCATAATTGGTCGAGGTATTAGTCTTAGTTCCTGAACTAGAGGCCTTTCCTTTACCATGGTCATGTAATGGATCTGTGAAGACCTTGTGGTCATTGTTTGTGGTATGTTTTTTCCCATTGACATCTATGGTTCCATTCTCAACAAAATCTTGGATAATTTTCTTTAGTTGTCAACATTGTAGTAGGCCATGTCCCTTAGTTTGATGGTAATCACAAACGTGTTCTCATGCCACCATGAGAGTTTAAAATATTCAAGATCATATTGTTTTGGCTCTAGAGGTTGTATGAGTTTACATTTTATCAATTCTTTGAAGAATATCTCGATTGGTTCCCCTAAGGGGGTGAACTCACATTTTATAAATCTCCTTTGTGGTCATTTTTGTTGTGTATTTTGGACAATTTTGATAGTTTGATCAACACTATTGGATATTCCATGAGAGGGATTGTATCCTCTAAATTTAATGATTGGCCATGCATGTAGGGTCTTAGCATCAAAAATACAATCATTAGTTACATTTTTGTTTCTAGACCACAAAAAATTTCTATCATTGGGGGCGTTTTGGTGTTGAACGATTGGATTCCTACCTGGCATATTAATTTCCCCTTTTTCAATGAGGGCTTTCTCAAGTATAATTCCTTTTTGCACTAATTCCAAGAAAGAGGTACAACAATGTACTCTTAAGTCACTTCTTAGTTTTGGATTAATATTTTCAAGTTAAATTGTGACCTTTTGTTTCTCTAGTATCTCAATAGGACATCGAATAGCTAAACTCCTCCACATCTAGAAGAAGGTGGTGAAGTTTTCTTCATCTTCTTGCTTGGTGTGACACAAGGTAGCTATTGTGATTTCATTTTCAATGTTGAAGGCAAAGTGTTCCACAAATTTTTTAGCCAATTCACCCCATGATTTTATGTTGTATGAAATTTTAGAGAACCATTCCATTGATATGGCAACAAGGGTTTGCAGAAAAATTCTCATAAGGTACGTGCGGTCATATGAGATGTCAATGCATGTTGTGGAAAATTCCATAATATGTTCCAGTGGATTTCTCTTCCCATTATACGTAGGAAAATTCAGTATAATATATCCATGTGGCAAGGGTGTCATGTATAGTGCTTTGTCAAAGAGACATGGACATAAATCTTGTGTTGAAATGGTTTGTTTTCCTAACATTGATATATTTTCCATTTTCTATTGGAGGGATTGCATTTGATTTTGCAAAACATCTACCTGTGCTAACAACGTGTTGGTTACATTATTCAAATCGATGTAAGTGTTCTGAAACGTAATATTTTTTGACGAATTTTGATTTGGTGTAGGTATATGTCATGTTTGTATCACCCCTATTTTTGGAATGGTTGTATTGGTGTTGATCTATGGTATAGCCTATGTCGCGTTTATGCCAATTTTGGGCCTTTTACTTCCAATATGTGTGCTAAATGGGTTTGATGAGAATGCTCTTGTAGTAAAATTTAGACCTTGTGTTATACCAAATGGTGTTGTGTGTATTGATGTGGAATTTTTTGTAGGTATGTTAGATGGTATAGTTGTAGTAATCTAAGGAATAGAGACACTTGATGTCATGTTTTTTGTCCCTTGAGTAGATGAATTTTCTAAAGTGTGGATGTCAAATGAAAGAGGTAATGTGGCACCTTTGAGGATAGTTTTCCAAACACTCATCTACAAAAGACACAAATTCAAGACCTTGGACAACGACATCTATGTCTTCTACAAAAATATGTCCATGTGTGTCTCAAGTGACAAATTTTCTGAGCAAGGCTTTGTGAGGTCTTGTCCCTAATGGTATGTTTGAGAAGGGATTAATGAAGTCCTTAGGATCAACCATTTCTCTACATTTCTTTGTAGACCTTGTTTAGACCATGAAAGATGTTGCTCAAAATGGGGTGATGCAAACTACATCTAAGAATGATATGTTCTAGTCTATGTTTTTTTTTTGGAATGTTTGGATATAATGAATGAATACTACTATTTTTTGGTATTTTCTCACAAATAAGGAATGTCTAAAATGATGTTATGCTAGGATGACAATGACTAAGTATGAAAAATTCTAAGAAAAATTCTAAGGTAATCAATTCTAGATGACTCTAAAAGGAGGTTACCTACCACCTATAGTTTAACCAATGCTATAGTTTGACTTTGTCAAGGAACCTTTGTAGGACTAGGACCAAAAGATGAGGTGAACTTCCAAACTAGAATGATGAGCTGAAAGGATTCATGTTTAGGAAAAAATATATGTTGGTAAGTCACTAGGCTCAATGACAATGTTTGTTGAAGCAAGGATTTTCCCAAAACGTGGAAAGTTATCCTAATCTAAGATATGCAAGGTAATTTTCCTAAAATTTTGAACTATTTGAACATAGTAAAGACTCCTAAGATGCAACTAAGTTTCATAACTAGATGCCTATCACTAAAAATAAATGAAACCTAAAGGATGCAATTATACAAAGTATGAGGAAACTTTCTAGTTTTTGTCCAAGGGTGATTGTGAAAAATATAGACTGGTATGACTATCTGGTTTCAAATTGTGATAATGAATCATGGTTTTTTTGGTTTTTAAACAAATGCAGTTCAAGTTTATAGAAGCATCACGGTATTTAATAGATGCAATTCCCAGTGTCACATGTGGTTTCTGGTAAATATTTTCTTAGGTTTATGACAGATAAATGCGACTCGATCTAACAGATGCGGGTACCAGTTAAACAAGTGTGACTCACTATGATAGATGTAGCTAACTATTAAGCAGATGCGACTCAATTTGATAGTTGCAATTTTTTGGTCAATTGGGGTTTTGAATGACTCTATTCATGATCAAATTTTGGGAAAATATTGACAATCTGTAAAATAAAGTGTTTCTGGTTTGATAATCATGAACATGTATAGTTCCAAAAAACATGTACAATCCTAAGATTGACAATGACAATACTTGTTGAATTCTCAATTGGGTTTCCCCATCTATGCTTATTCAAAGCAGATGACTAGAAGCTTGACCACACTGACTCCCCCTTACACAACACACACTTCTTGGGTCAACCAAGCTTTAGTTCCCATGGAAAAAAATTCATCTCACTAAGAATAATATGAACGTGGGATGGCTTCAGAGGTCCAACCTCTTGCAACAACAAATAGGGGTTTTGGTTAATCTATAAACAATTTGGCTTATTTAGTATGGGAACCTATTTAGAAGGCCATGCGAGAGGAAATATTAGCTCTGGTAAGGAGGCTTCCCAAGTTGTAGAGGTTATGATCTATAGGTTTTGATGCACCATGAGGGTACTGAGGGAATCAATATTACTTGCTTGTCCGCATGAGCTCCTATAATGTTGAGTTTTCCTCAACATTTGAATTTCTATACCAGTTGGGAGTAGCTTGGCTTTATCTCATCACCAATTATGAGTCATTTTGGGGTGAGTAATTTTTTCCACTAAAGAAGACCCGAATTCTAGAGTCAATACAAATTTCTCTTACACCCAGGATCACACCAATGCGCAAGGGGAGATGATACTTTTGTTATCGAATCAGGTTCTAATCTAAAAATTGTGCAAACACACAAAACACAAAAAAATTTGCTCTTTTCAAACCCAAATGAAGATTTTCTATTCTACTCAAACAATTTTTTAAAAATTTTATCTTTAATTTAGGTCCCGCAACACAAATCATTTAGTAGTTTTCAAAATTTTCTTTGACAAAGGTTCTGCAAAACAAATGATTAGTAGTTTGATTTTTCTTTGTCTTCGTAAACCATCCTACAAAAGAGTTTGAATGATTTTATTCTATGAAACATCCTACAAACACTATGTTAACTCCTCTAAAACACACACTGCAAACTCAAAATTAGTTGTAAAAAAGCTAAAAATTATAAAAACTAAAACACAAAAATTTAGAAAACTAATTACCTGTCAAATGTGTCACATAGAAGCATAGATGTGTCATAGAATAATAGATTCATCGCGATAAGTCATGTGCGGATCAGGATCTCAATTGTGTTGTTTCATACTGCAAATGCATCTCATTCTACCTGTACCAACAAAATTTGATTTTTTTATAGATTTTGAAGATAGTGTCTTCATGTCGGGTTCAACAATGTAACACTAAGGAAAAATAGAAGATAAGAAGGTTAAACAATTCTACATGAAATAAACTCTACATCTATCCTACGCTAACAACAAAGAACAATAGAAAATAAAAAGAATATATAAACAAAAAGATCTCACCGAACATCTGTATAATTTTATGAATAACCTCAATTACACTTCTCCATTTTTCTATTGTATAATAATTGCCCTCAGATTAATTAAGTATGCAAGTATGGCCTATGTGATAATTGATCTAGAAAAATATGAAAGATTCTTGAGTAAGCTTCCTAAAAGTATGAAGATTTCATGGAGGGAGGAATAATGACAAAGGTCAAGCCAATTTATAGAAAATTGATTTTCAAATGATTGGCTCAAATTAAAAAGGTAGATCAAAAATTGAGATTAATGAATTCCATGTGATAGAGATTCAGTGTTAGTAATAACGTGAGTGAAAAAACATAACTGATGGAGATTAAATTGAATAAATAATTTAATCTTTAGTCGAGGTTGTTCAAAATTTAGATGAATAATGATTGCATGTAAAATATAAAGAAGAAACGTTGTGTTCAATCGCATGAATGAATGAGTTAATTAAATAAATTTTATTAATTAATAATAATTTGCACACAGAAGAATAAGATTGACTAATCAAACTAGAAAGTATGTTTGTCAGAAACTATCAGATATTAAATCAGGAGATAAATCACTAATTTAAATAAATCTTGACTTAAGTGGTAAATGACTAATTAGATAGCTAAGTGATTATCCAACCACCGAGGAATATGCTAGGAATATTTATTTTTATGAATCAAATGTTTATTTAATTCAACATTCAAAATTTTGAGGATTAGATTAAATAAATAAAGATTTATTTAATTGGTTGGAGAAAATATTATAGAATAATTAAATAATTTGAAATGAATATTTAATTATAGTCAGAAATGTGATTAGGATAAATTAAATAATAATTTATTTAATTTTAGAAAGAGGATTAATTAATTAGTGACGTAATTAAATAAATAACATTTATTTAATTAATCAAGATTGAATAAAGGTGATAATGAATCAATTAAATAATTAAATTTATTTAATTAATAGAGGTAGGTGAGTTTCAAAAAAATTAAATAATTAACATTATTTAAACATGACCATGATTATGAGTATTATGTCAAAAATGGTGTCGCAGGCCTAAACTAATTTTCAGTGTCTACACTTACTGTCTAATTAACAATATATTTTCACATTCATACTATTTTGTAAAATTCCAGGTTGCAAAGCACTGGATTTACAAAATCTACAACCCACATAATATTTCAAAATCCTTTACAAGTAATAACCTAATTGGTTACTCACCCCTCACCTCAATTTGGTATGTTTTGTGATTTCCTTAAGAACCTTTTGTGAATTAGATGGTAAGAATGTAATGAAATTGGAAAACTCTAGGTGTTAAGAAACATGCAACCAACATAGTGTTGTAAACCATTTAGATGTAACAACCCAATTGGTTAGTAGGGAAAAACGACATGACACCAAGCCGTTATCTCCTCACTTCCCTTGCCATGATGTTTCCTCTTGTCTACTGGTTTTGTAACTTTTATCATCCGTATTTGCAAGCCTCACACTATGTCATCCCATCATGTTATGTATGTTTCTATGTATTTTTTATGTATGTTTTTATGCATTTTTGTATGTACATAGGTACATTTTTTCAAGAGATTAGCTACATTCGTAGAGGGTTTTATAACATTGTGAGGATTGGAGATTTCACAAATCATGCACTCACCTCCCACTATGTTTTCCAAGATTCAATCATATAGAGTGTTAATTTTTGTTGGAAAACACTACATGTTTACAAAACGGTGCCTTTCATTGCATTCCTATGGTCTAAATAACAAAAGATTTTCAAGAATTCATATTGTTCTATAAAATTCCAAGTTGCAAAACACTAGTTTTTCAAAATTTGCAACCCACATAATGTTTTAAAACCATTTATAAGAAACAATCCAATTGGCTACAAACCCCACACCTCAATTCCATTGGTTTTTCATCTCCCCCACTTGCAATTATGTCCCTTTCTCTCCAACCTTTCACTTTCAACCCTTAGAATGAGAAAACCCACAACAAAGAGTGTTTTCCAATAATAGTACTTGTTACAATTTAAAATGCATGTATCAATCACATCAACTCCCCTTCCTTCCCATAGTGAATGGACAGCTTCTTGTGGAATCTAAAAAATGTTAGTGTTATTCGAAGCAATGAGAAAACTAGCTTGACAATATTATTAAGGGAGAAGCTAATCTTCGAACAGAAAGAACCTATGTATGTAACATTATAACATAACATCCCATCCCCCATCCCATGCATTGGAAAAAATGAATTGATGGAAATAA
This sequence comes from Sequoiadendron giganteum, assembly GCA_007115665.2. NCBI lineage: Eukaryota > Viridiplantae > Streptophyta > Pinopsida > Cupressales > Cupressaceae > Sequoiadendron > Sequoiadendron giganteum. The sequence continues at coordinate 632,055,922 of CM021101.1, forward strand.
TTGATGGGAAAATGAACTTGAATGCACCATTAGGGGCTCCCTTCCATCACCATTAAAATAATGTCCCATCTACCGGTTTCGTAACTTTTATCTCGGGTCATCTAGTGGGCCACATACTATGTCATCCCATCATGTTATGCATGTTTCTATGTATGTTTTTATGTTTGTTCTTATGTGTTTTTTGTATGTTACATCCCTATGTTTGGCATATTTTTTCAGGAGATTAGTTGTGTGTGATAGGGAGAGCATAAAAACATAATGTGCTTTGAATTTTTCCTTAACTTGTACCCAAGATTTATCATGAAATGTAGATATACAAATGTATATATGTGGTTCTATTTTATCAATGAGCACATTTCTCATTAAAGATGGAATCTAATAACCATCAATACATAGTGTAATTCATAGTACACAGTTCATAGTGCAAGGCAAGAATGACATATGAGTCTGTATAGTTGATAACACATTATGTTTTTAAAGCACCAAAATGGGCAACAAGGAATACTCATATTTGTAAAGAGGCTTCTACACTGCAAAACACATTGTGTTTATAGAAATTTTGCATTGTGTTTATTGCACAACAATTCCAATAAAAAACATTTGGGAAGCCTAATTATCATTTGTGTGTTATTATGGTCTCACCTTGGCATTTGTTATGGTATATTATACTAAGTAAAAACAATTTTAATAACAATGTTCCTTAATCACAACCTTATGAAACCCAACTACTTCACAATTGAACAAAGGTATATAATTTAAATGGAGAAATACTGTTAACGTAAAATGATATATATTGTGTTCTTCTATAAATATATTTGATCTAATAACCAATGATCCAAAGGATTCTATTCTATTTTGGGAGATAAATCATTTGGATGTAGTGTTGGAGAAATCATCCTAAAATTAAAATTAATCAATTTTTAGGAGGATAATTAAAAGGATGGAGTATCATCGTTCATTGATGTTTTGAGAATTTCCCACGTAACACTCACACTTCAAGGAGGAAACATCCTTCATGTAAAATTTTAGGATATAATAGGAACACAATAATGTAACATTTATTTTATTTAAATTAAAATAGAAATTGTTTGCATTCTCATTGTAAGCATCTCATATATAAATAAATCAAAAATTATAAATGAAAAATAAATTTATAGTGTAGCAAAATGTATCCCTTTACATTTTCACACTTGTTTCGGCTCTCCCTACTAAAATCGGGCTTCTTTATGCCTTATTTAGTTTTATTTTGCATCCACAAGCCTTATTTAATGCATCTTTGCGAGGATAATCCCGATACATATCAAATGACCAATCATAATTTAATGATTTTGGATTGTATAACTCATATTTAGTGATCTATGACTCATACGCCACCTTGGGCATATGGGTCCCAACTAAGTTTTGGGGCCTGGATCTGAATTTAGCATAGAACTTAACATTTCTTCAAATTTGTGTCCTAAGCTTAGTGTATTGGGACTCATATTCCCCGCTGGTGTATGAGTCTCGCTTAGCTTGGACCTAATTTTGAATTCAATTCTTTGCGAGATTTTATTCTCCTAGATCTAATGTCAGCTTGTAGTGTTGTAATTTCAATAAATTTGGAATAAACAAGTATAAATACAAGGTTATTTCACATAATTTAACCCAACAAACAAGCTGGAAATTTTCATGAGCAAGTGTGATCTAAGCATTCAATCATTCTAACAATTCAAGAGTATTCAAGAGCATTTTGGAGCTACTTTCAAGATTCAAGCATCATGCATGATTTTTTCTTTTGAGCTAACATTTGTGGTGTAGGTTCCTATGATTCAAGCAAGAATTCAAGTCAAGATCTACAACATACAACCAAGAATCAAGATCTACATTCATGCTAGCCATTACATACAAGTTTGCAGCCTTTTTTTCAAGGGTTTGGTGAGTTTTAACATAGCTTATTTGTTCATTCATTAGTCCTTCATTCAAATTCTATTCATTTCAAGGTTTGATTACCAAAACGAGGTTTGACCAAGGAAAACCCCTATCCACTAACAAAACAAAAAATTTCCCTCTTTTTGATGTATGATTTGTAGATCCAGGTTGAAGACCCATTGAAGATCAAGTTTGGAGAAATTTGTGAAGTTTCCAAAGGTGTCGTCTACATTGCAAGATAAAGGAAAGTCAGCTACAGGTTGCAATTCAGTGTTTTAGACTGAGAGATTTGAAAGGAGAGAAGATATAAGAGAACACTAAAGGATATCAGAGTTTCAGATCAAGCTTGAAACTGGAACTAACTTTCCACTTGTGGCATATGTGTCCTAGTGTAAGTGTGAATAAGTGAATAAGCACAAAAGACACTTCTTAATATGACATTATATCAATAGACAAGTTAAATGAATCAATTCAAAGGAATAATCTATTGAAAGCGTCATATTGCTCTTTATCTCCAAAGATTTATTAAATCCTGATTGCTCTCAGATTGTTTCAGCAAATAAGACTACTAAAATGATAATTCAAAGAACGAGATGATGCTAATGCAATACTAGATGATAAAACAATTAAACTATCATGATATTGATGTGAAACAGATAATTGCAGCTATAGGAAGCAGCCATGGTTATGAAAGCTTGATTGTTGGATGCTTGATGTTGAATGCTTGAATTCCTGCAGAGTAAGAGTGCACAAAATAGATTATCTGGATCCTTTTCTTGGTTCAATGAGGCTTTATTTATAGATTTCGTAGCTGTAGAAATGCACAAGGAAGAAATTGAGAGGCTTCAATTCAATCTGGAGGATTGAATGGTGAGAGATGGAGGAGATTGAGAGAAAGATGGAGATTGTCTCTAGCCATGAAAACACCAGGCAAGAGAAGAGGAAAGATTGATGGAGGAGGATTGAGAGAAGATTTTGGAGTTTGTCTCCAATTTGTCTCAAAAACTTCCCGTGAAGTTTCAAAGCATTAATTTTGACATATTTTAGACATGGTTTAGACATAGGATATCTAATTCATTTTTGAGAGAATATAGATGGAATATTCTTTGTGCTTTAATTCAAATATTTTGATTTATTTAAATTTAGTAAAAGAGGGATAAATAATTCAATAAAATGAACTATAGGATAGTTGTTTATTAAATTAAATGAAGAATATGGCAATTAATCAAGAAAGTGTTTTGATCTTTATTTAATTAATTTAGGATCGATGTGATAGATTGAAATAGGGATTTGATAATTAAATAGAACAAAGTATTTAATTTTTTTTATTTAATTAAGATGAATTTAAATGTGAACTATATAAATAAATATTTCTATTTATTCAATAGTAGAGGAAATCAAGATAATTAATCAAATATTTTGTATTTAATTAATCAGATGCTCCAAACCAATTTTAGGTGTATACATTTTGCCCCTCTTCGAAGTGATGTGTTTACACATTTCTTCAAAGAAAATTTTGCTGCTATTGCCAGGATCGATGATACAAAATAATTCAGTGTGCCCCAAACATGCCCCAAATATTGATTTTCAGATGATTGCTGATAATATACCCCCTCGAGAGGTAAATTAACGATGTGATGATTTATAGATTTTTTGAAAATTTATGATGATTTGACGATTTGATGAAGAAATAATTTATCTCCCGACAAAATGATGAAGAAATATAGCCCACCGATGAATTTTAATTAATTTCATGGATTAAATTAATCAAAAGATATAAAAACTTACCAAAAAAACCTTTCCAAAAATTATATATAGTCCAAAAGGTCATTTTCCAATTCATTTGCACTATTTGAGTTTGAAAACATTTGTGATAAAGACATTTTAGCTAGCTGGAGCAAGATGCCTATCCCCTACCACACTCACCGTTTCGAGTGCGTTCGATGGTACCAGCGATCGACTGCGTATGGACCTCTGGTATGTATCCCATGTCCTCCTCATTTTTTGTGTAATTCTATTTTTTATGCATTTTTAGCTTTGTAGCGTTTTTTCTTTGTTTAGCACTTTCAAGCCACGTTGTAGTGCTTTCACTCTGGTGTAGCGCTTCCATAGGATAATGTAGCACTTTCATTGATATAGCACTTAGGATTTAAAATGTAGCACTTTGATGCCGGATTTTAGTGCTTTGAGACTTTTAGCACTTTGATTTGGTGGATTAGCGCTTTCATGGTCTATCTTAGCACTTCTGGTAAAGTGACGCTTTGATGGACTATTTTAGTGCTTTGATGCAGTAAAACAATGCTTAGAGTAAAATAGAGTTTCAGACGCTTGTATTAGCGCTTCAGAGTGCTGAAGTAGCACTTTTGAGATTTAGCGCTTTTATTTGTTAAAATAGCGCTTTTGTGATTCAGTGCTTCTGGTGCCTGATTTAGCGCTTTCATGTCACAATTGAAAATTTTGACTTAGGTAACCTTGATTTCGTTAGTTCTGATCATGTCCATTCTTTGGATTGGTATGATTGATAATCCAAATTCTTGATGTTGGATTTGGATGATTTAAATAAGACTTTATCTCATGATATGCGAGAAGAAATCCTATTTGTGATGATCCTCATGATAGGCGAGGAAATGATTCATTATCTGATAAATCTCATGATAGGCGAGATCTAGATAATGTTTGATGAACCTCATGATAGGTGAGATTTCTTGATGTTTGAAAACCTCATGATAGGTGAGGTTTGATGTTTGCCTATGAATTTTGATCGAAAAATTCATACCAATTTTTTTTAGAATAGACTTGATAGTAGAATAACATTTGATTCCTTGACATAGTTCACTGATTGTGGATTTCATTTTTTTTAATTTTATTGTGATGATAGGAGCGTTTAGGTACTCTCCAGATGTGAGAGAAGTTTCCATGGACTACCGAGTTGATACCTCATCTGACACTAGATGAGCTTCAGATCATAGGCCGATGCGGCTTGACTAGTTTACTTGATATGCCCCAGATTAGGATTAATTGGGGTTTGTTGACTGCTTTGGCTGACAGGTGGCATAGTGACCACAACACCTTTCACCTATCCACTGGCGAGATAATGGTCACACTAGAGGATGTGTGATGGATTTTGCGTATTCCATTTATGGGGGAGATCGTAGTCAATTATTCCCATGGGACCGGTGGCAGAGATGCTCTTCATAGAGTATTTCAGGATTAGGACATTGTGGGTCTGAGTGTCCGATGGAGGAGGATCGTCGATTAATATGCTACACTACCAGTAGTGCTTGCTGGATTTATTGAAGGTTTCCTTTTTCTTGATCGCAGGTCAAAGGGATTCCTTGTGGGTTGGGGAAGGACCTTAGAGAGCATGATGGTACATGGTACTAGATATGCATGGGGGATGTGCATGTTGGTGCATCTTTATCATGATCTTCATTTAGTGGTGTACCTTGGGGATCAAAGCTTATCAACAGGGATGACCCTTTTACAGGTGTGGGCATGTGAGCACTTCTCTATTGCTCGGTCATTTCTAGTGGCGGACAAACTAGTAGGTAGGCTGTATGTGTTCAGATACAGAGGTCAGCTTACACAGGCACAGATGGGCAACTTAGAGCATTGGAGGCGAGTGTTTGATGATACAAAGACTATTACCTGGTGGCCATACTTAGATTGTGAGTAGTGGGATGAGGATGATGTTTTGTTGGGATAGCTCTACGATTCTATGTACATGATTGGTCAGACATGCTTCATTTTAGAGAGATTTCTGTTCTGACGAGTGTACCGACAGTATGGCATTGTGCAGTGTATGCCACAAGGGGTAGCCCACTATGCCAGGCGGTAGATGGATATACCAGATTGGGGACCCTATTTGTCTTATGAGGATATAGTAGAGGGATATAGGCCATTGCATCCATCACCCTAGGATATGTGCAGAGACATTTCAGAGGCGGCCATGATAGAGGAGTATGTGGCATTTTTGGCTTTGGTTCCACATCCTCACATCACCATTCTGGACGAGCCAGCACCGTTACCGGTAGAGGATGATGTAGTCGAGGGTTCTGAGGATAGTGATGGTGGAGATGATTCTCCATTAGGTGGTAGCACGAAGAGTGGTAGCTCAGACAACAACACTGATGACAACAACGATGGTGGTGGAGGTGGTAGAGGGGTAGGGCCAGCCATCAATGGTCCATCATCTAGTAGGCCTCGCAAGAGGCGAGTAGTGACAGTGCCACCTGTTGACTATCAGAGATAGGTTGTATGCTTGTGGACATAGGTTCATACATTGCAAGGGCAGCTGGTATAGGCTCGGGGTTTTCTCATTTAGACCTAGACTCAGATGCAGGCATAGGCGCAAGCTTATGCTCAAGTGATGTGTGAGCTCCTCGATTTTCTTGCACCTTGCTGAGAGACCTAGTTAGTTTCTTCTAGGAACCTAGTCTCCTCTAGGTCCTAATTGGCAACTAGTTCCAATCTTAGCTCTGTTATAAGAGCTCTCCCTTCGTGCTTCACCTTGGAGGTCAAACAACATTTTACAATTTCAAATTCCTGCTCACTTTCTTTCCTCACTTAGAGAACTCTAAGTTTCTTTTTCTTGAATATCTTCATTATCCATCACTCTTCATTGCAGGGGTGTTTTTTCCTATTGAGAACCATCAAACCTTTTCCAATTGGATCCCTTCCATAAGGTTTTTTAGCACTGTCCTTACCGAGCTCAAGATTTCATCAATGGAAGACCCCAATTAGGCCTAATTCTAGTAATCCTTACCAGTCCTTGTTTTCTATTGTTTGAAAAATTCTTCCAAAGACTCTATACATCTAAACACATATTCTAGTACCCTTTTGAGAGTTTTAAATCATCCAATTGGTCTCCTAGTCTGATAGTGTCTGTATAGGGGATTCCTATAACCTAGGGTATGTAGGGTTTGTAGGCCTAATTCTAGGAATTCACTTGTTTTCCTCTTCAAACCTTACTCTAATGAATTCATAAGACTCCAATCCTGCTACCTTACCAAGACCTACCCTTATCCCACTTGGAACTATACAAAAACCGTACTGTACCTGCTTCCCCTGCAAGAAACCCCTAATGCTTCTCCTCTAGCTCTCTAACCGGGCTCCACCTGCTCGCCTAGAGATCAATGGCTAAGAGAAGCTACTCCACCTTCTGTCATGCTTCCTAACACTAACTACTATGTTCCATACTAACTCCCCTATCAATCCACCCATCCTCAGGTGTTTCCAAAGAAAAGACTTCATGGGGGAGCCATGAGAGCACCGACTGGTCAAGACAGGACCAGTAGGAGCTCTAACACAAAATGACACAACTAACACTACTATCTACTCTAACCTAGCTTTCTTAACAAATGCAAAAGGCTTAAGACTATGTTAACAACACAATACTAACACTAACTCAATACATTTGATCCATCCTCTATCACTGTCACACAAAATGCTCAATATCAACACAAAAACACAAAATTGCAGAAGTCGCTTTCTCCTTCACAAAAACTTGTTTACAAAAATGACTAACACTTTTCAAAAACTACTCTCTACTCAATGATATGAGTCTTGGGTCATCATAGATTCCCACTCCATGATTCTAGGCAAGTTGGTCAAATTCCTCCACTTCCTATTCCTAAGGGAATCCAAGGGTAACCGGATTGCATGCAACAACCAATGCAAACTGCCTTCTCCATTTGGCATCTTCCTTCATGACTTTAGCCTATTTCTTAGGACCATCATTCCCTCAAGAATTTGAGGAACCAACTCATTAACTAGCCTTAAGGCATCTTTACAACCATTTTAAGCATTTTGAACAACTTAAAGACTCCTAATCTTCCCCTAGACAACAAACATTTAGAAATCATAAACTACGAACAATGGCAAATAGTGTGACCTTAGTCCTAAGGACTGAGGTCAGCTAGCCCAAACAAAACCAAGACCATCTAAGGTCAAAAGAGAATAACTCACATTCTAACTTGGCTAAGGTTAGATATAAGCCAAAATACCAAAATAATGGAGGTTAGCCTAGGTGCTCCTGCACCATCAAGATTTAGTGTAGGTTTAGGGATAGTTGGTAGCTGTGCAGACGTAGGTTGCTACATTGATAGCCGAGTGAGATAGTGCTCGATAGATTGCTGAGAGAGCACAGGAGACAGTGGAGACCCTCTAGAGAGTGGCCAATGGTACTTCAATGTCTGACTATATGAGAGGGGTTCTACGGGCTAGCCGAGAGGTAGATATCATTATGTAGTACCTGCTGATCATAGAGTCAGTTATGCCTCATCGAGATCTGGATGGATGCACAAACATATAGTGAGTGAGGGGGTGACACAGCCTCCCCATAGAGATCACAGAGATCTAGGGACTTCTGGGGGTGGTGGTGGTAGTGGTCTTGTTTGGCCCACACAGTCTGGCAATAGCAGATCGTAGATCTTCTTTGAGATTTTTCTTTTAGAGACATGATGTATGTTACGATGTACCTCATTTTTGATGTTGTATCTTTTCTCCAGACTTTATTGTATACTTGACATTGATGATATATATGAGATGCAACTGATTTGATCCTATGATGTTTTATGATTTCTATGTGATGGATGCATTTATATTAATGTGATGTTTCTATATGGATGTTTTTATGCAATATGATAATGATTATGATGAATGCATGTGCAAAATATTTGATTTATGTATATATGATGTAATGCATTAAATTATAAATGATGAATGATAATGATGATGTAATCTCTTGCATTTATTTTATGTAACTGAAATGCATGGATATATGAATGTATGGATAACATAATGATAATAATGATAATGCAATGATGTTCTAATGATGTATATGATAAAATATGTAATGTATGTGATGATGTAATGCATGATGTTTGTGATAAATGTATAACCATTATGATGCAAAAATGTATGGATGATGAAATGATGAAAACTTAATGATGAGATGATGATGTATATGTTTTTGAATTTAATGTCAAGTATACTCAATCATGGTTGTAGAAAAGATAATTATTGATTGGAATCCCTTGTGCAAAAAATACTCTGTAGACAATGAATTTATTATGAATGAAATATAATTTAATCATGCAACTATATGCAACCGATGTCATTTCTACAATCTTTTTGTGCTTGGTATCATCATAGATCTTTTATTGGATGTTGAAAGTTAGTACAAGCATCAATGGTTGTGTTTGACCAAAGCACAAAGAATATTCAATCTATATTCTCTCAAGAATGAATTAGATATCCTATGTCTAAACCATGTCTAAAATATGTCAAAATTAATGCTTTGAAACTTCATGAGAAGTTTTGGAGACAAATTCCAAAATCTTCTCTCAATCCTCCTCCATCAATCTTTCCTCTTCTCTTGCCTGGCGTTTTCATGGCTAGAGACAATCTCCATCTTTCTCTCAATCTCCTCCATCTCTCACCATTGAATCCAAGCCTCTCAATGTCTTCCCTATGCATTTCTACAGCTAGGAAATCTATAAATAAAGCCCATTGAACCAAGAAAAGGATCCAGATAATCTATTTTGTGCACTCTTACTCTGTAGGAATTCAAGCATCAAACATCAAGAATTCAACAACAAGCATCCTGCAATCAAGCTTTCATAACCATGGTTGCCTCCTATAGCTGTAATTATCTATTTCATGTCAATATCATGCCAGTTTAATTGTTTTATCATCTAATATTGCATTAGCATCATCTCGTTCTTTGAATTGACTTTTTAACAGTCTTATTTGCTTGAACATTACGAGAGCAATCAAGATTTAATAAATCTTTGGAGATAGAGAGCAATATGACGCTTTCAATAGATTATTCCTTTGAATTGATTCATTTAACTTGTCTATTGATATAATGTCGTATTAAGAAGTGTCTTTTGTGATGATAGGAGCGTTTAGGTACTCTCCAAATGCGAGAGAGGTTTCCATGGACTACCGAGTTGATACCTCATCTAACACCAGATGAGCTTAAGATCATAGGCCGATGTGGCTTGACTAGTTTGCTTGATATGCCCTAGATTAGGATTAATCAGGGTTTGTTGACTACTTTGGCTAAGAGGTGGCATAGTGACCACAACACCTTTCACCTACCCACTGGCGAGATGATGGTCACACCAGAGGATGTGTGGTGGATTCTGCATATTCCATTTATGGCGGAGATCCTAGTATGTGATTCTCATGGGATTGGTAGTAGAGATGCTCTTCACAAAGTATTTTAGGATTAGGACATTGCGGGTTTGAGTGTCCAATGGAGGAGGATCACCGATTCATATGCTACACTACCAGTAGTGCTTGCTAGATTTATTGGAGGTTTCCTTTGCCGTAATCGGAGGTCAAAGAGATTCCTAATAGGTTGGGATAGGACCTTAGAGAGCATGATGGTACATGGTACTAGATATGCATGGGGGATGTGCATGCTAGCGCATCTTTATCATGATCTTCATTCAGTGGTGTACATTGGGGCTTGAAGCTTATCAATAGGGATAACCCTATTACAGGTGTGGGTATGGGAGCACTTCTCTATTGCTCAGCCATTTCCAGTGGTGGACAAACTAGTAGGCAGGCCGTATGTGTTCAGATACAGAGGTCAGCTTACACAGGCTCAGATGGGCAGGTTAGAACATTGGAGGCGAGTGTTTGACGATACAAAGACTGTTACCTAGTGGCCATACTTGGATTGTGAGCAATGGGATGAGGATGATGCCGTTTTGGGATACCTCTATGATTCTATGTACCTAATTGGTTAGACATGCTTCATTTTAGAGAGATTTTTTCTTCAACCAGTGTATCGACTGTACAACATCGTGCACTGTATGCCACAGGGGGGTAGCCCTCTATGCTAGGCGGCAGATAGATATACCAGATTGGGGACCCTGTTTGTCTTATGAGGTCCTAGTAGAGGGATACAGGGCATTGCAACCATCACCCTAGGATATGCTTAGAGACATTTTAGAGGCGGCCATGATAGAGGAGTATGTAGCATTTTTGGATTTAGTTCCACATCCTTTTATCACCATTCTGGATGAGCCAGCACCGTTATCGGTAGAGGATGATGTAGCTGAGGGTTCCAAGGATAGTGGTGGTGGAGATGATTCTTTGTTAGGTGGTAGCACAGAGAGTGGTAGCTCAAACATCAGCACTAATGATAGCGACGATGGTGGTGGAGGCGGTAGAGGGGTAGGGCCAGCCATCAATGGTCCATCATCTAGTAGGCCTTGTAAGAGGCGAGTAGTGACAGTGCCACCTGTTGACTATTAGAGATAGATTGCAGGCCTACAAACATAGGTTTAGACATTGCAGGGGTAGTTGGTATAGGCTTGGGGTTTGCTTATTTATACCCAGACTCAGATGCAGGCACAGGTGCAAACTTATGCTCAAACTTTAGCATAGGTTCAGGGACAGTTCACAGTTGTGCAGACGTAGGTTGCTACTTTGACAGCTGAGTGAGATAGTGCTCAGCAATTTGTCGAGAGAGAACATGAGACAATGAAGACCCTCCAGAGAGTGGCTGATGGTACTTCAGTGTCTGACTAGATGAGAGAGGTTTTGCGGGCTAGTTGAGAGGTAGAGTTTCATCAAGGTAGATATCATAATGCAGTGCCTATTGATCGTAGAGTCAGTTATGCCCCATCGAGATCTAGGCAGACGCACACATGGACAATGAGTGAGGGGGTGACACAGCCTCCCGACAGAGATCCTAGAGATCTGGGTACTTCTAGGGGTGGTGGTGGTACTGGTCCTATTGGGCCCGCACAGTTTGGCAGTAGCAGATCGTAGATGTTCTTTGAGATTTGTCTTTTGGAGACATGATGTATATTACAATGTACCTCATTTTTTATGTTGTATCTTTCCTCTAGACTTTATTTTATACTTGACACTGATGATATATATGAGATGCAGTTGATTTGATCCTATGATGTTTTATGATTTCTATGTGATGGATGCATTTACATTAATGTGATGTTTCTATTTGGATGTTTTTATGCAATGTGATGATGATTATGATGAATGCATGTGCAAAATATTTGATGTACATATATATGATGTAATGCATGAAATTATAAATGATGAATGATAATGATGATGTAATGGCTTGAATTTATTTTATGCAAATGAAATGTATGGATATATGAATGTATGGATAACATAATGATAATAATGATGATGTAATGATGTTCTAATGATGTATATGATAAAATATGTAATGTATGTGATGATGTAATGCACGATGTTTGTGATAAATGTATAACCATTATGATGCAAAAATGTATGGATGATGAAATGATGAAAACTTAATGATGAGATGATGATGTATATGTTTTTGAATTTAATGTCAAGTATACTCAGTCATGGTTGTAGAAAAGATAATTATTGATTGGAATCCCTTGTGCAACAAACACTCTGTAGACAATGAATTTATTATGAATGCAATCTAATTTAATCATGCAACTATATGCAACCAATGTCATTTTAACAATACTTTTGTGCTTGGTATCATCATAGAGCTTTTATTGGATGTTGAAGGTTAGTACAAGTGCCAATGGTTGTGTTAGACCAATGATGACATGAGTATTACTTTCTTGATTTGTGATACTGCAATTGAACACAAGCATCTAGGTATAATTAAACCTAGATGACCTGAGCATTCATTGCGTAAAAAGGTAGAGATAATCATTTGAGTGTGTGAATTGTAAATGTCACGGTGATACATTTGCATAGCACATCCCCCGATAATTCACACATTTACATGATTAACTTATAGACAACAGACAATAAAAACATCATTCTTCTTCCTTGTTTCTCTAGTGCAATACATCATTGAGTAACTCCAAATAAATGATAATCAAAATAATGCAATTTATCCATCTTCAACCTTGAGTGTTTCATTCATTTACTCATATTTTAGATCATCCTTTCTGATTTTTGATGTTTTTTGTGTTTTTCAAGATATTTGACAAAAAGACCTAACCTACTGACTTATCCTAGGGGTCTCGAGGGCTAATCAAAGATTAGCCTTGCCTACGTGATAGACATAGAGACCACGTAGTTTGACTGACTTAGACCTATGATTTTTGGATTTCGCTTTTCTAGACTAAAATTTTGACATGTTTTTGGATTTTTGATATCATATGGATTTTTGATGAATTTTCCAATAGTGTTGGATGTTGCGTTTTGATCATTGTTTTTGCTTTCTTTTCATACTATTTTTTTTCTTCAGATTGGTGAAATCGATGTTGTTGTTGCTTCTAGTGATATCCAGATGTTGTCCCCAAGCTATGGAGTGATACTTGACCATGTGACATGATTTTGATAATGGATGCAATGATGACTAGACTAATGATTATGATATGGATTGTTACTGACTTTTAGACAAATGATCCTGATATTTTTCAAATAGAGGGGAAAGCTGATCTTAAATCACATATGATGTCTATTTCCAGGTTTTCACCAATATGTTTTGATTGTACTCTGTGTTTTGATATTTTTCTATTTTTATTTTTTATTTTTTTCTGTATTTCCTTTTTTTTTTATATATTTTATGTTTTCAAGATGCCTATTTGCAGGTTTTCATCAAGGAAACCTTTTTCAACAAGTTTTAACCCATGCATTAGGAGATTTATGTATAGAATTTTCTTAGATGAATACTATTGATAGATTAATCAAATAGATCCCCTTCTGACGTTGATAGCTGATATGCCCCTGATCCATATATTGATATGACAACAAAAGGACCTAACCAGTTAGGCTCAAATTTTCCTTTCTTCTCTCTGTCCTGCTGATTCCTAGGGTTCTCCTTTAGAACCAAATCACCCACTTGAAATACCCTCAGCTTTACTCGGTGGTTGTAACTCCTTGACATTCTCTGTTGATAAGTCGTTAGATGATTAACAACTTGTTGACGATGTTCATCTAACAACTCCAGTTCCTCCAGCTGAGATACCCTATAGTCCTCATGTGATATGATTCCCCTAAGTGATACACGAAGGGATGGAATCTCTACTTCTATGGGTAATATGGCTTTTGATCCATATACCAAGGCATATGGTGTAGCTCCCGTTGGTGTTCAGATACTTGTTCGATAGGCCCATAGTGCAGGATTGAGTTGAACATGCCAATCACATCCAGCATCATTACTCATCTTCTTTATGATTTTGAGAATCATTTTGTTCGAGGCCTCTGCTTGGCCATTTCCTTGAGGGTAGTATGGTGTTGAAAACTGATGTTGGATGTGGAATTTTTCACATAGTTCTTATACATTTTGATTCTTGAAAGGTCGTCCATTATCAATGATGATGGATTGAGGGATTCCATAGTGACAGATGATGTAGTTCAAAATGAATGAGGAAATATGCTTCCTAGTGATGGTTGTAAGAGGTACTACCTCTATCCACTTTGTGAAATATTCTGTGTCTGTAATAATGAACTTGTGTCCATTAGATGAAGAGGGATGTATTTTCCCACCAGATCCAAACCCCATTGAAAGAAAGGCCATGTTATTGTAAACGGATGCAGTTCCTGAGCTAGTGCATGAATCAGATTGCTATGAACTTGACACTTTTGAAATCTCTTGACATATTGATAAGATTCTTTTCCATGCATGGCCATTAATATCCAAACGAAGGAGTTTCTTGGCTAGGGTTATCCCACTCGAATGAGTCCCACAAATACCCTCATGAAATTTTTATAAGGCCATTTTAGATTCGTCATTTTCTAGAAATCGAAGTAAGGTACCATCAAGACCTCGATGATAAAGGATGTCTGCAATTAAGATATGTCGAGCGGATTGGTGGATAAAACTTTGTTTTTGATTCCTAAAAAGATTGGGAGGTATGATATTGTCTTTCAGCTAAGCATAGGTTTTTACGTAGATGGAGGTTTCATTGGTTTCTAGATTGCAAATGGTACTGGATTCTAAATTATTATGGGAAGGACATTGCACTTGTTCTACCATAAACTCATAACAAACACATTTCTCAGGCAATTGTAACAATGAAGTGATTGTGGCCATAGCATTAGCAGCTTTGTTCTCCACCCTTGGAATTTGATCAAACTTGATATTGACGAAGAACTGTTTCAGATCATCTATGTGTTGCTTGTAGGGCATCAAATTTTCATCTTTGTTTGATGCTCATTATTTACTTGATAAATGACTAGTTGTGAGTCCCCATATACCTGTAAGTCCGTGATCTTCCATTGAATTGCTAGTTTGACCCCAATGATTAATGCTTCATATTCTGCTATATTATTTGTACATGGAAACATCAGTCTATATGATTTAGGAATGGTGTGTCTTTGGAGATTGATAAACAAAATCCCTGCTCCTGATCCTCGCTGTGTGTATGATCCATCAAAATATAATACCCATTGGTGTGGCATCACTTTCATAATATTTGCATCTGGAAATTCCATCATCATTAGTCAATCATCTGGTAGAGGAGCTTCAGCTAACTATTCAGCGATTGCTTGTCCCTTGATCGCTTTTCTCTCCACATATTGAATGTCAAATTCGCTTAGGAGCATGACCCATTTTGCCAGTCTACCTGTTAAGGTAGCTTTACTTAGTAGATACTTCAAAGGATAGATTTTTACTATTAGTTGGATTGTATGAGTTAGCATGTAGTGTCTTAGTTGTTGAGTAGTGAATACTACTACTAAGGAAGACTTCTCTATGAAAGTTTAGTTCACTTCATAACCATTTAATGTTCTACTGATGTAGTAGATAGCATGCTCTTTTCCTTCATAGTTCTCTTGTGCTAATAGTGCCCCCAAAGAGATATCAGTCATTTCAATGTATAATATCAAAGGTCTTCCTTCTTTTGGTGGCATGAGAATGGGTGGTGACATGAGATATTTTTTGATTTGATTGAATGTTGTTTCACACCCACTATCCCACTTGAAAACTACATTTTTGTGCAACAGATGGTTGAAAGAATGACTTATGTCTGCTAGCTGAGAGATAAGTCTCCTGATAGATTGGAGCCTTCTTTGTAATGATCGGAGCTGATTGATATTCTTAGGAGGCAGAATCTCCATGATTGCTTTGACTTTAGTCTGATCTAATTCAATGCATTTTCCCAAGACAATGTATCCTAATAGCTTTGCTGATGTGACCCCAAAGACAATTTTTTGGGGTTTCACCTGACATTGAAATTTTCTAGTTGTGTGAAGATTTTGTCCAGGATATGAAGATGTCCTTCCCTTGTACTATGTTTTGCCAAAATTTCATCCACATAGTCCTCCATGAAGGTGTGCATCATATCGTGAAATGTCGTTGTCATGCCTCTTTGATATGTGGCTCCTACGTTTTCTAGACCAAATGGCATGACGTTCCAATAGAAGGTTCCCCATGGACATGTCAAAGCTATCTTTTCCTAATCTTCTAGAGCTATTTTTATTTGATTGTACCCGGAGAAACTGTCCATGATTGATAACATGGCATGTCTTGCCGTCAAGTCCACAATGATGTCAATTTTTGGTAGTGGAAAATCATCCTTCAGACATGCTTTATTGAGGTCTCTAAAATCCATGCAGATTCTGATGTTGTTGTTTGGCTTTGAAACAAGTACTATGTTGGATATCCCTTCGGCATAGTCTATTGACCTTATGAACCCAGTGTCCAACAATTTCTTTAATTTAGTCTTTACCATTAATGCAATGTGAGGATGCATTTTTCTTAATTTTTGCTTGACATGCTTGATTCTTGCAAGCAAATACAAATGGTGCATGAGTAGATTTGGATCTAGGCCTGGAATATCGGAATATGACCAAGAAAATTTGATGCTTCTTTGTTTAAAGAAATTGATGAAGTCTGGTCTTTCCTGATCCATCATGGATTTTGCGAGATGTAGAGTTTTTGCTTTCTCCTTAGTGCTGATGTCCACAGATTGTGTTGGTTCCACCATAACTGACGATCGCTCATGATAATTCTTTGAAATGGTGTCAGATCTTCCATCCTTCAGTGCCTTAAGAAGGTTTTCACTGTTGGATGCATTCTTTATTTTGTCTTTTTCCAGATCTAATACTGCCATAGAATGGTTTTCACCATTAGATCTATTTTCCCTATTTTCAATTTTGCAACTGGAAGACTTGACACCCTCCTGCTGATTTGTGTTGTTATGAATATTATAGATAGGACTTGTACTAGGTTTTGCATGAAATAGGTCATTAACGATGGCCTCGTCATTTTAAAATTGTTGTACCATCAAAGGTTTGAGAGATTCCCAGTCAATGAGTTCTAGATGGATTAATGGGATGAGGTCATTGGATTGATTCGGGTCAATGGAAGTGAGGGTTAGGATAGTGATATCATCATAGTTAGTATCAAGGATATCCTTGTCAATGATGGTACCTTCTTTGAAATTGTCTAAATCACTCAAATTTTGTTCATCCTCACTAGAGTCATTGATATCTAGTGAACCTTCCACGAATGGTCTAGACCTAGAACCTTGGCCCTCCTCATGCATTGGTGCATATTTTTGAATCACATCGACTATCAACAAAAAATAGATCAGAATACAATGCCCACTCATATTCATTTGAGACTATTTCAGAACTATCTCTAAAGTGAAGGATATTTTCTATAGCCATCTTTGTTAGCTTCTACTTCTCTTCTTTAGAGTATCCTAGTCCTAGCTTCTCATTTGTGTGGAGAGTGAGGGGTTGAATAGGCTCTGTGATTCCATCCTTTCTTAATCCAATGGGTCCTTGTCCTTCACACCCCATCTTTTCTAAAATAGCTTTTCCTTTTCCATATTTATCAGTGTTGATGGTGACATTTTTTATTTCAATATCTGATGTAGAGGGTTCCTCATCTTTGTATAGCCAATCCAGGATTGCTTTGTTGTTTGTTTCATCCTCTATTGTACCTTTTTTGACAAACCTTTCGTCAAGAGTTGTGACTGGTAATGATGTTTGAGATTTGATCATACATGGTTGACCATATGTCCTAGGAGATGGCATTAACTATGATAGGTTAAGCGATTGCTCTATTGAATACTATCCCATTCCTTTATCTGTTAGCTGGACTATTTCTTGAAAGTTGTGTGATAGAGAATTTTGTTGATTTGGATTGTCTGTTTCAACATGACTGGTTTCTTTTCCTTTATCCTTCTTTTCCACCCACTTGGTAGTAATACTTGGGCATTTTTCTTCATTTGATGATTTTGAAATAGAAGCTTCCCTGTTGTGAGGCACAAAGGTATCTTGAGAATTTCTCAACGTGTCACAATGTTGTGGATGATTATAATCAGTAGCTATTGTCACCTCTTGTCCATTTATTGGAAACTTTAGGCATTGATGGTATGTAGAAGGTACTGCCTGCATTTCATGAATCCAGGGTCGTCCTAAGAGTATGTTGTATGTCAACTATCTTTAAAATACTTGGCATGCTATATGCTTCATCATGGGCCCCACTTGAATGTGTAAGAAAATTAAACCTTTAGACGATCTTTCTTCCTCATCATATGCTTTGATGGTCATTTTCCTTCGAGCATCAATAGCATCGTCGGAATATCCTAATGCATAGATTAACTTGAGAGTGAAAATGTTTAGACCAGCTCCCCCATCTATTAAAACTCTCTTGCCGTGATGATTATGGATTAATACTTTGATATGCAGTGCAATATTATGGGGATGATTTAATGAGATGTCATCCTATTCAGAGAATGATAGACAATGCGGGGTAGTCAAATGTCCCACCATAGCTTGGAATTGATAAACATCTAGATTCTTTGGTACTGTGGTGGCAACTAAAGCTTGTTCTAGAAATTCTTTATGTGATGGTGACAATTTAAGGAGTTCTAATATCGATATTTGTGTGGGGATGTTTTGCAATTGATCGACAATATTATAATGAGATGAAGGTAGAACCACACGTTGAGATCCAACTCCTTTTAACACTACCTTGGCTTGCCCCCTAGTCATGACATTTTCTGGTTGATGTTCTTGATTCTCTTGGGGGATGTTTTGCAATTGATCGATAACATGATAATGAGATGGAGGCAGAACCGCATGTGTGGAGCCAACTCCTTTTAACACTACCTTGGATTGTCCCCTAGTTATGACGTTTGCTGGTTGATGTTCTTGATTCTCTCTAATTTTTTAGACATTGACTTGATTTTTAGAGTTTTGCATGCTTGGGAGAAAATCCAAAGGGGTAATGTTGTTTTCATCAATGTTATGACCAACTGTATGATCATTTTTGACTTCAGATAGACAAAGTATTGTTGTTTTATAGACATGATTGACGTTCTTTCCTTTGTTTGGAGAGGATGATGCACCTTTGTCATAATTTGGCAAAGGATCCTTGAAGGCCGAATGATCATTATTATTTTGAGGTCCTTCCACATACACTTTGTTGTTGTCAATAAAATCTTGTACTGCGTGTTTCAACTCCATACAATCATTGGTTTTATGACCCTTGTTATTATGAAAGTTGCAGTAATCTGCGTCGTTCCACCATGATGGTTTGACTTTTGGATTCCAATTTCTAGCTTCCCATGCATTGAGAAGGCCTCTGCTAACTAATTCTTTCATTGTTGATTCCATCGTTTGGCCCAAAGGTGTGAACCTTCGCTGATTTGATGGTTTTTGATATGACTATGTTTTTGTGATCTCATTGTTTTGTATGATATTTGACTTGACAATTTTCTCATTGTTTTGGTTCTTTGATGTAGATGCGGTCAAGTTGAAAATTGGTTTGATATTTTGGGGATCATTTGTTGCCTCATTGGTAGTTGTGTTTCGATTCTTTTGCCAAAATTTTGGCTTCTCACCACTTGAGTATTGATTGGAGGAGTTACTTGTGTTTGTTTTATCGTTGAAATGTTTGATAACTCATCTTTTGAATAACACCTCTTTGATTTTAAGACCGTTTTCTACTACTTTTTCAAATGTGGGAGGACATTGCAGTTCTAGTCTATAACTCATTTCTTCCATCAATTTTTCAATGAACAACTCCATCTTTTCTTCTTCAGGAATGGATCTAGGATATCTAGTGAACAAGCGTCACCATCTTTGGAGAAAAGACAAGAACGTTTCTCCTTTGTTTTGTTTTAGATTGTAAAGATCCTTGATTGTAACATCATGTTGGATGTTGAAGGAGTATTGAGAGATAAATCTATTGATGAGTTCCTCAAAAGTTCTTATACCTGATTTTAATTTCAAAAACCACTCCATGCATGATCCTCCCAAAATCCTAGGGAATAATCTCATTAAGTAAGTTTCCTCTTGGGTAAATTCAAGACTCATTGTTTTAAATTCTCTAATATGATCTATTGGATCTATTCTTCCATTATACTTATCGTATTTTGGGATCTCACAATGTCTAGGAAAAGGTATCAAGCCGACCATTGTGTCGAAAAGATAAGGACAAATGTCCTGTATCACATATCTTTCGGTAGTCCCCTTCGTCATATCCTGTATTTGTTGTTATAACATTTGCATTTGTGATGTCAACATAGCAACTAGATCTATTGTTTGTGTAGGCTGTAGTATCTCAATCTCATTCATTCCAGGTGTTTCCTTCATATGGTTTACATAAAAATACTTTGGAAGTTTAGCCCCTGATTCAGCCAATATTAAAAGATATTTTTCCATATCTTGTTCCAAAATATTTTCCATAAAATTATGGAACTTGGGATCTTGTTGAGCTGTTTGAATATCCTCTGGAGTTATCTCATTCTTATCATTTTGGTTCAGATTTTTCCAAGGATTTTCTTCTACCATTCATTGTGATTTTTTCAGTTCTTGTTCTAAGAGTTGCTATTTTTGGTACCTAGTGAAGATTGGCATACAAATTTTTTCCCTTTCTTCTGAAAAGTTGATCTTATAAGCTGGATAGTGTCAATTGAAATTTTAACAAAGTTGAATAAGATGACTGATCTTATTGATGAGACAATGCTAAAAATTTAATTACTTACTTGGTTTCGTGATGAAGGAAGATATTATCCTGATAATGAAACTTCAGTGTAGTAATTGATTGTGTATTTGATTTTGACACTTGTGATTTGCAAGATCTTGTTTCAGTTGATAAAGATGGAAATTTGTATAGACCTTTCTGATTTAGGTATTTAGTAAGTGATTCTAATGAGAAAGAAATTTGTGTTATGGTGAAGATAGTGAATAAATGATAGACATACCGAATGGTAAGATTTTTGAACTCTCTATTTTGAAAGCGCTAAAATAGAGCACAAAGGCGTTGTTTCATAGAAACACTAGAATAGAGTCTTGAAGCGCTGAAACAATTGACAAAAGCGCTATCTTGACAAAAGCACTAAAATAGTGCCCGAAGGCGCTGGAAAATTTGATGAAAGCGCTGCTTGACAGAAGCGCTGAAACAATACTCGAAGGCACCGAAAAAAATGATAGAATTGCTACTTGACAGAAGCGCTATCTTGACAGAAGCGTGCTATCTTGAAAGAAGCACTGAAATAAAGACTGTAAGCGCTAAAAAAGTTCCCGAAAGTGTTGTTTCATGAAAGCGCTAGAATAGTGATCTAAAGCATTGAAACAGGTTTTCTAGAATGCTAAAAATAGGACTTTTAAGACTCTCTACTGCAAAACTTGATTTGGCCTTGTGGCATACTATATCAGAGATTGTGGAAGATAAGAAGGATGAATCCGTTGACTACATTTGTGGTATTGTGTGAGAGCTCTTCTCTAGAAGAAGGCTCGTGATTAGAGTGGTTCTACTGCGTAATCTAAAGTGTGACCCCTAGCAAAATTGTGATATTTGTGGATGAATGTTCTATGTTGTAAAAAGAGTTTCCGATTTCGATACAGAAAATGATTTCTCCTTAGGCTATCTCTATAACCATAAGGTTTCTTGGGTTTTGTGATTTTGATTTTTCTATTGACAAATGTGGTGGACTTCCACTTTCGAAGCATGGATTTTTTGACATGTTTTGACTTGATATTTTTCAGGATGATCTTTAATCTTATTTAAATGAATTTGTGAAAACACGGCAAGCAATTTTGAATAAGTGTTTTAAAATTGAATAGATCGTGCATGTTAAAAAACCACAAATGGTCTTTATTGATTTTGACGGGTTGTTTTGACAATTGTACACAAATAAAACAGACTCACACTTAATGACAAGTAGGTCATCATTATACTCATAGCCCACATCTTGAATTATGTTCACTCACACATCAGTTTCACCCTGTAGAGGGCGCTCATGTTTTTGTCATTGCCAGGCACATACTCAAAGTGACGAAAGTGGATACCGAATCCCTTGAGAAAAAAATCCTTGGTAATTATATGGTGAGTGTCTTGGGAGTAGATTCTTCCATCCCCTTGCACCGTGAGTATGACAATGTATGGATACTGACTCGGCAAGACACTACTCTATGGTTCTTAGAAATGGTTTTGTTTGGTGTGGCAATTGATAAACTCCCTCAAGAGACCTCCCAATCTTTAGAACAAAGATTTTGGGGATGGTTATCTTGCTCACTACCGTCAAGTTGGACTTTCATCAACAAATTGCATTTTTATTATAGTGGGTTGGAAAACCTGGCTTTGGTTGTTCCACTTAGGTCATTCCCGTAGGGTGAGTAATTTTTCCCACTACGACAGGCCTGCTAAAGGAGTTAATAAAGCATAAATAGCATGAAGTAAAAATGACTCTGGCACTTTGGTCACCCAGTTAAGGGGAGAGCATAAGCCTAATCACCACAAACACATCATATAGATTGTTCTATTTTTAAGCCCAAAAGAAAATTTTCTAGTCTATGTGAAGGTGTTGCTTCACATAAATCATGATGTTCTTTTTAACTTCTATTGTAAGAATGTGATGACTATCCTAGGATTGGTAGATTTGATTTAAGAAAAACAAGAAAGTGACTATCCTAGATTGATAAATTTTATGAAACTTTGAAGTGATTATCCTAGATTGATAAATTTTAAGAAACTTTGAAGTGAATATCCTAGATTGATAAATTTTAGGAAACTTTGAAGTGACTATCCTAGATTGATAAATTTTAATCTAACTGTGAAAAAATTAAAATCTAGCCGCAGACGCATTGGATCCAGACTGATTTTACAAAAGTGTTGGAACAGTCCACAAAAGTGTTGTAACTTTTACCTGAAGCACTAAAATAGACCACTGAAGCGTTGGAATTTTCCATGGAAGCACTAAATCACCAAAGCGTCGAAACAGGCCATGGAAGCGCTAAAATTTTGAACGAAAAATGTTATAGTAACATGAAAGCACTGAAACAGAGCTCGAAAGCACTGCAGTTTTCCACCGAAGCACTATAGTATTTGACGAAAGCATTGAAAGAAAACTCGTCAGAAACTTGCACATCACTTTCAGAAAAAATTGATAAAATTGAGGTTAATACCCCATGGTGGGCGCGAAACTGTAAGTGTGAATAAGTGAATAAGCACAAAAGACACTTCTTAATACGACATTATATCAATAGACAAGTTAAATGAATCAATTCAAAGGAATAATCTATTGAAAGCATCATATTGCTCTCTATCTCCAAAGATTTATTAAATTCTGATTTCTCTTAGATTGTTTAAGCAAATAAGACTATTAAAATGACAATTCAAAGAATGAGATTTTGCTAATGCAATACTAGATGATAAAACAATTAAACTAGCATGATATTGATGTGAAATAGATAATTGTAGCTATAGGAGGTAGCCATGGTTATGGAAGCTTGATTGCTGGATGCTTGATGTTTGATGCTTGAATTCCTGCAGAGTAAGAGTGCACAAAATAGATTATCTGGATCATTTTCTTGGTTCAATGAGGCTTTATTTATAGATTTCCTGGCTGTAGAAATGCACAGGGAAGACATTGAGAGGCTTGGATTCAATCTGGAGTATTGAATGGTGAAATATAGAGGAGATTGAGAGAAAGATGGAGATTGTCTCTACCCATGAAAACACCAGGCAAGAGAAGAGGAAAGATTGATGGACAAGGATTGAGAGAAGATTTTAGAATTTATCTCCAATTTGTCTCCAAAACTTCCCATGAAGTTTCAAAGCATTAATTTTGACATATTTTAGACATGGTTTAGACATAGGATATCTAGTTCATTTTTGAGAGAATATAGATGGAATATTATTTGTGATTTAATTCAAATATTTTGATTTATTTAAATTTAGCGAAAGAGGGATAAATAATTCAATAAAATGAACTATAAGATAGTTGTTTATTAAATTAAACAGAAGAATATGGCAGTTAATCAATAAAGTGTTTTGATATTTATTTAATTGAAATAGGGATTTGATAATTAAATCGAACAAAGTATTTAATTTTTTTTATTTAATTGAGATGAATTTAAATGTGAACTATATAAATAAATATTTCTATTTATTCAATAGTAGAGGAAATCAGGATAATTAATCAAATATTTTGTATTAAATTAATCAGATACTTCAAACCAATTTTAGGTGTATACACCTAGTATACCAAATTTCAAGCATTCTTGTAGATCCTAGTTTAGTAGTTCCAGATTTTAGATTCATCCTAAAACCCTAAATTGGGACTAAATCGCCCCTATTGGCATATTATTCCCAATGTGCATTTAAAGTCATATTTTTGAGAGCGCATACCATGTTCCGAGATTCTTTAGGTTTCCAAGTGCACCTCTTTTTATCTCCAGTTTGTTATTATAATTTTAATTCTTTCCTTAGGTTACATTTTTAGGTTCTACATATTACTTTCATTACTTGCCTTTCCAAGCCTTTTTTTGAGGGTGAATCCCATTCTGTTGTTAATCACACCCCTAGGACACCTTATTATAGATCTCTTTCACTCATTGCATCCCTAGATTGAAATATCTAAGGTTTCCTTGAATGGAACTTGAGGAAATTGGTGGAGGAACCCTAATCCCCCTTTCATTCTATCCCAAAACATGGAATGATAATTTTTCGTCATTTACTTTTGGTGAACCTAGTCTTTAAAACACTTTATTTTTTGATCTGGAATGCATCATATTCCTAGATCTAGCTTGAATTGACTTTGCATTAGGTTTTTCATTATTTAATTTGTATCTAGGGTTTCTAAACTTTACATTAGTGAAAGTGCATATCTAGGTTGCATTTTTCCCTATTGCATCATTGAAATTCATTTGAAATCTATAATGGCACATTTTTCTAGACATCATTTAGACATCATACAAACTAAGAAGTCTAACATTAACTTATAATTTACT
Organism: Sequoiadendron giganteum; assembly: GCA_007115665.2. Lineage (NCBI taxonomy): Eukaryota > Viridiplantae > Streptophyta > Pinopsida > Cupressales > Cupressaceae > Sequoiadendron > Sequoiadendron giganteum. Next base: position 632,081,014 of record CM021101.1, read on the forward strand.
AAATTTAGTGAAAAAACCCTAATCTAGGACTCATACATCCCTCTAGGTGATTTAGTCCTAGTATAGGTGATTTTACCTAATTTTTGGTTATTCTATGTTGATTGTTTTTCAGTATTTAAACTCTACAAAAACATCAATTTTGACTCATATGCCCCTCTAGGTGATTTAGTCCTATGTCAAACCTGAAACCACATTTTCCAGCATTAAAAAATATTGGAAATATGTGCCTCAATCCTACTGACCTGAACCTCCTGAAGGAACAAATCGGTGAGACCTATGGTCAGTCTTGCCGATTGGAGCCACCGGTGTAACCTAAAAAGTCAGTGCAAGTTTTCTAACTCTTGGAAAAGATAGAAGCCTGGCCAATAAAATTTCGTCGGATTAACTTTTGTCTTTGTTAGACCTGGGAAGTTTGGACTAATAGTAGAATTCAGGTTGATGGGTTGTAGTCAAAGAGACTCTTGTCGATCTGAGAAGTGGATGCAAAGTAGCTTGGATGAATTTTGGTATGACTTTGGTTGATGATCGGATCAAGGTGAAATTGGTCATCGGGATGACTTGTGAATATCACTCTAGTGCTTGTGATCTAGACGAAGAGTTCTTTTGGGAACACTCTTGCCTAATTGAACTATGTCGGAATGGCATTGGTCTTTGGGTAGACTTGTGAATTTTGGACCGATTGTGTTAGTCTAGCCAATGGGTCTGTTCGGTGTAAGTCATGCCGATGAACATATGGTTGGGCTAACATGAGACTTCAATATGTATCTTATCAATAGTGGATCTATGGCCAATCTGATATGTTTAGTGTGTGTCTGGCTGATGGTGCTTGGTCAGTGTGTGATGGTCTATCGGGTTGAATTCTCAATGGATGTTTGGTCGTTGGGTTGTGGTTTGTGAGACTTTGGTTGATGAATTTGGTCAGGGTTACATTGGTCTTTGAAATTACCTATGAATGTAACTCTGGTACTTATTTTTTTGTTGATGAACTTCATGAGTGTGACTTTATTTGATCAAGGCATTCCAAACTGCACTGAGATGAAGACCATCGAGGTGACTTGTCAACTCGATGGGACTTGTTCATTTCACCTCAATAATGTGGTTCTTTTTTATGGTCTATTCTAGTCGGTCTTTGGCATGACTCTTGGAAAATTTTGTGGTCATGATGGTTCTCTTGGGACACCAGGGAGACTTGATCTATCGGTTGGACTTTCTAGTCTGTTACTGATAGTGTTGGTCATGTTGATGGATGTGAAAGTGAAAAAAGGTTGAACATTGCAGACTGCTAAGTTGTTCATTGGACATTGGTGGACTATGTTGAATTGGATGAGACTATTCATAACTGGAAAGAATGACTATTGAATTGCAGGGAAACTAAACAAATGGTTTTGTATAGGAAATTAACTAATCGATGGACTCGACTGAATGAGGGGTTTGATAGGGAAGTTTCTATGTGTTCAAACTGTATGCTACCAAGCATATTGTAATAGTGTGAATGTTGTGAGAGAGAACAAAGAATAATGTGAACCTGAGAGGTCATGTGGTTGTGTTGGCCAAAAGGTTGGCTGAGTGAGTGGACTGGTGAGATGAAATGAATCTGCATTGTGTGTTATGTGAGGGTACTGTAACAATGTGAGGATTATGAACAATGTTGTTGTTTGTATTCTCTAGATAAACAAGATGCAAACTCTAGAAGAGTATGGCTTTTATATTGTATTGTAAATGTTGTTGTTGATTAATACAATTGAGTTGAGTGTTTTTAAGTGTGGGGTTTTTTACTAGAAAGGGTTTTCCCCATGTAAATTTGTGGGCTCATTTGTTTGTCTTCCATGTTTTTGGATTCTATAATTTGAATCTGTGCATAATGTTGAATCTGGTTAAGTCTACATGTGCTTTTCACAAAAGGATTAATGTGGGAAATCAGCTATGCATGTTTCTTCTTTATGACATAGTAGTACGTGTCTTTGAGGAAATTTGAAGCAATTAAAATCACCGAAGGAATTGTTGTTCTTAGATGTTTCATTTTAAGATGACCCAATTTTCCTTTCAAGCGGTATCAAAGCATTGTTCTGGTTGTTGATTCTGGGTATTTCTCTTGTGAATATTTATTAGTCTATCAAGCTTGCAGAAATCTAGACAAATCATCTTGTATATTGATCCTTTCGTTAGTAAAAGTCCTTGCTCCTTTGAGACAACACATAGTGTGAAAGAAATTGAAGATGGAGAAATTGGAGTTGATCATATTGTGATGATCTGGTTGGAGGCTCCTCCTAGTTGGAAGCGAATGATCTAGATGTAAGGGGTTTGATTTTATGCTTATTGTTGTGTTGTAGCAGAGTGTGGTTCATACTAGGTGTCTATGTGAGGGGATCCTTGATGGTATGGAGATGCTTGGGTTGTTATTCAGTCATGGAGAATTGCGCTTGTGCTAGTGAACCACCAAAAATGAATAAGGGGAAATATGTACTCTTACACTTTTAGGGTTTTGCACCTAAGAGGAAAGAGGTCTTTCTTTTACACATTTTCAATTTAGGGTTCATTGAAAGAGGGTTGGATTGGGTTAATTGAGGTCTTGTGATGTGTGTGACTAAATGTATTTGAATACTAGAAATGAGTAAAAGAAAATAAATGCTAATGTAAAACCTAAGAATGTAACTATGCTGGAAAACACATTGAGATATGCAAGTATATACAAATGAACTAATAATATATGCTAAACTATACAAAAATGATGGAACTAGAATGTATGCACCTGGAAATAGAAGAGGGATCTAAGGGAGGTCATTGATGAAAATGTTGCAAAAGCCAAGAGGGACACTTGTGCGAATCTGGGCGACCTAGTCCTAGATTCCCAAAAACTCGTTCGGAGCCTGGTTCTACGAAATGGGTGTCCATAAATGTGAAGATTCCCAAAAATCATGCTCAAAGGGACAAGGTTGGCATTATGAAGATTTGATTCTTTGGTCTATGTTTTCTTCTTATCTAGGTGTCTGGTCTTAGAAGTGTAGAATCTAGTTTGTGGATGTCTTCCAAGCTTCAACTAGGGTTTCTTTAACCTTATAGAGCTTGGATAACTTTTTGAATGATCTTCAAGATTCCAATACACTTAAATCTACAAACACACACAAAGAGAAAAAATAAATTTTGATTGTTAGGGATTAGGGGTTTTCGTTGGTCAAACCCCTTTGAGGTAGCTAAACCAAAATGAATAGAAATGTAAAACATGAATATGAAACAATGGAATAATGGAGCAAGGTACCTTGCCATGATGAGAGATATTCTATTGTTGCAGGAATCAACCCTTGAGTTATTCAAAAATGATGTCTTGTTGAATTGGAAGGATCAAACCCTAGCTTACTTGAGAAGAAGAGATGAGAGGGAGAGGTGGAGAAGAAAAATGGGTGATGCATAATGAGGAATTAGGGTTTTTAGGATTATTTATACAAGTTATGCCCTAATTTTCCTGAAACAACACCATACAAGCTAACCTTAGGGTTTTAGAGACCAAAATCCCAAAAGAAATTAAGTTAAATTTAAATTTATGCCACATGGGACTAGGTTGCCCAAGATGGTGACCTAGTCCACCTAGGCATTTTTCATTGTTTTTCGGAGATTAAAATATGATTATTATAGTTTGTCGAGATTGTCTCACAAAACACACTGAAGTTGGACATGTATGTGTATTAAGGGGTCATTATAGCATAAGAAAGGGTTGGTTAAGTGATGACAAGCCTAGGAGAGTGCAAATTTTTTTACAACACCTTACAACACTTCCGCACAAGGCTTGGAAATGGGTGAAAATAGGCTGAAAAGGGTCCAAAATCCATAGGCAAAGGTCCAAATGACATAAAAGTATCAAAGTGTACACTTTTTGGTGACACATTTAGCCCCCACTTTAATGAGAAGATGAAATTACTTCAAAATCACATTAAAGTAGCCCAATGGAGATGGTGAAGAATGAAAAATAAGAAGAATGGGAAAGATGAGGGACATGGTCAAGCCCCCGAGGATTTGAGATTCTAATTCAATGCGACATCAATGAAAAATAACACATTCAAGGGTGAATAAATTACATCAAAACAAGATACATGATCATGCAATGATGAGGATTACTATGAAAAGAATGGTGAAAATATGTGCTCAGTCTGGGGCCACAAAATATTAGGTCATCTATAGGGTGAGTAGTCCCAAAAGAAGGTGAGAAACATACACATAGTTGGTATATACTCACAAAGGTGGCTATGGGAAAATTTGTGCCACTTGTTGGGCTTCCCGCTTAACCATACCAAAGCTATATCTCGTGATAACTTAGATAAGGCACCACAAGAGGAAGTGATATTGTTCAAATAGATTTTTCTTTGTTCATGAGATGTCTCATCTGAAGGACCATTATGCGTAATGTTGTCAAGAGAGGAAAAGTGCAAATGTACTCATGTTGTATGCAAAAGAGGAAAAATGCAAATGTTTCATCCTGAGAAACATTATGTGTAATTTTTTCAAGAGAAGAAATCACAAGAAAAAGAAGATGCAAAATGAAATGTGATTGGTGATGTATTCTCCCACTTTAAAGGAATTGTTAAACATCATACTGTGAGAAATTTCTTTGAAGTAGAAGAGGAAGAAGACATGAGAGCTTGTTCGGAAAGCCCTATGCTGAGTCATATGTTTCTGAAAAGTTGCATCATGACAAGGAGTGTATGTCACATGCGAGTCAACTTAAGAAAAGTCATCCACATCCAAAGCTTTCTCTTATATTTTCATTAAAGGTTAACGACCATTTGAAAGAGACAACAACAAGTGGCATACAAGGGAAAAAGCTAGCTAACCCCTTGCCCTCACTTAGTGTAGGACAAGAGTGAGTCGAAAGGATTGCGGGAATGTAAGGATGAGGGAAAATTAATATCAATTAGAGGAATAAGGTGCCCCCACATAAGAGAGAGCACCAAAATCCTTAAGATGTTAGATTTTCTACTCAAGGCTTTACATGCATTAGTGTGATGACCATGAACCCGGTGGTAAGCACAAAAGGAATGTTTTTGGTAACATTTCTTTCAAGTTTTGGGAGGAAGGGAGACAGAGTAATCTTGGAGGAGTCTTAAAAAGATGCCCACTTGATCGAGGGGAGAAGGTGATTCGCTGGTTGGAAAAAGGGAAGGATCTTGCTTAGTATAGGATGGCATACCTACGCAAGGCTCTATAGATTGTGAGATTTTTTAGACTCCTTTGGAGGAGTGTGTAAAATCTAAATCAAGAGGAGTTTGTGAGATGACATTGGTGTTAATCGAAGAGTCCTCTATTGGGTTCGAAGGATCACTTTCAAAGGTTGGATTAGAAGGGTGATGAGGGATAGGGTTGGTGTGAGGGGAAGGCTTGATGATTTCAATGAAAGGAAAAAATCCAAGACCATGGTTGATTATTTATGTATGAGGCTTGAAAGGGTTGCAGATACCTTGTTCATTAGCACCACAACCATTTGCACTATATCCTAGTTGTTTCATGATCTCATAAACTCTTCCATAGAGATTTTTTAGCTTCTTTAGATTGGGTGAGGGTTCATTGTTTGCATTGGTTGCTAAGGGATTTGAGGTGGATTCTATCAAAGGATCAGCTGAGTCTTTTGTTAACAAGACTGTGTGTCCCTTCCTAGAGTCGGCTAAGGGTGTTGGTTGAATGAGTATCACTTGTGTGGTTGGTGTTGAAGTGGTGAAGGGCTTGGATTTTTTTCTCAAGGTGTAAGACACTATAAGGCTTAGGATCAGAATCAAGTGTGTACACTTTGTTGTTGTAGATGTACTTCATCTTGTGATGAAGAGCTGAAGGCACACCATTCATTTCATGAATCCATGGCCTACTTAAGATGAGTTTAGATGCAACATCATTAGGTATAACATGGATCAATGTGTCTAATGTGGCCACTCCAACTATAAGAGGAAAATTGATCACACCAAGTGGATTTTTTCCTATGCTGTCAAATCCAATGAGAAATAAAGAGGAAGGTTGGGTGGTCAATATATCGATATGGAGCCTATCCAAGAGATTCACACTAAATCCATTATCAACAAGTGTTCTCTTGATCCCTATGCATTTGTATTAAGATATGATCATGAAGGCTTCATCTTTGTTTTGCATGTCTAAAGGAGGGAGCTCACTTTGGTGGAAAACAATGTCAGTGTTTAAGCCTTGAATCATAGTTTCTATGTCATTTTTTTGCGTAGTATAAGGGACAATAATTTATTGTAAGGAATCCTGCATCATGTTGTAACATCTCGTAGGGAAGGAGAGTCTAATATAGGCTCTATAGCTTCTTGTAAGGGCATAATATTAGTATGGAAATGATCAATGATGGGTTTATGAGGAGAGGAAGGATTAGGATAGGGTTCTACTTGATTGTCAAAGTTCTCATTTTATTGTTCCAAACAACCTACTCTAGTAGAATATCTTGGAAGAGGTTCATCACATGCATTATGACAAGAAGATGAGGCATCAAGAGAAGGATCACTATGATTTTCAAATAGGTAGGGAAGGTTGAGAGTCTTATCAATCCGAGGAGAAGGATATTCTAATACCAACATATATGCTTTGCATTGAGGAGGGGTATTATAAAAAGGGAAAGGTTGATCATCATAGTTAGGGAGACAAGATAAGGTAATGTTTAGAATTTGTTTTATAATTTCATGTTCTTTTGTTAAACTATCTTCCCAAAGGGGATGGGGCAAAGAACAAGAAAGACCTTCACAATGCTCAACAATTGTACCTTATTTTAGAAAGATATATTTATCACTAGAAGGAGAGGTATCAAGAGAGGAAAAATTATGATCATCATGATTATATATACTTATATTTGCTTCTAACACATCATCTGCACAAATACAAGAGATAGAAGGTAGTGTATGGTCAAGAGAATTATGAACATTTTGATTCACTAGACTCTCATAACTAGGGAATGCATTGAACGAATTATTAACATGTTTATTTACTAATTGTTTATGTAAAATTTTAGAAAGAATTGAAACAAACATGTTGGAAGAATGTACAATCCAATGTAAAGACTAAAAAAAGGAAATATAATTTTTAGATTACAAAGAAGGTAATTTGTTGATTACACTATCAATGATCTGAAAATGAAATTTTGTTAATGCAAAAATGTACAATGCATGAAATGAGCTACTTTGATGTAGGAGCATCCTTGTTTCTTGGAAATATTGCATCAACCAAAAATATTTTTATTTAGTTCTTGTTCTTGTTTAGTTCTTTACCAGTTCAAGGTTGGTAGATTTGGTGTTTCGTCATGTTTTTTCACTAGATATCTCATACCTATGGTTTCATTGTGGAAATGTTCAATTTCCTTATTCCAATTTTTCAATGCGATTGGATCTTTTCTCAGCAAGTTATCACTTTTGGATTGAGTGAATTTTTTTGGAACTAGCCCCAAAATAATTTTGGACCTAACAACTAGTTGGATCGATTGCGGATCTCTCTTGGAGCTTGCAGATCCTCACAATGTGTTTTGATTTGATCTGTGGAGTGTCGCTGACCTTAAATTTAGTTCCAAACTTCATCATACCCATCTACCATGGATGGAATTAAAATTTGCGGCCGACTTGTTCTTGCATACATTATATTTCCTTCATTAGAGATTGTGATGATCTTTGGCCAACACAAATGTTTCTAGACTTGCAGATGTGATATGAATCTTGTAATGGATCATCAGAATGGGAAAAAAAAAGATCAAGTAGATTAGGATGTATATAAAGTTCTATTTGTATGATTTTCACTCGCATGTATGAGCACTATATTTTGAGCATGTTGTAAACAATCCTATGAGCCGAATCTATAAGGCTCGGACGTGGTCAACTATATGTAATCGATATTTCTAATAATAATAAAGTTTGTGACTGAATTTTCCTCCAACTTATGTGTTTATTTTATTGTGTTACTCTTTCTACACGGTCTAGATTGTTCTCCTTGAATACCCTCCTACTGTGGTTACACCAGATTGGTATTAGAGTGATATTTATTCCTTGTGAAATCATCAAGGTTTGTGCAGTCCTATTGAATATTTGTTTTGGGGTGGCAGATAGAGGATTTGACCCACAATTGTAGAGGATTTGCGTAAATACGGTGGGAAGAATAAATGGTAGAGGAATTGGAGCACGTGGAAATGTAGACCTAGCTATAAAGGAATTGTTGAGAGGAATTGCTACCAGATTAGATGTAGTTGAAATGGCCTAGAGAAGAGGTCAACCAATTGATGATGTAAGTGATGAATAAGTGGAAGAACATGAAGAATTTTCAAGAGAAGAGCAACCTGGTCTTGATCAAGTGAAAGAGAGGTTCATAAGATCTCAAACCAGAGTAAACACTAAACCACATTTCAATCCTTCTAATTATAATGGTAAGTTGGATTGAGATGAATTGCTTGATTGGATAATAGAGATGGAAAATTAATTTTATTTTTAGGGTACCACAGAAGATAAGAAGGTGAAGTTTTCCTGTAAAAAGTTGAAAGGACATGCATCCCTTTTGTGGTAAAATTTGTAGATAGATAGGAAAATAAAAGGAAAGGAGAAGATAAGATCATGGGATCGGATGGTGAATAAGTTGAATACCAAGTTCATGCCTGCTAACTACCAGATCACTTTTTTCAGAAAATTGCAGAATCTGAAACAAAAGGAATCAAGTGTGACAAAGTATACTCAGGAGTTCTACAAGTTGAATATCAGATTTGGACATTCAAAAGATGAGACCGAGCAAGTAGCTAGATATATGAATGGTTTGAGGTCTTCCATACAAGATGAGATCAGTTTGATTAAGTTGTTGAGTGTGGAAGAGGCATATCAGTGTGCCCTAAAAGAAGAAGAGAAGATGAATAAAAGAAATCAACAAAGACTGAGAGGAAGAGGTGGAAGATTTTAGAGAGGAATAATATTTACTAGAGGAGGAAGAGGACCTTTTGTAGATCAGAAGAAAGATAAGGTCAGCAAGAATGATAGTTCATACTTTAGAGATGATGGAAACTCTTACAGAAGATGAGGATAAGGTGGTTATAGGAATGAAGGATATAGAAAAGGTGACAGAGGATAAGAGAAAAGAGAATTTAGAGGAACTTGTTATAAGGGTGGTGGAGAAGGACATAGAGCATTTGAATGTAATCAGGGAGAAACAAGTAGAAGATCAAAGAATAATAGGAGAACAACCTTTTCTAAAGAGGATCATGATGGATTACCTAACAAACTAGAAGAGGGAGAAGTGTTGGTGAACAAAAGAGTATTATGTCAAAGTGAGATGGAGCAAGAACTATTATAGAGAGATTTTGTTTTGGACCAGATGCAAGGTAGCTAGTAAATGTTGCAAAGTGATCATAGAAAATGGAAGTTTAGAGAACTTGGCTTCTGAAAAATTGGTGACAAAATTGAAGTTAGAAAGATTGAAACACCCAAAGCCCTATTCGATAGCATGGATTCAATATGAGCATAAGATTCTGATAAGTGAACAATGTTTGGTAAAATTTAAGATAGGAAATTACCATGATGAAGTTTTGTGTGATATTATTCCTATAGATGTATGCCATATTTTTTGGGAAGACCTTGGAAATATGATAGACAGGCTATTCATGATGGAAAGAAGAACATATATACTATTGTTGCTAATAGGATGAAACAAACTTTTTTTCTGTTGGAAATTTTTCCTAGAACTGAGGTTTGTACGAGTGCTAGAATTTGTTTGGTTGATGGGAGGGGATTCTTGGATGGATTGATACATGAGAACTTGTGCTATTCTCTAGTACCTAAGAAGGTTGAAGATTTGAAGCATGTGGAAGAAAAACCTAAGGAGATAAAGGAGTTTCTGACAAAATATGAAGCTATCATTTCAAACAATGTACTTTATGGATTGCCACATGTGAGGAGTATTAGTCATTACATGGATTTAATTCTTGGAGCTAGTTTTCCTAACAAAGAAGCACACCAGATGACAATGGAAGAAAATGAAGAATGGAATAGACAAGTGCAAGAGTTGTTTGGAAAAGGTTTGATCAGAGAGAGCTTAAGTCATTGTGTAGCACCTACGGTACTGGCACCTAGGAAGGATGGATAATGGAGGATGTGTATAGACTCTAGAGCTATAAAAAAGATCACAATAAAGCATAGATTTCATTTGCCCCAGATGGATGACATTATGGATTGTTTGAGTGGATCTAACTACTTTACAAAGATAGATTTGAAAAGTGGATATCATCAAATCAGAATTAGAGAAGGGGATGAGTGGAAAACAACATTCAATACAAATGAAGGATTGTATGAGTGGTTGGTGATGTCTTTTGGACTAAAAAATGGACTGAGTACTTTCATGAGGTTGATGAATGAGGTATTGAAGAAATTATTGGGTAAGTTTATGACTGTCTATTTGGATGACATCTTGATTTTCAGTAAGACTAGAGAAGAACATTTGTTGCACACAAGACATGTTTTGTAGAGGTTGAGGGAAGAGAAGTTGCTGATAAACATTAAGAAGTGTAGTTTCATGAAGGAAGAGTTGGTATATCTGGGAGTTGCGATATCTATGGATGGATTGAAGATGGATCTTGAAAAGGTAAGAGATATTGTTGAGAGGCATACATGTGAAAGCATTGGAGAGGTAAGATCATTTCATGGATTGGCTAGTTTCTACTAAAAGTTTATTAGGAATTTTAGTTCTCTTTGCAACCCTATGACAAAAAATTGAGAGGATATAGGAAGGATTTTAAATAGACATCTAGAGTGGATAGAAGTTTTGAGTTGTTGAAGAAAAAGGTGACTAAGAATCTTGTGTTCGCTTTACCAGATTTCAACAAGGTATTTCAAGTAGATTGTACTACAAGTGGAAATACAATTGGAGCAGTACTAAGTCAAGAAGGAAGACCAGTAGCTTATTTAAGTGAGAATTTGAATGATACTAGGAAAATATATTTAGTGTATGATCAAGATTTCTATGCCATAGTACAATCTTTGAATAAGTGGACACATTAGTTGTTGTCTAAGGAGTTTCTGTTGTATGCAGATTATTAAGCTTTGTATTATTTGAATATTCAAGGTAACTTGAATTAGAAACACATGAGATGGGTAGAGTTCTTGCAGAGATACACTTTTTTTTAAGCATATGAGTGGAAAGTACGATAGATTTGTTGATGCTTTGAGTAGAAGAAGGAATTTTCTAGCACAAATGAGGGTGGAAGTATTAGGCTTTAAAGAATTAAAGAACTTGTATGAGGAAGACCTAGATTTTGCAGAACCTTGGAGAACCTGTAAAGAACTAGCATTGGAGGATATGAGTCGGTGGTTGGATTATTTCATTCAAGAGGATCTGTTGTTTAGAAGAAATCAGTTGTGTATAGCTCAGAGTTCAATGAGGGATAACTTGATAAAAGAGAATCATAATGGAGGATTGGTAGGACAATTTGGAATTGATAAGACAGTAGCATTAGTGAGTGAGAATTACTTTTGGCCATAGATTCATAAAGATGTTAAGAAATTTCTATAGAGTTGTAGAGTTTGTCAAATTTCAAAGGGGAAGAGTTAGAATGTTGGATTGTATAAACCTTTGCTAGTACCAGAAAGACCTTGGGAGGATATCAACATGTATTTCATACTTGGTTTGCCCAAGAAACAAAGGGGTAATGATTCAGTATTTGTGGTGGTTGAATTTTTTTTGAAGATGCAACATTTCATACCTTGTAAGAAGACAACATATGCAGTACATGTAGAAAACTTGTTTTTTAGGGAAGTGGTTATATTGCATGGATTACCTAAGATTATTATTTTAGACAAAGATATAAGATTTGTTGGTTACTTTTGGAGAACACTTTGGAAGAAGCTAAAGATAGATTTGAAGTTCAGTTCTACTTTTCACCCACAAACAGATGGATAGACAGAGGTAGTAAATAGGAGTTAAGGAAATTTTTTGAGATTTTTGGTCGGAGAGCATACCGAATGTTGGGATTTGGCCCTTGCACAAGCATATTTTTCCTACAATAACTTAATAAACAAGAGTACTGGAAAAAAACCTTTCGAGATTGTAACTAGAGTTCACCCTAGAGGTATATCAGAATTACGAGACATAAGTAAAGAAGATAAAAGGAGTGTAGAATTAAAGGAATTTGCAGACCATATGAAGAAAGTGCATACTCAAGTGAAGCACCAGTTGGAAGATATGAAACAAAAGTATAAGGAGAAAGCGAATGAAAAGATGAGACATAAGTAGTTTGAAGTTGGAGATGAAGTGATGGTGTATTTGAGGAAGGAAATATTTCTAGTTGGCACATACAACAATCTCAAGATGAGGAAGTTTGGACACTGTAAGATTTTGAAGAGATTTGATTCAAGAAATGCATACGAAGTAGAGTTACTGGATGACATGGGTATTTCACCTATATTCAATGTTGTAGATCTTCATTAGTACCATAAAGTAGAATTTAGTGAAGACAATAAAGTAAAGTTGGAAGAACAACTTCCTAAACAACAATTAGATGACATGGAAGAGATTTTGGATGTAAGAGATGGAAGAAAGACTCATGGAAGACAATACAAAGAATATATTGTGAAATGGAAGGGTAGACCAGTGTAAGATTCTTCTTGGATTTCTCAGGCTAAGGTAGATCATCTTGGTTTTCTATTAGCCCCAGCAAAGTGAGGGACTCACTTTTTACTAACCCTGAATGTCTGATGTAGGAGAATCCTTGGTTCTTGGAAATCTTGCATCAACCAAAAATATTTTCATTCAGTTCTTTTCTAGTTCAAGGTTGGTAGATCCTGTGTTTCTTCATGTTTTCTCACCAGATCTCATGTACCTATAGTTTCATCGGGGATATGTTCAATTGCCTTATTCTAAGTTTTCAACATGGTTGGATCTTTTCCTAGAAAGTTACCTCTTTTGGATTGGGTGACAGTTTTTGGAACTGGCCCTAGAATAATTTTGGACCTAATGGCTAGTTGGATCGATTGCAGATCTCTCTCATAGCTTGCAGATCCTCACAATGTGTTTTGATTTGTTTCATGGAGTTTTCTCAACCTTAAATTTAGGTCCAAACTTCATCATAAGCATCTACCATGGATGGAATTCAAATTTGAGGTCGACTTGTTCTTGCACATGTTATGTTTCCTTCATGGGAGATTATGATGATCTTTGGTTGACGCCAATGTTTCTAGACCCACAGATGTGATATAAATCTTGTAATGGGTCATCAGAATGGGAATAAAAATAAAGAACAAGAAGATTAGGATGTATATAAAGTTTGATTTGTAGTATTTTTGCTCACACGTATGAGCACTGTATTTTGAGCATGTTGTAAGCAGGCCTGTGAGCTGAATCTACAAGACTCAGATGTGGCTGACTATATTTAATCAAAAAAATTTATAATAATAAATTTTGTGACTACATTTTCCTCCAACTTTTGTGTTGCTTATGTTGTGTTACTCTTATTGCACAATCCAAATTGTTCTTCTTGAGGACCCTCCTACCATGGATGTACCATAATTTATGCTAATTCTAATAAAATACATGTAACAAAAACATAACATATTGATACAGGTAGGTAATGGCACAAAAAAAAAGCTTAAAAACTGTGTTTCCAACTCTATAAAGGGCAGTTTCAAAATCCTGAAGGGACTAGGTCACCCAAAGTGGCGACCTAGTCCACCTGGTGATTTTTTTGATATTTTTTAGGTGTTTTGGATTGATACAGGTGGTTTCTATATGGGGTGATGGATATGTAACATAAAAATGCAAAAGTACAAAAATATTTAGTGTTCTAAAATGCAACCTAAATGCACTTTCCACTAATGCAAATCTTGAAACCCTAGGATGTAACTTCAGTAATGCAACATGCAATGCAAGATAATCCCAGGATGAGGATTAATTTCAGATCAGAAAAGAGGGTGCAAGAAAGTCGGGTTCACCAAAATGAACCACCAAAAATGAATAAGGGGAAAGATGTACTCTTACACTTCTAGGGTTTTGCACCTAAGAGGAAAGAGGTCTTTCTTTCACACATTTTCATTTTAGGGTTCATTCAAAGAGGGTTGGATTGGGTTGATTGGGGGTTTGTGATGTGTGTGATTGAATGTATATGAATTTTATAAATGAATCAAAGAAACTAAATGCTAATGTAGAACCTAAGAATGTAACTATGCTGGAAAACACATTGAGATATGCAAGTATATACAAATGAACTAATAATATACACTAAACTATACAAAAATGACATAATTAGAATGTATGCACCTAGAAATAGAAGAAGGATCTGAGGGATTTATGAAATGCTGATGAAAATTGTATAGAAGCCGAGAGGGACACTTGTGCCAATCTAGTGGACCTAGTCCCAAATTCCTGAAAACTAGTTTGAAGCCCATTTCTGCCAAATGGGTGTCCAAAAATGTGAAGATCCCCAAAAATCATGCTCAGAGGGACAAGGTCACCATTATGGGTGACCTAGTCCTCTTCTAGGTTTTTGAGAATATGGAAGTGGAGATTTGAGTCTCTGGTTTGTGTGTTTTTCTTCTCCAGGTGTTTGGTCTCGGAAGTATAGAATCTGATCTATGGAAGTCTTCCAAGCTTCAACTAGGGTTTCTTCAACCTTAGAGAGCTTGGAAAACTTGTTAAATGATCTTCAAGCTTCCAATACACCTAAATATACAAACACACATAAAGATAAAGAAGAAATGTTGATTGTTAAGGATTAGGGGTTTGCTTTGGTCAAACTCCTTTGAGGTAACTAAACCAAAATGAATATAAATGTAAAACATGAGTATGACACAATGGAATAATGGAGTAAGTTACCTTGCCATGATGAGAGATCTTGTATTGTTGCAACAATCAGCCCTTGAGTGCTTCAAAAATGATGTCTTGTTGACTTGGAAGGATCAAACCCTAGCTTACTTGAGAAAAAGAAGAGATGAGAGAGAGGTGGAGAAGAAAAATGGGTGATGCATATGAGGAATTAGGGTTTTTAGGCTTATTTATATAATTTATACCCTAAGTTTCCAAAAATGACATTATACAAGTTGACCTTAGAGTTTTAGAGACCAAAATCCTGAAAGAAATTAAGTTAAAATTGAAATTTATGCCACATTGGACTAGGTCACCCAAGGTGGCGAACTAGTCCACCTGGGCATTTTTCATTGTTTTTTTAGAGATTAAAATATGATTATTATGGTTTTTCAGGATTGTCTCACAAAACATAGTAAATTTGGACATGTATGTGTATTAAGGGGTTATTATAACATAATAAAGGGTTGGTTAAGTGATGACAAGCCTAGGAGATTGCGATTTGTTTTACAACACCTTACAACACTTCAGCACAAGGCTTAGAAATGGGTGAAAATAGGCTGAAAAGGGTCCAAAATCCATAGGCAAAGGTCCAAATGAGAAAAAAGTGTCAAATTCTACACTTTTTGGTGACACAACTAGGTGTTCTGACTTGGCATTGAAGGCGTTGTTCTCTGTTACCCTGTTTGCATGAAGGCTATGAAGTTGATCTTTCGGTTGTCTGAATTTTTTTGAATAGCTTGGATCTCTCATATGCATGTGCATGCTTGTGGTTCTAGAATTGATCTAGAATGGGTCTGGAGTTCTTGTACTACCCATTTCTTGTACTTGCATGGTTCAGATTCATGTTCTTTGGTTCTGAAGGTTTTTGATAAATTTTCTTAAAAATTCTATGGTGATGCATATTCATGTTAGTTCATTTTTTTGGTTAACTATAATGGTTGTATGTAGCCTCTTGAGTCATCCAAAAGTGCAATGGACATGGATGTGCATGGGTGTTTTATAAACACGATGGTTTTGCAAGTTTTGCATGGTCAAGAAAAACTTGTGGTTTTGTGGAGCTTCTAGTAAAAACTTTTTTCTAGACCTTGGTTGTTTGGGGCATTGTTGGATGAGATAGTTTCAGTTCTAAATGTAAGTGTTGCTTGTTGGTTTCCTAGACTATGGTGCTCAAGTAGTGGACATGATTGGAAAATTGGATTTGGTTTTGATTTGGTGTTTGATTTAAGTTGTATATGTTGCTATTCTCTTTGAGATCTCAGTTTTGTTGTTTCCAATATGATGATGGGTTTGTACTTTTTTTGTGATTGATATTTGAATTATGCAGTGAGATAACTCGGAAGTGGACTGTCAATATCCATAATTTTGATTCAGTGTTGGTGTAGATCTGTTAGCTAGCCTTACCTGTGGTCACTTGTGCATTGGCGTGGTTGCTTCTAGATTAGAGGAAGGATGGTGTTAAGTACCTGAATAGTTGATTATGGGGACCTGTAGCATGTGTATCATGATGTCATGGAGAGCTTGATATGTGATTTTTGTGTAAGATTTTGATAGTAATGGTGTGGTCTACGTGGTTTGGAAATCTTGGTGTTGCTTGGCATTGTTGTCACATGGACATGTTGTCGATTGCACTTGGAGGATTTTCAGATCAATAGATGTTTGGTCATCATTCTTGGAAAGATCATATGTCATGGTTTACTGGGTGATTTAGCAATGACTATGGTGGTGCTTAATAGGTGATGCTGGTTTAGAGTTGTTTTATGTCATGTTATACTCTATCTTATGCATTAGAGTTATGGTATGATGCATTTCTCTTGATACCATGGTGAGGTCATTTGGAGTGTGGTATCTCCTAAGGGGGATGTGTATATCATGGTATCATGATAAGTTCTTGTTTTAGATGTTTGGAGCTTTGATACTAGTCTTGAGTTTCCCTGTGTTCCAGGTACATTGGTCATATGCTTGAGAACTTCATGTTAAGTGCAGTAATGAAGATTGGAGTTTAGCATGAGATGATCAGTTGTAGGTGCTCATGGATACATGGAGAATAATATGAGGCTAAAATTTTCTTGAGATGAGAAAAGTGATGATTTCAGAAGAAATTCTCAGTAGCCTACACCTTGGTTGGACATGAGTTCAACAGAGACCAATGAGGAGATTGCTCTTGGATGAGTATGTTGGGTATAAAAAATTTAGGTTACAAATCCTAAGAGGATGTCAGGCTCTATGATCAAAATTGCAACATTCTTGAACCAACAAATGGAGGTAACCTATTCGGTTGATAACTCCCTCCACTTCAGGCTCTACTTGACTTAGGTGGGTAGACCTTTGTGATGGTGCAGATTAGAGGAATGTGTGAATTGATGGATCTACACATATTGTCAAGTGGTGTGGGATAGATAAAATATTGTTAACTACTCCTACTCCTAATACTCAATTTGAAATGTGAATGTTTGAATAATATTCTATGGAATTAAAATGAAATTGGTATGACCAGTGCTTATTGGTTTAATGGATTCAAGAGGTGAATGATGCGTGACCTACTTATTGACTATAGTTCTAATTCTTTGGCACTTATACTTGTTTCTACCTTGTATAAACATGCAGGAATGTGATTGACATGCTCTACTTATTGATCCAAATGACCTTTTCCTGATTGCTATGATTAATCAAAAGAATTTAATGCTTCCTTGAAGGAGCTAGTTAAATAAACCACACATGAACAACAAACATGCCTTGATAAATTGAAAATATCCTTGATATATCAATTTAAATAATAAGGAAATGTCAATCCTATAGACAATCTGATAATCTTATCAATTACCTAACTCTTACTGATCCAAATGTTACTTCCAAGCTACTGAAATCAATCAAAAGTATTTTAATTCTTTAAGAGAAACAAATTAAATTGATCACACAAAAATAACAAGTGTGTCTTGATGAAATTGAAATATCAAATTGGATACATAGATTCAAATAACATAGAAATAACAATGTGGAAAGAATGAGATAATTGTTGAATTCAACAAACAATAGACACCATTATTTTTCCACCAAATTAAAAATTATTCTCCATTAGTTATATCTTCAAATAATATGCATTATGACAAATTTTCTAAATAGATGAGCAAGATTTTGTAATATATCTTCTTACTATGCCTACTCTAAAATAAAAGTGTTGTGATGATCCATTCAATCATCAAGATTTCAACATAAATATCAATATCATGAAGGGCACATGCCTCTTCATAAAATTCTTTTGAGATTAACAAAAATTAAGCACAAAGATTAAGCTCTCAGTAACCATAGATGTACTTTTGTCATGTGATCTAGGTAATCATGTCTTCCATGAGTATCAACATCTTCTACAATGTTCCTTGTAGCTATCTGCATGATTACCATTTTCTCAAAGTGCTCACAAGTATCACCTACCATTGATTCCTCATTCTTGGACACTTCCAAATCTTTTCACAATATTGACCTACACTTATTTGTGCATCCATCCCTATCCTTATGTTCTCCCCCTTCTTTGAACAGTGCATGAACTCCCTCTTTTGCAACATTCACAAGTTCCTTTGTATATGCTTGAAGCTCATCATGATACTCTCTATGTTTCCTCTGAATATCCTCAACAACTATTATAGTTCCACTCTTAGAAGGATCTTTGTTTTTTACTTCTTGGATCTTTTCTTGAATTCAGCCACTCACCCTTTTATGATCTTGAACTGCAGCATGACTCGGGAACGAGTTCCCCATAAACTGTTCATTCAGATCATCAACTTAATGCTCCTTTTATGTAGTACTGCAAAGAGTGCCTCATATATTTCCTTGGCCACATGTGCTTCCTCTTGTTATAATTTTGATTGAGAGATCTCCCCCTATGTCAATAACTTAGTATCCTTCAGAAATTCATTTTCTCTCAATACTCTTTCATTACTATTCTTGTGCATATCCCTCTCTTCTATCAACATTTGAATTTGTGCTTTATTCAACTTGGCCACATTTATGCCAATGTTAGTTGTAGCTTTAGGATCAACTTCACCCATCTTCAGTGTCATCACATGTCCAAATTCCTTTTCTGTGTCTATGATCATAGACTTCTTGTGTGGAGGATATAGAGCCCAAATCATGAGAATTCTCATCAAAATTATATTTTGATCCTATGTACACTTTTGTGACTCCTTCAAGACTGATTTTATGAGTATCAATACTATTATGCAAACTATCAAAAACAAGAGCTGAATTTAAATCCAAACCAGGAAAGATCATCACACTATATTATTCCAACAATTTACTTCCTTTCTCTGGAGTCATATCTCTTATCTCATTATCCACCTCTAGCCTCATAGTATTCAAAAATTGGGTTTCATTGCTTGGTGTGACACTTGGGATAGAGTCTCTTATTACATTCCCCTTTTGTTTGTACATGAATGATTTGAATTTAGGTGATTTTATAAATTCATTATAAAAAAAATATATCTATAGGCCAACTGCCTTGTATCCACATCAGAGCTTTCATCAACTTTTGGTTCTCTATTGGAGGGTTGATACTCTTCAATTTTGGTCTTAGAGATATTTTTATTATGACCTTGACATTCCTTTTCATCAGTGGCTTCTTCGCTTCCATAGGATAACATGTCTGCCTCTTCTATCTCTTTTTGTTCCTCAATCCTCCTATTATACTCATTGATGTCTAATTCAGCCTCCCTTTCATCCATATTTGAGAATTATATCATCTTTTGGGTAAGGTATATGTTCATATCTGCCCAGATTCACTTTATTTCTAGCAGCATTGATGTATCCTTTAGGATCAAATCCCTTTCTTGGGGTGGCTCTTTTCAAATTGAACTATAATAGTTTATCTAGAATTGAATCATACCCCTCCTTTGATAACAAAGTAAAATCCCCAAAGCATAGAGTACTCAGCATAAATGATTTTTTTTCATAGGCAATTAAGTTCATAACAATTGAATAGTCCATTTGCCTAACCGTTTCCATGTATGCAATTCTATTTGGCATTATTTTTGGAAAGAGAAAGGGTGTATCCTCAAAACCATAAATCTGATCATGGTGACATCGATATAACAATACCAGTCACCCCAATTGTGCTAAATAGTCATAGGTCCACCAAAATATCTAGGCCTCATAAATATTTTGATCTCATCAGTTAAGGAATACTCATAGGGGTGATTAAAAAATATATACAATGTTTTACAAAAATGCTCCTCAAAAAGAGCATAGATAGAATTCAAGAACCTATTGTCCAAAATAATAGTCCACAATTGTATTCATAATGGTTGGCCCTCTTTGTCACATTGTGTAATTTTTTCAGTTCCTTAGGCCACATCCCTATCTCCTGACCATAATATAATATCAAGTGCATAAGAATGGAATAATATTTTGAAATGCAATGTAGGAGACCCATTGTTGATAGCCAACAATCTTGAGTCAATCTCCTTGGTGATGTAAGAGGCATAATCAAATGGTTTGGAATTATGGCATTGAACATATGTCACAATCACCATTGGCCCTATCATCATGAATTCAGAAGCCTTTGTCCCCAATACCTGACACATTGAGAGATATGTGTACTTCAAATAAGGTTCGAATAAATCAACATAAAAATGAGGTCTTCCATTATCTTCCTGTGGGACAAGGTTTTCCTCTTTTCTGGGTTTATACAATGGTAATCTCTAGCTTTTGTTGGTTGTGTCCATTCTACAATATTCCTTTTCTAACTCCTCATACACAATTGGTTCATCACATGTGCTACTTAGGTTAAAAACCTCTAAGATTGCAGTCTTGGACACATATTTGAATGGCTTTCCTTGCAAATTACAGATAGATTTTAAGCCATGGTTGTAATGCTAGCCAATAGTTTCATTAATTCCACATTCACAAATACATCCAGGATGGTCAATTTTCCCAAATCAAGGTTCCATGGATTATATATTGGTTCGAACCTATTTCTTCAATGATATTGAAACATAAACAGCTCGTATCCCCTAACAGAGGTCCAAACATCTCCTATATGATTATATTTGTCCTCAAATTTTTCTATGTCAGCCCTCAATTGTGTGGAGCTCCTAGCCCTCAACATTGACCTGGGAAATTGATAAATGAGATCTTGGTTGAACTTCTTTTTTGTTGATTTAGGCTCATCCCCTGTTTCATTTCCTTGTTTCTTGCTTTTCTCAAACTACCCTCACCTTGTTGCTTTCTACCTTTGGGATTTTCAGAACTTGGGCCTTCCATTTTCAATTCTTCAAATTAGAATTTGCTAATTTTTAGAGGATTTTATGGACTTACATGTGAATTACCGATCGCATTGTGCTCATTGAATTTTGTTTGGCCTTCCATTCTTTCTTTCTACAATCCTTGATTATTCCTTTTGTTTCTAATTTCTACTGATCATGAATGTTTATATGGAGTTCATTCATGTGGCCATTAATGTTTTCCCCTAGAATTGAATGCAACGGTCTTCTTGAAATTTGAATTGACAGAGTGATGTGAAAGATTGCATCGGTGAGACCCTCTTTATCTCAGGTCGAATTATGTTTCTCATTTGGCATTGTCTTTGTTTATATGCTTTTGATTGATCGCCAAGACAAATAAATATCTCTTCAATTGTAAATATCCCTTTAGTTCTCAAATCGAAAGGACCATTCGATAATTTTACCGACGTTTCGCAAAAACCTTTTCTATTTTTCTTCAGCTTATATCACCTCAGGGAGAAAATTGGAAAGTTCCACCAATGTTCAGACAGTCTAGTTTGCTCAGAAGTTTCTTCAATCATCACCTAGTGTCTTTCTAATAAGTATTAGTCATTCTTTACTACCATCAGGCTAACATGACCAATCATCAAGAGAATGAGATGCTTCACCAATGTGTTGTGGTCTCCCCTATGCATTTCCTTTTGCTACCTTTTCAACCTAGAAGAGTTGGCAAGACTTTCCCTGAAATTGTTTTCATTGGTGTGACCTTCATCATTGGATATTCCCAAGGCTTTCAATTCAATCATACATGTCTCCTCAATATGTTTCTTTAATTTCTTCATCCATTTGGATGAATTGGCTAGACTCTCCTCGAGACTTACTCCATCGGTATGACTTATGAGATTAGTGAGATCTAAGGAGTTCGAGATGATGATATATGTATCCCCGACACAGTATCCTTTTATTTTTATTAGTAGGAGTGTATGTGTCTTTTATCAATGAAGTCCCCATTGGTGTGACTTTCAAGCTTGACATGACTTGATAATTTTTTTATGACTTCTTTTCTCATGCCGATAGACCTATATTGGTGGAATTATAGGCTTTGTCCCATTGATTATGAATTATTGTTATCTCTGAGGCCTTTTTATCATTGTGACCTAGCTCATGTCTCCCTGATATGTAGGAAATGTTCAAATTAGGGATCTGTGACATGTTGACCGAGAAGATATGTGTATGATCCCTCTGATAAGGAGAAATTATCCATAATAAGAGAAGCAAATCTACTATATTTTGGCCAACAATGAAATGATAATGGATTTGAATGATGAAATGATAATTGGCAATAAAAAATACAGATAAAGCTTGAGAAAGAACCTAGAGGCACATAGATTAATTTTTTTTTTTGTTTTTCTTTGTCATGATCAGGGGAATATTAGTATGCAAAAGGCCATACTCATGGGACTATGGGATGGATATTTTCACACAAATCTCTTTGATTTTTATCGATCACAACATTTATGTGGAACAAATTTCTATGGGGACTAGAAAATAAGATGGAGGCTAGTGAAAATGTGAAAACATTCCAGTCCTAATCATGGCTCTGACTTGGGATATATACCCCCTGAGGGTATAGAAGGAATCTAGGTCTCTAGGGTAGAAGACCAAGTGTTTTATTCATATGGTTATGGAGATGGAATTTAATTTTATGAATGGTGAAAGGTGGAATGGAAACCTACACTAGTGTGCATGGAAGATAATTATTTTAAGAAGTTTCACAAGAATTATCCATGCACTAGAAATTCTCAACCTTCTCCTAGACTATTGTGCATGAAAAATTAAGAAAATAAATGTTTCAGGAATTTTCCATGCACTGGAAATTCCTATTCTTCTCCTAACATTTTTTGAAGATAATATGAATCTTCATCACCATTACCAATAATGGAAAATGGTCCTAGCCATAGAGCTTCAAATTTTCCATGCTTCTCTTTCTCCTAACTTTTGGCATTCCACATGAGGACCATGTCATTCACTTAAAATTTTCTTTTTTTTGCCCTTTTTTCATGTAGGTATTTCATTTGCAGTTGCTTCTTTCTATTATGTTGTTGGGCATGGTTCCTAGCTTCATCAAGTTTAATCAATTCTTCCATCCTCTCTTCCATGGGTTCAGGGACCTCTAAATCCGCTTGCAAGATAAATTTACACACTGGTAAAAAATTATGTAAAGGGAACCTAGCTTGGGTTCCATACACAAGTTCAAAGGGTGATTTTCCAATGGCATTCTTCACACTGATCCTATCTACCCATAGAGACATTCTCAACTTTGAATCACATGCCTTCTTGTTGTTATCTAGCATCCTTCTTATGACTTTTAGAATACTCTTGTTGTTGGATTCAACTTGTCCATTTATTTTTGGATGGTATGGTGAAGAATATGAAATCACTATACCATAAGATTGACCAAATTCCTTAAATTCATCTGATCTAAAGCACATTCCGCTATCTATTATGATACTTTCCAGGACCCAAAATCTAGTATGATACTATCCAATAGGAGATTTTTTACAACCCTACTTGTTGCCTCTTTAGTAGGTATAGCTTCTAAATTTTTTGTAAAGTAATCTGCGGCTACCATTATCCATCTATGTCCACTAGATTTTTCCACAATACCTCCTATAAAATCAATTCCCCATTGGTGAAATGGAGCCTCAACTTGCAAAGGGCTCAGAGGCAATGCTCCTTGAAACTTTAGTTTCCCAAAAAATTTTTTGATAAGTTTCACACCTTCTAGTATAATTATAAGCATCATTGAAAAATTTAGGCCAATAATAACCCGCCCTTAACACCTTATGTGTAGTTTTTTTTGCAAAAGAGTGCACTCCACACACTCCTTCATGCATTTATTTCAAGACATGTCTTGCTTGGTTCTCATCTAGACATATCAATAGGACACCATCTCTATTTTTCTAATAAAGGTCACCCTTCATGAATACATATTTTGAAGCTTGTAATTAGAGTGTTCTCTTCTTATTGTCATAAAACCCTTCAAGAAATTTCAAATTTTTAAGGTAGTACACATTATCAGTGTTCCATGGCATATTCTCAGTACTAGTAAATATATTTTCTAAATCATTCACATTACACATTTGGGAAGCTTCCATGTTTTTTTCAGCCATCAATTTGGCTAGTTCCTATCCTCTCACCAGCTTGGTGATCTAAAACTTAATATCAAACTCTTGGATTTTTTTTATCCATCTGTATCTATGCCTTGTTGTCTCATTTTGTATGAATACATCATTTACCGTAGCGTTAGGAACATAAGCTATCACTTTTACTTCTACTAGATATGGTCTAAATGCCTTGAAAAATTTCACTAGTGCATATGATTGCTTCTTCATGATATCATATTTCAGTTCTACATTTTGAAGTAATTTTTTGAAAAAAGAGATTGGTTTTTCATGCCCTTCATCATTCTTTTGGAGCATTATTGTTGCAACTATGTGATAGGATTCAAAAGAAAATATTTGAAAAGGTTTCGTAAAATCAGGGGGCTTCAACACTAGGGGCACCTTTATTTCTCTTTTTATGGATACAAATGCATCTATGGCTTCGGTTGTCCAATCCATCTTTGCAACCTTTTTTATTGTTTTTGATATTGGGTTTACTATCTTAGAAAAAATTGCTATGAACCTCCTTATAAAATTGATTTGTCCAAAAAAAACTTGAATAGCTTTAACTGTCTTGGGTATAGGTATTTTTTTCAATGGCCTCCACCCTCTCCAGACCAATCCTTACTCCCTCCTTGGAAACTATATGCCCAAGCAACTTTCCTTCCGCCACCGCAAAATGACACTTCTTGGGATTTAGAGAAATACCATATTCCAATGCTTTCAAAAATATTTTTTCAAGATTAGCCACATGGTCCTCAACCTTCTTGGAATATGCAGTCAAATCATCCTGATAGACTACCATTATTGCATTAATAATGTCAGCAAAGGCAACATCCATGGCCCTTTGGAATGTTGCACCAATATTTATGAGTCTAAATGGCATCCTGACATAAACATAGGTCCCCCATGGCATAGTGAAAGTTGTCTTGTATTATTTTGATTCTTTAACTTTCACTTGGTTGTATCCTGAAAATCTATCCATCATGGACAATAACTCACAACCTGTGACTCTTTGTAGCATAACCTCCATGTTTGGAAGTAGGTAATTATCTTTAAGAGAAGATACAATTAGGTTTCAGAAGTCTACACAAAGCCTTATATCCCCATTTTTATTTCTGATTGGTACCAGATCAGAGACCCAAGATGAATGTTTAATTGGCTTGATAATACCTCCTTCCGTAAGATTCATTAGATCTTCATGCATTTTAGGTTCCAAAGTAGGGTTTATAGGTCTTTTCTTCTACCTAAATGGTTGTTCATCCAGTTTTTAATGGAATTTCATGTTGGATAAGATCTTCTTTATATGCTTTAAGATCCTTATAAGACCATGCAAATATGTGCTTGTATTTCTTTAATAGTGCAATCAGATTTTTTTTGATTGTTGGGCTTACCTTCTTTCCAATATATACTCTTTTTGGTGCCAAATCAGTTCTCAGGTTGATCTCTTCAACATCTTCCTTTTTAACATGTATTTGCATCATTAGGGCTTGGTCATTTCCTTCAAACACCCTTTCTAATTCTACAAGTCCTTTAGGAAGTTTTTTGGTTTTGAGTTGAACAACCTCTTTCCCAAACATAGTTTGTTTGTCATCTATTTCCTCCACAAATGCATTAAAGTCAATTTCATAGGCTTCATATTGATCTATACAATGTAGAAACTTAATCAGATTAGTGTCATCATTGAAAACTTGCCAAATATATATGTTGTCTGGGATGGTAAGTCTTATTTTGAATTCAACTTGTGAAACTCTAGCTAGGGTGATATCATCTCTTTTCAAATCTCTATTATCCAGGAAATCTTCCATTAAGTTCTTGGACCTATCTATCCATTCAATATTAAAGGCATCAAATAATTCAACAGTGTCCCATACAAAATTCCTATATTGTTTCAACCTTTTGTTTTTTGTAGCATATTTTGACCTTACTTGTGAAATGATTAATTCAAAATCTCCAAAGATTGTCAATAGCTTAATTTTGTGTTTTACAACCATATTCATCCCAATTAGCAGGGCTTCATACTCTGCTATGTTATTTGTGCACTCGAACACCAACAAGAATGAATATTTGAATGTAATGCCTTTAGGGGAATAAACACCACTCCTTCCCCATTGCCTTCCTTGTTACATGCTCCATCAAAGTACATCCTCCATACACCATGCTCATTTTTGAAAACATGCTTTTCAATTGGAACAGTATTGACTAATTCAGGTTGTGAAGGCTCTACTCTAAAATTTCCTAGATCTACATCACATAATCAATTCAACTAATTTTTAGCAATATAATCTATAATTTGATTAAGTCTTGGTTCTCTATACAATTTGACCTCTTCACCATTTACTAGTATTGTTGATGGTGAAAATGACACAAACAACATGTAAACAGAATATTTCTACTCTATTTCTCATGAAAAAGAAAGACAACATATAGTAGCCTAACTCCCAAGGTCCTGGTAGTTGGTTCTCAACTATCTGATGTCACTCAATTGGTCCATGCAACTATAATGTTCAAGGGGCCTATGTTGGTAACAAAATAATTCAAGCAATGACTCATTTATTGGACTATTTTTGTAAATCAATGGAATTTCAAATAAAAGAAAAATATAGATAAAAGGGTAAACCAGTAAATATGAATCAAATTTATTTAGCATTCAGACATATATCTTCAACAATGAATGTTTTTCAACCGATCAAGAAAATCAAAGTATGACACAATTTATAGAATAAATGATACTATTGCATGCATCTGAGGTGCTTACTTCAACATCACAACTCGTATATCACAATTATTTCAAATATTTCAAAAGAACACACATTCACTCATTGCCAAGATCATAGATCAACAGACTTCAACAAATTTAATTCACTGATAATTTAACAAGATAATATTTGAATCTGGATTCTTTTAATGACTTTCATCACATAAGAAACAATCGTGCTTCAACACAATCATTGGAATATAGATAGATTATAACTTATCAACCTTATCAAGTAAAATTTAACCCTAACACCCTATTGCGTAAAACTGTAATTTTATTTAACTGTAAAGTATCAAGTAACAATGTATCTCTGTAATCACTACAAAATTCTATCCTCTAATCTCAGGTAGGCCAAATCTATTCTCTATTACCCGACCTCTTACAATATGATACCCATAGGGTATTTATATTTATAAAAAAATTGAACTCCACTTCTATTTTAAGTCATCCACCCTTTCAGGGTTTTACAATTATCCTTGGAAACTCAGTTAAACTGGAAGAAAAGAGAATAGAAGAGAAAAATGTCATGCGCTTCAAGAATTGCCAGTACTGCATGCAACATGCAAAGAAGAAGAAAGTCATGCATGCAAGAGATTTATGCATGTGAAGTTGGGTCTGCAATAAACTTGTCATAACTGGTGAAGACTTGTTGTAATACATCTAATTCTGGCCCATCAACCCAGTTGTATTCAAATTTAATTCACTCCAATTCTGCTGCAGCAAACCCTCTCATACCTTTTATCTTTGTCAACTCTCTTTTAGTAGCCTTTATCTCTTCCTTGACATCCATCAGCTGATCTATCATCAAATCTTCACCATCATCCCCTTTCTACATGAGTCCTAAAAATTTCATCCCATTTCTCTTTTATCTGACTCAAAGGTAGGCCTTCCTTTGTTAATATATTAACATCTACTATGATAGCAATAACCGCCTCCTATTCCTCAAACTGTTTAGTTAGATTATTAACATCTTGGACTTCATTTCTATGCTTGCACAAGAAATCAGTTCTGAATCAAAGTATACAAGAGGTCTTTTCCGCAAAATATTTATTATCCTCCTCAAGTATCGACTGTTCAAGAAGATTAGTCAAAGGAAATGCACTAACCTTCTCCAATTTCTAACTATACTCTTTATATTCCTCTTCCCGCTTCTCCAATGCCTCAATATATTGATGCATTTCTCTTGTCAACTCTTCTGTCCCTTTGTAAAATTCAAAACCTTCAACCAAAACTTCACCTACTTCTTGATTAATCTTGTCAACCCACCTGTCTAACATCTCCACTTTGCCTCTTACCCGCACTAAATCATCGACCTCCTTTTTGCTACAAAATTGGAGCCTCAATAACTGCTACCTGTTGTGATCTCAGAGAAGAGACACTTTTCAAAAAGGAATGCAATTGATCCAACTGAGCCTTAAGCTCATCTTTCTTTTGCATATCTTTTAACATCCTTGACTTGGTTGTTGAAGCTACCATATCAATTAGATTCATCTACTAATTCTGGGTAGTCCTTCCCAAGTTGACAGTACTCAATTGATAATCTGTTAACTGCAGGTCTCCTACCTCCCTTTTTGTCATTGGTATGGCACACTCAGCAATAATTTCTCCCTTGTTCGTGAGCTTGGTGGAGTGTAGGATCTTGGCCTTCTTTTTAGGCCTTTCTTGTTCAATCTCCTTCATCATATCCTCCCAATTGAGAGGTTGTGAAGGTGTTATTGTCCTTTTCTGTAGGTCCAATTTTAACCAAGTGGGAGCACTTGGAGTAGTAGTTATCATAGTGGAAGAAGAAGCAATATTATTAGTAGGGGGTGGTTGCACATTTACCTGGGATTGAGAATCAACCCTTGGTTCCTCTTGCTATTTTTACACCACATGCATCTGTACAAGCTTTTCAGCCTCTTCCCTATCTTTTTGTTCCTGCATCTTCTTATCTTCTTCTTCCTTCTTCAACCTCTCTTCCTCCAATCATTCTCTCTCTAGTTTTTCTTTCTCCAAAGCCTCTAGTCTTTCTACCTCTAAAGCCTTAAGCTTTTTTGCCTTTTTCCTTTCTTCTTGTTGCTTCTGGATCAGTTATGTAGCATCTTTCTCCTTTTGCAATCGTGCTGCTTCTTCTTCCTTTTGGTGAGCTTCCTCAGCTAGATTCAACTTGGCCATCAAAACTTCCCTCTCCCTCTGGTGTCTTGACTTCTCTTCCTCAAGCTCATGAATCTTTTGAATTAGTTCTAACTTATCATTTTCTTCTTTGACCTTGAGTTCATGCTTCTGTTGCTTTTGTTGCCTCTCCGCATCAACTCTTGACTTTGCTTCAATTTGTTGTTGTAGCTTGATGGCATCAACTTGTATCTTGTCATTAACTACCTTTTATTTCTCTTTTGCAGCAACTTTTGCATTAGCATCCTTCTTAACTTCTTCAAACAATGCCCACTGCTCCTCTTATGTCATTACCTGCTCAATATCCTCCTCTAGAGGCATATTCTCTTGCAGATCTTTCTCCGACACATTCTCATCTAAATCTGTTCCAACATCATGAACCTCTACCCCTTTTCCCTTCATGGATTCAGCTGTCATAAAGAGTTTCATTTTCCACCTCTTTACCTTGCTACTTTGCTACTGGGACTTGAGTAGAAGATTCTCCTAAGGCCGGTGTTGAAACAACTGATCCTATTTAAGAATCTCCTTCTTGTGTTTCTTGTTCATCAACTGCTGCTTCAAGTTCTACCTCTTCAATAACTGGGTGAAGGAACTCCAAAGGCTCTTTGGGAGGTGTCTTTCTTTTAATCCTCTTATACACTTTCCCCTTTTTAGGACCTGGTCCTTGAGGAGCTTTGGTTCTTAGAACCAACCATTGAACACTTCTATCCAAGACTGCTCTTCCTATCTACTTTATGTCAATAATTTCTTCACTATCCCAATCAATCAGATCCAGACTTTTAGTTCCAATATTCAAAGCTTCATAAGATGGATCCAATACAACTCCATCATCCACCAATGTGTCAGGAATATATTTTTTGACTCCAAACTTTGACATGAGTGCAATAGGTAATATTTCATAATTATTTTTCCTCAAATCATACTCATCTTGTTGGTCACTCCAAAAATCTTCCAATAAATTGAAATTCCTATCAAACATAGAAGGCAACAAGGCATTCATCTTACCCTTTGGATCAAAATACTTACAAGCTATGTATAAACCCAGCTTCAATTGTATCAACTCACTGCAGACCACCTTTGCTCCTACCAAATACTGACAACTATACTCACCCAACTTCATGGGGAACTTGTGACATCCCGTCTTATGTTTTAATCCAAACTGAGCATTAACTCCAAGAGCCTAATATACAAACTCTATCAACACTATCATGTTATTGCAACACCTTGGAAGCAGATGTGGATGGCCTTCAAAGCCAGCAAGCCTGAAGTATGTAAATCTAGGGTATTGAATATACCAACATCCCCATTCAACAATGAATTCCATGGCTTCTTGACTCAGCCTTTATCCTACATATACATTGAGTTGGTTAATGAATACATATATGAATGCATCATTAACCCTTCTAAATTGAGTCTCGGCAACTTGTAGAGACAACTGGTTATAGTGCTCCCATACCTTCTTCTGTCCATCCAACACTCCCATTATCCCCACTCTGTTTAAACTTGGGAAGATACCCAATCTTGCTGCTGCATATACAATGTAAGAAGTCATAAAGAAGCATTTAGTCTCCCTGATGCTTGTTAGTTGGTCGTGTATGGCATCAAACATGACCATTGGCCAATCAAACTGTTGTTTTCCATTTAAAATAATCTAAATGAAAAGAAACATCCACTCCTTCAACTGAAATGCATCCCTCTTCCCAAACACCCTAGACAACATCATGATTAAATCTGATACCTCTTTGTAAAAATCTAGCCTCTTTGGCTAATCTGCAAGCTTGGTTAGAGACTTCTTCTCTATCCTCAACCATTTCTTATTCAAATAGGCTTTGTTAGATGCTTTAGACTTGTTATATGTTTCCAATGCTTCAGCATCTCTCAACTGTACCAAATTCTTAGGATCCGGGACACTAAATATACTTTGAAATGCTTGAGGAGTGAGATCAATAATTACATTGTTTTGTGAATCCATGCATTGTCTGGTAGCAGGATTGTAGGCACTAGCTGCTATCAAGATCAACTTTGGGCATTGAATTGACAAAGGAAACAAAGTGATATGAGCCAAACCAGAATCAACAATTCTCTGTGTTCTCCCTGTTACCTTACCAGCAAATGTTTCAGCATGCAACCCCTCAAAATTATATGGGCCCGAATTCGTGTCAGTGATGTCTGACCAATTAGATTCTACTTTGCTTACTTTCACAATAGGAGTCCTGTGATTATACCTCAAAGTATAAGGCAACTGTTTTGGATTCATTTTCTTTGGTTTAGGTGCTGCCTTTGATGTTCCTATAGGCCAATTTCTTTGGGAAGCTTCTCCTGATGTTCCTAACATCCTTTTAGCTTTCCTGCAATAAAATCTCTAGTTAGATTCTTGAATAAACATCTCAAAATGTGTCTTTAAACTCATACCTTTCAAACATACATCAGAGGCGGAACCAGGCAATAAACATCCTAAATAATCTTCTTTTGAAACACTATTAGGATCGGAGTCAGAACTAGAAGGGTAACTCTACTAACAAGAAGCGGGCTCGAGCCGAAACTGGAAGGGTAACTGGAACCATAACCGGAATGGAAACCGATTTGGTTTCCTTCAAATATTCCTGTTCTCATATTCTGTTTCGGTTCCACTTCCACCGGGTTTAAAATTTTCATAAAGTAAAGAGCTTCTTACTATAAGCGAAGTCAAGGACAGGATGGAAGATGGAATTGATACTAAACATAAAACACATCCAAAAATCTAAATCAATTCCAATCCCGCTTCTGGCTATGTTGACCATGACATCATCAAAGATTTAAACAACTTAATGCATAACTCCATGATTTAAAGACTAAGGTCCTATTTAAAGGAAATAGGGCTTAAAATATAGCATAAAAGGATCATGCCCATATGACCATGGGGATGACTATATTTTTAGGACATCATATTTTAATCTTTTCCAAATGCGATCACAAAAATGCTTAAAATCCTAATCTAGACAATGCGATATAAAACTAGGGCACTGATTTAACCCTTCCCAATTTAACTAGACGAATGCACAAAGGATTCTAAGTAAAAAAATATCTATCAACCCTAACTCACTATTAAAATTTGAATTTAATCTACCTCATTGTGAAAACCCTAAATGAATCTACACATTTAAAAATTAACGCAACACGATGCAATCACGACAAAATGTGAAAATGACCGTGCCCTAACTCACTATAAAACCAAAATCAAGAACAATAAACAAAAAAAAGAAAGAAAACAAACACACAAACCTACTAAAATGGCGAACCCGTCCAGAGATCAAAATCAAACAAACACGATCAAAGAACACGAAAGAAAATAAATAAATAAACAACAAGAACAAGAACCCTACCTCGAACACAAAACCCGGCTAACCTTTCTGAATTGATTCACAAGCCACTATCTCCTCCTCCTTCAATCGATTCACTCAGATGGACTCCGCAGCTACTCTATTTTGCTCTTTGATTCTTTAACAATGATAATAATAATGCATTTAATCCTTAATCAAGGTAAGATTCAGAGTTCTTACCTATGCCTAGCAGCTATCATTAATGCATTAAATGTAGTTAACCAGAGTTGGAACTGGAGAAGAACAAACACTTTACTATAGTGCAACTTCAATAAAAATTCAACGACCAAGAAATGACAGAAGCGGAATCAGAATGGAAAGTGATTCGAAAACTTAACGAATTTCCCAAATTTGTTCCCATTCTGATTCCGGGTCTGCCAACAAAGGATAAAACAAAACAAAATACAAAAATAAAAAAAACAAACCGAAATAAAAAAGACTAACAAAAAGACTTAGTCTAAAACAATAGACCAAAAAGCGGAGGTGGGGACGAGATGGATTTTGATTTTGGAATTTTGAGTAAAAACCAGCTTAATGTCCACTCCTGCTTTGACTCCGGCAGAGTCTAAACCAAAAGGAAAAAAATAAAAAGAACATCGGAATGGGAACCAAAAAAAATTTCAAAAGAAGATACAAGACTCGATTCATTTCCGGTTCCGGTTCCAACAAAGAAACCAAAGAAAAACAAAGTATTGGAAAAGCAAGACTCCAAACTTTGTTTGAAAAACAACTAAGTACAAAAACTAACAAAGGGGGACCCATTTTTACCAAGGAAAAAACATGGGGTGGTTATGCAAGGCATAATAGGTATTTTGGCATATGATAGGTCAAATTGCAAATTTCCTCCAACTGTTGCAGTCCATGGCCTCAACAAAAGCATCCCAAAATGAGGAGGTATGTCAATTACAATTATGTCAATAGTATATACTTCTTGTGGATAAGCATCCAACTTTACTTCCACATATTTCATGATTCCCACCACTGGGACAAGTCTACTATCCATGGCATAGCACTTGCCACCAGTTGTGTCCACCCACATGCCAAGTTGTTTCATAAATCCTACTAGAGTGATATTAATAGCAGCCCTTGAATCAATCATACAATTTCTCACCATTTTCTTGTTTATGAGAAATGTGGTAAAAAATGGTTCCACTTGTGGAGGGTTCATAATGCATCACCAAGATGAACTTAAGGGAATTTTATATCTCCTTGCCAGTTATTATTCTTATCTCCCAAATTTTTATTTTTATTGGTTCCATTAGATATCAATTGAATAGCACTATCTCTATACTCCTTGATCTTGATCATTTCTAATAATGGCATAGACATCTTTACCTGAGAAAAAGTCTGTGTGAATTCAAAGGAAGAAGCATTCTTATTTTTAACTATATTATTTTGTTCATGTGGGTCTCCTTTATTTTCTTCTTTTTCCTTTTTATTAGTTTCATCATGCTTATGTTTGTTTTTTAATTCTTTGTCTTCCTTTTTGTGAACATGTATTTTCTCATTCTTGTTGATTTATTTATTTCCTACCTTCTTTGTTTTATCCTGAGTTGTCCCCTTTTCTTTCATAAACAACCCTCTTGGACTGCCTTCATCTACATCTACTGTTATGTTTCTTAGCCCATAATTGTGTTTTGCTTGTTCAGCTGTAGCAATGGTTAACTCTTTGATCTCTTCCTTAGTTGGTCTCCTCTATCTTGATTTTTTTGACTTGGGTGGTATAGAAGGAGGTTGTGTTTCCTCACTACTTTCACTCTCTTGATTAGAAAATATTTTATGTTCTTCCATGTGAATATGGTACCTTTTCTTGTCAACATCATACTCATAACCTTCTTCTTCTGAAGATGAATATTCTTGTTCAGCTAAATGGAGAGTATGAGAAGTTAAGTATATGGTATGGTACTCTTCCCCATTATCAATTGGTATTTCCTCTTCTTGTATTGATTGGGAAAAACATAGTGATTTGGAGAATGAGACAGTTTGCAAACTTGACACCAAGGATTGTTGTTAGCCATGTATGCTCCTTTCTTCTTTAAAGGATCTAGAGTCTCCTTATATTTAGGTCTTTCAACAATGGGTTTTCCATCCTTCCAATTTGTATTATATGACATATCATGTAGTCTTGGTATTTCATTTCTATATGTATTCTCCTACCTCTGGAGGTTGCTAGAGTTTTGGGGGACTCTGAGGTTATCTCTTTTACAAGTCATTTCAGAAAATTTTCTATTATTCTCAATGGCCAGAGCTATTTTTTGGGCCTCTGTTAAACTTCTAGGACATATATTCCTAAGATCATATCTTGTTTTTGGGTCAAAGGCCTTTAGATAAATACTCAAAGCTCTAGGGTTGGTCAATTTAGACACATGTGGTATTTTATTGTACAATTTGGAGAACCTCTAATTAAAGTCATAGACTGATTCATTTTGATACTTTTGGATGCTTATCAATTCATGTAAGGAAAAATCAGGAGCACATTGATTCCCATATTGTTCTAGGAATTAATTCTGGAAGTGTGCTATAGAATAAATTGAAACATTTGGTAGCCCATTGAACCAATCCCTTGCTTCTTCGATTAATGACATCATAAACAATCTCATATTTACATCCTCATACTCCATTACAATATCCTGTATGAAAGTATTGAAATTTATGATATATTCTTCAGGTGATATTACATTGTTTCCACTGAACTTAGGAACCATGTTTCTCTAATTTCTATCCATTGGGTATGGGTATAATTGATATCCTGCTTAACCAAATTGTCTACTTACAAGGTTTTATGGAGACATATTCAGGGGTCGTAGATTGGGATATTGTTGGTATTTATGTTGACACTGATAATAAACATTGTATTATGGCTGAGGATGTACATTTTGATGTGGTACATACTACTAACTTGGTGGTGGGTAGTACTAGGAGGCATTTCCAGTGTTTTGAGGTTGGGATCTTAGTGGTGGTATGTTATGTTGGGCATGTTGTCTTGGATTACCACCTTCTTTGTGAGCTAATATCAAACTACCAGGAGCACTGGTGTTCTGGTATGCTCCTTGTGAGTTACTATTGACACCTTTTTTATGTGGAGGAACATATTTTGGTGGTTTTTGTTCTTCGATGTCTAATTGTGTCATTTATCAATCTACCTCTTGAATTTCTTGTATCATCTGTTGTATCCTTAGAAGTCATTGTCTTTTCCATTCCAAATGTGCTTGCATTTCTAGATCGGACATACTATTAATGTACACAACAAAATGATCATCACACTCTCCCCCATTTTCCTCTTCTTGTTGTAGTGACAATATCCTATCATATTCCTCTTGCCTTCATCTTATTTCCTCCTCAGCTCAAGCTTTAAACTCCTCTTCCTATTGAGGATCCGATTGGAAATTTAGGACACTGTCAGTTAGATTATTTCTCTTAGGAGGTGTCGTATGATTTCCATTATCAACATGAAAAGGAGAGTTGAAGGTTGTGAAAGGCTTCTCCAATGTGTTCACATTATCTTTTGCATTCTTAGATATGGTTTCATCCTTGTTTGTGTTTCCCTTCCCATTGGGAGAGCCATGCTTGTTTGTCCACCTAACATTATTATTCTTAGGAATCTCCTGATGTAGGGATATTCTTTTATTCATATTGGATGATATGAAGTATATTTGATGTTCACTTCATCACTCATAATTTTTTTTTCAGATTTGCTACCTACTTGTCATAAGTAGGAAAATTATTTTCTTCCTAGCGGAGTGTTCACCTTCTTAATGCCTGAATTGAATCTATATTGGAAGGATCAGGTTTAGAATTGGCTTCCCCAATAGAGTTGCCAATTTTTTGGGTCTCAAAAATGCAGGTTACAAATCCTAAGAGGATGCTAGGCTCTATGATTAAACTTGCAATGTTCTTGAACCAACGAATGGAGGTAAACTATTTGGCTAATAACCCCCTGCACTTTAGGTTCTACTTGACCTAGGTGGGTAGAAATTTGTGATGGTGTAGATTATAGGAATGTGTGAATTGATGGATCTACCCACAGTGGCAAGTGGTGTGGGATAGATAGAAGTTTGCTAACTACTCCTACTCCTAATACTAAATTTGAAATGTGAATGTTTGAATAAGATTGTATGGAATTAAAATGAAATTGGTATGAGTAGTGATTGTTGGGCTAATGGATTCAACAGGTGAATGATATGTGACCTACGTATTGGCTATAGTTCTAATTATTTGGTACTTATACTTTTACACCTTATATATGCATGCAAGAATGTGATTGACAGAGTCTACTTATTGATCCAAATGATATTTTCTTGATTACTATGATTAATCAAAAGAATTTAATCCTTCCTTGAATGAGCTAGTTGACTGAGCCACACAAGAAAAAAAAATGTGCCTTGATAACTTGAAAATATCCTTGATATATCAATTTAAATAAGAAGGAAATGTCAACCTCAGAGACAATCTGATAATCTTATCATTTACCTAACTCTTCTTACTGATCCAAATGTTACTTCCAAGCTACTACAATCAATCAAAAGGATTATAATTATTTAATAGAAACCAATTAAATAGATCACACACAAAAAGAAAGTGAGACTTCATTAAACTGAAATATCAACTTGGATACACAGATTCAAATAACAGAGAAATAACAATGTGGAGACAATAAGATAATTGTTGAATTCAACAAACAGTAGACACCAAATATTTTTCTACCAAATTAAAACTTCTTCTCCATTATGTATATCTACAAATAGTATATGTACACATCTAAAAATGGTCACGGTTAATCAAACCTATTAATTAATTAAATATGAATTATTTAATTAATATTCTTAAGTCATCTACATATAAATAAATTTAATTATTTATTTATATTGTTCATTTTCCAATTCTGCTAATTTAATTAATTAAATAAAGTTTATTTAATTAATGCTATCTTCTTCTTAATTAATTAAATAGATTTTATAATTTATTTACATTAATTATCACAAGTTTAAATTCTAAATTTAAATGATATTCTTCTCTCCACATTTAATTAAATATTTTTGATATTTAATTAAAACACATTTCTAAATTTCTCACTCTTCCCACAAAATTAAATATTCTTAATATTTAATTAAAAGGCTTTTTCTATTCTCACATAATTAAATTTTATCAATATTTAATTAAAGCCTTTTCATATTTCTTTCACACATAATTGAATATTTAATTATGAGACAGCTTTCAATTTGTCTCTTCATTCTCCATCCATCTCTTAAAATTCCATCTTCTTTTTGAATTCTCGATCTCTCACCGTTAATTTTAACAGGTTTGAACTAGAGCGTCGATCTTGGCCAATCAAATTCCTACCTTCAAAAATCTATAAATACAACCCCCTTATGAGTGGAAAAGGACCCCCAAATCTAGAATTCATGCGCAATTACTATAGTTGCATTCAAACTAGCATATTAGCATAATCAGCATCATAGCATTTCAATTTCATAGCTTAATCTTTTAGTCATGCATATGCACTTTCATTAAATCTCATTCTCTTAAGTGATCGATTCAACAAAGTTGTTGTTTGCACAACTGAGAGCCGACATCTTTAATCAAATTCCTGAGAGATAGAGGACAATGGGATGAATTTGAAGAAGCTATTGTTTTAGAGTTTGCATTTATGCTTTCTTTAATTTAGTTTCTTTAATCTAATGTTTCATTAGTGTATGAGTTTAGATTCAATTTGATTTACACATTCTAACGTACACATTTTTGGCACCCACAGTGGGGCATCCCCTCGTATTAATCTTTTTCTTGCAGAAAATCTTATGTTTTTACAGGTGATGGACTGAAAAATTCACTTTGGTGCATACAATCCTCGGTTTAGCGCATCCACAGACTGTTTCGGCACATCCACAGATTGTTTTCGCACATCTTGGGACTGTTTTCGTGCATCCAGAGA
The DNA here is from genome assembly GCA_007115665.2 of Sequoiadendron giganteum. NCBI lineage: Eukaryota > Viridiplantae > Streptophyta > Pinopsida > Cupressales > Cupressaceae > Sequoiadendron > Sequoiadendron giganteum. Next base: position 632,119,386 of record CM021101.1, read on the forward strand.
TTGTTTTCGTGCATCCAGGAACTATTTTCATGCATCCAGAGACTATTTTCGTGCATCCAGACTCTATTTTAGCACATACACACCTTCTTTTAGTGCATCTGGGTTCTGTTTTAGTGCATACAAGCTTTGTTTTAGCGCATAGACCTCTGTTTTGTGATTTTACAGACAGTTTTTAAAAGAGCAATATCTTGGTCGTACGGAGATCTTTTTTGATGCTTTTTGTTTTGAAATGGGGTAGAATTTCATAAGCTATCCAATGGTATAGGTTTTTATTAGTTTTATTTGAGTTAAAATTATAAATTTCAAATCTAAAGTCAAATCACACTATAACTTGGTCTAATTTTTAGGATTTTTATGTTGAATGATTCATGTAACCCTTATACCTTCTTGTTTCTTGGTTTAATATAACATTTGGAGAGTTTTTGTAGGTTAGAGAATCAAAAAGAGAAGAGGAAACAAAGGAAAAGCTTCTTATGAAATCATCTTTCTATTGTATCAAGTGTTTTTAAACACTTTGGGAGCAATTATAATCTCATTCTTAAATTGTTGTCTAGATCTGACGTGACCATGGCCAGAGGTTTTATTGATGTATGGGGAATAAAATGAACCAATCCTAGAGTAGACACTTAAATCTGAATTAACCAATCCTAGGATAGTCACCAAACATAAATTTTCTATTGGTTAAAATGAATCCCATGTTTTTAGTGAAGCAACATCTTCACTTAGTATAGAGAATTTATCAATTTGGGATTTAAAATTGAACCATTATTTTTTGCTGTGATTGTGGGTAATAGGTTTATGCTCTCCCCTTAATTGGGTGATCAAAACACCAGACTTACCTTTTATTTTCTGCAATTTAATGCTTTACTACATCCTTTAGAAGACCCGCTCTTGTGGGAAAAAGTACTCACCCAAGAGTTACGACCTAAGTGGGAACACCTAAAGCCAAGGTTTCCAACCCACTTTAATCAAAAGAAGTTGTTGATGAAAATCCAACTTGACAGTAGTGCGCAGGATAACCATCCCCAAAACCTTTGTTCTAAAGGTTGGGAGGTCTCTCAAGGGAGTATATCTATTTGCCACACTGAACGGATACCCTTACTACGAACCATAGTGTAGAAAGCCAGCCATGTTAGTATCCAAACATCATCTTAATCATGGTGCAAGGGGAGGGAAGAATCTACCCCCAAGACACTCACCATATAGTCAGAACGGATTGTTTGCTCAAGGGATTCGGTATCCACTTCCGTCACTTTGAGTAATCACCTGGAAAAGACAAAAACACAGGTTCCTTCTAGGGGGTGACATGGCTGTGTGAGTCGACATGATTTTAAGCTGTGGGTTGTGATTACTATGATGACCTATTTGACAAATTAAGAGTGAGTCTGACTGATATGCTTATCTTGTTCCAAACCTATGGAAATCTCAAAGAACATACACTCTTTGTTTAGATTCTAGGAGTAACAAAACAACTATCTGCTTCTCTATGCTATATTTTTCACATTTAAATCAGACTAAGATCATCCAAAAACTTTAAAACATGGGTCATAGCGAAGAAAATCTTGTTCATAGGCTTTATGGAAATAGTTCAAATCAAGAGATAATAGAAGAAATGCTTCAAGAAGCTGAACAAGATCCACATTTTGTCTTAACTATGGAAAAAATCTTAGAGCAAAATAAATAAGGATATTTTCTTTTATTGGCAAAGCAAGGTGCCAAATTGCCCTCTGACTACAATATGGAGAAAATTAAAGAGAATCTTGAAAAGAAGGAAACTCCCTTAAACGATCTTAGTACTCTTACCCAGCAAGTAAGAGAACTCCAAAGGAAAATCAAGGAAATAAAAGGGGGCACAACTAAAAATTCCTTTGACAGAAATATGAATGTGACCCTTTCTCCTCCAAAAACAACATCAACCAAATTCAATGCTTCTAAATTTTTGCAAAGGTTAAAGGGGAAGCCCAAATCTAAGCCATCAAATAACATTGACCAATCCTGTCATGCCATGCATTTATCTTCATCCCCCATAATTCAAAATGAACCTCATGGTTCTTCCACCCAATTGACTGATCCCATTCAATTTCCTTCTTCTATCATATTCTCTACATCCAATGATTCATTTCAATCTACACATCTCGGTCAAAAAATTCTCTCCACTCCATCCCATGATACCAAAATTCTGCAAACCCTTCCAATATTTGATCAAGATCCCATATCTCAAGAATCATATGATGATCCCCTCCTTTCATTATTCACCCATGATAATCCTCTTCCATATCAAGAACAAGATATTCTTCCAAGTCCTTCCTCCACCCCATCTTATAAATCCATACCCTCTCATGACTCAATCACATCCTAGGAGCATGGCAATTCTTCCATCCTATCCAAAGCTTCCCTTCCATCTAATGATCAAGCTACTCCATCTCCTTCATCTAATGATTCTTTTCCATGTCAAGATCAAAGTATCCCATCAGCCTCATGTCAAGGGCTCATCACACCTCTTCAAGAAATGTCAACATCATTTGATCATATGGTTGAAAAAATTGACAATTTCTCCACCATAACTGTTGAAGACAATGATAAAAATCAATCCATCAATGAGCACTGTGAAGATATGTCTACCCCATCTGGTGATCAAATCAACATTCATCAAGAGCCATTTTTTAGTTTTGATCAAGACCCCTCCTGCAAAGATCTATTTCAAGGAGTGTTGACGATATTTGATCCTATTGACATAATCCAAAATCCTTCCACCAATGATTGTGTTGACAATGTCTCTACATCAACTAATGAGCTAGAGGACATATCTCAAGAATTTATTCCAAAGCGTGATCAATATCTTTCACCAATGTCTAGCAATGATCCTTTCCAAAATATATGGACATCCTTTGACCTCATGACATTTGAGAAACTTCCTATGCCTAATGAAGATATCCAAGAAAGCAATCCATTCTTTGAAATTGACCCATGTCAAGAACTTCATCCAAAGCATGTCGAAAGCAATTCCGAAATCATCCGAGATCAAGAATATGTATCTCCAAGATACTACAATGATATAATAGACACTCTCCTATCCATACAAGATGACCATGTCCATATAGCACATACTCATCCATCTACCCATGAGATGCTTTCTTTGGATGGACACATAGATGATCTTCATTCAAAACAAGAGTCCCCTACTCTTAACATTTGTACACATGATCAAGAAATAGAAAAATCTAGAGACATGTCAGAAACGGGTCATGAAGAATTCTACAGAAGTGGTGAATCAGAAACATCATGTGAAAGCATATCAAGAATCAATCATGAGGAAGAATTTTATGTGGACAATGAATCATCAACACTTCTTGAAGAAATAGTACAATCTGATATTTCACAAGATCAAGCTAAGGATATCAATCAGGCATTTATCCCACAGATAAAGGATCCTATCACTTATAAATTTGGATCACTCACCTTTATAAGGGAAAATCATCTTATCAATAAAGGAGCTATCACCTTTGAAGATCCACCATAGAGCAGACAAGGAGCAACACCTTATTTCCAAGGGAAATCATATCCTTTCACAAATAAAATGTTTCAACAAATAAATTATCAAGGCAAAGGATTAGGCCTACATGAATAGGGTATCCTAGAACTAGTACATATTATTGAAAATCCTAAGAATCAAGGCCTTGGTTACTCAACAATCAAGGGATATGAACATATCAGTAATACTTCCACAAAACTAGGGGCAACTTCATCTCAAGCAAACGTCAACATAGGGAGCACGGAGAATCCTTATGATGAAACCAATGTCAATACTACAAGCCATCACATCATGAATCTTCATCCACCCATCACCCCATCCATGAATTGGGACCAAGGTCAAAAGAAAGACTTGAATCAAAGCATGAAGAATGTTATCAAGGAAAAAGAAGCTAAAGAGCATATAGGACAAATCAAATACATATGGATGCCAAAGAATACAAAGAAAAATCATCCCTATCAAACTCCATTAGTCAAAGAAACTATGGGGAAAAATCAAAAAGGGAAAAGTATCCATCAAAGATGTCAACAAAGGAAAAAGCAGGCTTCTCAAGCAATGTACAATGTCTATCAAGCAGTTGGTCCAAATTCCATGTAGACTTCCATATCCACCCATTATTGCTCGTATTCCCAATTTTGGAGATTCAAAGGTTCCAAACTATCAACCAATCCATCTTTTACTCCTAAACACACTCCATCCATGCCTCCATGCATGATATCCAATTCTCACATTAACCATGTATTGGCAGCAACCCTTCATCATAAGGATTTAGAAGGCACTCTATCACGATGTGTGCATAAAGATAAGGTTAACTCAGGTATCAGCAAAGTAGATTAGAGATCTCAAAAGCTGCATTCAAGTGCACGTATCTTGGCAAAACAACTTCTTCAAGCAGGATACCGATGGCACATTATGAGAAAAACATCAACATCAACACCACCAGGTGGTTCAACATCAGCTTAAAATCTCTCAGAAAATACAAAAAAGTCAGAAAAATGTCCTGAAAAAATCGTTGCCTTGATGAAAACCTGGCAAACAGGCATCTTGGTGACAACAAAAAAATCAAAAATACAAAAATCCAAAAAAATCAGAAAAAGGATTGAAAAACAGTAAAGAAAAAAATTGTCCTCTAGTGAAAACCCCTATGGTGGAGCTTTGGACAAGTACCATGATGAAAACCTGGCAAATAGATGTCGTGTAGAATCGAGCATCTATGTGCGCCAATTCAAGAGAAAGCATCTTATCATAAATCCAACATTCCAACCATATCATTCATTCATCCATGAATCGTTTATCTATCCCATTACCATCTATTTACATTATCTTGATCTCGACAAAGTTTGGTAAACACTTTACACTTGTTTATGGTAAATATCTTGACATGGGTCATTTTCATTGATCCTATCCAATCCAAACATTATCTGAGCCTTGGAGCACTATCTGAATGAGCATTCCTCTATTCGAACACCTTATCTTGTCACAAGATAATCCTTGGCATCCTTTGCATGCTTACAGTATCTATCCATACACCTATTCAAGAATCCACCCATGGCCATTCCATACATTGCTAGACATTGGGGGCAAATGTTTACATCTTACTTTAGGAATGAATCTTGATATATATCCTCCAACTTATGTGGTGATCTGAATATTGGAAAATGTAAAATCAAATTGGTCAAGCATTTGTGAGCCAAAAGATCCAAATCACTAGCCCATGGCATATGTTGACAGGAAGACGCTCCTTATCAAGTTTTATCTTTTGTTGAACATCAATCTGAAACAATTCATATCAGTCACATCTAACTTGCGTGTCAGTGTCACATCAAATCATCAAAATAATTTTGTTCCAAATCAAGCTTCATCAATCTTGATCAATCAAATCCAATCAATTATCACCTTGTTTGACTTAACACACTTAGTCAAATTTTCATCTTATGAATGAGTTTACTCTAGGATAACACAACTTCCTTGGGTTTACAAGTTCATTATCATCTTTGTTTGGCTTAACACACTTAGTCAAACTATCAATCCATCAATCTGATCAATCAACCTTAGCTTGATTTTCAACAAAATTTCAAAACAGAGCACTAATATCATCATGCAGTTCACTTCTGGGAGCTTTTCTAGCAGTAGTCGGCAGCATATGTCTAGAATTAGAATATCAGAAGGCAACAAACTTTGTCCAATCAAACCGAATCTTCATGACTATTTTGACAGATGTTTAAAAAAAAAATAAAAAAAATTGGATGATCTTAATCTGAATAAAATGAATGGAAAACTTAAAGCAATAAGTTGCAAATTGTTGTTTTGATATTTGATGACATCATATCTTTGGAGTGGTTCAATGATGTACTGAACTAGAATCAAAAGGAAGAAGTATGATTTTTATTTTCTTGTTGTCTATAAGTTAATCATTAGTATTATGCAAATTGGTCGTGGGACATGCTCTACAACGTATCATTGATGACATTTCAGAATTTGCATAGGAAAATGGTTAACTTTTGTCTGTTTATGCAAGCAATACTCAGGTCATCTTGGTTCAATTATACCTCGATGCTTGTATTAACTTGCTACATCAAACATTATGAAAGCAGTATTCAGGTCATCATTGGTGCTAACATACCCTTTGATGCTTGTACTAACTTTCAACATATCAAAAGGCTCAATGATGATAACTAAACATAGCAGGAAATGGCAACAAGGAGAATGGTTCATTATTTCATTTAGGATTACATAATGCATTATTAATTTTTAGGACTGCATAATTCATTTGCATTTTGAGGGCCTTTTTAAATATATTTTTGAGGGTTGACCACATTCTTGAATACCTTTTTCAGACAACGGTTGAGTATGACTAGACTTTCGTTACTTCTCATTTTCATTATCCTACATTTCACATCATTTTTCATTATCATTATCATTACACTTGCATACTTACATAATCATTTCATTTCATTATCATATCCATCACATCTCATCTATATCATCTCAATCATTTCATCCAATCATTTCTTCCAATCTCATCTTATCAATCAATTTAATCTAGCACAAATCATTTAATCATACCTTTTTTCTTGTTCCTAGCCTTACTGCAAGCCTCGATCGTCATCATCATCATCGGGATGTATCCTTCCCTAATCAACAACACTATCAATATCATCAAGCAAGTTCAAATCAAATTCTATTTGTTTTTCATATCGCATGGAAACAAATTTAACAGTCATCATGACTCAATTTGACTTTCAAACAAGAAAGCAAATCAAATTACTATTTTTTTTTGATATCGCATGGAAACAAATTTAATAGTCATCGTGACTCAATATCTATCTATTTGTTTTTCATATTGCATAGAAGGAAATTTATCAATCAAATCTACTATTTGTTTTTCATATCACATGGAAGCAAATTTAGCATTCAATTTCATCTACTATTTGTTTTTCATATCACATGGAAGCAAATTTATCAATCAAATCAAATCTACTATTTGTTTTTCATATCACATGGAAGCAGATTTATCAATCAAAAAGCATCATCAATCGGGGCAGAATCAAAGTTCTTCATCTTCATATCAATCTTTCAATAGGGGTTTTCATCAAATCATCTTTATCAGTAGATGAATCAGATAACAAATCAGTAAAAATTTCCAAAAATCATCTTTATCTGATTCATCACTCAAGGGGGCATATAGCATTGTTACTTTCAAAAATCTGGGGCAAAATTCTTTGAAGCAATGTGTAAAACACATCACTTCAAAGAGGGGAAAAATGTACACATCTAAAAATGGTCATGGTTAATCGAACCCGTTAATTAATTAAATATGAATTATTTAATTAATATTCTTAAGTCATCTACATATAAATAAATTTAATTATTTATTTATATTGTTCATTTTCCAATTCTGCTAATTTAATTAATTAAATAAAGTTTATTTAATTAATGCTATCTTCTTCTTAATTAATTAAATAGATTTTACAATTTATTTACATTAATTATCACAAGTTTAAATTCTAAATTTAAATGATATTCTTCTCTCCACATTTAATTAAATATTTTTGATATTTAGTTAAAACATATTTCCAAATTTCTCACTCTTCCCACAAAATTAAATATTCTTAATATTTAATTAAAAGGATTTTTCTATTCTCTCATAATTAAATATTTTCAATATTTAATTAAAGCCTTTTCATATATCTTTTACACATAATTGAATATTTATTTATTTAATTATGAGAGACACCTTTCAATTTGTCTCTTCATTCTCCATCTGTCTCTTAAAATTCCATCTTCTTTTCGAATTCTCGATCTCTCACCATTCATTTTAACAGGTTTGAACTAGAGCGTCGATCTTGGCCAATCAAATTCCTACCTTCAAAAATCTATAAATACAACCCTCTTATGAATGGAAAAGGACCCCCAAATCTAGAAATCATGCGCAATTACTATAGTTGCATTCAAACCAGCATATTAGCATAATCAACATCATAGCATTTCAATTTCATAGCTTAATCTTTTAGTCATGCATATGCACTTTCATTAAATCTCATTCTCTTAAGTGATCATTTCAACAAAGCTATTGTTTGCACAACTAAGAGCTAGTATCTTTAATCAAATTCCTGAGAGATAGAGGACAATAGGACAAATTTGAAGAAGCTGTTGTTTTAGAGTTTGCGTTTATGCTTTCTTTAATTTAGTTTCTTTAATCTAATGTTTCATTGGTGTATTAGTTTAGATTCAATTTGATTTACACATTCTGACGTACACAGTATACATTATGAGAAAGTTAATGAATAGATGAGCAAGATTTTGCAATCTATCTTCTTACTATGCCTACTCTAAAATAAAAGTATTGTGATGATCCTTTCAATCATCAAGAGTTCAACTTAAATATCAATATCATGAAGGGGACATGCCTCTTCATTAAATTCTATTGAGATTAACAAAAATTAAACACAAAGATTAAGCTCTAGTTAACCATAGATGGACTTTTTTCATGTGATCTAGGTAATCCTATCTTTCGTGAGTAAATTAGCATCTTCTACAATGTTTCTTGCAGCTATCTCCATGGTTACCATCTTCTCAAGGTGCTCACAAGTATCACCTAATGTTGAGTCCTCATTCCTAGCCACTTCCAAATCTTTTTGAAATATCGACTTGCACTCCTCTATCCATCCATCCCTATTCTCTTTCTCTCCTCCTTCTTTGAACAATGAAGGAACTCCCTCTTTTGCAAAATCCATGAGTTCCTTTGTATCTATTTGAAGCTCATCATGATACTCTCTGTGTTTCCTCTATATATATGCAGTAGTTGTTATAGTTCCATTGTTAGAAGGATCTTTCTTTTGTGCTTCTTGGATATTTTTCATGAATTCAGTCACTCACCCTTTTATGCTCTTGAACTACAACATGACTTTGATAATGAGTTCCCCATAACATGTTCATCCAGATTATCAAGTAGTGTGCCTTTTTTGTATTATTGTAGAGAGTGCCTCATATATTTCCTTGGCCACATGTGCTTCCTCTTGTTTTCCTTTTGACTGAGAGCTCTCCCCCTGTGTCAATAACTTAGTGTCCTTCAAAAATTCATTTTCTCTCAATACTCTTTCATTACTATTCTTGTACATATACCTCTCTTTTATCAACATTTGAATTTTTTCTTTATTCAACTTGGCCACATTGATGCCAATGTCATCTATAGCTACAGGATCAACTTCACCCACCTTCAGTGTCATCACATGTCCAAATTCCTTTTTTGTGTCTATGATCACAAACTTGTTTGGAGGATATAGAGCCCAAATCATGAGATAATTCTCATCAGGATTATATTTTGATCCTATGTACACTTTTATGACTCCTTCAGGACTGATTTTGTGAGTAGTAGTACTATTATGAAAAAAAATGTCAAAAAAAAGAGTTGAATTTAAATCCAAACAAGGAAAGATCATCACACTACATTCCTCCAATAATTTCCTTCCTTTCTCCAAAGTCATATATCTTATCTCATTATCCACCTCTAGCCTCAAAATATTCAAAAATTGGGTCTCATTACTTGGTGTGACACTTGGAACAGATTCTCTTATTGCTTTACCCTCTTGTTTGTACATGAATGATCTGAATTGAAGTGATTTTATAAATTCATTATCATAAATTAAAGATCTAGAGGCAAACTGCCTTGTATCTGCATTAGATACTTCATCAAATTTTGGTTCTCTATTGGAGGTTTGATACTATTCAATTTTGGTCTTAGATATCTTTTCATTATGACCTTGATGTTCCTTTTCAGTAGTGGCTTATTCACTTCCAGAGGATAACATGTCTGCCTCTTCTATCTCTAGTTGTTGCTCAATCCTCCTATTATACTCATCGATGGCTAATTCAACCTCCCTTTCTTCCATATTTCGAATTATATCATCTTTTAGGTAAGGTATATATTCATATCCACCCAAATTCACTTTCTTTCTAGCAAGATCAATGTATCCTTTAGGATCAAATCCCTTTCTAGGGGTGGCTCTTTTCAAATTGAACTATAATAGTTTATCTAGAATTGAATCATACCCCTCATTTGATAACACATTAAAATACCCAAAGCATAGAGTAATTGGCATAAATGATTATTTTTCATAGGCATTTAAGTTCATAACACTTGAATAGTCCATTTTCCTAACAATTTCCAAGTATGCAATTCTATTTGGCACTATTTTTGGCAAGAGAAAGGGTGTGTATCCTCAAAACCATATACTTTGATCATGGTGGCATCAATATAATAGTATCAGTCACCCCAATTATGCTCAACTATCACAAGTTCACTAAAATCTCTAGGCCTGATAAATATTTTGATCTCATCAGTTAAGGAATACTCATAGGGGTGATTAAAAATCTCTAGGCCTAATAAATCTTTTGATCTCATCAGTTAAGGAATCCATACAATGTTTGAACACAATTCTCCTCAAAAAGAACATAGTTAGAATTCAAGAGCCTGATGTCCCAAACAACAGTCCACAATTGTATTAGCAATGGTTGGCCCTCCTTGTCACATTGTATAATTTTTAGTTCCTCAGGCCACATCCCTATCTCCTTACCATAATATAATATCAAGTGCATAAGAATGGAATAATGTTTCAAATGTAATGTAGGAGACCCATTTTTGATAGCAATCAGTCTCGAGTCAATATCCTTGGTGATGTAAGAGGCATAATCAAATATTTTGGCATTATGGCATTGAACATTTTCCATAATCACCATTGGCCCCATCATCATGAATTTAGAAGCCTCTGTCCCCAATAACTGACACACTGAGAGATATGTGTACTTCAAATAAGGTTCGAATAAATCAACATGAAAAGGAGGCCCATCATTATATTCCAATGGGACAAGGTTTCCCTCTTTTATTGGTTTATGCAATGGAAATCTCCACCCTTTGTAGGTTGTGTCCATTCTCCAGTATTCATTTTACAACTCCTCATACACAATTGGTTCATTGCATGTGCTACTTAGGTTAAAAACCTCTAAGATTATAGTCTTGGACAAATATATGAATGGTCTTCCTTATAAATCATAGATATATTTTAAGCCAGGGTTGTAATTCTTAGCCAACAGTTTCATTAATTCAACATTCACAAATAGATTAGGGGCAACCAATTTTCCCAAATCAAGGTTCAGTGGATTACATACTGGTTCAAACCTATTTCTTCGATGACAGTGAAACATAAAAAACTCATATCCCCTAACAGAGGTCCAAACATCTCCTATATGTTTACATTTTTCCTCAAAATTTTCTATGTCAGCCCTCAATTGTGTAGACCTCCTAGTTCTCAGTCCTGACTCAGGCAATTGATCGATGAGGTCTTGGTTGAACTTCCTTTCTATTGATTTAGGCTTGTCCCCTGTTTTAGTTTGTTGTTTCTTGCCTTTTCTTAGACTACCCTCACCATGTTGCTTTCTACATTTGGTCTTTCTAAAACTTGAGCCTTCCATTTTCAATTCTTCTATTGAGAATTTTATAATTTGTAGAGGAGTTTATGGACTTACTTGTGAATTACCGATCACACTATTCTCCTTGAATTTTTCTTAGCCTTTCGTGCTTGCTTGTTGTAGTTCCTGATTATTCCTTTTGTTTTTAATTTATGTTGATCATGAATGTTCATATAGATTTCATTAATTTGGCCATTAATGTCTACCCCTAGAATTGAATGCAATCTCAAAATTCAAATTGTCAGAGTGACGCAAAATATTGCATCGGTGAGACCCTCTTTGTCTTGGGTCGAGTTGTGTTTTTCATTTGGCATCGTCTTTGTTTATATTCTTTGGATCGATTGCCAAGATATAATTGAATTTCTCTTTGATTGTAAATATCCCTTTAGTTCTCAAATCAACAGGACCATTTGATAATTTTACTAACGTTGAGCAACAACATTTTCTATTTTTCTTCTGCTTATATCACTTCGAGGAGAAAATTGGAAAGTTCTACCGATGTTAAGACAATCTAGTTTACTCAAAATTTTATTTGTTCATCACCCAGTGTCTTTCCAATAAGTATCGCTCATTCTTTACTACCATCAGGTTGACATGAGCCATCACCAGGAGAATGAGATGCTTTTCCAATGTGTTGTGGTCTCCCTGATAAGTTTCCTTTTACTATCTTTTCAGCATGGAAGGGTCGGCAATAATTTCCTCAAAATAATTTTCATCGGTGTGAACTTCATTATCAGAGAGACCCGAGGCTTTCAATCCACTAATACATGTCTCCTTGATATGTTTCTTTGATTGCCTTATCCATTCAATTGAATTGGCCAAACTCTCCTCAAGACTTCCTCCATCGGTATGACTTATAAGATCGATGAGATCTAAGGATTTTGAGACATTGATATATGTATTCCCAACATAAAATCCTTTTAGATTTATCGATAAGAGTAAATGTGTCTTTTATTGATGGAGTACCTATCGGTGTGACTTCTGAGCTTGTTATGACTTGATAATTTTGTTCTGACTACTTTTCTCATGTCGATAGACCTATATCGGTGGAACATGGTAGAGCTTTTAAAATTTTCCATAGTTGTGCTCATTCTTGTTTCCTTGGTGTTTGGCACGACTGGTTTGCCTTGGGGTTTGGGGTTTTAGCCATAAAAATCTTTGCTTTTGGGATTTTTCTTTGTTTTGGTTTGGACATTCTAATCCTACGTTGACCTATTTTTCCAAGTTACCAATTGCACAAGTCATGGTTTGTGCCTTTTAAGTTGTTCATGTTATCGGCCCTATTTACCTAGCCTGACGGTCCCCTTTTTATGAATAACAATTATTGCATGTGAAGGTTTTTTGACTATAAAATGGATAGGTCGGATCCTGATTGTTCCTTGCTAGCCTCACAAGAATTTTCAATGACATCAAAAATATGCTACAAGGTGTGCAAAATGTTGTCACATGTCATCTATGGTCATGGGGTCCAGTCCTTGTTTGCATGTTGATTAATAAAGGATATATGATTAATGGCTGTCATGTAACGATGTATCATGGTTATTCCTCGCTGACCTCGCATAATTAAAACAAAATTTTTAATAATGCTGCGAGGTGTGCAAATAAGTGATGCATGGATGCCAATGCTAGGCATGATGTGATCAGGGTGGGACCCGCTCATTGCTGAGGTGGTGTCTCGTATGTGAGTTTTCATTCAGCTAGGATTTGGTGGATGAACATGGCATTTTAAAGCCACATTGAATCGATTTGAGTCACTCTTTCTTTCCTGTGTGGATTGAGATTAATGGCCGGTATTCAAAATGAGTTAGTGTTGTCCGATATCTGTTGTTTCTCACATGAGTGAATAGTAATGACTTGGAGTTTAGACTGTGCCACAAAATTTAATGCTAAAAGTTCCCTAAATTGCTATTTTTGTGCACAAATCTGCACTCAAGAAGAATTTCTAGGTACCAAGCGACACAAAAAAATTTCTTTAAAGTCTAACATAACTACCATTAAAATTCTCTGGAATAAAAACCGTAAGTAATGTATACACCATGTTCTCCATCTTTTGAAAATCTTGTTGATTTCTTGAGGGAAAGTGTAAATTGCTTTTTGCTTTGTTTTAAAAGCTCGCCCTAGTTCATTTTCTTTAAAATTGTTTTAAATATTGCATAAATAATTGCCAATACCTTTTAAACTATGAAACTACTATGTTTAAGTCTATAAGCTAGAGGCTAAACCACATAAAATTTTTGGTATATCAAAACCCTAGCTTGAATCATAATCTTTCTTCTACAAATGGCAACCAAAGCCCAAAGTTCTGACTCTAAAAATCGATATAGGTACTTTTCTTAGGATTTCATAGACTTATTAAAACCCTCTACTAATAAAAAACTTGAGGGAAATTTTTTTTTTTTATGGGCACCAAGTTTTGGAAGGGTTAATTGATAAAGAATGTGCAATTCGAGATGTTGAGGTGTTGTATACAGGTTGGCAGTTGTTTTCTAATTGGTTTTGGAATAGGAATTTGTGTGCTCATCTATGCAACCCTTGGAGGTTGGACCTCGACAAGCTGGTGGTACTAAATGTCTATCTGTATGTTGAATTGTTAAGAGATGATGTAGCAAGGTACGACCCTATAACCAAAGTTGTCAGGACATATGATGGTGTGGAAATGGTTAAAATAACCAAGGAGGAGATTGCAGGAATTTTTGATCTGCTCGAATGGAATAAGGATATGGTTCGTATTGACCTTAGGGCCTTTAGAGAAGAGTATAGAAATACTAAGGGTTTATTTAGGACTTCTCTATTAAAACCTCATTTGGCAACCATAGGAACTGGAAAAAAATAAGAAGAGGATAGTGATTGGCAAAAATGAGCCAGAACCTTTTCCCATAAACTATATTTGCAATTATTTTAGGAAGATTGTTTGTTCCTTGTGTAAGGTTCTTGGTATTAGTATAGATAATACCTTGCCTACTTATGCCATGTACATGGCTATGAATCTTCAACATCTAGCTTTCAGTGTGGTATATGATTTCAAAACCTATCTGGCAGATAAAATGCAAGAGAGTTGAGTAACTCTAAAAGAAGGAAAAACAATGGTTGGTTTTAAGTGGAGTTCTCTATTGATGCACATTTTTTTGTATAAGGAAGAGAGAATTTTTGGGTAAAACATGGAATTGAAAAAGAAAGAGGATAATATTGACATGCCTATCCAATACTGGACCAAAATTCTAGATAGGCATGACCATGAATTTTACTATGTGGTGTTTCATATTGTTTTTGGGTCAAGATTGAGAAGATCCTTGGTCTATGATCCACCTAGAATTCCAATGGAAATTCATGATTTCTTAAGGCCAATGGAGAGGAGGCTAGAGTTAAATTTGACACATAACTGGGAAGATATCATGCCTTACTATAATACAACCATTTTTGGGGTATATGGCACTATTTTCAACCCGTTTGTTTTACCAAGGGATGTGCCTCTAAGAATTGGATTCATATAAATCATGAGACAGTTGGGATGTGCTCAAATGGAACACTTGCCAACAAAAAAAAACAAAAGATCTTTCTTTCTTGAGTATACAAATTTTGTTGATTTTGTCATGGAAAAAGGGGAATGGAAAGATTTGGGGACACTACTTGACCTTTATGGTTTAAACACTATGCACGCAAGGAACCATGATCTTGAGGGTTTCATTTGTCAAATGAAACCAAAGCACAGGACAAACGTATACATTCTCAACTTCTACTTCCCTGAGGATATCATAAGAAACATCCTTGATTTGTAGGTGTGGGAGGAAAGGAAAGAAACACATGTTTCCTTTACCAAGATGCTGGAGAAGAAGAAGAAAAAGAACCCTGCATATAATCCCATGCCAAATATCACTAGTGAGTTGAATAGGGCCACACATTCTATTGACAATTTTGAGAGCACGGTAGGGGTCTTGAAGGCTGAACAAATAGTTGAGGTTAAAGGAAAGTCACTAGCTATTGAAGAATATCTTGATGTAGTATTGGAGGAAAGACTTTCTTACCAGCCTCCACAAAAGGTTAGGGTATACTTTAGGAACAAGGGAACAACAACTAAAAAGAAAACCATGCCACCTCCTATTATTTCAAAAGATTCTGAGATATTCTCTCATAAGAAATCAATGCCACTAGCTTCAAGGCAATTGTTGCAGAATTTTTTTGAGCTACACTATCCCCTGAGGGCCCCTTCTCCAGTAAAACCACCACCACCCAAGAGATAGAGTATTGAAAAGTCCAAAGTGATTGACTATCCTGATACAAATGATGAAGAGATCATGGTGACCCTTGATGACATGCAACAAGGAATGCCATTTTTTCCACAAGGTGTTGCATCAAGTTCTTGGAAAATTGCTTTAAGGCTTGAAAAAGATGAAATAAGGGGAATAACCAATACTAATGACTTAAGGATGGAAGCCTGCAGAGAATTCATGAGGGATGATTATTTTGTTAAAAAAAATGCATTTAAATATTTTGTGTGGAGGGCACATGTTCCAGTGTATGCTGAGAAGGTAGCTCAAGAAAGGAGTTTGCATTTGGAGCTTCTAGAGAAATTTATTCAATCCAGTGTCTTTAAAAAAATGAGGGAAACCTTCAAGGAGATGAAACCAGAGCAAGGTAAGGCATTGGTGCAAAAGAGTGGAGTATTATTGCTCCCAGAATGGGATATTGTTGATGTTGTGGTATTCGATACAATAAGAAGGGCCAATAGGCCACTTCTTGAAATTGAGGAGGAAGCTACATTGGAACTTAAAGGGTCAGGCTTTAGTGAAGAATGGGATGCCTTAGAAATTCGGTCATTGTCTACTGGGTCCAAGAAGCCAATTGTTGTAGAGCCAGCTGATTTAAGTGGTCACTTGGTTGTGAGAGGAGTTGCTGACACTCTAGCATTGGAGGTAGAAAATATGGAAGTGAATTTTGCCAAGTTCACTAGAGAAACTATTGAGGATTTGACCAAGGAAAGAGACACTTTTGGGGGCTAGTATAATGGTCTCATTATTGATTACAATAGGAGTCAACAAAAGGTTGTAAAAATAGAAACTATGCTGGCATTATTGAAGAAGGAAATGGAGGTGGGGAATTCTCAAGGACAAGCTAGTTCTAACCATAATGTTCCTGATCCACCAATGGAGCTACCTCAACCTCCCTCACAAAAAAAATCCTTAGCAATAGTTCCATATAATATGGGACAGGTGCCCATTACAATTGAAAGGGAAAATAGCCCAAGAGGAGGACTTTGAAGGGAAAAATTAATCCACCAAGTTGAGAAGCATAAATAATTGTTGCAATAGTCTGAGGAATCAATGTTGAAAATGAATTCAGTAATTGTAGATATTTTATTGAGACACTTGAATAGAAAAGTCTAGGGAAAATTAAATAGTGTCCATGCAAGTTATATTTTAATTTTGCAAGCAATCAAAATTTTCCCAAGAGATAAAGAGTTAGCCACCCCATTGCTGGGTAGGTGGAGTCCTAGAGATGAGCAATTAATGTTCATGGTAGTAGGAGCAAAGCATCAGAAGGATAAGTATCCCAAGGTTATGCCAACTTATCAATTTGTTAATGAGATTGTGAAGAAAATGTTCTAGGGATATGTTGCTCCTATGGAAATGAAGATCAAAGAATCGAAGGTCAATAATGATGAAGTAGAACTTACACCATTACTAGAAATCTAGAGTAACTATGATGAGGTAAAGCCTTTGCAGGCTTGGAAGGACCAAATGATTGATATCATGACAACCTAAACAAATGAGATATGCATGAACATTGATATTTTTATGCTAAATGATACACTTGAGAAACTAACCTTTGTTATTAGTTTCTTAGCAGATTTTGATATGGAAGCTACTTTATTGATAGTGAAATATGCACCATATAGAGAAAATATTGATGAGGTTGACGCCTTTAAGTGGCCATCTAAAGCAAAATTGGAATTATGGAAGATGGCATTCACTAATTATTTTTGGATATGAGCACCAAGATGGAGAGTATGAATTGGTCAAGTATATTACAAGTCTGACCTCAGAATTTACAATTGAATATGCACATACCTCTCCCATCTCAATGTGTAGATTATTGATGTGGATTTTTTCTGAGGTGGATAAAGTTTTGTAATGGTTAAAGATGATTTTCCTTCTAATAGGTTGCCTTTTGGAAGGCGATTTTCCTTCCCCACGGTAATTGAAATAAATTTTGTCTTATATGTATTCCCTCCTATTTCAAAGCACAAATATAACTGTAGAAGGGAATATCAGTCCAATCAAATGTGGAAATGTGTATTGTATGGCCTAAAGCTTCTTTTTCTCCCTTATTATATAAAATGGAATTTTGGCCAATATATAGGGTCTTTTGTTGAATCCGGGATTTGAGAGTACAAAATTTGTAATACAAAGAGTATGAACATTGAGTCCATATTTTAAAGTTTAGAGTCAGATAGGAAAATTTCATCAATTATGGGGTTCTTAAGCATGTTTGTGTCGAATATGACAATATTTTGACTCTATTTTCTCTCCAATTGTGATACCCGACATGAATTATTAATGAAATATTTGTGAAAGACCAACTTCGTTGATTTTCATTGTTATATACTATGAATTATACTATAATTGTGGCTTTGGTTCAAATGATCAGTTAAATGCTTTGATTATTGTGTAATTTCATGTAGATTGGCAACTAGATTTATAAGTAGTAATAGATTTTTGGTTTAAATACATGTATTGTAATGCAATTCATATAGATTTTAACTGTTTAAGATGAAATTTTCCTTATAGTTCAATTATTTCTCATTTGACTCTGTGCTTTAGGATTTGGCACTGATACTGAAGTAGTGGTTGTATTTCTCACATCTTTTGCATTTTATTTTAGAACATCTATTCATAATAATCTTCATATCAACCTATCTTTGTTATGTTTGAAGTTCTCTACTAATATGAGCTAGATCTTTGAAGGAAATTTCTTGAAGGATTTTATCTATTTAGTGTTGATGGGGAACTTATATGTTGTTATGCAATGTGTATTTGAATTTGTTTAGTTATTTATAGGAGGCACATTGTGAGATCACCCTCCTGGGTCTTGAAGATCCCAAAGTGTAGGAGAGTAAACATTATTTCTTTTTCTTGTTAAGTTGGTCAATCGTTTCCTAGGCTTTCATCATTAAACATGGAAAATTCATAGAAGTTTTGAGGAATCCGATTGGGTTTTAAAAAACACCAATATATTGGTGACTCTACTAGGGACCTATCAAATTCAAATTATCTAGTGCAGATCTGGTATAGCCAGAGTCAATTATTATAGTATTCTTCGTTGTGGAAGAATAATTGGTTAAAACTTTGATTATCTTTGTCTTATTTAGTACATGAGTCTCATCCTAGTCTTGTCTTTGTCAGCGTATCGGGTAATGTTTAGGATCTTGTCAAAAGTCATGAGTGCAAAAGTGAAGTGCAACCACTTCATAGTTCCCAACATCTTGGGTGGCAACTCTGATATCTCGAACACTGGTATTCATATAAATTCTAAAAGGCAATGTGCAAAGAAGGATCCTTGTGCACCAATAACCATGAAGAAGACTAGGAGTTATTCAAAGAAAAACCAAAAACCATTGCTAGAACTCAAACCTGGAAAAGATAAGCAGCCTCTGTGGGTGAAGAAAGACAACACTCCAGGTAAAGACAAAACACTAGGTAAGCCAGTTACATCCCCTGCTCTTTCATCTCCTACTTTAAATGTTGAAGTAAATAGTGTTGGTATCAGTGAGGATTCGTTAGAGGTTGTTGTCTCTAATGTGGATCATGGAAGTTTTTATGTCGAGAATTTTTTTGACACCAAATATAATATATCTAGACAAGAGGATAGGTGGGGTTTCTAGGAACAAGATAAATAGTTTACAAAAGCCATGACACCTGGTGCTATGTCCATTTTTAATGGAAAAAACTTCAAAACATGAGGAGCATCTCCTAATGAAGAGGCACCTCTCCTCAAGATGAAGATCAAGTAGATCAACCTTATTATACTTCTGCCCCAAGTGAGGCAGGAGATATCCTTGAAAATGAAGTTGATATAGATAAGGATATGCAAGCTTGGGTTGAAAAAGAGAAAAGGCTACATGAGGTGGATGATAATAGGGAGAAGAAGAGAAAAGAGACTCTAGAAATATTCTGAGACAAGAAGCTCGAGAGGAACACTTAGAAGCTCAAGGTAGAGAGGATGAGAGAAGATGATGTGAAGAAAAAGGCCTTTGAATAAAATGTGTCTAAGACAGCTACTGAAAGGGCCCATGAGATTCCAAAGGTAACAATTTACATGGGGACCTTTGCTGCAACCACATACACCTCTTTTATTCTAGTCACTAAGACTTCTGACCCACTTGTTGGAGCCAAGAATACAACCTTTTTTGATCATGGGAATGCTCCCATGTACTAATCTAAGAAAACTTCTTACAATTCTTTCAACCCTAGAACCAACACTAATGCCAATATTGAAACCAATTATTATGTTGATAAATGAGTTAAGTTTGATCCCAAACCGTTGGATGCACCCCCAAATCTTGAATTATCATTGTTACAATTGATAAATTATCAATTTCAGGAAGAATTGGGGAAGACATAGATAAAAGATGCAAATGTCGAGATGGCAAGAAAAATCAGTATCCTTAAAATGTTTGTGCCTACCAACAAGGCATCTAGTTCTAGAAAAAATGATGGAGGGTCTCAAAATAAGAATTATGTAAAGCATACCCCCAAAGTGGGTGGTGGTGGCAACCAAGGTGGCAGAGGTGGAGGTGGTCATAAGAATGATAGTTCCTACTCAGGTGATGAGGAAGGGAATAGTAAGAAGAAGGGAAGTGATGGTGGTAATGGAAAGGATAAAAAGGGAAATCAGTCAGATGATAAGAAGGTTGATGAGAAGGGGGATGCCCATAGAGATAGACATGCTAGGGGCCTACCCTAGGTTGATAGATATAGAAAACTATTTTTTGACAACATTAGGGGGTATCCAAATCTAGTCCTTGATAATGCACAAAAGCATCTTCCCAAGTTCACTGGTAATAATGCCTTTAGTGGTGAAGATAACTTGAAGGCTTTTTAGAGTTTTGTTGAAGACTTTGAATTATGGGATGATGATGTGGCAATGAATTATTTTATACAATCCTTGACCAAAGATGCTAGGGATTGGTATATAGGGTTTCATGATTCAAGTATTGACTCTAAAGAATCCTTCTATAGATTGTTTAGAGAGCAGTATGGGGATCAAGCTGATCCTAGATTCAAGCTGAATGATTTCAACAATATTACTAAAGGACATAATGAAATTGACACTAAGTTCATTGTGAGGTTTCAAAAGGCCATGCTTAGGGTCCCTGGTTACCCGAGGCCAAATGAAAATGATTTTTTAGTAGTTTATTGTAATTCTTATGATTCTAAAATGTGTTATCTACTTAGGGACAAGAACCCTCAATTTCTTAGAGAATCTTATAATATGGTAGTTAACATTGAGAACAATAGAAGGGCTTCTAGCAAGGTGGGAAGGAGGGAAGACCCTAAAGCTTCCAAAAATAAAAGAAATCAGACTGAGAAGGATAGAAAAGCTATGGATTCTGATGAAAAGATAGAACAGGTTCTTAGCCTATTGCAAAAGTAAGCTAAAACTGAGAAGCCCCATTTCCAAAGGAATGAAAGGCCTCCTAGGCTGCGAAATTTCCCTTATCACACTAACTGGAACAATGGGAAACCAATACAAGGAAATCAGAGAAATGCTCATATCCTACAGAAGCACTCTACAAATGTGACAAAAGATTTTCCATGGTGTGGAGAATGTCAGATGCCTCACTAATCACAACAGTGTGTAGTGGAACAATTATTAGAAGAGTCCCAAGATGACCAAGGTGAATCTCCACCTTCCAATGATCAAGATGCAATGACAAATGTGTTGTTGACTCCATCAGATTTTTCTTATGATGATTATTCTTCAAATGATGGGCCATGCAGGGGAGATGTTGACATGCAAAGAAAACAAAATGATGTGCATCACCAACAAGTGTTCTTAGATGAAGAAGATGACGAAGATCATTTTGTGAATGATTTTGAAATAGATAATACTATTATGAGGAGACCCTCTAATGAAGAGATTGAAACTACACAATTTTTCTAGTTGCTAGGGAAAGAAACAACATGCAGTTAAGAAACATAACTATCCCCGGGGATTCAGGAATACCATGCAGTCTGTTCATCAAAGAAAAGTATGTAGGGGGTGTGGTTGTTAAAGAAGATGCAAAGAAAGCATATCCAAAATAAAAGGAGGTTAAGGAAGCTAGAATCTAGGTGAAGAAAGTGGATAAAGCTAAGAAAAATGGTGAGGTTGCCTCCCAAAACACTAAGGTCAAGGATTTGTAGTCTAACTCTCATAAGATCCCAAAAGGGGATGAGAAGGTAACATCAGAGGCCATGAGTTTCCCCAAATTACCGAAATATACTTTAGTGGATATGTTTCAAGTACTCTCCCAAGCCAAAGTTACTATCCCTTTTCTAGAAATGTTGTGGATAAATGAACATAAAGATAAATTTGTTGCACTTATCAATAGCATTGCTGCAAATAAAGGGAATAAGGTAATGATTGATCAAAATGAGTCAAATAAGGATTAGGAGAAGAAATGTGTTATCGGGGAAGAAATCACTGAAAACCCTCAAATATACTTGGGAATTACTGTTGGAATATGCCTTAGCTTTCTGGCATGTTTCCCTTTTTCCCTTGGCTTTTCATTCATGTTTTTGCAGTTTATCACCATACCGCACCTGGCTTTGTTCTTGCCTTGGCGGTACCGTAGTGATGGCCCTGACGGTTACCTCGCTACTGCTCATGGTTTGTTCCCTGGCTGCGGTGGCTGTGATTGGCATCTATCAGTCTACCTTATCGATTACCGCCATACCACAGGCAATGGGTCCACTCATTGCGGTAGCACAGTGAGATCGCCTGTGGCTGAGTCTAGAAGTTACCGCCCTACCGTGGCTAGTCAAGGGACTAACCGCGGTGGCTGCGATATGACCACCAACGGTCTAGCTGATAGTTATTGGCCTATCATGGGGTGGCATGTCAGTCCCTATGGTAGCACGGTAAGACTAGCAGTGGTCCCACCGATCGGTAACCGCCACACCATGGTCATGTCCAATGACTGTAGCGGTAGCACGATGTTGTCTTTGGTGGCGAGGCGGGTGAGTTCGGTGGAGTTGTAAGTGAGCTCGGATGAGCTCACCGCTATACCGCATGATGACTCAAGTAGCCCAGCGGTAGCGTGGTGGAGTCTGAAGGTGAGCTCTAATAGGTTTACCGCCATACTGTGAGATGGGTCCAACAAGGCTGAGATAGCGCGGTAGGAGCTCAAATGAGCTTGAGGCTGAGTTTGACCAAGTTGGCCTCGGTGTCAAAATGACTGGAGAATGGCAGGGTGGCACGTGGCATTTTGGTAGCATCTGGTTGGCCGATGACAAAGGAAAAGGCTAAACTCAGTGATGTCTTGGGCTAGAGCTCAAGGGAGCTTGGATGGATTATTGCCATACCGCGAGGCGAGACAGATAGGGCAGTGGTAGTGCAGTAGATGGCTGGGTGAGCTTGGGCGAGCTCACTACCATACTACGGTTGGGTCGTCTAGACTTGGCAGTAACATAGTAGAAGTAAAATGGGCTCAAAGCTTGGTTGATTGAGCTTGACCGAGCTGGACCGACAGTCAAAGTGTGATAGCGAATGAACTGGAAACATGTGGAAGATCTTTTTAATCTAGTTGGCTGAAGCTTTATTTCCTAATTTTGTTTGGGCTGCATTATTGAATGGAGGTTGATGGACATGTTTTCACCAACCTGTTTAATGTTGCATGGCTCGATGCATGTTTTTTGAGTGATGCATGGTATCAGTGAAGTATGGGTGCTTGCAGGTGGATAATTTATTATCCTGGTTGACTGTTGCTGGAAGGGATGGGCTGAATAGTTATGCACACATTGTAAGATTATATATAATCTTGTGTGTAGTATAGGATAGAAGATGAGTGATATTAGAGAGAGGTTAAGAGTGTTTGAGTTGTTCAACAGTGAACACTTTGACTCTTGAATTTGATAAGATGTGAACCTGTGAGGCCAAGTGGTTGGGTTGGCCATGAGGCTGGCTGTGACAATCATTTGAGAGGAGCTGAAGGGAATCTACATAGTATGTCATGAAGAAATTGTAATTGTGTGATGATTCTATTTTGTGTTGCCTGTATTCTTTCTCCAGGTGGACAGGATGTAATATCCAAAAGAGCATAGCTCTGGTTTTATATTGTAACCGTTCTAGTTACTGAATAATACATGTGAGTTGAATGTTTTGGAGGTGGGGTTTTTCACCTAGAAAGGTTTTCCCCACGTATATCTATGTGTTCATAGCTTTTTCTTTCATGGTTATCTTCTTGTGCTGAATCTGGTGTTTTGTTTGCATTCACTTCTCTTAGAGGTTCAATGGGGGATCAAGTGTGCCTGCTTCCGCTTTATGGTATAGTTGGTTATCTTTTTTGTGATTTTGAATTGAAATCACTAAGGCACTGTTGTCTTAGATGCATATTATGATGACAAAACTAAATTTGTATCCCCAACAAGTGGTATCAGAGCTAGTAGATTGTTACTCGTGATACCAACAAGTGGTATTGGAGCATGTTTAAGGGAGATCATGGCTTGGTGATACCAACTAGTGGTATCAAAGTCTTCTCCTAGTTGTTGAAGTTCTGGGTATTTCTCCTATGAAGATTTCTTAGCCTAGCAATCTTGAGGAAGTCTGGAGAAATTGGTTGGTGATTGATCCTTAACTGAGTGGAAGTGTGTGCTTCATTGATTCAACACACAGTTTTGAAAGATGTTGGAGATGACTGGAGTTGGTCATGTTGTGGCAACATGGTCTATGGCTCCTGGATCGTAGCAAAGTTCTTGATGCAAAGGGCATGAGACATGTGCTTGTGGTTGTGTTGCAGTAAAGTGTGGTGTTCATACTGGGTGTCTGTGAGAGAGGCTCTCTAGTGGTATGGACTTGCTTTTGTTGCTGATCAACTATGGAGATTTGTGCTTGTGTTGGGTGTCTTTGACTTAGCACTCAAGGTAGTTTCTCTGGTGCTCTGATTGCATGGAGGATATGAAGTTACCTTGGTGGTCTGTAACTTATGGATAGCCTATTTCTCTTTTGCTTGTGCATAACTATGGCATTGGAACTGGTCTGAAATGGACCTGTTGTTCCTGAGTGCCTGTATCTTGCACTCGCATGGTTTTAGATTTATGTTTTTGGCTCTGGAGGTTTTGTGTAGATTTTCCTAAAAGTCTATGATGTATTTTCATGTTCTTTCATTGTTCTAGTTAACCGTGATGGTTGTGTGTAGACTCCTGAGTCATCTAGATGAGCAATGAATATGGAGATGCATGGGTGTTTTGGAAACACTATGGTTTTGCAGGTTTTGCACGGTCAAGGAAAACTTGTGGTTTGTGTGGAGCTGGTATTCTACTATTTTCTTGACCCTGGTTTCTAGGGTGTGTCTGGATGATATAGTTGCAGTTCAACATGTCTTTGAGGAGGTTTGATGTCTTCTCTACATGAGAGTGTTGGTATGAGTTTCTCTTTCAGCATTCTTGTGGTATGTTTGTTGGTTTCTTAGACTATGGTGCTTGGGTTGTCAACATGACTGGCGAATTGGATCTATTTCTGATCTAGTGTTTGAGTCATGCTTGTCTGATTTGGATATTCTCTTTGATTATCTTAGTTTTGCAGTTTCCAGTGTGATGATAGATTTGCAGGGTTTACATTTGGTTACATCCATGAGTTGTGCAAAGTTGTGGGCTGTCCTTAACTACATGTTTGCTGAGAGACAACTTGGAAGTGGACTATCTATATCCATGAGGTTGTAACTATGTAGTGCAGATCTGTTAGCTAACCTTGTTTGTGGTCACTTGTGCATTGGCGTGGTTGTTTGAGATGAGAGGAGGAATGGCATTTGAGTACCTGAATAGTCAGTGATGGGGATCTAAAGCATGTGGATCATGATGTCATGGAGAGTTGGATACACTGGCTAGTGTAAGCTTTTGACAATGATGGTGTGGTCAGTCATGGTGCTTGGAAAGTTCGATGTCATAGTTCAGCATGAGCTTCAGCAATGACTGGTGTCCTACTTTGGTGTTGCAGTTGCTATGTTCTTCTACATCTACATGTTCACTATTTGAAGGTGTGCAACATCTTGGAGCCATGAAGGACCTTGGTAGTCTTTGGCTAAGATGCTAGTGGTGCTTAACAAGTGATGTTGGTTTAGAGTTTTGGCATGTTTCTTTGCTCTTGAAGACCATGGACATTTCACTTGAAGCATGGTATCTCCTATGGGGATGTGTAGATCATGGTGTGATGATAATTTCTTGTTCTATGTTTGGAGCTTTGACAGTGGTCTGGGGTTTCTATTTGTTTTGAGTGCATTAGTCATATGCTAGTGAACTTCATGGTTTTTGCAGTATTGCAGATTGGAGTCAGCATGAGATATCAGGTTGCTGGTGCTCATGGATGCATGAAGAATAAGGTGAGGCTGAAATTCTTGTGAGAATGTTGTTGTTACAGCTGGAAGTTCGAGTTTCCTACACCTTGGTTGAATGTGAGTTCAACAAAGACCATGAAGGAGATTTCTCTTGGGTAAGTCACTTTGGTTTGTATATCTTGGAAGAGCATGTTTTTCTTTTCTCTTGGGTATGGTCGGAAGTGTTGTCACTTTGAAATGTATTGTCCCATTATACTTTTCAGGTGTGTTATGCTTTAGCTTTCATGATATGAATCTTGAGTTGTTTTGAGATTCTAGAGGATTCATAATGAAAGATGGATATCATAGTGGATCTCCTTGTGCCTTTGAGGACTAGCAGGAGATGGTCATATGGGTGAGTCTGATCGTCTTGATGCCTACATCCATGGTGTTATTGGGTGTTGTTAAATCTTTTCCCTTGGGATGTAAGGAAGATCATTCTTGTCATAGCTGGCATTTAGAAGTGTTTGTAGAAGGACATGTTTTGATTTATAGTTTCTCTCTAATCTAGTCTTTTTCTTCCTAATTGTTCCTTTGACTTTAGATGTGGGTTGCTTGTGTGGTGTTGGGTTTGTCACAGTTTGTGGTCATGAGTTGTCACTTGGGTGATAACATGAAGGTGCTTATGCTTCTTTCTTTAGTTAGGTTTGGAGGAGTTTGGAAGAACTGTGGAAGATATTTGAGAGAAACGTTTCTTGCAGAAGGTGGTTGCAGGTGTTGTAGATCAGTGTGGATGTTCCTTGGAACTACATGGTAACATTTCTTTGTGTAGGGTTTGGTGGACTTGGTATGCCTGGATCATGTGTGATGGTGTTATATTTGCATTCATCTGGAGAATACCCTTGCAGTGGGAGTACCTGAACATGTTTGGTCTTTTCACTGGTTGACACAGGGTGCTCGTTTGCTGCTGAGATGGGTGGTTGGATGTTTTAGCATGAGTTGTGGGTGCTGGCTTTCAATCATGTGGTTTGATCAGCTGGATAAGGGAAGTCAGTTTAATGGATGTTGTTCCAGCTGGTTGGTTTCTTGTTCTAGAGTTTGTGTTCGCATAGAGTTTTAATTGTTGTTGTTCTAGTGCCTTTCCTGCCTAGAGGATCATTTGTTTTCATTCTTGAGACTGGTGCATATTCGCCTTGGCTTGTTCCTTTCCTATGTTGGATGTTTGGAGCTAGTGTCTGAGATGGTAGAAATTTTTTGATGTCGTTGTAGAGGTCTTGGTTGGAGCATGGAATCATGTTTTTGATCCTTGTTTGAGTGTTTTGGAGGATGCCTGAAAGCCTATGTCAAGTGGGAGTTTGTTGGAATATGCCTTAGCTTTCTGGCATGTTTCCCTTTCGGCCTTGGCTTTTCCTTCATATTTTTGTAGTTTACTACCATACCGTG
Organism: Sequoiadendron giganteum; assembly: GCA_007115665.2. Taxonomy (NCBI): domain Eukaryota; kingdom Viridiplantae; phylum Streptophyta; class Pinopsida; order Cupressales; family Cupressaceae; genus Sequoiadendron; species Sequoiadendron giganteum. The sequence goes on from CM021101.1 coordinate 632,146,838, forward strand.
CCTAGCTTTGTTCTTTCCTTGGTGGTACCATGGTGATGGCCCTGACGGTTACCTCGCTATTGCTCATGGTTTGTTCCCTGGCTGTAGTGGCCGTGGTTGGCATCTTTCGGTCTGCCTTATCAATTATCGCCATACCGTAGGTGGTGGGTCCACTCACCACGATAGCGTGGAGATACCGCCTATGGCTGAGTCTGGCAGTTACCGCCCTACTATAGCCAGTCAAGGGATTGACCGTGGTGGCCGTGGTATGACCTCCAACGGTTTTCTTGATGGTTACCACCCTACCATAGGGTGGCCTGTCGGCCCCCACGGTAGTGCGGTAAGACCATCAGTAGTCCCATTGACCAGTCACCGCCACACTGCAGTCATGTCTGATGACTGCAGCGGTAGCGTGGTGGTGTCTTCAATGGTGAGGCAGGCGAGCTCAAATGAGCTCATCACTATACCGCAGGATGACTCAGGTAGCCCAGTGATAGTGCGATGGAGTTTGAAGGAAATCTCTAATAGGTTTACTGCCATATCGCGAGATGGGTCTAACAAGGCTGCAATAGCATGGTAGGAGCTTGGATGAGCTCGGGGCTGAGTTTTACCGAGTTGGACTCGGTGTCAGAGTGACTAGCAAATGGTAGGGTGACACATGGCATTTTGGCAGCATCTGGTTGGCTAATGAAAAAGGAAAACGCTGAACTCGGTGATGTCTTGGGCCAGAGCTCGAGGGAGTTCAGATGGCTTACCGCCATACTGTGAGGCGAGATGGATAGGGCAACGGTAGTGTGGTAGATGGCTAGGTGAGCTCAGGCGAGCTCACTATCATACTATGGCTGGGTCATCGGGACTCAACGGTAACACAGTAGAAGTAAAATGGGCTCGGAGCTCGATTGACTGAGCTTGACTGAGTTGGACTGACAGTCAAAGTGTGATAGCGAATGAATTGGCGACACGTGGAAGATCTTTTTGATCTGGCTAGCCGAAGCTTTATTTCCTAATTTTGTTTCGGCTACATTATTCGATGGAGGTTGATGGACATGTTTGCACCAACCTGTTTAATGTTTTGTGGCTCGATGCATGCTATTTGAGCGATGTACGGTATCAGTGAAGTATGGGTGCTTCCAGGTGGATAATTTATTATCCTAGTTGACCGTTGTTGGTATGGATGGTTTGAACAAGTATGCACACATTGTAAGATTATATATAATCTTGTGTGTAGTACGAGACAAAAGATGAGTGATATCAGAGAGAGGCTGAAAGTGTTCGAGTTGTTCAATAGTGAGCACTTTGACTCTCGAATCTGATAAGATGTGAACCTATGAGGCCAAGTGGCTAGGCTAGTTGTGATAGTCATTTGAGAGGAGTTGAAGGGAATCTACATAGTATGTCATGATGACATTGTAACTATGTGATGATTCTATTTTGTGTTGCCTGTATTCTTTCTCCAGATGGACAAGATGTAATATCCTGAAGAGCATAGCTCTGGTTTTGTATTGTAACCGTTCTAGTTACTGAATAATACATGTGAGATGAATGTTTTGGAGGTGGGGTTTTTTACCTGGAAAGGTTTTCCCCATGTATATCTATGTTTTCATAGCTTTTTATTTCATTTTTATATTCTTATGTTGAATCTGGTGTTTTGTTTGCATTCACTTCTCTCAGAGGTTCAATGGGGGATCAACTGTGCCTTCTTTCGCTTTATGGTACAGTTGGTTGTGTCTTTGTTGTGATTTTGAATTGAAATCACTAAGGCACTGATGTCTTAGATGCATATCTTGATGACAGAACCAAATCCGTATCCCCAACAATTACTATCACAACTAATCCTAGTCATGTGAATTCATTTTTCTTGAGCTTGATTATTGATGGTAAAATGCTAAGAAATTTATGATTGACTCTAGAGCTTCTAACAATGTAATTCCAGTGAAGATAATGCATGCAATGGGCTTGAAGGTAGATAGTACTTATGACAAGTGTTATGCAATGGATTCCAAAGAAGTTCCAATCATAGGGGTTATCAATAGTGTTCCATACAAGATGGCAACATTCCTAGAAAAGGAGCTGCATATGAGTGTTACAGTGGTGGATATCCCACCCAACTATGGGATGTTGCTCTCAAGGCCTTGGAGTGCTTCCATGGGTGGAAGCATACAGTGTGAATTATCCTTTGCTATGTTTTCTATTGATCAGAAGGATGTTAAAACTATCAGGGAGAGGAGAGCTCCCCACATGATAGATAACATGGAAGAGCCACAAGAACTTGTTAGAATAAATTTTGTTGAGACCAACTTGGAGAACTTATGTGTTGAAGAGGACATAGTAGAGGAAGAAGCCTAGCTTGCACGCATTGATAAGGAGGTACTAGATGTATCATCAAATGAGGACCTATGGACAATGTTATTTGATGGAGAATTCTCCAAAGAAGCCTTAGGAGCATGCATCATTTTTACTTCCCCTCAAGGTAAAAAATATTCAAGTATTCTTTTCTACTACAATCCGCTTGTACTATTAATGTTGTTGAGTATGAGGCCATTTTTGCTTGGCTTGAAGTTGGCTTTAAATCATGATATCAATTCATAAACATTGTTAGGAGATTCTTAATTAGTTGTCTCCTAGATTAGATCTTGTTTTTCAGCCAAGGATAAGAGGCTTAGGTAGTATAGAAATTCAGTTTGGGAAACTATTGAGACTTTTGATGCTTTTGGTATAGATTGTGTTGAGAGGGGACAAAATTCTAAGGCTGAGTTGTTAGACAATATAGTAATTAAACTTGATGATGTTACATTTAATGGCTTTTCACAAATAGAGGTACAAACTAGGCTTGCAGTTTCAAACAATATTTATAACTAGCAAGTGTTTGATGATGACGCTGAAATTTTAAGGTTTCTACATTGCATTGATCAGTATGAAAGACAAGAGATTGACTTTGGCTTGTTTTTTGTGGAATTTGATGGGAAAGAAACCCTTTTTTGGAATAATGAAATTCAATTGAAAATGAACACTATCCCTATAGGTTTAGTTGCACTTGAGAGGGTTTTCGATGGCCCTGATAGGTCAAGTGCTAAGCAAGAACCTTCCCACAAAGAGGATTTAGAAGAGATAAAATTAGGAATGGAGAATTCCCCTAAGAAAGTCTACATTGGTAAAATTATGAAGCCTCATGTTAAAAATATGCTAATTTCCCTACTTAGAAAGTATAGACATGTTTTTTCCTGGTTATATGATGACATCAAGGTGTATAGTGAGGATCTATTCCAGCATGAGATTCTATTGAATCTAGATAAGAAACCATTTAGGCAAAAAAAAGGCCAATTAATCCAACCCTACAACCTAAGATGTAGGTGGAGCTTGCCAAGTTAAGAGATGCAGGGATTATTAATCCTATTAGGCACTCATCATGCGTCTCAAACCTTGTGCTTGTAAGGAAGAAGAATGGCGATATTAGACTATGTGTTGGCTTCAAAATTTTAAATGTTGCTTCCTTGAAAGACAACTATCCATTGCCCAACATGGAAGCCATGTTGCAAAAGGTTATAGGATGTGAATTAATCTTGGATGGTTCTCTGGTTACAACCAAGTGATGGTCAAGGAATCTGAGCAGTTCACAAATGTATTTACTACACCTTGGGGGACATATGTTTATGTAAGGATGCCATTCGGCCTGATGAATGTTGGTGCAACCTTCCAAAGAGCCATGGATGTAGCCTTTGCAGATTTATTGACCTTTTTCTTACAATATATCAAGATGACCTCACCTATCACAGCAAGAAAGAGGAAGACCATTTTTTTCATTTGGAGAAAATTTTTCTTAGGGCCATAAAATATGGGATATCTTTGAATCCCAAAAAATTTTATTTTGGAGTGAAGGAAGGGAAGTTGCTTGGACATGTTTTTTCAAAGGAAGGGGTCCAAATTAATCCAGAAATATTAGTAGCTATTGACAAGATTGCACAACCAAGAAATGCAAAAGGTATCTAGTCCTTCTTTGGGTAGATTAACTTTGTACAGAGATTTGTTACAAATTTTTCTGAAATTGTTCACCCTATTTCAAAGATGTTGAAGAAAGGAGAAAAGTTAATATGGATAGAGGAACCATCCAAATATTTTCAAGCTTTTAAGGATGCTATCAAGGAGGCTCATGTTCTTAAATCCCTTGATTATTCAAAACCTTTTCAATTGTTTACATTTTCTTCTTTCCATACTATAGCATGGGTTTTGTTGCAGAAGAATGATGATGGATTTGAACAGCCAATTGTATTTTTTAGTAAATCATTGCAAGTTGCAGAGTTGAAATATGATGTAACAGAGAAACAAGCATATGCCTTGGTAAAGGTTGTCAAAAAATTCAGACCTTATTTGATAGGAGCAACTATTATTTCTTATGTTCCAAAAGTTGTAGTTAAAGATATTTTTGCTCAACAGGAGACCATAGGGAGGTGATACAAATGGATCAATAGGATCTAGGAGTTCAATATCGACATATAGATTACAAAGCTTGTGAGAGGTTAGGGTCTGGCTAAACTAATGGTTGAGACCAATTTAGAGGCCAATTAGATAAATCAGATAGAGCAAGAGAATTTTGCACCTATCTATAATATGCAGACCTATGGCTGGTACAAGAGAATTTTTGAGTGTTTATAGACAATGCAGTGCCCTGAAGGCATGCCACTCAATGAGAAAATGAATCTAAATATTCAATCAATTAAGTATGCCATCATTGCTAGCAAGCTTTAGTGGAGGAATCCTGAGGGTTTCATACTTAGATGTGTGGATGGTGATCAGGCTAAAGATTTGCTAGTGGAAATGCATAAAGGAGCCCATGCAGGTCACTACACGGCCAATACAACTGCTCATAAGATTTTGAGGGCTTGGTTTTGGTCACCTACTATATTCAAAGATGTGCATAGGTATGTTAAGAAGTGTGATGCTTATCAAATGTTTTCTGGAAAGCTAAAATTCTCTGGAAATTTTCCACTAAGGCTAGTATCTGCTCTAACTCCTTTCCAACAATGGGGCATTGATTTTATAGGTGAGGTATCTAAAAAATTCTAGTGATGGGCATGCTTGGATACTGGTGGCGAATCACTACTTTAGCAAGTGGTTTGAGGCAATCCCAACTAGAAAGGCTACAAGTAAGGTGGTCACTGACTTCTTGATGAATAACATCTTGAGAATGTTTGGGGTACCTCAAACAATTGTCTCAGATAATGCAATGTGTTTTAGGTCTGAGGAATTCGTTGGTTTTTGAACTCAATATGGCATAAGTGTCTCATATTCTTCTCCTTATCATGCCCAAGGAAATGGACAAGCTGAGTCTAAAAAAAAAATCTTGATCAAGATCATTAAGAGAATGAGAAAAATAAGAAGGCTTGGGATTCAAAGCTGTAGTTGGCACTGTGGGCTGACAAATTAACTGTCAAGAAAGCAATTGGGTATTCACCATTTAACTTAGTTTATGGGGAAAAAGCATGCATACCACAAAATAATTTACTAATTATGTACAAGTTTGTCCAAGTTTGTAAAGAAGGAATATTCTCTCAAGTTTTAATTCAAAAAGTCCAAGTGGATGGGTACTTCCAACAAGGTATTCACTCCTCTTACATGTCCTTGTGCATTGAGCCAAGTGGCATTTATTTCGTTCCTTTTTCCTCTCACATGTCATTTCATCAAATTCAAATTCCACCTAATTGCATTTATTGGCACTTTGGCCAAAATGTGCACAACCATCAACCATTCACATCTTGACAAGTGACACTTGGCCATTGGATGTTGAATGATCCCACATTGCTCAATTTAACTCTCTCTTCCATTTTGGAAATCTATAAATGAAAGGGGTTTCCTCTCATTCATCATCCGCAATCTCATGCAAAGTTACTCTCTTCACATAAAGAGCTAATTTTTCCCATTTCTCTTCAAGTATTCATAATTTTCACAATTTCATAGCTAGGTTATGATAAAATATCATCAAGGAAATTGAACTATCCACACATCATAAACATTTTCAATTAAGGAGTTGGGAAAGGGCCAATTTTGACACATCAATTGGCACCAATTCCCCCATGGGATCGTGTTTTCTTAGCTTAGATAGATTAAAATTGGTTTATTGCATTGTTCTTCATTTTCGTTTCTATCTAAGTTTTGTAAATGGATTTCATGGGGAATCCTTATTTCATCTTGAATTTTGATCTAATAACATGTTTGTTTGTTGTGTTTGTGCAGGTATGAAACAGGGGTTCACATTTTGGAGCAAGAGGGAGGGGAAATCTCAAGCATTTCATCACATTTTACAAAAAAAATTGTGCTTTTTTTAACATTTTTGTGTACACAAGAAAATGCACCGCACATATGTCTACGGTGCTATATTGTGCCAATCCCAAAGGTGTGGTGCAATATCGCACCACTTTGAATCCAAACTATGTCACACTTGTCTCTTGCACTAGATTTTTAAAATTCCAAAAGTTGTCATGAATCTGTGAGTCCAAATCACGCCACACACAGTCCCGCAATGCAATATTGCATCACTTTCAGAGCCACGATGCTATATTGTACCCCACTTAGTCCAAACTGCATCGCACTCGTGTTCTCACTCAAAATATTTAAAATTTTAAACTCGGATGTGGATTTTTTGAGCTACAAACTGCGACGCCTGGCAAAACTTCGTCACACCTGCGCTCTTGGTTTCTGCAGAGCACCATAGTCAATGAAAGGTGTGGTGCTATATAACACTACATTTGTTCCAAAATGCACCACATTCGCTAACTACGCCAATGAAAAATAGTCAGAAATTCAAATTTATGTTTTTAACATGTGCCTTTTTGTTTTTAGATTTTGGAATTATTGATCTGTTTGTTGTTCCTGTACTCTCTAGTCTTTATCATCTTGCAAGTTAGGAAAAGGAAGAAATCAAAATAGAAGCTACATAATGGCATCATCCCCCTCTTATACTAAGTGTTTTTGAACACTATAGTGTTGTTTAACACTTTAGAGAATTCTTAATCTCTTTCAAGGATTTGTTACCTTTCATGCTTTAGAAAACACTAAATTTCCTTTTGGGCTCTAAAAAGAACAACACAATTTTTTTATTTTCAAAGTTTACAAAAGGACTTAAAAATAACCTTAGAAACAATCTTACTAGATTTGGTTGAGCTTTAAAAATTGAACAAGGCAACTTCCACATTTGAAATTGGTGCTTTAAAGAGAATTCATTTTTCTTTGAGGGTTTAAAATGAACAAGTGCTATTTTTTTTTTGTACTTATTTATTAAAGATAATATCATCAAAAGTGTGTATGCGCTTCTCTTGCCCCTCATGGAAATCTTGAGAATCAAAATTTCTTTTGGTGATCTTAAGTTGAGTAAAATAATTGCCTCCACATTTCATTTTGGAATTAAAATTGAACCAAACATGCGAGTGTGAGAACTTTATATTGCAAGTGTTCTCCCGTTGTTTTTCAATGAAGGTCGATTGAACTATGAGATATGATAGCTTGATTTTGTTTATCTTAGCAGGCCTACCTTGTGGGAAAAAATTAATCACCCAAGGGAACAAACCAACCAGGAACACGCTAAAGTCAAGCGACTTCCAATCGGTATATAAGTGTGGATTCTCGAGGAAAGTTTGAGAATCATAAGGATTATTCCACTGAGAAGGGCAGCAATGGTCTCTCACCACATGGATAGTCCCCCATGAACGGAATGCCCACATTAAAACCCTTGTTTAGCAAAAAACCAAAATCCTATCTAACTTTAGGTGCAAAAGGTCATGTCCTTTGAAGCCACCCCATGTTATACATGCGGTTCTATTGTAGAGATGAAAAGTATGCCATGGGAGATTGATGGGTATTGATGCTTGATTGACCCGAGAAGTGAGTGCACTATAAGGGGGAGCTTGTGTGGTCAAGCATCTAATCATCCGCACTGAATATGCATAGCTGGATTCATCCAAGTGGGAACCCAACAAATACTATCTTTTTAGCCTAGGGTTGTGCATGTTATTGAAATCAAAACACCTTGCTTGGTTCTAAAACATTGAGAAAAAACATTCACAAAAGCTTTGAAATTTCAAACTCTTTGAGGAAACAAATATCCTTTGATGAATCTAAGTGCTCTTGCTTTCCCTAGGGATTATATTCTTAGAGGTTTCTAAGTGCTTGGGTTTAATCGCCATTTTTTTCACCAAAGTCAACACTAGGAAACATTTTCTCTAATTTCCTTGATTTCCACATAATGGACCTTGTGGGATGAAAATAAAGTAGGGCATTAGACATGCAGTTTTAAACATAATCAAGAAAGTGCTTTTGGTAAAAAGAACTCACTAAGCAAAGATAAGAACAATTGGACCTCACGAATGTGTGTTCTCAAATGATTTCATGTAAAGTTAAAATCCCAAAACCAAGATTCAAAAGGATTAGTCTAAAAGCTCGTGAGGAGCGTCTCGAAAGGATTTTTGAAGTTAGAGAAATTTTGGTGTATAATTTCTATAAGAAGGCTTCAAAGAACAACCCAAGTCTATATGAATTTTATTACCAACAAAATCTAGAGCTTTTTGAAAGGTTTTCTTTTCTCACATAGGAAGTAAGATGTGTTCTTCAATACCGAGGTCTTGTAAAAAAGAGTCTTTTCTAGGTCAAAGTCTAGGGCCAAAAAAAAATCCTCACTCTCATCCATCTCTCCATCTATCAAATTTCATCTCACCAACAAACTTTTGGGAACTTTGAAACATTATTTATGCTAAAATTAAAGGCAAAACAAACATCACTCTATTTGGCTGAATACACCTAGTCAAATTTATCAATCCTCTTGAACAAATTTACCTCTAGGATATTGCAACTTGCTAAGGTCTACTAGTTCATGATCACCTTGATTGGCTTAACACACTTAGCCAATTCATTCTCATGTGAAAGTTTTCACTTGGATAACACAACTTCGTAGGGTTTACAAGTTCACCATCATCTTGTTTGGTTTAATGCACCTAGTCAAACTATCGAAATATCCAAGCCCTAAAATTTCTCCAAAAGTTTCACTCATTCACCTCATCCATTTATCTCATTCCCATCATCCCCCTTTTGATCCTTAGACTTTCCTAGTTCTTCTCCTCTTTTTTGGGCCTAAAGATTAAGATCAAACGATCCCTATTTTATGGTCCAAACAAGATCACAACACAAGAGGAACATGGAAAACATCAAAGAAATATCAACTTCCAGTGACTTAAGTCAAGCAACCACCGACGTAAACCATGTGGGATCAATAAATCCCCCTAACAAATCTTCTCTACCATCACAAAATCCTCAAGAGGAAGTCTATTAAGAGGAAATCATCAACGAGGACTTGGTAATGACACAAAAGGAGATAACTAAAATTATTCAAAATCCAGAGAATTATAGAATTGTCAATGCTATGCTTAAACTTAATCCTTCTCTATACATACACACGTTAACAAAAGGAGGGGTCCAATTCCCTTCTGAACTTGATGTAGGCACCAGTATGGAAAGGCCTCTTGCAAGCATACCCCCAATGTCAATTCCAAACATCGTTGAAGAAATTCCCCAAACCATATCAACAATCACATCAACCTCACCAATTGTTAACAAAGGAAGTGCCATGTTTCATGAATTACAAAAGCATTGACTTGTAATCAATAGAGAGGTAAATATCAGCACCACACCGAATAGTTCCATCCTGATAAATCCATCAAACGCATAAATCCCACTCACTTTCCATTATCACACATATTCATCCTCATTCCATGCAACACCAACCTATCTATTAAACATACAAACTTCTCTATCACTAGGAGAAGGTGGTTTGTTTGAAATAGCAGGAGTCACTGAACCATTCTCATTATCAATTTTCCAAGGGAACATACCATCATTCCCTCCATTACTGCTCACATCCATATCACCTCTTAGGTTGGGTCTTCCCCCCTACCCACTGCTAGTTTCTCAAATCAAGGCAATCTGAGCATCACATCGAATCCTCTCCTTTTGCTAGTAGCACTACAACAACAAGTAGCAACCACTCAATCCACCATGGTCAATACATAAGTTGGTCCTCCAATCCCTCAAAACATACCTTTTCAAGGACTGAGCATCTCAACCACACCACCAACAACCCAAGTCCTGGCTACCAACACAACCCCTCCACCCGACACAATGGTTAGCACCATTCCCAATCCACCACCAAAAGCTAACATGATGAATTCACTCATCACCATGATTCAGGCCCTCCAAAAGGCCAACCATTAGAGGGTACTTCAACAAAACCAACAAGCTGCACAAACAGCTACTCAGCATGTGCAAGCACAACTAGCTACCCAACAAGCTGCACAAGTTGCACACACCTAGCAAGTTGCACAAGCAACCCAACAAGCACAAGCTCAATCCCAATCCAAGCACCAGGCTCAACAAGTGCAAGTAAAAAATACCAAGAACAACTTCAAGCAATTCATCAACAAGCATACCAACAAGCCCTGCAAGATTTTCAGGCATAATAACAAGCTAAACAATAAGCTTTGTTGGCACAATAGTAGCTAGACCAACAATAAGCTTTGTTGGTGCAACAACAGCTAGACCAAGAAAAATCTATGTTGGCACAACAATCGTTAGACCAACAACAAGATTTATGGGAACAAAAACAACTAAAACAATGAAAAGCTTTGTTGGAACAACAACAATATCAACAATAAGCATTGTTGACACAAATGCAAGTATATCAGTAGGCCTTGAACATATAAAAGAGCTTGCAGAAAACTCCCACCAGTACCCCTCTCATCAATCAAACACCCCAAACACCTCAAAACACATTTATCCCACCTCCCAATCTATAGAATGATGTCGCAACTCAAATCAAACTGCTCTCATAGTAGGTGTTGGACCTCCAAGCATGGAAAACAACCAGAATGTTGGGCAACTTGTGTCCCTATCCATTTGAAAGAGATCTCACAATGATATCATTCCCAAAGGGATTTGAAATCCCCAAATTTGATAAATATAATGGAACGGGAAACCCTGAAAATCATGTCATGGAGGTTGCATACAATGACACATATCTAATACAAAATTTCCCCAGAAGTCTAAATGGTCCTGACATAGAATGGTTTTCTTGCCTACCCATAGGCATTAAAATATTCTAGGAAATCATGGAAGAATTCCTTAAAAAAGATTCTTTTAATATGGGTTCAAACATTAGTTTGGAGTAATTGTCAACACTCAAACAAAGAAAATGAGAGCTATTCACATCCTTCTTGCAAAGATGGCAATCCAAGACCAATTAGAGCAAGTGGACTATGCCAAAAGAAAAAAAAGTTTGCACAATCATATCTAATCTAGATGAAAACTTGGCATTCTACTTAAAAATGAAATGCATCACAACGTATGATCAATTGATCCCAAAGGCACTCAATATCGAAAGAGCCCTTCCTACATGAGGAGGCACATCAACATTTCCTCCACCACAAGATAACCATCCGTCCAATAATTATAATGATAAACCTTGAACATGGTTGAGGAAGAAAAATATCACAAACGATGGTGTGGTTGATGCTAGGGTGGTCATAAATTCTCCTAAACAGAACATCCAAACTCATCACCAGCCACAAAATCACAATCACAATAATGTGAAAATTAATACAGTGGCACAACAACAACCAAATCAATAACTTGGGAAATCAAGGAGGACCACCTCCCTAAAACAAGTATCCTCCCAAGAAGAAGTTCATGACTCTTGGAGAATCAATTGAATCCATAATGAAGAAGCTGGTCAAGGAAAACCTTATCAAAATCTCCAACTCTGAGAAATACATGAAACCCATGAAAAACTACCATGGTACAACAAAAACCTCCTCTGTGATTTTCACAAAATCAAGGGATACACAACCGCAAACTGCATGAGGCTGAAGAACATCATCCAAGATCTCATTGAGGACATGATCATAAACGTTGAACAACCAGTTGGAAATCAAGACCTTAAAATATACACAAATCCGCTGTCAAATCATAATCAAGGAAATAACCAAGGGAACAACAAATGGAAGAAAAAGTATGCTAGTGTTAACCATGTATATGAAGAGATTGTCGCATGTGTAGATGAAATGGTTACTATCATTAGCATCAAAGGAGCCAACACCAATTGTGGAGTCACCACATGTGATGGAAAGGTCACTATCGCAGGGGCATCACATCCATCTAAGACCCCCATTTCATGTACAAAATCCGTTCCCTATGACTATGTGTCATCGACCAGCTAAAGAGAACTCCCACCCAAATCTCCATTATGGAATTATTAAAAATTTCTGCTACCCATAGGAAAATCCTTGATGAAGCATTAGCTACATCCACCATCTCTACCACCCTAGATATGGAACAATTCTAGGCTATGGTTGGTAACATCATTACCCCAAATCTCCTCACATTCTCTGATCAAGATTTCCCTGCCTAGCCATCTCATAATCGTGCACTTCACCTTCAAGTGTTGATTCACAAAAAGAAAGAAAAAAGGGTCCTGGTGGATAGAGGTGCAGGCCTTAAAATTTGTTCCCTCAAACTTATAAAGACCTTGGGACTCTTGGAGGACTCCATCAAAAACAACAAAGGCATCACCATAAGAGCATACGATGATCAAGAAAGAGTGTGTCAAGACACTATCAAAATCCCAATCCAAGCTAGGCCACCAACCATGGAAACCACTTGGCAAGTGCCTGATCTCAACCTACCATACAAAATCGTCAATACGTGGTGATCCCAAACAATTTTCCTATTGCAAAAACTTTGAAGCCAAGTTTTACAAAATCCCCCAAGTACCAAAAAATGATGAAGGCCCATCCACGACATAGATAAACCCATCTAACCTTGCCTCCACTTCTATGAAAAAGACACCATCCATCCCTGATATATTTGAAATCAAGCTCATGATCCAGGACAACGGGTGTGGAGAATAAAAAATGAAGAAGAGTGCATTTATTTTAGGAGAGTTACCACAATCTCCTAGGTCACATGGGCAACCTCAATCAACCCAAACACCTATCCACACTCTTAGGGTAGACCCGTTTGGATTCCATGGTTGGGGAGACTTAAGTTAGGAAAATTTTGATGAGGAAGACATTTCAAGCATGCTATACCATGATGAAGGACCCACACCCACTCTATCCATGGATGAAACCAACAGAGGATTACAAATAATGTTTGGTATGGGATACAATAGGAATGAAAGCTTGGGAAGAAATAGTGATGGATGACTAGAGCCCATCATTGTAGAAAGAAGAATGAGAAACCTTGGCCTCAGATGTGCCCCCAAGTATAAATGTATGTGGCAGAGGTACTCCTAGTAGGGTAGTCATGTCCCCTCCTCAAGTATCAACAACCACCCTTCGACTACCCATATGCATAGGTCTCCCCTAAATATTTTCACTTTTGATATAACTAATGTTTTCACTAGTAGTGATGATGAGGATACCATAGCTGACCTTCCCTTGATTTTTGAGGATTCCTCCTTACTGATGATTAGTGCCTCACCCATTCAGTCAAACCTCCAAACTTATGAAGTAAACCTAGTTTAGCTACAACTCATCAACTATGACCAATGAGGACAACTGGTTCTAGACACATTCAAAAATGATGAGGCACTCATAATTCATGGGACTAAGGGATGCAGTTCCATGCGTGGATCACAAGGCTGGTTTCAACATCACATTAGACACTAAAGCATATTACAGGGAGGTGATTGAGTCCTTCAGTCGCAAAAGAAAAAGAATGAGAATAAGCTCAGAGTTATTGAGTGAAAACCACACTGTGGCACTCTCTAACCAAAGAATAGTAAAAATAAAGGATGTATCTAATGGTGAAAACCTCTCTAAGGCACCAGAAGATGAAGGATTCAATCTCCCCCCTATGAAACTACATCAGGGGAAATCAACAGTTTTGGTGGAATGGTGTAATCCTGTCAACTTGGGAACAAAGACAACACCACAAATCATTTTCTACACTGAGTCGCTTCTGACAGAAGAACAAGAACTACTAGAATAATTTATAAAGGAAAGGAAGGTAAATTTTGTATGGACCTATGCTGACATGCCAGGTCTAGATTCAGAAGTTGTGGCTCATCATTAGGTATTTAACCCCCAGAGCGAATCGAGTAAGACAAAAATTAAGGAAAATGCATCCCCAGATAGCCTTGCTAGTCAAGGTAGAATTATAGAAGCTCCTGGATGTCAACTTCATAGGCCCAATTGACTATCCATAATGGGTATCCATTCTTGTACCAGTTTCAAATCCAAACAGGGGCATCCATATCTGCACAGACTTTAGAGACCTCAATAGAGTATGTCTTAAGAGTGATTTTCCACTACCTAACATTGATATAATAGTGGACATGATAGTCAAACATGAGATGCTATCACTAATGGATGGTTTCTCGGGAAATAACTAGATAATGATTGCAAAAGAAGACCAACATAAGAAACCATTTACATGTCCATGGGGCACCTACAGTTGGAATATGATGCCAATTGGGCTAAAAAATGTAGGGGCTACATATCAGAGAGCCATGACACTAATCTTTCATGACATGATACACAAAACCATCGAAGATTATGTTGATGATATACTGGCCAGATCAAAGAGGAGAAAAAATCACATAGCAACCCTAAGTTCCATTTTTTAAAGACTGGAGAAGTACAAGGTTAGTCTCAACCCAAAGAAATGTGCCTTTGGGGTACAAATAGGTAAACTTATGGGATATATAGTATCAATGAGGGGAATAGAGGTGAATCCCACCAAGGTCAAAGAAATCCTCAAGATGGAGGCACCAAGGACACTAAAACAACTCACAGGCCTACAAGGCAGACTCCAATCCATCTGAAGGTTCATAGCACAAATGGCAGACAAATAGATCGCATATTCACATATGCTCTACAAGGCAGCAACATACAAGTGGGATGACAAGTGCAATCAAACATTTGATAAAATCAAAGAATACCTACTCACACCACTAGTATTACTGCCACCCATTGCAATAAAACCATTGATCTTATACATCTCAGCAACAACAGTAGCCCTAGGTGCTCTTTTGGCTCAGCACAATGAAAATGGGATAGAGAGGGCCATCTATTATATCAGAAGAATAATGGGCGGTCGTGAGTTAAATTACTCATTCACTGAAAAATCCTATCTAGCAGTAGTGTTTGCTTCACAAAAAATTTGACATTACATGTTGGCACACAAAATCAAACTCATCACCTAGATAGATACCCTAAAGTATCTACTATCAAGGGCTGTTATCATAGGAAGGATGGCTGAGTGGGTCATGATACTATCATAATATGACATTAAATATGTGGAGCAATAATAAATCAAAGGAAAATTCATTGCAGACCAACTAGCAGAAACTCCCATCTATTTAGGGAATCCACTCATATCATAATTTTGAGACAATTCCATATTTAATCTCAGCATATCCAATCATTGCAAAGTCTACTTCGATGATTCGCACACACAACATCGATCAGGAGCCGGTGCTTTCTTCTTCACCCCACAGGGGGATTATATACCTAGATCCTACAAATTGGCATTCCCCTGTACCAACAACATTGGAGAGTACGAGGCTTAAGCCATAGGTCTCAAAATTGTAGCATAGTGGTGAATCATGGCATTAAAGGTCTATGGGGATTCACAACTTATTATCAACCAAGCCAACAATGAGTACCAAAGTAAGGATGACAAGCTCACACCATACAAGAAGTTAGTATAAAGCCTCAAAGATTCGTTTATTGATATCACCTTTGAGTAGATACCAAGGGCTAAGAACAGAGCAATTGATGCCATGGAAACAATTAGATCCTTATTGGATATCCCTTATAATGTCTCAAAACTTAAATTCTTAGTAGAGTAGCTTCTCATAGCCACTTTTGAGATACCAGAGTTTGAATATGCGAGCAAACTCATTGGTCCTGGTAATCTTTGGTATCACGACATCTACACATACCTGATAATAGGAGTCCTCCCAGCTGACATTAACCCAAACCTCAAACGAACCTTTGTCAAAATGTCCTTACGTTTTGTCATCTTAGGAGAAACCCTCTTTTGTAGAAGCATTGACAAAACCCTATTACATTGCTTAAAACCTAAGGAAGCTCTGACTAATCTGACTGAGGTACATAATGGAACTTATGGTTCACACTCAAGCAATATGACCTTGGCCAAAAAGTTACTAAGAATAGGGTACTACAGGCCAAGAATGGAAAGAGAGGCACTTGAATTTGTCAAAAAATGCGTACAATGCTAGTAGCATAGAGACCTTATCCATGCACCAGCTCAGAAACTCCATCCTATTGTTACACCATGGCCCTTTTCACAATGGGGGCTCGATCTCATAGGTAAAATCACACCCACCTCATCAAACGGCCACAATTTCATCATCACCTCCATAGAGTATTTCACAAAGTGGGTCGAAGCAATCCCCATGACCTATAGAATAGGAAAGCAGATTTCCAATTTCATCCTGAACTATCTCATTTTCTGATATGGTGTCCCCAAATCCATTATCTTTGATAATGGGACACCTTTCAAGAATCAGGATGTTTGTGACTTATGTATTAAATTCAAAATCCAACATTGCTTTTCTACTCCATATTACCTACAAGGCAATTCCCAAGTAGAAGCTACTAACAAAACCATTCTAAAAATCCTCAAGAAAATAGTTAATGACTCTGGTCGTGAATGGCATCTACAACTAAACCCCACCTTATGGGCCTACCGCACCAGCATTTTCACACCAATAGGTTCCACCCCCTTCTCCCTAGTCTACGGATCAGAAGCCATCCCCCCAATCGAGATCGAGCTCCCATCACTGAGAATATCTTTTCAAAACCTCATAATAGATGAGGAATACCAGGTTTTAAGATTGAATGAATTGGATGTATTAGATGAATGGGGCATGGATTCCCTCAACCATCTACAAGTCTATCATAATCACCTAAAACAAAGCTACAAAAAGAAGATCAGGCGACACACCTTCCATGTCAGTGAACTTGTGCTTAAAGAGAACCAAAGGAATGTGTCGAATCCAGAGATCAAAGGTAAATTTGAACCTAGCTGGCTGGGACCTTTCATCATCACAACCAGCTATAAATTAGGAGCCTATCATCTATCAACACCAGAAGGAAAGCCTCTGAACAACTCCCATCTCAAAAAAATTTATGCCTAAAAGATTTCAAGCTATAGAACCAAAAATACAAAAAATCAGAAAATGTCCTAAAAAAATGGTTAACTTGACGAAAACCTGACAAACAAGTGTCTAAGTAACAACAAAAACATTAAAAAAAAACACAAAAATCCAAAAAAATAAAAAAAAAGATTGAAAAAAAATATAAATAAATCATCCTCTAATGAAAACCACTTTGGTGGTGCTTTGGACAAGTACCTTGGTGAAAACCTGGCAAATAGGCACCAAGCGTAAATAAATCACTCCCCATTCACTAGGATCTACACGACTCATTTATCCATTTCATCACATTTCATTAATCCTCCATCCATTCACTCGTTCTCATCCATACCATAGCCTGAGCTTGTGCTTGTATCATATTACACCATTATACTACTTGGAATTTCCTAAGGTCAGTTTGTCCTACCTTTATTGAAGTAGTCTATCGCTTAATGCTGGAGGCATGTTCCTGAAACTGATACCGGATCATATTTGTGTATATTTTTTGTGTACTCTTCCCGAAGCATCAGAAAATCCAAAAAAATTCAGAAAATCATTCAAAAATCCAAAACATTCAAAAAATTCATCAAAAAACCCAAAACATTCATAAAATTCATCAAAAAATCCAAAACACCAGAAAAATCTTAGAAAATCTTCAAAAATTTCATCATAAGTCTTGTCATTCTTTCATCTTATCCAAACTATGTCATCTCTGAGCTTGAACGTAGACAAGGTTGATCTTTAATCATCCCCGGAGACACCCTAGGTCAGTCCTCTAGGCGTCCCTCGCAATAAAATGGCAATCCATTTGCCCATTTATCTTATCATCGAGTCAATTCTATTGTTACTCAAACTACGTGGTCTCTGCACATGTAATGTAGGCAAGGCTAATCTATGGATTAGCTCCCGAGACCCTTAAGATAGGTCTCTAGGTTAGTCTCTTCATCGTAAAATCTTTAAAATACCAAACACATTGGAAAATTTTGAAAATACCAAAAACAACCTCAAAATATTTGAAAAATAAAAAATGGTCCTTTCATCTCATCTCTCTTTCACCCATGATTGTCACAACTCATAATAATATCAGTCGTCACCGTCATCCTTTGGTGATTCATTCATAAGCAATTCTAGCAGTTTCAAAAAAATTGAACACCCAATCGTCAAAAGTCCTAAAGTCTAAATTAGTAAGTATGCAAGTTGGTCAACTCAGAGTATCAATAGCTTATCACCCAGTCAGTCTCACTAGAACCTTGATCACAACATGTCCTAGGATGATTCCTTCCCACAATGGACATAAGCATCAGGTATCTCACAGTAGTTTAGTCTTGGCTAGCGATATGAAGAACATTAGCTTGTTGTTTTGCTTTATTTGGTCTTTTTGGCTTATCTTATTTTATACTCATTCCAAGGACCTCTTGATGACGCCTAAACAAAAAATGTTTAGAGAGAAAGGAATGGGGCAAGGATCATTGCCTCTTTTATTTACTGTGCTTGTGGGATACACTTTTAAAATAACTTAGTCATATGTACTTTGTTTGCTTTGTGGAGAGGATGTTTTAGATATCTTGTTGACCACATAGGAAAGCTTGCTTTCTTGTGTTTTGGTCTGAGATGTTTAGAATGTCTAAACTACATCCCAAACAAGTTTCTATGTGCTAAGTGTGAACATGAATACTCCTATCTAATTTTGAAGTCAAAGTCCATCATACTGGGTACAATGCCATCTTGGTTCTTTATACCTTGATGCATCGCACCTAGGTGTGTTATCAAACATAACGCAATTGGCCCTTTGAAAAACCCAACTCCTGGTAAATAAATCACCATCATCCTAAATAATTGATTCTAAGTTCTTCTATCTTTTTTCCATACTAACATGGTATCATCACAGTTAATCAGAACATCGCCAATGCATACACCCTACATCTACCAAGTCATTAGCATAAAAAGCATATCATATCATACCATTATCTTAAGTTATGAGGAATAATATAGATTTTTAATTCTAAGCATCCTAAGAAATCACTACATTACATCATACATAATAATTAGCATCCATTACCAATTGCACATCAATACGCCACCATTAGCATACATTACATTCATAGGATCATCATTAAAAATGCATGAAAAAAATACAAAAAGAAGTACATCCATTAGAAACATACATCATATCGCATGAGCATAGGAAATTAAGAAATACATTTCATACATTGCAAGACATCTCATAAAGCCGAACCATCTCATATATAATCATCAAAAATTTACTATCATGTTACAAAAATCGGATCAAGTTTATGATCAAGGTACATAGTACAAAAAGGGGCAAGTAATCGAGGCCCATAAATTAAAAAATGGAAACTATCTATGATCAAGGGCTAGCCCTACTAGCTATTGCCCCCTCCCACCTACCTCTCACCATGGTCCTCTGGTGGCCTTATCCTTGTCTATTGAGAGAAGTCTTGCACCCGGCCTGTTGTTGGCACTGCCTGTTTGTAATGCTGCCGATAGTACTCGACCTCTCTGATTACCTCTCTGTATGCCCGTAGGGAAACTGATCAACCCTGGAATGATGATGTCATAATCTCTAGCTACCTCCGCTAACTAATATCTTGATCCCTCTTAGATTGAGCTTGGTCTCTCTCAATAGTAACTGTCACAACCTACTACTGAGCCTCATCCCTCTTTGCAGTCAATACTTGGATCTGACCCTACAACTTCTAAATCAACACATCTTTGTGGTCTGGTTGTGTTGCTGGCTGCTACTGCGAGACTGCTTTGTCCCCACCTCTCGGTTGGTCAACCTATGCCTGATCTCTGGGAGGTGTCTGATGAGGATGTGGTCCACCTCCTCCTCCATCCTTGTGCCCATATTTTCCACCTCTGCCTATGTGTCTGTGCCATGGGAGTGCTACACCAAGAACTCTCAATCTCAAAGGAGGTCTAAACTAGGATTTGTATGTCAGATTCACCCCTACATCTATTGGCCCATAATCATACGACCACGGTCAGGCCACCAACTATCTAAAAGAGGACACTGCCTTAGCTACTGGGATGGGCTAGCCCCATGCCATCTCTCTTGTAGTATGAGAAAATATCACCACGTACTGATCATCGGGCCTATCCTGCATCTCTCCAAATTGATGAGTCACCCTATCTCAGAGATACTTCTCTATCATAGTATGCTCCTAACCCTACATCCATCTGTCCTACCAAGAAAAAAAAAAGCTGATCTGCATCATCATACCATGGGCCTATGCCCATCCAAGGTCTCCAGATGAACTCTCTCATCTCATCAAGAACCCATCACAATAAGCAAGGCCACCTATGCCATTGTGGGTAAAATGAATTTGTGCACCACCAGATAACAGGATCATTGATATCAAGGACAACTGGTGTGACATCTAGACACAACACTGGGATCCACTCCCATGCCCAGATGTGTAATAAAGTAACTTCGGCCCCAAGGGCCCGACTATCCAAGTATGCAAATTCATGCAAATCTCTGTATAGGGAGGCCAACAATACTAGTCCCCAGGCAAAGCACTCTCGGCAAATGCACAACCGATGCCATGTCAGTCCCCATTCTAGACTAAAGTAATGACCCCACCGATCGGGTGCTAAAAGACCTGAAATAATAGAAGCAACAATCAATCTATAGGTGGGCGCTCTACCCCGGTATCTCTCTAGGTCAATCTGTCCATCAGAAAGGATAAGCTCATCAATGCCCATGACGTCAAAGAAGGCATCCCTACCCTCCTCTGGATCGTAAATCACTTTGGCTCCATGAATAGGAAATTAGATAATGTGCCAGACATCCTCAAGAGTGATGGTGGCCTCGCCAGTAGGCAGATGGAAGGAAGAAGTCTCACTATGCCACCACTCGGCCAAAGCTGTCATCATACCCAATTGTGTCTAAATAGGAGGGAAATGTGGAATATACCAGAGACCAAGAATACCAAGATGCTCTTGAAGATATACATGCATACCCTGTAATCTGTGGAGCACCGACAATCTGTGCTCCCTCGGATGAAGTATTTCAAGCTCCTCCTACGCAAGGGAAACCACCGCGTCAAGTCTTGTAAAAATAAATTTGCCTCTCACGTCGGATTTTTGCATTTGAAATAGTAAATGTGATGCATTTTGGAAAGTTCTAAACTACGTCATGCAATGGACTTTGACAGCCCTAAATTCCTAACTATGTCGCATGACGCTATTTGTGCACGCGGCCAACTTTGACCCCAGAAAGCCTAAGTTCCTAACTGCGTCGTGCGATGATCTTTGCATATGTGGTCTGATATTAGGTCGGGCGGCACCGAATGAGCACTTTTAGTGGCGCTATATAGCGTTGCTCAACCTAAATTTGTTTAGAACCCCGATTAATGCAAGAAAAACAAGAAATTAAAAGTTGGGATGGGGCTACATACCACGATTCCTGCAGTGACTCGCCGTTGATGTACTCATACTCTATCTGACACGTGCCTAGGAAGCAGCTGTTGTGCCATCTTGATCAAGGATCAGAGCTCAAAATGTAAAAATTATAAGGGCAAAAGGTACAAATGTATGGAAAGTGACCCCTTAGGGTCTATTTAAGCCTGCGAATTAGGGTTTTTTGACCTAATTTGGCCATCTAGCGAGGGTTTTGGTACCCCAATCTTGTTTTTGTCCAATCGAGGACCATTTCACATCTTTTTTGATGTTCTAACATGTTTTCTAGCATCTTGGGACATTTTTGGACCTATTGGGCACCTTGCCATCTTTTTTCGTGAGATCATCGAACAAAATGAAAAAAATTGTCTGATCTCTCGAGGGGGCAATATACTAGCATAATCCTTATGCTGGGGAAACACTGGGGCATTTGAAAAATCAAGAAAAAAATTTGAACTTTGGTCACAACTGTTTATTCTTTGAATCAATGTAACAAGTGCATTGCTTCATAGAGGGGCGTAGTTTATTCTTTGAATCAATGCAACAAGTACACTGCTTCAAAGAGGGGCAAAATATAAACATAGAAAATGTACAATTTCATTCAGTGCACTTGATCCTAACTACTAATGGTAATTCTTCCTGAATCACACTGTCAGCTTATCATCACCTTCTGTCCCTTAATTAAATAAATCATTATTTATTTGATTAGGTCTTTCTGCTCTGTTGATTAAATTAATCAATTTAATATTAATTAACTTTATATCTCCACTTATTTAAATAAATCTTTTTATTTAAATGAAGTCTCTAAAGTCTTCTTATTAAATTAAATAAATTAAACCTTATTTAATTTAATCTAACATTATCCCCTTTAGTTAAATAAATCAAATCATTTATTTAATTAAATCTTTCTTCGCAATTCTTGATTTAAGTGAACTCATAAATTTGAGTCAAAATTTTGAAATCACCTAATCTCTCATTAAATTGATCAAATCTTGATTAATTTAATCTCAATCACTAAAATCCTCTAGAGAATGCAACTTGCACAATAAATCAATTACTTTGATTTATTTATTTGCCTATTTTCTCTCAACAAGGAGTAAAGAAGGAATATTCTCTCAAGTTTGAATTCAAAAAGTCCAAGTGGATGGGTACTTCCAACAAGGCATTCACTCCTCTTACATGTCCTTGCACATTGAGCCAAGTTGCATTTATTTCATTCATTTTTCCCTCTCACATGTCATTTCATCAAATTCAAATTCCACCTAATTGCATTTATTGGCACTTTGGCCAAAATGTGCACAACCATCAACCATTCACATCTTGACAAGTGGCACTTGGCCATTGGATGTTGAATGATCCCACATTGCTCAATTTTCACTCTCTCTTCCATTTTGGAAATCTTTAAATAAAAGGTTCTTCCTCTCATTCATCATCCACAATCTCATGCAAAGTTACTCTCTTCACATAGAGAGCTAATTTTTCCCATTTCTCTTCAAGTATTCATAATTTTCACAATTTCATAGCTAGGTTATGCTAAAATCTCATCAAGGAGATTGAACTATCCAAAAATCATCAACATTTGCAACTAAGGAGTTGGGAAAGGGCCAATTTTGACACATCAATTGGCACCAATTACCCCATGGGATCAAGTGTTTTCTTAGCTTAGATAGATTAAACTTAGTTTATTGCATTGTTCTTCCTTTTCCTTTCTATCTAATTTTTGTAAATGGATTTGATGGGGAATCCTTCTTTCATCTTGAATTTTGATCTAATAACATGTTTTTTTGTTGTGTTTGTGCAGGTATGAAACAAGGGTTCACACCTGGCCTGTCGATTTTTCCATATGGGGATTTGGTTTTAATTTTTGTTTAATGTCAGGTTGATATATTTTATGACTTTAGATTTATGTCTAAATTTCCTACCTCAAGGGTTATGCCTTGTCTGCCTAGTCAGTCCCCTTTTTATGAATAACAATTATTGCATGTGTAGGTTTGTTGATCGTCAGATGGATAGGCTAGATCCTAACCATTCCCCGTTGGCCTCAGAAGGATTTTCAATTTCATCACAAATGTGTTGCAAGGTGTGTAAAATGATTCCACATGTCATCTATGGTCATGGGGCCCAGTCCTTGTTTTCCTTCTAATTAATGAAGGCTATATGATCAACAACTATCATGTAACGATGTATTGTGGTTGTTCCTTGCTGACCTCACACAATTAAAACAATAGTTTAAATAATGTTGTGAGGTGTGTTAATAAGTGATGTGTGGATGTCGATGTCAAACATGATGTGATTAGGGTGGGACCCGCTTGTGCTGAGGTGATGTCTCGTACATGATTTTTCATTTGCCTAGGATTTGGTGGACGAACGTGACATTTTCAAACCACATTGACTCGATCTGAGTCACTCTTTCTTGCCTATGTGAATTGAGATCAATGGCTGGTATTCAAAATAGATTACTATTATGCGATATCCATTTTTTCTCAAATGAGTGAATAGAAATGGTGGAGTTCAGACCACGCCACCAAATTTAATGCTAAAAGTTTCCTGAATTTCTATTTTCATGCATAATTCCGCACTGAAGAATAATTTCTAGGTACAAAGCGAGATGAGAAAATTTCCTGTAAGTCTAGCATAACTACCATTAAAATTATCCACAAGAAAAATTGTAAGTAATGTATACACCACATTCTCTATCTTTCGAAAGTCTTGTCGATTTCTTGAGTGCAAGTGTAAATTGTTTTTTCTTTGTTTTAAAAGCTCGCACTGGTTCATTTGCTTAAAAATTATTTTAAAGCTTGCATAAATAATTGCCAAGACCTTTTTTAAATTATGAAACTACTATGTTTAAGGCTATAATCTAGAGGCTACACCCCATAAACTTTTTGGTACTTCAAAACACTAGCTTAAACCATAATTTGTCTTGTGCAAATGGCACCCAAAGCCTAAATTTCTAGCTTTGAAAATCCATCTAGGTCCTTTTCTCAGGATTTCATAGACTTATTAAAACCCTCTACCAATAAAAAACTTGAGAGAAAGGCTTTATTTGTGGGACCCAAGTTTTGGAAGGGTTAACTGATAAAGAATGTGCAATTCGAGATGTTGAGGTTTAGTATACAGGTTGGCAGTTGTTTTCTAATTGGTTGGGGAGCAATAATTTACATGCTCCTCTGTGCAACCCTTGGAGGTTGGACCTCGGTAAGCTGGTGGTAACGAATGTCTATTTGGATGAATTTTTAAGATATGTTGCAGCAAGGTACAACCTTGTAACCAAAGTTGTCAAGATATATGATGGTGTGGAAATGGTTAAAATTACCAAGGAGGAGATTTCAGGAATTTTTGATCTGCACAAATGGAATAAGGATATGGTTCCTATTGACCTTACGGCCTTTAGAGAAGAGTATAGAAATACTAAGGGTTTATTTAGGACTTCTTTGTTAAAACCTCATTTGGAAACCATAGGAACTAGAAAAAATAAGAAGAGGATAGTGATTTGCAAAAATGAGCCATAACCTTTTCCCATAAACTAATTTTGCAATTATTTTAGGAAGACTATTTGTTCCTTGTGGCAGGTTCTTGGTATTAGTATAAAGACTACCTTTCCTACTGACCTCATGCACATGTTTGTGAATCTTCAACATCCAGATTTCAATGTGGTATATGATTTCACTACCTATTTGGTAGATAAAATGTATGAGAGTCTGGTAGCTCTAAAATAAGGAAAAAAACTGGTTGGTTTTAAGTGGAATTCTCTATTGATACACATGTTATTGTATAGGGGAGAGATAATTTTTGGGAAAAACATGGAATTGAAAAAGAAAGAGGATGATATTGACATGCTTGTCCACTACTGGACCAACATTCTAGCTAGGAATGATCATGAATTTGATTATGTGGTGTTTCATAATGTTTTTGGGTCAATATTGAGAAGATCCTTGGTCTATGATCCACCTAGAATTCTAAAGGAAATTCATGATTACTTAAGGCCAATGGAGAGGAGGCCTGAGTTAAATTTGACACACAATTGGGGAGATATCATCCCTTACTATAATACAACCATTTTGGGGGTATATGGCACTAATGTCGACCAATTTTATTTACCAAGGGATGTGCATCTAAAAAATGGATTCATAGAAATCATGAGATAGTTGGGACATGCTCAAATGGCACACTTGCCAAAAACACATAAGAAGGGATCTTTCTTTCCTGAGTATACAAGTTTTTCTTATTTTTTCATAGAAAAAGGGGGATGGAAATATTTGGGGACACTACTTGAGCCTTATGGTTTAAAAACTATTATGCCCAAGAAACAATGATGTTGAGGGTTTCATTTATCAAATAAAGCCAAAGCACATGACAAGTGTATTCATTTACTTGTACTTCCCTAAGGATATCATCAAAAACATCCTTGATTTTTAGGTGCAAGAGGAAAGGAAAGAGAAATATGTTGCCTTTATCAAGATGATGGAGAAGAAGAAGAAAAAGAACCCTACATATGATCCCATGCCAAATATTAGTGGTGAGTTGAATAGGTCCACATATGCTACTGACATTTTTGAGAGCATGGTAGGGGTATTGAAGGCTAAATAGGTAGTTGAAGACAAAGGAAAGTCGCAAGCTATTGAGGAATATCCTAAAGTAAGATTGGAGGAAGGACCTTCTTACCAGCCTCCACAAAAGGTTAGGGTATACTCTAGGAAGAAAGGAACAACAACTGAAAATAAAACCATGCCACCTCCTGTTATTTCAAAAGAGGCTGGGACAATCTCTCATAAGAAATCAATGCCATCAGTTTCAGGGCACTTGTTGTAGAATTTCGTTGATCTAGACTCTCCCCCTAGGGCCCCTTCTCTAACACTACCACCATCACCCAAGAGAGAGAGGATTGAAAAGGAAAAAGTGGTTGACTATCTTGATATAGATGATGAAGAGATCATAGTGACCCTTGATGACATGCAACAAGGAATGCCATTTTTTCCACAAGGTGTTGCATCAAGTTCTGGAGTAGTTGCTTTAAGGCTAGAAAAAGATGAAATAAGGGGAATAATCAATATTGATGACTTAAGGATGGAAGCCTGCAGAGAATTCATGAGGGATGATTCTTTTGTTAAAACAAATACATTTAAAGATTTTGTGTGGAGGACACATGTTCGAGTGTATGTTGAGAAGGTAGCTCAAGAAAGGAATCTACATACGGAGCTTCCATAGAAAGTTATCCAATTTGATGTCATGTAGAAAATGAGGGAAACCTTCAAGGAGATGACACAAGAGAAAGGTAGGGAATTGGTGCAAAAGAATGGAGTATTATTGCTCCCAGAATGTGATATTGCTGATGATGTGGTATTCAATACAATAAGAAGGGCCAATAGGCCACTTCTTGAAACCAAGGAGGAAGCTACATTGGCACTTAAAGGGTTAGCCTAGTGAAGAATAGGATTCCTTAGCAATTTGGTCATTGTCTACTGGTTCCAAGAAGCCAATTTTTGCAAAGCTAGCTGATTTCAGTGGCCACTTGGTTGTGAGAAGTGTTGTTGACACTCCAACATTGGAGGAAACATATATGGAAGTGAATGTTTCCAAGTTCACCAGGGAAACTATCGAGGACTTGACCAAGGACAAAGATAATCTAAGGGGCTAGTATAATGATATCATTATTGAGTACAATAGGATTCAACAAAAAGTTGCAAAACTAGAAACTGAGATGGCATTATTGAAGCAAGAAATGGAGGCGTGGAAGTCTAAAGGACAAGCTAGTTCTAACCATAATATTCCTGATCCACCAATGGAGCAACCCCAACCTACCTCACAAGAAAAATACTTAGCAATCACTCCATATAATATGGGATAGGTGCCCATTACAATTGAAAGGGAAAATAGCCCAAGAGGAGGAATTTCAAGGGAAAAAATAATCCACCAGGTTGAGGAGTATAAAGAATTGTTGCAATAGTCCCAAGAATCAATGTTGAAAAGTAGTTCAGTAATTGTAGGTACTATATTGAGACACTTGAATAGAAAAGTCCAAGGAAAATTAAATAGTGTCCATGCAAGTTATGTTTTAATGATGCAAGAAATCGAAATGTTCCCAAGAGATAAAGAGTTAGCCACTTCATTGCTGGATAGATGGATTCCCACAACTGAGCAAATAAAGTTCATGGCACTAGGAGAAAAGCATCAAAATGATAAGTATCCCAAGGTTATGCCAACTTATCATATTTTTAATGAGATTGTGGAGCAAAATTTCTAGGGATATGTTGCTCCTATGGAAATGAATATCAAAGATTTGAAGGCCAAATATGATGAAGTAGACCTTACACCATTACTAGAAATCTAACATAACTATGATGAGGTAAAGCCTTTGTAGGCTTGGAAGGAAAAAATGAATGATATCATGACAACCCAGACAAATGAGATATGCATGAATGTTGATATTGTTATGTTGAATAATACACTTGAGAAACTATCCTTTGTTATTAGTTTGTTAGAAGATATTTATAAGGAAGCTACTTCAGTGATGGTGAAATATGCACCATATAGTGAAAATGTTGATGAGGTTATCACTTTTAAGTGGCCATCTGAAGCAGAATTTGAATTATGGAAGATGGTATTCACTAATGATTTTGAGATATGAGTACTAGGATGGAGAGTGTGACTTGGTGAAGTATAGTACAGGTCTGGCCTTAGAAGTTACAATTGAATACACACATACTTCTCCCAGCTCAAGGTGTAGATTGCTGATCTAAATTTATGTTGAGGTGGATAAAGTATTGTAATGGTTAAAGATTATTTTCCTTCTAACAAGTTGCCTTTTGGAAAGCGTTTTTCCTTCAACACGATAATTGAACTAAATTTTGTCTTATATGCATTCCATCCAATTGCAAAGCACAAATGTAACTGTAGAAGGGAATATTGGTCCAATCAAATGTGGACATGTGTACTGTCTGTCCTAAAGCTTGTTTTTCTCCATTATTTTATAAAAATAAATTATGGGCCGATGTACAAGGTCTTTTATTGAATCTGAGATTTGAGAGTGCAAAATTTGTAATAAAGAGAGTATGAACATTGAGGCCATATTTTAAATTTTAGAGTCAGATAGGATAATTTCATCAATTATGGGGTTCTTAAGCATGTTTGTTTTGAATATGAAAATGTTTTGAGTCTATTTTCTCTCCAATTGTGATACCTGGCATGAATTATTAATGAAATATTGGTCAAAGATTGGTTTCATTGATTTTCATTGTTCTTTACTATGAATTATACTATAATTGTGGCTCTAGTTCAAAGGATCTGTTAAATTCTTTGGTTATTGTGTAAGTTCATGTAGGTTGGCCACTAGATTTATAAGTAGTAATAGATTTTTCATATCGATATGTGAATTGTAATGCAATTCATATAGATCTTAACTGTTTAAGATGAAATTTTCCTTATAGTTAAATTCTTTCTCATTTGACTCTATGCTTTAGGATTTGACACTGATACTGAAGGAGTCATCATATTTCTCACATCTTTGGCATTCAATTTTAAAACATTTATTCATAGTAATCTTCATATCGACCTATTTTTTGTTATGTTTGAAGTTCTATGCTGAATGGAGTTGGATCTTTGAAGGAATTTCCAATTTCTTGAAGGTTTCTATCTATTCATTGTTGACAAGGAACTTATCTGTTGTTATGCAATGTGTATTTGAATTTGTTTAGTTATTTGTAAGAGGCACATTGTGGGATCACCCTCCTTGGTCTTGTAGAGCCCAAAGTGTAGGAGAGTAAGAATTATTGATTTTTCTCATAAAGTTGGCCAATCATTTACTTGGATTTAATCATTGAACATGGAAAATTCATAGAATCTTTGAGGAATCTGCTTGGGTTTTAAAAAACACCAACAAAATGATTGGCTATGTCCCACTGATTATCATTCTTTTTATCTTTGGGGCATATTTATCATTGTGACCTATCTCATGTCTCCCCAATATGCAAGAAACATTCGAATGAAGGATCTATGACATGTTGATTGGGAAGATATGTGTATGATCCCTCCAATAAGGAGAAATTATCCATAATATGAGAAGAAACTCTGCTATATTTTGGTCAAGCATGAAATGATAATGGAGTTGAATGATGAAATGATAAATGGCAATAAAAAATATAGATAAAGCTTAAGTAAGAACTGAGAGGCACATAGATTAATTGCTTTTTGTGTTTTTCTCTATCATGATCAAGGGAATATTAGTATGAAAAAGGCCATACTCATGGGACTGTGGGATGGATCTTGTCACACAAATCTCTCTGATTTGTACTGATCACAAAATTGATGTGGAAGATATTACTGTGGGGACTAGAAAATAAGGAGATGGAGGTTCATGAAAATGTGAAAATTTTCTAGTCCTAGTAGAGTCATGGTCACTTATATCTTGGAGGAGCATTCTCATTCCCTACTTTTGGTCTACTCAGTAGTGAAGTCTATTTGAGAGGTATGTTCCCATTGTATCTTTCAAATGTGTTTGATGCTTTCTTTCATGATATAGATCTTGAATTTATTTATAATGGTTCTGGAGGATTCATAGTGGAAGATGGACAACATGGTTTATCTCCTTGAGCCTTTATATGATATCATTTAATGATGAGAACTAGTAGGAGATAGTTATATGGGCTGATTTATTGAGATGGTAAATGAAATTTTTTGAGCTTATTTGAGAGGCTTACATCCATGATTGATTACATGTTTCATTTTTTGATATGTTTGATCTTGGTGATTGAATGGTTGGGTGTTGTTATGGATTTTCTCTTGGGGTTGTGAAGGAGATCATACTTAACACAACTAGATTTTAGAGGTGTATGTAGGGGGATGTTTTATAGGTATATGTTGTGTAGAGTTTCTCTCTTTGGTCTTGGTTGTCTTCTTGGAAGTTTGATTTCATTTTACATTGGTTTGAGATTTGGTCAGAACTTTTGTTTTCACTCAAGTTTTTGAGTCGTAACTTGGAGGTTCTTTATCTCTTTCCTATGTTTGGTGTGAAGAACTTGGAAGAGCTCTAGAAGATTGTTGAGAGAAATGATTCTTGAAGAAATTGGTTGCAGGTTGTGCATATCATCATGGATGTTTCCTTGATACTACATGGTCACACTTTCTATGTTTTGTCATTGGTAGACTTTTTATGCCTTTGAACTTTCAGATTTGGCATTACCTATGTAGTGGGAGTTTATGGTCGTGCTTTGTCTTCCTGAGTGGTTTGTACATGGAGCTTGTATCTACAGTTGATGGGTTGGTTGTGCTATTAGCATGAGTTTTCTAATGTGGATACCTTAGAGGTATGAGAGATTGGATGGATAGCACAAGTTGTGGGTGCTATTTTTAGTTACATGAGTTGATCAATTGGATGGGAGCAGTCATATTTTTGGTTGTTGTTCTAGCTAATGTTCTATCTTGTTTCTAAAGAATGTATTCACAGTTGTGTTTTAGTTTGGGCCTTTGAATTTGATGTTGTTTTTACTTTTGTATGGTTTGTTGTTGGTGATTTGGAGTGTTTAATCATATCTTCATCAAGTGTGAGACTGTTACAAATATGTGCCTCAATCTTATTGACCTGATCCTCCTGAAGGAGAAAATCGGTGAGACCTATGGTCGATCTTGCCAATGGGAGCATCAGTGTAACCTGAATAGTTGACACAAGTTTCCTAACTCTTGACAAAGATAGAATCCTATCCAAAGAGTTTCATTGGGGAGAACCTGGCTGATGAATAGTTCATCAGTTAACTTTGGTCTTTGGTTAGACTTGGGAAGTTTGGATCGATAGTAAAACTCTGGCCAATGGGTCATTGTCAAAGAGGCTCGTGCCAATTTGAGAAGTGGATGCAAAGTAGCCTAGATGAATTTTGGTATGAATCTAGTTGATAATCGGATCAAGGTGACATTGGTTATTGGGATGACTTGTGAATGTCACTCTAATGCTTGTGATCTGGATGAAGAGTTATGTCAGGAAGACTCTTGTGAAAGTGAACTACATCAAAATGACATTGGTCTTCAGGTAGACCTGTGAATATCAAACTGACTACGTTAGTTTGGCTGATAGGTCTATTCAGTGTAAGTCATGCTAATGAATAGATGGTCAGGCTAACATGAGACTTTGATATGTATCTTATCGATAGTGGATATCTGGCTAATGTGCTTTGTTCAGTGTGTGTTTGGTTCATGGTGCTTGGTCGGTGTGTGATGGTCTATCGGGTTGAATTATTAGTGGTGCTTTGATAGTGGATGTTTGGATGTTGGGTTGTGGTCAGTGAGACTCTGGCTAATGAATTTGGTTGGGGTGACATTGGTCTTTAGAATTCCCTATGAATTTCACTTTGGTGCTTATGTTGTTACTGATGAACTTCATCAGTGTGACTTTGACTGATGAAGGTGTTCTGAACTGCAGTGAGCTGAAGAGCATCGGGGTGACTTGTCAACTCGATGAGACTTGTTGATTTCACCCTGATAGTGTTGTTCTTGCTAATGGTCTATTCTAATTGGTCTTCAATGTGACTCTTGGTGAAGTTAATGGTCATGATGGTTGTCTTGGGACATCGGGGAGACTTGATCTACCAGTTGGAATTTCTAGTCTATCATTGATAGTGTTGGTCATGTCGACGGAAGTGAAACTAAATGAGAGTTGACTATTGTAGAATGTTGAGTTGTTCATTGGAAATTGGTGGACTATGTTGAATTGGACGTGACTATTCATAACTAGCAAGAATGACTGTTGGTCTATAGGGAAACTAAACAAATGGCTTTTTACAGGAAATGAACTAATCGATGGATTGGGCTGAATGAGGTGTTCGATAGGGAAGTTTCTATGTGTTTGAACTATATACTGCTAAGTATATTATAATAGTGTGAATTTTGTGAGAGATAACGAAGAAGAATGTGAACCTGAGAGGCCATGAGGCTGTGCTAGCCAAAAGGCAGGTTGAGTGAGTGGATTGGTGAGATGAAATGAATATACATTATGTGTTGTGTGAGGGTACTGTAACAATGTGAGGATTCTTAACAATGGTGTTCTTTGTATTCTCTAGATGGACAAGATACAAGCTCCAAAATATCAAGGCTCTGAGATTGTATTGTAACTGTTGTTGTTGTTGATTAATAAAATTGAGCTGAGTGTTTTGGAGTGTGGGGTTTTTTACCCATAAGGGTTTTCCCCACATAAATCTGTGTGTTCATTTGTTTGTCTTCCATGTTGTTTGATTCAATAATTTGAATCTGTGCATAGTGTTGAATCTGGTTAAGTTTTCATGTGCTTTTCTCAGAAGGATTAATGTGGGAAATCAATCATTCCTATTTCTTCTTTATGGCATATTAGTACGTGTCTTTGAGGCAATTTGAAGGAAAATTCAATCACCGAAGGCACTGCTATTCTTAGATGTTTCATTCTAAGATGACCTGATTTTCCTTTTAAAAACTATGTTTCTTTGTTTTAGATGGCTATTATTACATTTTTGTTTTAGTTTGCAAAGTTTTAGTTTTCTTTATTTTATTGCATCTAGCTATATTTCATTTGAATTGAAATTAAAATATATCATTTATCTTGTATTCCTTGATTGTCCCTTGCATGATCTTTATAACTTGGTGTCCTATTGCTAATACTATAGTGAGATGAAGTTTAAGACTTATGTCATTCTGTGATAGCACAATCATTGTGGATCTTGGGTTATCTAACTCTTTCGGTCATAGTGTTGACACTATTTCACTAGGTATGGACCATACCCTTAACAACTCTTTTCCTTCAATTGGTGTGACAAATTTTGAAACAATGGTTTCTAGTATTCCACAAGAAAACATAATCCAAATCCATGAATACTTAGAAAACCTAAAAAATCAACTAAGTATTGAAAACATTTCAACCACTGCTATTCCCACCATAGATAACATATAGCACATGATTGAAAGTGAAGGAGTTGAACTTGTCAGTAACCTAGCTTAGATTTTTGGAAAACATCTTACCTCAATGACTAGTTGTGTTATGCCTTTGAACAATGTCCAAAGTCAAGGAGGAACTCAAATTCCTCCTCCCACAACTATTTCCTCTATTCCTACCTATACCAACCCTTAAGTTACAACAATGATGCAACCTACGAGTAAAGTCTATCCTACCTTGGGTATTTATGCTAGCAATCCTAGTACCTTTCTGGCATCACATGTGATATCTCCTACCACTTTACCTTTCATAAGAATTCCATTCACTTCCCCTTCAAACACATATATACCTCCACCATATTCACCTCCATTTCAAAACATGACCAATGACGCCATCATAAATCATTTTTTGCAAAATAATTCATCCCTTCAAAATAAAATTTCCATAATAAACCAAAATAAAAATGGACAACCTACATACTATCTCAAAATAAATCCCTTATCCTTGGAGATATTGATAACATCAATAGCACAAGGTATAAATATTCTTAGGTTTGAGAAATATTGGGAAAAAGAGATCCTTCTAACCATGTTTCCTCTTATAAAACCTTATGTAGTGATTTTGTTCTTGAGGATAAGCTTTTGGCTAAGCTTTTCCCTCGGTCCTTGAAAGATACCACCTTAGAATGGTTTTCTTCATTATCGAAAAAATCAATTCATTCACTCAATGAAAGTTTTGAGGCCTTTATAAACCATTTCCAACTGCACATGACTCCTAAGATGACCTTAGCCGATTTGATGAGATGTAAGAAAAAATATGATGAAAAGGTTACTAACTTAATTTCATGATACCAATCGCTTTATTCCCAAATTGACGTAAAGATTCTTGACCCTCACCTTCAATGGATGTTCATTGAAAATTTGTAAACTAAGATACAAGATAAGCCTGGAATGATGAAGTTTCCTTCCTTTGTAAACTTGTGTACAACCCTTCATGATTATCAAAACTCAGTTAGTAGTCATGAAACAAAATACACCTCTAATCATCCTAAGAAGTCTGAATCTGCAAATCAAAACAATTATCAACCCTTTAAGAAATAGAGTAAATGCTTCCTTCAACTAAACCTCCCTCAGCTAACTCAACATGTTGATACCCAAGTCGATTCTATAAAGAAGACACCTCCCTTTACATTTAGGGATCTAGCTAGACAATTTACTCCCTTTCTTGATACACTCCACAATATAGTGTCACAACTTCTAGAATAGAATATGACCACTTTTCCTTCCTTTAAAACTCTTGATCCTAATAAGCCTTTACCTTCAAACTTAATATCAAATTCATATTGTCATTTTCACCAAAAAAATAGACATGACACGAAACATTGTAAGAATCTTAAAAATATTTGGCAAGACCTCATTGATTATGGTTGAATTCAAATTGGAGGTGTTAATGATCAAGGAAATAAGTTGGTTGCCCCTCCCAACCAAAAATTACAAATATTTACCAACCTTATGCCTAATCATAACATTTCATTTGTCAAAGATAGCGAAACTAAGAAGAATGATGTGATGAATGATGACAAACATGATGAAAACATTGATTCTATTGAACAAGGTCCTATAGATAATATTGCACAACATCCTATCGATGGTTTGGTTACATTGATCAAAACTCAACCTTGTAAGGGCTGAACTAAAAAGACTCTTGACATTTCTTTCTCATCTAAGGATATTATTACAAATACACTCCTCTTTACATAGCTGGTCGAATCAATGACAAGCCCACTAGTGGGATATTAATTGATCTAGTATATTCACAGAATGTGATCACTAAAGAATTCTTACTTGTGCATGAATTCTATCAAGAAATATATGATAAAATGAAAGCATGGATAAAAATTCATAATGGGTTCTCTTTCTCTACGATGGGATAAATCACCCTTCCTATAAAATTTGGACTAAAACAATTAGATGTTTCATTCTCCATCATCTTGACATCAGATCAATTCCATGTGAATCTTGGTTACCCATGGCTACACTCCATGGAAGTCATCCCATCAGTTGTTTAGAAATTTTTAAAGTATCCCTTTGAAAAGGAAATCTTTATTGTGCACCATATTGGCTTTAATCCTATTTCCTCCCATGGGAATTTTTCATTGGATTTATTTTTTCCTGAGCCTATGGAACCTATTAAACTTCATGAGGAATTATTTTTCAAATCCTATCAAAATTTTAAGTTGAAATGCATAGAAAAAATACCCCTTAGAAACATGCCTCAACCTATGAATGAGCCTCCTATCCTTAAAAAAATCATAATTGAACCTAAAGACATTCGAAACTACCAAGACCAATCCATGGAAGATCCTTTGCCTATTGCCTACAAAAGACCAGGAGATAACCAAAAAAATTATATCATGCCTCCTAAGATAAAGTGGTTGAACAACCTCCCATGGTTCCTTCTGCTCCTCCCCTTAGGGAAGAAAAGAAAAACCTATGGTCAAGAAACCCATTCCTACACAAACTCAACTTGAAATTAATTCCAAAAGAAATAGAAATGATAGATCATAGGCATAGACTTTTTGCTCTTGATCGAAGGTTAAATGAAGAAAAAAACAAAGAAAATCAATGTCAAAACCTGACTGAAGTAGTATATGATGAGCCTCCCTCTTCGCCGCAAATAAAAGATCCTATATCGCAATCGTAACAACAAATTAATCCTTCTTTGGATGTTATGATTTAACCTCCCATTTTGATTAACTTGGATGGCGATGATGAGTTTTCTAAAATTCATGAATAAATGCATAATGAGTTGAATACATTATTTCCCTCTTTTATGGGCTTAAATGATAAATCTCCTAAGAAGAGTGTTGAACTTGGTGATGATCCTAGCTCAAAAAATTTCATTGTCCCTTTGGCTAGTTTTCCGCATTATGTATATGATGAACAAGATTGGGATGCAAATGACCTACTAGAGGTTGAATCACATGTGTCTTACTAGTATTTTGTATTATTTCCTTTTTCATATTTATTTTATGTGATTGCATGTGTGTAGTGTGATCTTCCCCATATATTTTTTTTTGATGTATCTCTATCTCTTTGTGCATTCCTCTATATGTATCTACATTCTTCTCTATATCATCCTTCACTTTGTCTTGTGTTTTCCTTTTGGGGATGATGCAAGGTGTTGAGACATTTAGGTCTCTTCCATGTTGAACCAATTTTTTTTCTTATTTTCGCTCTCTTATTGTCATTCTTCATATTCCATGAGTATTTGGGGAATGATGATGGTTCTAAGGTCTCTAATAACATTGTAGTAAAGACATATTGACCCTAAAACCATGGATCCCTCATGTTTTTGGATTTTCATTTTGGGGGAACCCATTTTTCATTATGTAGATTCATTTTGAAACATATGATTTGGCATAGGGATTTCCAAATTAGCTCTCATGTCCTCTTTATTTTTAGCACTTATCATTTCCTACTTTAAATTAATTTATCACAACATGGTGTTTAGAATTTTTTTTAAAGTGGGGCATACATTGGAATTATTCTTTTTCAATTCATGTTTCATTGTGTAGTATTCTTACTTCACGTGATATCTCTTTCACTTCTTGGTGACATTGGGTGTGATTTCCTTCAAGAGTGTGATCTCTCTTAGCATATTATATTCTTCTTGGTGGCTTTATGTGACACACTACATCCCATAAGTTGTGAATATTCTATTCTATTATTGGTCATCTCTTGGAGACATTAGGCATGATGTTCCCTAAGTTAATACCTCACATGAACTAAGAAAATCTCCTTTGAATGTACCATACACTCTTTTTTTATTTAAAATATATCTTATATGGCCACCTTACATAACACACCTTGCTTTCCTATGGAGCCATCCTATTTTTTCATGGGTGTCAAGCATACAAATCCTTGCTTCCCTCATGGACCCTATCGTCATGTTGTGTGGTACCTTATCAAATTTATCAGGAGTTATATATATGGTATGGTTATCATATGGGAGTCAAACTTAGGTGTGACTCTCCCATAGCCACTTGCTTGTTTGTGTGAGCGCATATCGGTCGCATGCGTATGTGTCTCATTGGGGGCTCACCTAGTGGATGGCATGAGGTTCCACTATCCCTTGTGAGCATGTGTTTGGTTTTCATAGTGGACATTGTGTCCCACTTGTAAATTATTTTTAACAAAAATCTTAGATCTAATCCAAAGCATGCAGGACAAATGGTCAAGTTTTGATCCACCCCTCTTTTTTTTTCTTTCTGTTTGTCTTGGGTAGTGTATGCTTGTACCCTATTTTTTCTTCATTTATCATTTACATGTGTGTTATCTTGTGCCTATGTTGGTTTTACATAAGGATCTTGATCCTGGGGGCTTACACAACCCTCTTGATCATTATCATCCTATCTTACTAGTGTTGGTACACTTGAACCCCTCTTGATGCATGTTTGTCCACTTTAGTGTGAGTTTTAAGAAAGTTCCTCCTCTCACTAAAGTGGAGGCTAGATTTTGTGTATGAAAATGTATCCCTTTACACTTTCATACTTTTTTGGGTCCTCTTTACTAAAATTGGGCTTCTTTATGTCTTATTTGGTCCTATTTTGCATCCACAATCCCTATTTAATGCATCCTTCTAAGGATAATCCTGACACATATCAAATGATCCATCATAATTTAATGATTTTCGATTGTATGGCCTAGATTTAGTGATATAGGAATCATACGTCACCTTGAGCATATGGGTCCCACCTAAGTTTCAAGGCTTAGATCTGAATCTAGCATATAAATTAAAATTTCTTGAAATTTGTGTCTCGAGCTTAGCCTATCGGGAGTCATACATTGCAACTAGTGTATGAGTCCCTCTTAGCTTGCACCTAATACTGAATTCAATTCTTGGTGGTATTTTATTCTCCTAGATTTGATGTCAATTTGTAGTGTTGTAATTTTGGGGAATTTGGCATAAACAAGTATAAATACAAGGTTATTTCACATAATTTCACCTAACAAAGAAGTTGGAAATCTTCATGAGCAAGTGTGATCTAATCATTCAAGAATTCTAGCAATTCAAGAGTATTCAAGAGCATTCAAGAGCATTCAAGAGCTGATCATCAAGCATTTTGGAGCTACTTTCAAGATTCAAGGATCATGCCAAAGTCATCATATATCATCTGTATTTTTGAGCTAACATCTATGATGTAGGTTCTTATGACTCAAGCAAGCATTCAAGTCAAGATCTACAACATACAATCAAGAATCAAGATCTACATTCATTCTAGCCATTACATATAAGTTTTCAGCCTTGTGTTCAATGGTTTGGTGAGTTGCAACATTGCTTATTTTTTCATTCATCTTTCCTTCATTTTATTTCTATTCATTTCAAGGTTTGATTACCAAAACAAGATTTGACCAAGGAAAACCCATATCCACTAATAAAAAAACATTTTTTCCTCTCTTTTATTTTTGATTTGTAGATCTAGGTTGAAGACCCATTGAAGAGAAAGTTTGGAGAAATTTGTCAAGTTGTCAAAGGTGTCATCTACACTGCAAGAGGATGGAAAGTTTCCTACAGGTTGTAATTCTATGTTTCAGACTCAAAGATTTGATAGGAGAGAAGCTATAGGAGAACACTAAAGGATATCAAAGTTTCAGATCAACCTTGATACTGGGACTAAATTACCACTTGTGGCATATGAGTCCTAGTATACCATATTTCAAGAATTTCTTGTAGATCCTAGTTTAGCAGTTCTAAATTTTGGATTCAGCCTGAAACCCTAAACTAGGACTAAATCGCCCTTACTGGTCTATGAGTCGGAGTGTGCATTAAAAGTCAGATTTTTGAGAGAACAAACCTTGTTCCAAGCTTCTTCAAGTTTCCAAGTGCATGTCTATTTATCTCCAGTTTATTATTCTAATTTCAGTTCATTCGTTAGCTTACATAGTTATGTTTTTCGTATTACTTTCAGTACCTATCTTTCCAAGACTTTGCTTGGTGGAATACCCCCTTTTGTCTTTAATCACACCCCTAGGACACCTTATTGCATATCTATTTTCCATCTCTAGATTGAGATCTCTAAGTTTTCCTTGAATGAAACTTGAGGAAGTTGGTCGATGAACCCTAATCCTCCTTTCGTTCTATCCTGAAACATAGAACAATAATTTTTGACGTTTCAAAATTTAGGAAATTTAATTGTCCATTACACTTGCAATTCAAGCTATGATAACTAGAATCACATTTATTTAGTGCAAAAGCTTTACATTTCCTACAACCTCCTTCTCAATCCACCTACCCTTGTTTTATTCAATTTGTTTTCCTCAAATATGTCAACCACCTAAAAGGAAGACAACTATTAGCAATAGATTAAGTTGGAAAATTAAAGACATTTGG
Organism: Sequoiadendron giganteum; assembly: GCA_007115665.2. Taxonomy (NCBI): domain Eukaryota; kingdom Viridiplantae; phylum Streptophyta; class Pinopsida; order Cupressales; family Cupressaceae; genus Sequoiadendron; species Sequoiadendron giganteum. The sequence goes on from CM021101.1 coordinate 632,186,722, forward strand.
TGCTACAAAGAATTTATTTTATTCCAAATTTCACAAATATAGGATTATATATTACGGTGACTGCAACATGTCAGCTTTTACAAACAATAAAGAGACATATTAAACTATACAATGGGTATTTAATTTCCATTTTAACTTATCTCTAACACTAGTAATATATATCAGCAATTATATCTGCCATTTTGCCAATTTGATAAAATTGTGAAGCACTGAATGTTCATTCAAATATTTGAAAAATTCAACTCTCCTAGCATATGGCCAAGGCCATAACTTCCAATAATCAATAAGGGAAAAGAAGATATACAATAATGATACCACATACCACTATAAAACTTATTTTTACATCTCATGTCTCTCAATGAACACCTAAATGATGTATCGGCAATGTAACCATTATTCAATGACATTATAAATTGAACCATTTCTTATACAAATGACTAAAACAATATAGATTATTGCAAGACACATTAGTTCCCTAATTATGGTGTGCATCAGTTATGAAATAATAAAGGTTAACATGTCAACAAAGACCTTGGTGATCACCTTGATTGACAAAAAAATAGCATCTAATCTCCTCAAAAAATACACCTATGTACATACAAAAACATAGAAAAACATACATAAAATGAAAAGAAGGCAATATAAGATGTCAGTGCAGAAAAGAGAATCAATTAGGTGGAGACATGAGATACCTATGTGAGAAGGTAGAAAATTTTTGTAAACAAATTACTAAAAACAAAACATCTACATTCTCTAATCAAAAAGACACGCTCAAAGCTAAGAACAGTATTTGGGTTGCACATTTCATAATACATAGTGTTTTACAACATGAAATTATATATAAATAGCATGCTTCTAATCAAAACCTTTAATTTTGTAGACAGTAAAAATGTAGTAAAGTTCATTCACCTTGACAATTTATAGAAACTCTTACACTAAAAATTGCATTTCAATTTCCTCATATGATTTAAAAAAAAATGCATAATATATTGTAGGTTGGAAAACACAATGTTGTTTGCCATTTATTTCATTATGTACATTCAAAGCTATGTGGTAGAGAGAATGGGGATGAATTTCTTGAAAATATTTTGTTAATTAGATAGTAGGAATGTAATGAAAGGCATTGTTTTATAAACATCTAATGTTTTACAACAACCATTAACACTCTATATGATTGTAGGTTGGAAAACATAATGGGAGGTGAGTGCATGATTTATGAAACCTCCAACACACTAAATTTTGTAAAACCCTTGACATATGCAACTAATCTCCCAAGAAAACATACATAAAAACATACATAGAAACATACATAACATGATGGGATGGCATAGTGCAAGGCTCACCAAGATGGATGATAAAAGTGATGAAATTGGTATACAAGAGGAAATGTCACAGTGAGAAAGCGAGGAGATAAAATTGGCATCAGTCTTATTTTCCCAACTAACCAATTGGGTTGTTACTTCTAGAGAGTTTTACAACATTGTGTGGGTTGCAGGTTTCTTAAAACCCAATATTTTCTGATTTCATTACATTCTTACTATTTAATTCACAAAATGTTCTTGAAAAAATCATAAAACATACCAAATTAAGGTGAGGGGTGAGTAACCAATTAGGTTGTTACTTGTAAAGGGTTTTAAAACATTATGTGGGTTACAGATTTCATAAAACTAGTGTTTTACAATTTGAAATTTTACAAAATAGTATGAAAGTCTTGAAAATTTGTTGTTAATTAGATAGTAGGAATGTAAGGAAAGGAACTATTTTATAAAAACCTAATGTTTTCCAAAAACCATTAACACTCTATATGATTATAGATTGGAAAACATAGTGGGAGGTGAGTGCATGATTTATGAAACCTCAAACCCACACAATGTCATAAAACCTTCTATAGACACAACTAATCTCCTAACAAAACACACCTATTTACATACAAAATTACATAAAAACATACATAGAAACATACATAACATGATGGGACATCATAGTGCAGGTCCCACCAAGATGGATGATAAAAGTGATGAAACTAGATAGGAGGAAACATCATGGTGAGGGAAGTGTGGAGATAACAATAGTGTCAACTCATTTTTCCTGACTAACCATTTGGGTTATTACATCTAGAGGATTTTACTATATGGGTTATAAATTTCTTAACACCTAGTGTTTTCCAATTTCATTACATTCTTACTATATAATTCATAAAAGGCTCTCAAGAGAATCAAAAAACATACCAAATCGAGGTGAGGGGTTAGTAACCAATTGGGTTGTTACTTGTAAAGTGTTTTAAAACATTATGTAGGTTACATGTTTCCACTACTACATAAACAACAATAAAAAATTTACTAAAACAACTACTAAAAACTGCTTATAAATGACTGAACATGGTCGTGTGACCAATAGTATTTTATTTCCAGTGATTTATAATGTGACTCAATTGATGACTAAACCCTTTTTACTCATTTGGTTGATTGATTTGGCCATTAATTTAGTTGCTCGATTGATCGATTTGGTTATTGATTTAGTCATCTGATTGATCGACTTGGTCACTGATTTAGTTATTTGATTGATCGATTTGGTCATTGATATAGTCGTTAATTTGATTGATTTGGAAGTGTGAATTGTCATTAATTTAGTCATTGATTTTTTTAAATTGGTCACTTATTTAGTCATTTTTTAATCATTGGTATATTTTTTAATTAATTTAGTCATTTTTATTCACTAATTTCCATCCATTGGTAGTGTATTCTGTCATTAATTTTAATCATCATTTTGATCAATTTAGTAGTTTATTTAATTGTTTTTGTTCACTGATTTATGCCAACTGGTAGGTATATTGATACATTGTTTATTAGTTGCATAAACATTATATTTATTCATATTTATTCACTGATTTCTATCAGTTGGTAGTATATTTAGTCAATTGGTAGTTTATTTAATTGTTTTTTTTCTCTGATTTCTACCTCTAAGTGTTGGAAATGAGACAATGCTTTAATTGAAGTTTAAACAAATAAAAACATAGAAAAACATAATCAATTATTCATTTGCACACAATGAAATGACTATTAAGAAGGCAAAATACTATAATTTTATTGAGAAAACATGTTCTTACAATAGATACATGACATAAATGTGTCTTTTCTTTGAAAAATGTACTATTACAAAGTGTGTTTCTCAGTTTCGTGACTGAGAAAACTAAGTTACAATGCCTTTTTTTTCTTATGCAAGATATTACAATTTTGATGAAAATTCTATGTTGCAACTTATTTGCAACTACACATACATGTATGTTGCACTCTCTGTAAATTTTCCTCTTCTCTACACCTCTTTATCTACTCTGTATTTACTTCTTTTTCTACATCATTGTTCTTTGTGTCTACTTCTTACACAAAAACATATCCCATCTTCTATAATGCACTAGTTTGAATGAGTGGAACCCAAACAAAAAGAGAAAACACAATCAAGGGGTTTTACATTACAGGTGTAGTAAGATAGAACATTCTTTGTTCTACTCATAGAATGTACACCCAAATTATATTTTCTGGTTTTTTTTAGGTTCAACTTATTGAATCTCAGTACATTATCTATCTGCAACTTCACTCTCCACACTCTACTGATGCTAACCCTTATTATTATCTTCTACACTTACAACTATTACTTTGTGTTTTTTTTTAAATATTGTAGTGGCCACCATGTGAAGATCCCTTCTTTCTCTTTCTGACAGATAGCTCCATCTATTTTGTTTGGATGAGGAAGGGGTATGTTACTTGTGACCTATAAAATACTTACATTTTCATCTCCTATTCCTTTCAACTTGAATCCATGTATAATTGATAGTGAGTGAATCCACCAAATTCTCGCAATAGGACCATTATGCGGATCCAACACCTCAATTGCATACCCTTCTTGGAGTTTATCAATAAATGTCTACAAAAACAAAATACATATTATATTGTTTTTGACAGTTGTATGTAATTTCTTTTGTCTTGGAACAAATCATTTTTTGTATGTGCTTTTTTAAAACACTCTATTATAACTAAGCTCTAAGCTTCCATATGTAAGTTATATGTTTTCCCTTATTTCCATAATCTATGTATACTAGCTAATTACATTTCACTACTATTCTAACTAGCTTCTATTAAATAGGTAAAGATTACCCTTATCTACATAATAAAACAACCATTACTTGCTTGAATAGTACTTATTTGCATGTGGTTTAATAGCACTTACGTCTAGTTTAGCATGACTACCACTATGAATATCATGTGCATGCTCATCAAGTTCATCATCATAACCACTATCGTCATTGTAGGAATTATTGATATGGCCTATTTCTTTTGTCCTTCTTTCATATTAGTGCTTTGCATCATGTGGTTTAATCATCATTCAAAAATTAATATAAGTCAAGTAAAGAATGCAAAAGCTATAATTTTTTGTCCAAAAGAATATTTTAAGCATGAATAATGACAAAACATTGGGATATATAACTGACAACTATTGTATTAATTACCTCAAATTTAGCACAATTAAAATGACTCTGTTGTGCATTCTTGTCCACTTCATCACTATCAATATTGGTAGCTCAATTGACACCATGAAGGTGTTTTTGTTTTCCTATTGCTTTGAAGAAAATTCTCTACATATAGTTTTACCACCATGCAAAAAAATATACAAAGAATTCAATAGTCAAGTAAAGAATGCAAGCTATAAATTTGTCCAAAAGAACATTTTCTAGATCACTTCAACAATAAAGAAACTGGGTTGGATTCTCCTATGCTCAAATTTCAATAATCTACATATTAAGGGGCATTTGTATATAGAACTACCAAAAAAGAAGAAATGAGATCAAAAGAGCCTCTTACCTCATTTGAATCCATGGATTTATGCTCATTCCATGTAGAAACGACATGGTTAATGGTTTCAACCAACTGCGTGACTTGCTAACTGAGACCTAATATGCAACTCATCACCTTTTGGTACCCTACTTCATATGAGTTGACATGATCAACAGAGGCTCCTACTCAGCATTGAACAAATGTCTTTAAAATCTTTGTTGACAAACTAGATTTCAAGTTCATCCTACTCTTAAATTTACTAGCATCTAGTGTTGTCATATAATTGACAATATCTTCTGCACCTACTTCTCTATTATGTTTTTCCACCTAATATGCAATGTCAATTTCAACATATAGCTAGTTCAATAAAAAAGTGAAATAAATAAAACAATGTAAAGTGAACCAAAAATCCATACACTTACTATAATTTTTTTCATTTTGGCATGCAACCCACCTCAACCAAATGTATATACAACCCTCACATTATCTCTTGCTCTCTTGCCTTTGTTACTCTTTACCAATTATTCTTCGAAATGCATTCTTTCTCTCAATGCCTCCCACTCTTTGGGAGATAGATTGTTTTCGAACCTCTCTTTTCCCAACATGATTTTTGTATGCAATTGTATCTATAATTTTTCATCAAAATTATCATCCTTTTCTTGTAATATTCTCTAGAGATTTGTCATCAGGTAGTCTCAAATGCATTTTCCATTTTTTGTATAACATTTTCCACAGCTCGTGGATATTTCTTTACAAAATTTGGTTTGAAAATATCCAAATGGGCCCTACATATTACACCTAACTTGGTGGCACACTTTACAACATTTGGCCCAATGGGCTCACCATCTCTCAATACCTCAAGAAAGAATGGCGTATTGCCTTCTAATTTTATTTCTTTTTCATTCCTCTTTATAGATCTCTACAAATCTTGATTCAATCTTTGTCTTTTGACAAAATCATCCATATCTTCTATTAAATTACCACTACCAGTATTTTTGGCTGACCCACTAGTTCCATCAAAAGCTCTAGATGCAATAGGTGAACTCTGAGACACTTTAGATGCAAGTATTCTCTCTTCATGTCTTTCATTAAGCAAAAAATCATGCTCCTTGGTCACATCAGGTTTGGCATTAGTAGGTAGATCAGTACTAATCTCTATAGATTCCACATCATTAAACATATTTTTTAATGTTGAAAAAATCATCTACAGACCTGTTGTTCCTTTGTCCTGATGTTTTTCAATAATCTCTCTTAGACTTAGTCCTAAGAGATCATTGCAACATTGCACATCACCATGCTCTATATCAGGCTACACATCACCATGTGCTATATCAAGCTACACATCACCAAGTTCTATATTAGGCTGCACATCACCATGTTCTATATTGGGCTACATATCTCCATGTGCTATACCGGGTTGCACATCATTACAAATATCATTTTCACTAACTGCATTTGTTTAATAACAAAAGTATTGGATTCTATGAGATGGCAACACTATATATTTGTTCCTTTTATTTTTTCTACACATTTTCTTTGCACTCTTTCTATTGCCTATAAAACAAAAAAAAATCCTATTATGTCTTATATACATAAATTTATTTCCTATAAATTTCATTAAACATTACTAAAAAAATAATATACTACTTATTGGATTTACAACTTTCCTTTTCAAACCAAGACTCAAAAAATATTCATTATTTTTGGCCATTTTTTTAGTATGTGTGTGCTCATAGTATGTCTCTAGAATTTCAATATTATGACCACTATCATCTAATTTTCACATTATAGTCCTTGTCTTCATTTCCTAAAGTCCAAATAAACAACAGTGTATAAATCAACAAATTGAATCAATAAAAAATTATTGAGTTCATAAGTTGATAACTGTTGACTTTCCAATCTATTGATAACTGCAAATGGGAACTTAAAATAGAATTTAGTTTACAGATTAAAAATAATTTGCAGTAAAAATCCAAGAATATGTTTACAATTACAAGTATTAGATAAATTTTCCTTAGGGATATATTAACAAGAGAAGAACTCATAAAAACATAACACAAGTAGGATGAAGGAAAAACATAGTCTAGTTCATAATGAGGTGTGTTAGAACCTTAAAATTTTGCATAGTTCCATCATCACAATTAACCTTGAGCTCCATGACCCAAGCTTTAACCCTTATATTTATTTATATTTTTACTGAACATATAAATTATTTAGGTCTAACTAACATTGAAAGGCCTATACAAAGCAAAAAATTTATCATATATATACTTAAGAAAAACATGTCTGGCTAAAAACATTCCAACTCCTATAACTATCTGTTATTGTGATCCTGTGACAATAATTTGAACCCTTGACAGGATGGCAATGTGTAACAAATAACATGAAGATATTTACCGCCATAATGCAAAATTATTATGATGAGGACACAATTGGGCAGTATGAGATAATTTAAATATATCATAAACTGCCATATCGCAAGAAGGAAAAATGAAGGTTGTGGTATGGTAGGGAATAGCCTACCATCACACGAGGAATCTCATAAAGGCATGCGGTAGGGTAGAATGAACTGCTATATCATAGATGGATGTGACGATGCATGTGGGATGGTGGTAAGCCATATGTGACAATTAATGTAAATTGAGGTACCATGGGTTAAAAAGTTCAAGCTTGGGGTATAGAGGTAAGGATTCCGCTACCCCACGGTGAAATGAAAAGAAGTATGGGATATAGCAGTTTATACCCCTCTATCCCACAATAGCTATAGAAAGTGGTGCCGATAAAGCGGTATTAAATGCACAAATCATATTAATCATCCAATCTTGTAAAATCAATAGTGCATGTTCAAACTTTAACTATAAGAAAAATATCTGGCATAAGGTTGATATTAATGTTGACATGACTGATCTCAGAAGCCATTAAACCAAGAATTTGACATTCTCTTTGCACTCATTTGCAAAAATTATCATGTAGGGAGTTGGGAGTTTGAGGAGGTTAATCTCTGCAACCATCATAACCTAGGTAAGTGCACAAAAATCTTGTGAATTAAGTTGTACAAGTACAATATTTTTTGGAATTTTTCATTTTAGAAGTATAGGAGAAGTAAGATGGTTGAACTATGAATTAAGTTTTATGGGTACAAGATTTTTTGGAATTATGAATTTCATAAGTATACGAGAAGTAAGATATTTAAACATCATGTTGCCCAAGAGGAAATAACTTAAAATTAAAAAGGACATCATACCGGCCAAGAAGAAAGAACCTGAAACTAAAAAGGAAGAATCTAAGGTTAAAAAGAGGTCCTCACCATAGAGATCCTTATAACAGTCTATCTGGGATATAATCCCTAAATCAATTGAGAAAGGATTTAATAAATTTTGTAAATGATGTGGCTCACGATTGTAGAGATGCCCTTATCCCTATCTCTAAGTGGGAACTATTTTGGTACTTTTATGACAAAAGGGAGGAAATTATTTCGATCTCAAAATCCATGGGCATTAGATTTGGCCAAGTTAATTTTTCCAAATATTTTTATGGATGTAGAGTTCATTCAAGTATTAGCTAAGAGTTATCATCCTACTACTAGGTCGTTGATATTTCCAGATGGTTCACCATTAGTTTTGTTGACTAAATCGGCCATCATTGAATTTTTTGACCTAAACAAACAAGCCTTGACTAAAATTAATTTGTAAATAAGTAAAGAAGAATATACTAGATTGAGGAGAACCCATAGAAGTTATGAAATCTCCATTTATGTGAGAAGAGGTGTGAACAATAGGGTGATTCCTATATCCCCTTTTGCTACTGAACCATTTGATGTCTCAAATTTCCAATTCTATTTCAAGAAAACCTAATTTTCTCTCTTTCAAGTACTCAGGATAGATGCAAAAGACGAATGCCAGTTAGTTTAATGATGATGGCTATGAGGATCCAAAACCCTGAGATGAAAATTAAATATGATTTTGTGTCATCTTGAGAAAGCACTACATGAAGGATTTCTACAAGCCAAGGAAAATAGAGCCCCCATAACATTTAGGAAATATTCTTTGTTGTGCCACCTAATATTATACCAAAATAAAGATATATGGAGCAAAAGGATGTGTTTGGGTCAGATTGAAAAGCAAAGGAATTTTTTTCTAGTGCATCTATGGTTGTTATATATAGGACAACAAATGTAAGAACTCAAATTATGTGATATTCCATCATGATTTTGTGTACATAATCATGAGAGTTCTTGGCCACTAACCATCAAGACTACACACACTTGTGCTATAATTGTTAAGACCTTTGGCTTTGAAACCTGAGCAAGGCCCTACTCATAACTTTGGTGATTGGTTTATTCTACTAGATACCACAATAATTAGGATTTATAGATGCCTATAGGCCCCACATTGTTGGACTCAAGGGAACATTGAGAGGGGGGGTGAATCAATGTTGAGAAAATTTTAAACTTCATCAATCTAAAACTTGAAACCATTTCAACATTGCATTAAAGAAAAGATGTATGCATTCAAAGTAATCATTCATGACACTATAACACATAGATTTTTACGTGGAAACCCTAGTAGGGGAAAAACCACGGTGGAGGTTAATCCATAATTTGAGTACTCAAATATAATTGTTTACAAAAGATAACGCACTTGCATTCAGGCACACTGCCTAGAGGTCACTGCTCAAAAGAAGAGGCTCACTGCCATACAAAAGTTTAGATTAAAACCATCTGAAGGTTGAACTGATATGATAGCATCTATTTATGATGTGTTATAGTTTGGGTGAAGCTCATAGATTGAATTCTAGATCTACAAACTAATTTTTCTCTTCGATATGCTCTGCTCTACTCATAAATAAAACATCTACACCATTACTCTACATATTTTTGCATCACACATATTCACACATTTCAACACTTTTTCACTATTAGACACACTTTTTTCTTCTTCCAAATGATAGAATCTATCTCATATATATCCGCTAACAAGGTTTTACTCATTCATTAGTCGGCTTCATAAAGTATTAAGTTAATTTCATCTTGTTGGTTAGATCCACCATAATTCTTTATGTGCATCCTCCAAAGTCAGTTAAGACAAAGAGAAGACCCAAACAAAACTTAATTGAGCATGAATATATTTAATTAATTACTCCCTATACATCCGTGATTACTATACTCGTCGGCTCAGCCTTCTAGCACAGATAACCAACAAATTAGTGCACCAGATCTCCTAGATCACGTACTAGTGAGTGTGCATCAAAAAAATCCTTCATCATAGATCCACAACCCAAAATATATGTTTGGTAAGGTGTTCAAATCAACTTTTATGCCTATAACTGGATATCTTGTTCTTTACTCTATTTTATCGGTAGAAATCAAAATTATACTGTAGACTAGATGTAAGACTTAGGATTCCATTTAGGTTGCCATCAATGAAAAAACTTACAAGCCATATGCCAACAATCTCCCCCTTTGGCATTGATGATAACAGTTAGTGAAAAATGACAAAGTGTCAGAATCATTATAGGTATATTGCAAAAAAATTTATTGCACTTTCTCCCCCTAAGATTTATACTGCATTCACTCCCCCTATAATGCATTTTTCACTGCATTCTCTCCCCATTTAACATCAATGACAAAGCATGGAAACCATATGCCAAAAAGAAAAAAAATTGAGCAGTGAAAAAATAGTGACAAAACATGTGTTCAAAATCCTCAAAGCTTCAAAACTTCAACACATATATGCCGACAATTCTCCTCCTTTGAACAAAACTTCAAAAACTTGAAAAAAATTAATTGCTATCTTTAGAAGATTATCTTATGGTTTTTCTTCACTTCCAAAAGGAATTTATTCCAAGCATCTATTGTGATCCAATGATAATAATCAAACTATTGTTCTTAGAAGTCTTGTTAACAATTTCAGTTAGAGATTCAGGAATTGTAATCGCTTCTTCTAGTTTCTCACCATTCCTCAATATTTCCACCATCTTCTCCAACCTGCATTCGGTTAGATCCTTTACCTTCCAAAAAGTATCCCCAAGAGTGTGCTTGGAGAGTTGAATTTTTGTGTGTGCTGACTGTAGCTCCCAAATTCTTTTCCTGATGGTGCCATCTAGATCCTGCAACATGTCAAATATTTTACCAATGGCATTTAATTTTGTTTCAATTTGTTTCAATTTCTCTTTGTAATTATTGATTGCATTGGGCCAATGGATTCAATAGTTTTAGATGCTAATGGCTGAGTTTATGCATTGCATTAACTCATTCATTTTCTTCTTCAGTTTGGAAAGGGATAGTTTGAATTGCTCCTTCAAGTGAGAGATAACTTCACCAGCTTCCTTTTCTTGAGCTTCATAATTCAATGTTTCTTTGCTACATTCACTCATTTCATTGGGAAGAATTTTCTGCAAGCTTTCCAATCTAATCTTGCATTTCTGAATATGAGCATTTAACACACTTAGAATCATGTCTTGATAATATGATGGTCTAACAGACCATAACCTAGCTATATTCTGCATTCCACCTTCTTGAATAAGTTGTTGTAGATTTTCTTTTGTTAGATCTTCTTCTTCCTTGCTACCTTTTTCTAGTTCAAATTCATTTTTCAGTGGATCCTCAGTTTCTTCATCAGATTCTTCATCCAAAATATCCACAATTTCTTTTTCTTTTCCTTTTCCCTCAATTCTGGGAACTTTTCTTTCCATGGGGTTGTATTCAACAATTTCCTTTCCTCTTTTTTATCCTTTATCAATGCCACTAGAAGAGGAAAAAACTTCAATTGATCTTACCAGAAGGGAAATATTGACTGAACCGCACTTTTCAACCACATTCTTAAAGAAATTTTTAAATTATAAATTCCAATTGACTAAGCTCCTAGAATATGAATATATTTGTTTGCATACCGGTTCGTTGATCCTTTAATAACCCACATAAGTCAAAGTCCTGACCTTCAATTATCATCTTGTGAGAAATGTAGACTGCACCAACTGATGTGGCTCCTTCTCAATTTTTGTAGAAGATTTTATATGTTATTCCGTTTGCAATTTAATTTGTAATAGGATTCTTGATTGTCGCAATTATCAAGGCCCTCTGATCTCTGATTATTCTAGTTAGGGTTTTGATCTCTTTGTTTCAGATAGTTTTCTTCCTTGGTATATCTCTGACTTTGCAAAATCCAATCAAATTATCAATTGCTTCCTTCAAGATGATGTCGGGTTTGTCCAAAGTTATAATATCATCATGTAATTTTCTCAATATGAATTTCATGAATTCTACATTCTCAAAGTACGGAAACTCATTCCAAATATCCAAATTCCCATGTTTAGCTTCACTCAATTTCTTCAATTCATCAAGCAACAAAAAATTCCTCATAGACCTAATTTTTCACTCTTATATTCATCTAGAGTGATCAACCCTTTGATTTTTTCCATTTTCTTTTCTTATTTAGGGTTTTCAACCACACACCAAATTGTATGAAGAATTCAAGATTAATTTGAAATACCTGATAATTTTTAAAAAATTTCGATGAATCGATTTTACTGCTTCGTAATCCATCTACCAAGTGATCTCCTTCTTTTCTTCTTTGATTCAAAGTGAAAAATGATGGTTTCAACTTTTCTTTTATTGCTCGCACACTTGCAATAAATGCATTTGCCCCAAATTTTTGGAAACTCTTTTATAGTGACAGAAAAATCTTCTGCGGACCTATGAATAGTTTGAATTATTTTTGTGAAAGATACCCAAAAATTTTGTACACCATAAATACACCTTCTCGACTATTCTCTCCATTTTGGTACCATCCATAGAGAGGGGAGGAAAGATTTTCTTGAAAAACTCCCCCTGGGCAAGTGGCGTGAAATCAATTATCAAAAGAATTATTGGAAGCAGGTTTTGGTATGGAACCATTTCTAGCATCAAAATCATTCTTCCTTACCCGTGTATTTTTCATCTGATCTCTGATTTCATCCATAGTCACTTTTCCTTTTCCTTTATCATTTTTCTCTATATTTCCGCCTCTTTATACTGAACCTCTTTTGTCTCCAATTTTGTTTATGTATAATTTTGCAATGTGACTATACTTATTGCAGTTGTAGCACACAATGTTTTCTTGTCTATTCCATTGGTTTCTTGTTGATTTTAATTGATTAGAAACATGCCCAAATTTCCCACATGTATAGCATTTAACATTTCTTCTATCAATAGAGTAGCTTGACACATTTTTGCATTCAATAGATTTATGACCAAAATTTTTACTATTGGAACACTAGCCAAAGAATGATGAAACTTTTGTCTTCATATTGCTTCTGCACTGAGAAACCATATGATCAAACTTATTACATGAAAAATAATACTTGTAAAAATTTTGTGCATTAGGTTCTCTTACCAGATTCCTTCCATTTTTGTTTTGTCTGAAATTCTTTTGTCTTGATCTAGAACTTTCTCCCTTTTCATATCCAAGACCTTTCTTATCATTTCCACTATTTTGTCCTTGAATTAGCTCATCAAGCTTCACTGCACTGATCTTAAACTTTTCATTGTATTCATTTGCAATGACAAGATCATTCCTAAGAGTAGAAATCTACTTACCAAGTTCTTCTTCATTGTTTTTGGTTCTTTATAATTCACTTTCCAACTGAGTGAATTCCCCTTTTATTCTACTGCATTCATCAAATTTCTCTTTCAGGGTCTGAGCAAGATTTTCTTCATTTTTCTTCCTTTCTTCAATATCTTTAGTCATCTTCATCATCATAGATTTCATCTCATGTTTTAGGTTTGTATTGTCTCTAGCAAGCTTTTCACATTCTCCGATTATTTCCTTCAAGGTTTGATTCAAGTGAGAATCATCCATATTTGTGTTCTCCTTCTGCTATATCTGATCATAGAGATCCTTTCTTTTCTCCCTGAATTTAACAATCCAGTCTTTCAAAGATTGGATGAATTTCTTAGCATCTCTAATATTTTCTTTTAATTCTTGTACTTCTTTAGACTAATCAAGATCATCAAGTGCCATCAAAATCTGTTGTTGAAGACTACCAAAGTCCATCAGATTCCAAGATTCACCTCAAGCTGCTAAAATTCTTTAGAGGAACTATGCTCTGATACCAATTGTTGGACTCAAGGGAACACTGAGAGGGGGGGTGAATTAGTGTTCAACAAATTTTAAACTTCATCAATCTGAAACTTGAAACCATTTCAACATTGCATTAAAGAAAAGATGTAGGCATTCAAAGTAATCATTCATGACACTATAACACACATATTTTAGTGTGGAAACCCTATTAGAGGAAAAACCATGGTGGAGGTTAATCCACAATTTGAGTACTCAAATATAATTGTTTACAAAAGAGAATGCAATTCAGGCACACTACCTAAAGCTCACTGCTCAGAAGAAGAGGCTCACTACCATACAAAAGTTCATATTAAGACTATATGAAGGTTGAACTAAGATGATAGCATCTATTTATGTTAGGTTACAGTTCTGATTAATCTCATAGATTGAATTCTGGATTTGCGGACTGATTCTGCTCTTCACTCTGCTCTAAAGTGCTCATAAATCCAATATATGCCCCATTACTCTACTGATTTTCACATCACACACATATTCACACATTTCAAAACTTTTATGCTATTAGACACACCTCTGCCTTATTCCAAATGATAGAACCAATCTCATATATATATATCTGCTAACAAGGATTTACTCATCCATCAGTCAGCTTCATAAAGTATTAAGCTAATTTCATCTTGTTTGCTAGATCCACCACTAATTCTTTATGTGCATCCTCCAAAGTTGGTTAAGACAAAGAGAGGACCCAAAAAAAATTAATCGATCAAAAAGATATTTAATTAATTACTCTGTATACATCTGCGATTACTATACTCACTTGATCGGCCTTCTAGCATAGATTACCAACAAAATTAGTCCACTGAATATCATAGATCACATACTAATGAGTGCGCATCAAAAAAATACTTCACCAAGGTATTAAAAACATCAAAAAACCTTCCTCACATATCCACAACCCAAAATACTTGTTCGGTAAAGTTTTTAGATCAACTTTTATGCTTGTAGAAACCAAAATTATACTGCAGACTAGATGTAAGACTTGGGATGCCATTTAGGTTGTCATCAATGACAACACACATATACTTCCAAATTTTTTCCTCCTTTGATTAGCCTTTTATATTTCATGTGGTAGATTCTATGGATGGAAAAGGAGGTCAGGAATAATCAAAGGAAGGGTACATTCTACCTAGTTTTAAAACATATGGGGAAATATTAGTGGGATTTGATACACTTGAAGAGTTGCAAAATTATCTAAAAACAAGGTACTCTTTAGAGTCTAGAAAGGAAAGAGCTTTTGACCCTGAGGGTCACATGAATTTTGTAAGACACGCCATCCTTACCAAGGCAATGGTTACTCACCATATTGATTATGAAGAAGATGTAATCAAAATTTGTTTGACTCCTCAAGAGGTATATGAGAGGAGGAGAAAATAGGAACTTATGAAAAGGCCGAGGAAGAAAGAAAGATGAAGCACAATGATTTCTTAGGGTATTTTTTAGAGGAATAAAATCCTATCAAGATGATTGATATGATAATTAGTAATTTTCATGAATTATTTAAGACTACAACAAATATAGGGAGACTTGCCAAATTATCTCCCAAAAGGCCAAGTGGTGTTGTAATTACATATTTAACCTTAATACTATTTTAGTATGTCATGGTTCTCCAAGATCACCTCATGAAAAACCACCTTCTAAAAACAAAACACACAAGAGATAGACACACTTGTTTCATATGAAATAAGTGAGGACGTTGGAGATATAGAAGAATAAATTACTGTGTTAAGAAATTTCAAGGACGATGTTGAAGTGGACCAACCTATGCTTGAAACTCAATACCATAGTCCTAAATCTAGAGCTGATATTGAGGTACAAGGAGAAAGTCAAATGCATGAGGATGGCAGGGTAGTTGTAGCTCGCAAGTTCTTGGAAGATGATGAATTTATTAAAACCCTTGAATTTAAAAAAAAAATGGATTAAGATAAAAATTAGAGAGTTTGAAACGAGGTCTGAAATAAATAAGATGGGGCCCAAGAAATCCTAGCATGACCAGATAGTAGCCCAAACTTTTAATGAATCAAGGATTGATAATATTGATGTTAGCCCACAAGAGGCTAAAGAGATGATTTTTGAAAATTAATATAATTATTGTCTCCAATATGGAATTAAAGAAAAAAAGTTTTCATTGTCAACTGAGAACATAGGAGGACCAAGTGTTGATTGTTGAGTTTGACTCAAATGAAGGGGTAAGTGGCACAGGGTATAACCCTAAGATTGATTTACCTTGACATTCTAGGCCAAACAAAAGAGTACACAAAAACCAAGGTTACTAGATGTAGTGAAGGAAATGAAAGGGACAAAATTGGTGAAAATATTAAAGGATACATCTCCTCTAGAATTTTTATCCATGACAATGCATTCAACTATGTTCACTCAAGCTGCAGTTAAGGAGATGGAAGCTAGATTGGGAGAGTATGAAAAGGAACAAAAGTTTATAATGGTGAAGTCAATAAATTTTTCATAGAAAATTTGAAGATGAAGGAACAATAGAAAGGAGTAGGCCCCTCACAGAATAAGGAAATAATGTTATACTGATGTCCTCTTGCTTCGCTAGTTGATATAGAAAGTGCTTCT
The DNA here is from genome assembly GCA_007115665.2 of Sequoiadendron giganteum. Classification (NCBI taxonomy): domain Eukaryota; kingdom Viridiplantae; phylum Streptophyta; class Pinopsida; order Cupressales; family Cupressaceae; genus Sequoiadendron; species Sequoiadendron giganteum. The sequence goes on from CM021101.1 coordinate 632,203,241, forward strand.
ACTGAACAAGTGAGAATTATTAGACAAGAGATTGAAGAGTTAAAGAAAGCCAACAATGAGGGTAAGGAAGGAGTGAATAAGAAAATCTGCAATGTTTTAGAGAAGGTCCTCGAGCATAGGATAAATCTAATTATGGATAAGTTGGAAAGTGTGTGTGATTGTTATAGCTCACTCACACAAGAAATTGATCAAATGAAAACACATGTACCCATACTAGATCCTCTTTTTAAGAACTGGTAGCACATACACCACACATTGGTAAACTTGTGCAAAATATTACAAAGGAATATAGAGGCTACTGTAGCATTAAAACCTATAGAGAAGATGGTCAAAATAGTTATAGATGAATTCCAATATATGCAAGGAGGGGGAAATTATGAGAACAAGAATAGATTCCTTTCATACTCTGAATCAATGGTTTGTGCCAGATTTTTTGAAAGATGATGACCACTTGAAGGACCTCAATGAATGGAAGAGTGGAATTGGCTAGATTGTTCCACACTGCATCACTCACATACAAAAGGATGGTGAGTTGATTCTTGATAGGTTCAACTTAATCTTGGATGGAGTAATAGTGTTGGACATTGGATATTCTAAGTTTATCATGGATGGACGGGTATTACTAGACAGTTGATGGAAGATTTTTTTTCCAAATATATTGAAAATTCAAGAATACAAATGGCCACATGATTATACAGTGTATGACAGAGAGTAGAATTATTTGGGTCCTCCCAAAAAGTAGGCCTTGGGGCTGTCACGGTGGAAGAACTACACATTAAGATACACTAATATGGAGAAAGGACCTTGAACAAATCTTCATTGATTATGAGTTCCTTATAGAGATTAATGGGCTATGGTTTCATGAGTGTTGTAGACTTCATTAGCTATCTACTTTCTTTATTTTATGTTTTAAGAAAAACTAATGTTTACTTTAGTTTATACGAAGAGGCATGGATTTTTGAAAGGATGTCACATATTGTAATGGTCTGAAGCTTGTTGCTTCTCTTATAAAAAAGAAAAAAAGACTGAATTTTGATATCATCATCATAGGAATTTATAGAAACATATATGACGAGACTTATGCTATATTGTAATGGGTGATCCCACAATAGTGGTTTACACTTTCTAGGAGATCTCATTTTTTGTTGAAATCATATATTTTTAGAAAATATAGTGATTTAAGCCTTGAAAAGTTCCATTTAAAGGATTTCAATCAGAGATGGTTTGATCAAACCACCTTAGATCAAACCCCCTTGGATAAAACCCTGCTATTTTTAAACCATACCTATAACGAAGTCTCCTTTACACCTATCAAAATGTTGATAAAAAACCACTTTTGATTTTCCTTTTGGAGTCCAAATGAATTCATTTAAAATTTATTCTTTGTAAGTATGTAGTGATTATTATAAGCTTCCCAAAAAGTAAAATTTTAAATAGATTGAATTTTATTATTATATTTAATTTTTATTTCTTGTGAATGTAGGTTTTTCATTGAAAATAAAGCTCTCTATTCTTCACATGTGGAAAAATAGCATATTATATAAAACAAAATCTAAAAAATATCTATGCACTAGATATTGATGTCCATGATCCAACAAAAAAATGAATTTTGATACATACAGAAAAAGTTATGTCTTAGCCAGTAAATCATGTCTAAATTATAACTAGTTTGACTTTGAAACTTAATTAAGAAAAAAACTATCAATGAAATTCTATGCAACAAATTCCATGCACTAGATATCATAGTTATGAATCTAAATTCGAGAAAAATATAATTTTATCCTTCATATGAAAAAAGTTATGTTGTTAGCCAATAATGTCACTCTTTAAAAATTGTGTTTACTATTAAAAAGTAGCTTTTGAAGGAGATGGAAAATGAAGTGCAATCTAATTCCAAATTTTTTGAAAAAAATATATTTAGAATGTACAAAAAACCTATCACAAATCACTAGTTTTCGTATTCTAATTACTGTGGGATCACCCTAATATCTATTTGAAGCAATCAATGGACAATGAGATTCAATCTGGTGCTCAAATTTTGGTCTCAATTATTTGTTGATAATACTATGTATGATTGGATTTTTTATGTATTTTAGGTTAGAATATCGAGGTATATTCTGAATTGGTATCAATTATTTATTCATAATCATCTACATTGTTGATTACATTGCATTGCACATCTTTCAAACTCAACGCATTACTTCACATTGCATAACCTATAACTAGAAGTTGATAGATGATAAAATTTCAATTACAATATAGTTTTTACAAAGTCAACCTAAGTAAATATGAAATTACTTCACATTGCATAACTAATAACTTGAAGAAGCTACCAATTGCATTTTCTTGTCATGGCATTCCATGAGGCCACATTTCTTTGAGGCATTTTTTTCAAACAGTTCACTGCCTTGTCTATGCTACCACATTTTTCATACATATTGTCTAACAAAGCATTTTATCAAATAGTTCATTGCCTTGTTGCTATGGCTAAAATCCTAAAATAAGTGCTTTCAAACAAGTTATGGATTATTGGAAAAAATATACCAAAGCATAATAGTAAGCAATAACATAGACAAGGCAATGAAATGGTCGAAAAAATTGAATTCCATGACAATCCATAACAATTCGCTTGTCATGGAATTCCATCACCATGAGACCATATTTCTTTGAGGCATTTTTTTCAAAATTCATTTCCTTGTCTATGCTACCACATTTCTCATACATGTCTACTAAAGCATTTTATCAAATAGTTCATCGCCTTGCAGCTATGGCTAAAATCCTAAAATAGGTGATTTCAAACAAGGTATGGATGCTTGGAAAAGATCTATCAAAGCATAACAGTAATAAAAAATCTATGGTCTCATGGTTTTTTGGCACGAAAATCAGCATGACTTTATTTGCATATTTTTGTAGGTTTTAAACACATTTTTTTTTGGCAATTTCGCTGTTTGAAATGGGGAAAAATCTTTGTGGTCAGTTTTGTGCTTTTTTTAATTGTAGTATTCTCACAATTAGTTAAAAGGTAGTATTCACGAAGCAATGGAAATGATGCATAAATCCTTTGAACTATAACCGTATTGTGCAAAGACATTGAATCATTTAGCAAACCATTTTTTCTTTATAGGGCAATATTTTCTTATGGAACGGTTGACTGAAACAACTCTTGTTTCAATTGACCACCCTCTGATGAAATATCATTCATATTATGATATTGCACAATATTATCATAGAAAAGGTGATTATGAAATCACTGGCTGCTACTACATGGAATCAGTCAAGGAAAGGCAATGGCCACAACATTTTGTGGACAAGTTCAATTGAAGTTGGGAGATCTTAAGAGTTCTCTCTCAAATTTTGAAAAGGTTCTAGAGGTCCACCTTGAGAACTATGAGAACTTAAAATTTGTAGGCCATATATATGCTCAAAAAGGGTAGGTAGATAAGGCTTTGAAAATTTAAAGAAAGGTAACTCGCATGGATCCACATGATGCCCATACATTTTATCAAGATGGGTGAGTTATTAATATCGTCAGACCCTAGTGCAACCTTAGATTCTCTTAAGATAGAAAAGTCTCTTCTGAAGAAGAATGAAGAAGAAGTACCTAATGAATTTTTCAACAACATTGGGGTTCTTCATTTTGAGTGTGATGAACTAGAGTTGGCTCAACAAACAGTTATGGAGGCATTAGGAAATATAATTTGGGTTGCATTCATAAATAAAAGCTCCAGTGCCAATTCTACAGTTTCTTTTGTACGCTTTAAGGACATGTAATTCTTCCATCGACTAGAATAAGGTGGTGTTTCACTTGAGTTACCATGGGATAAATTCACAACACTATTCAATCTTTCTATGTTGTTTGATCAACTACATGATATTGAAAAAACAAATCCTTTATATAGGCTAAAATTGTTCAAGTTTCCTTATTATGTGGATGGATATCTACATCTTGTAGTCATGGCTGAGGCTTAGAATGAGATCCAACTAAGCCTAGAATTGATTGGGGATGTACTTAACGTGGATAAAACCTCATCAAATGCTTTTTGTATGCTTGGAAACATGGAACTAAAAATAGATAAAGAAAAATAAACAATTAAAGTAGCATGCCAACTTGTCTTAGCTAATGAAGCAAAACAAAAAGTTGATGAAGAACGAAGAATTCAAATGGAAAGGAGAAAGAAAGAGGAATAAATTAGAAAGGTGATGCAACAAGAGGAGAAATTTGAACATGTGAAGGAATTATAGAAGAGTAAGTGTAAGAAAAAGTATGTTGGCAATGATGAGGCTGGTCAGTTTCAGAAGAAACAAAATAAGAAAAATAAGAAAAAGAAGAAGGATAAGAACCACAAGGATTACAATTTTTATATGAAGGAACCTAATGTTGCTATGGAATATGAGGAAAAATATATGAGTGATAAGGCACAAGATTATGTAGAAAATTCCCAATATCTTCTTGTAGCTGCAGGTCTAGAAGACTCTGATGATGGTGAGACAAATTCTCCAATTTCAACAAAATCATGAAGGAGACATGCATAATTTGATTTTGAAGATGACGAACCATTGCAGAAATAGAATTTGAGAGAAGATGATCCATATGATGATGATGTCTAGGATTCTTGAGCTTTAAAAAAACCTAGATCCTATTTTCCAAAAGAAAAATCCCCAAGGCCCATGGGAAATGAATGATGACAATTTGAGTTTCAACTTGGTTTCATTTCAAAAAGGGGGCATTACATTTTACAAGATTTGTTTAATAGAAAAATAATTTAATCCACCTATTTGGGACTAAGATAAAAATAGATGAATTAATCTATTTTCAATTATGGGTTCTTTTAATCTAGAATCTGATAGAAAGATAAAGCATAATACATTGAAGGACACAAAAAATATTCTAAAATAAAGACTAAAATAGCTTGCGCATAAAAAACAAGAAAGAGTAAAAATTAAAAGATAACATACAAATGATTCATTTTAGGTTTTTGATAAGATCTCATTTGACTATGTCAAATGGATTTGAAAGGGACAAAGAATATTTGATTGACTAACTTTTTTAGATAGCTTATCCATCATCATCGTATGCATCATCTTCTCTTGGAATCTGTTTCTACAATACACCAAGACTAGAATTGATTGGGGATGCACTTAAGGTGGATAAAAACTCATAAAATGCTTTATGTATGCTTGGAAATATGGAACTAAAAATAGATGATTGGCTTAAAGAAAAATAAACAATTAAAGTAGCATGCCAACTTGTCTTGGTTGATGAAGAATGAAGGATTCAAATGGAAAAGAGAAAGAAAGAGTAAGAAATTCGGTGAGTGATGCAACATGAGGAGAAATTTGAACATGTGAAGGAATTATGGAAGATTAAGTGTAAGGATAGGGATGATGGCGATGATGAGACTGGTTAGTTTGAGAAGAAACAAAAGAAGGAAAAGAAGAAAAAGAAGAAGGATAAGGACCGCAAGGCTTAGGATTTTTATATGGAGGAACTTAATGTTGCTATGGAAGATGAGGAAAAATATATGAGTGATAAGGCATAAAATGATGTAGAAAATACGCAAGATCTTCTTGTAGTTGTAGGTCTAGAAGATTTTAATGATGGTGATACAAATTCTCCAATATCAAAAAAATCATGAAGGAGACATGCATACTCTAATTCTAAAGATGATGAACCATTGCAGAAATAGAGTCCGAGAGAATATGATCAATATGATGATGATTTCTAGACTTCCCAAGCTTTAACAAAACCTAGCTCCTATTTTCCAAAATAAAAATCCCAAAGGCCCATGTGGGAAATGAAACATGAGCATTTTAGTTTCAACTTGGTTTCATTTCAAAAGGGGGACATTACATTGTACAAGATCTATTTAACAATAGAATAATTTAATCAACCTATTTGGGACTGAAATAAAAATATATGAATTAATCCATTTTCAATTGTAGGTTATGTTAATCTAGAATATGATAGAAATATAAAGCATAATACATTAAAGGACACATAAAATGTTCTAAATTAAAGACTAAAATAGCTTGCCCATAAAAAACAAGAAAGAGGAAAAATGAAAATATAGCATACAAATGATTCATTTGAGGTTTTCGATAAGATCTCATTTAACTATTTCAAATGGATTTGGAAGGGACAAAGCATATTTGATTGACTAAATTTTTTAGGTAGCTTATCAATCATCATTGTATGAATAATCTTCTCTTGGAATCTATTTCTACAATGCAACAAGACTAGAATTGATTGGGGATGCACTTAAGGTGGATAAAAAATCATCAAATGCTTTATGTATGCTTGGAAACATGGAACTGAAAATATATGATTGTCTTAAAGCAAAAAAAATAATTAAAGTAGCATGCCAACTTGTCCTAGCTGATGAAGCAAAATGAAAAGTTGATGAAGAATGAAGGATTTAGATGGAAAGGAGAAAGAAATAGGAAGAACTTTGACGGGTGATGCAACAAGAGGATAAATTTGAATATGTGAAGGAATTATGGAATATTAAGCATAAGGAGGAGGATGATGAAGATGATAAGGCTGGCCAGTCTAAGAAGAAACAAAGGAAGGAAAAGAATAAAAAGAAGAAGGATAAGGACCGCAAGGCTTATGATTTTTTATATGGAGAAAATTGATGTTTCCATGGAAGATGTGGAAAATTATATGAGTGATAAGGCATAAGATGATGTAAAAAATACCCAAGATCTTCTTGTAGTTGTAGGTCTAGAAGACTCTAATGATGGCAAGACAAATTCTCTGGTTTTAACAAAATCATGAAGGAGACATGCATTCTCTGATTCTGAAGATGATGAACCTTTCTAGAAATAGAGTCTGAGAGAAGATGATCCATATGATGATGATGTCTAGGTTTCCTAAGATCTAACCAAACCTAGCTCCTATTTTCCAAAATAAAAATCCCCAAGGCGCATTGGAAAGGAATGATGAGCATTTGAGATTCAACAAACTAAAATAGGCTACCCATAAAAAACAAGAAAAAGGAAAAATGAAAAGATAACATATAGATGATTCATTTGAGGTTTTTGATAAGATCTCATTTAACTATATCCAATGGATTTGGAATGGACAAAGCATATTTTATTGACTAAAATTTTGATGTAGCCTATCCATCGTCATTGTATGCATCATCTTCTCTTGGAATCTTTTGAAACTCAAATTCTCATCATTCATTTCCCATGGGTGTTGGGGATTTTTCTCTTGGAAAATAAGAGATAGGTTTGGTTAAATCTCAAGAAACTTAGACATCATCATCATATGGATCATCATCTTTTGAGATTTGTTTCTGCAATGGATCATTATCTTCAGAATCGGAGTATACATGTCTCCTTCATGATTTTGCTAAAACTGGAGAATTTGTCTCATTATAATCAAAGTCTTCTAGACCTACAGCTACAAGAAAATCTTGGGAATTTTTTACATCATCTTGTGCCTTATCACTCATATAATTTTCCTCATCTTCCATGGCAACATCAGGTTCCTCCATATAAGAATCATAAGCCTTGTGGTCCTTATCCTTCTTCTTTTTCTTCTTTTCCCTCTTTTGTTTTTTCTCAGACTGAATGACCTCATCATCATCATCATCCTTGTCCTTTCATATGTTCAAATTTATCCTCTTGTTGCATCACCTACTAAATTTATTCCTCTTTCTTTCTCCTATCCATCTGAATCCTTCGTTCTTCATCATCTTTTTGTTTTGCTTTATCAACCAAGACAAGTTGGAGTACTAATTTAATTGTTTCTTTTCCTTTAAGCCAGTCATCTATTTATAGTTCCATGTTGCAAAGCATAAATAAAGCATTTGATGAGTTTTTATCCCAATTAATTATAGGCTTCGTGCATTGCAAAAACAAATTCCAAGAGATGATAATACGTACAATGATGATGGACAAGCTACCTCAAAATTTTAGTCAATCAAATATGCTTTGTCCCTTCCAAATCCATTTGACATAGTTAAATGAGATCTTGACAAAAACCTCAGATGAATCATCTGTATGTTATGTTTTCATTTTTCCTCTTTCTTGTTTTTTATGTGCAAATTGTTTTAGTCTTTATTTTAGAACATTTTCTATTTCCTTCAATGTATCATGCTTTATCTCTCTATCATATTCTAGATTGAAAGAAACTATAATTGAAAATAGATTAATTCATGTATTTTTATTTTACAGTCCCAAATAGGTGGATTAAATTATTCTATTGTTAAACAAGATATTATTCTGTTGTTAAACAAATCTTGTACAATATAAGGTCCCCTTTTCAAAATGAAACCAAGTTGAAACTCAAATGCTCATGATTCATTTCCCATGGGCCTTGGGGATTTTTCTTTCAGAAAATAGGTGTATAATAAGAACTCAAGAGGATCTTAATATCATAAAATGGTCCACTTAAGTGTTGGCATAAAGACCAGGAAATTTTAATGCTTCAAATGGGGTAGCCATTATGCTAGCTGAAAGGGGTCAATTTGATATTGCGAAGGAAATTTTTACACATTTTGAAGAAGTTGTCATATGAAACATCTTTGTTTAGATGCCTGATGTGTGGGTAAATCTAGCACATTTTTACTTTTTACAAGGAAATTTTGCACTTGTAGCACGAAAATGTTTATGCTGCAAATGGGGTAGCCATTGTAAAGTGTTGGCACAAAGACCAGTAAATGTTTATGATGTAATTGGGGCAGAAATTATGCTAGTTGAAAAAGGGCCAATTTGATATTACAAAGGAAATATTCACACAGGTACAAGAAGCTGGTGCACGAAACATCTTTGTTCAGATGCCTGATGTGTGGGTAAATCTAGGACATGTTTACTTTGCACAAGGACAGTTTGTGCTTGCAGTGAAAATGTATCAATTTTTTTTAAGGAAATTCTATTTTGGAATTGACAACCAAATTTTATTATATTTAGCTTGAACACATTATGACGCAAAACAATGGCAAGATTGTAAAAGAACATTATTAAGAGTAGTAGAGCATTATTAAGAGAAATAGATTCTAATGAGCATTTCAAATTTATGTTTAATGTAGTGAGGGTTTTGAATTACCTCTGAATTTGATGTAGAGGGTGTCCCCAAATCTGATTTCGCTAAAAAGGGCCTTGGTGAATTCAAAGTTTTTGCATCAAACTCTGAATTCCTTTCCCTTGCCTACCTTTTCCGAAGTCTCTAGATCCTCTCTGAATCAAGTAGTTGCTATAAATAATAAAAATTCCTCATACCAGGCTAATGAATGAAGTAAGGTCTGTAATGAATGAATGAAGCAAGGTCTAGCGAGATCAATGAACTTACAATGAATTTGAATAATTGTGCCAATAATTGGCCGACATGTTTTTTAAATTTTTTGTCTAATTTGGATTTGATGACTAACTATTTAGTCATTTTTATTTTTGTGACTAAATAATTTTTAAGTCAACAACCAAATTAGTAATTTATTTTCTTATTTATAGCTAAGCTACAAAAATGAGTATAATTTAGTCATTTTTAGTTGTTGTGACTAAAATTTTTAGTCACCTAGTCATTTATTTTCCAATTTCTACTAGTGTTCATAAAGCTAGTGATTTGCAACCTCGAATTTCACAAAAATAATATGAATTTATTGAAAATATTTTGTTAATTAGACAATAGGAATATAATGAAAGGCATTGTTTTATAAACACCTAAACCAAAAGAAATAGAGGTTCTACCTTTTGGGAGATGGAGCTAGGGGACCTATTTCACTCTTATTTCATTAGGAAACTAGGCTCCCTCAGCCAAGTGACTCAATTGAGGGAAGGAATACAAGGGGGTTTCCTTAGGTGTGATTAAATAGGGGTTCACCATTAAAATTAAGCTTCTAAGGAGAAATGAAAACTCTAAAGCACAAAACCATAGAAACTTGAAGACATGAAAGCATTAAATAAAATTGATAAACATGAATGAAACATAAAAGAACTTGGAAGAATGGGGAGGTCAAAACAAGGTTTGCAACCCTGAAAATCTATTGTTTGAAGCTCACTGGGACTGATACACTAGGTTGGGTGATTTAGTCCTAGTCTAGGGTTTTTGGGAAGAATCTAGAATCTCCTAGTGACTAGTATGATTATGCAAAAAAATTGCAAAAATTTTGTACTAGGAAGTCCTCATATGCCCAAACAGTTGCAAAGTATCTTGAAAAAGTGAAAAGTGTCCTAATAGAAAAAATTTGAGCAGAAACTTTGTGACCCTTTGAAGATGGATTAAATAAGAACTTCTCATTTCTTTCATGTAAACAAGCTGGATATCTTGCCTTATATCTAAGCTTCCATGAGATTTGACTACTTCTTATAACAACTTTGTAAATTTTTACAACTTTGCAATTTTGGTACTTTTGAAGGCTTCAAATTCACTTTTTCCTTCAACCTATAAACCTACAACATACAAAGAGATGGAAAAAAATGTTGTTTTGTTAGAGAATGGGGGTTTGCCTTGGTCAAACCATGTTCTGGTAATTAAACCTTAATGAGAAATGAAGCATGAATGAAACAAAACATGAAAAATAAGATGAAACAATAGAACCTTGTTCTAAACCTTGTAGATCTGTAAACATGAATGAAGTGGCCCCAATGGATGTAGATTTTGATCATAATTATTGATGAAATATAGTGCCTTTAGATACTTGAATTGATCTTGAACAATACATCACAACATTAGCTCAAAACCACATGTATGATGCACTAAATCTTTGACATGATGAAATGACTCTTCATTGCTACAATAATCTTCTATAAATCTTCCCTTCAATTCCTTAGAAATTATCTTCAATGCTCTTGTGAAAGTGCTTTTGATTGCTTATGAATTTCTAGGATGAAACTATGTGAAATATCCTTGTATTTATACTTGTTTATGTCTAATTTCTTGAAATTACAACCCTACAAGACAACATCAGATCTAGGATAATAAAGTACTACCAAGAATTTGATTTAAAATATTTCTTGGTTAAATCGAGACTCATACACCAGGTTGGGCGTATGAGTCCTAGTGTCTTAAACATGAGACACAAAATCCAAGAAGTGTCTTGTTCAATGTGAAATTTGAAATTTGAAATTAGGCCCCAAAACCTAGGTGGGATCCATATGCCCAAGGTGGTGTATGAGTCCCATATCACTTGATCGAGAACATATAACCTCAAACATTGAATTATGATTTATCAATTATTAAATGTCCGGATTATCCATAAAAAAATGCATTTAATAAGGCTTGTGGATGCAAAATATGACCAATTAAGGCATAAAGAAGCCAAATTTTAATGAAAAGGGCCCAAAATGTAATGTGAAAATGTAAAAAAATATTACAACAGCAAATTAAGGCATCACTTAGCTCAATTTTTCAATTATTCCCAAATTAAGTGAGAAAAAGGGATACATTTTCTATCACTACATTTAGCCCCCACTTTATTGAAAGGAGGAACTTGCTTCAAAATCAATGTAGACATTTAAGAGGATTCCAAGTGTACCAATGTGGATGGCATAGGATGACAAAGATCAAGGAGGTGGCCAACCCCCAAGATCCAAGATCCTATGTCAAACCAACATAAATACAAAGGGACACACATAAGGTGTATGGTATGCAACATCAAGATACACAAACATACAATGTCAATGACTAATAGAAATAAAAACAAAAAATAAAAATAAAAATGGGGTGGATCAAGCCTAAACTATTTGTCCAACATGATGCAGATCAAGCCTTAGCTATTTGTCCAAAAACCTTTACAAGTGGAACACGATGTCCATTATGCAAAAAAAAACGTACACTTACAAGGGTTAGTGGAACCTCGGGTCATCCACTAGGTGAGACCCTAGACACACATGGCTAGTATATGCTCACACACACAAGAAAGTGGCTATAGAAAATTCACAACTAATTTTAGCTCCCATACATATGAACCATACAAAAGCCATACCTTCAGATAACTTTTATAAGGTGCCACAAAATGAATCTTTGAGCTTATGAACAACATGCAAGTAAATATTTATTCAAAGGGACTTTGATTAGTTCATTTAATATCTTTCCTTAGGGAAAATCATGCCTAATGTCTCTGTTGATGGTGTTTTTATGCACTTCTCAACACAGGTAATGCATAGGTGCATTACCTCTCTTGAAAGACAATATTCCACAATCAAATTGCAGAACACTATCCCAAGGTCTCTTGGATGTGAGGTCTTGACGAGGCTTGGAATAAATCAGTTGTTTGGTGTGATTTAGTTGGAATCACAAGGCGGTCTTACGTGGTCAAAGTTGTAGGAGAATTGGGTCAATGAATGGAGTTTTATGGATTTGGAATTACTATGCCTTGTTGTAGGTTCAAGTAGCAGTATTAGACTCCATTGTTTCATTAGATTTGGCTTTACAATGTGCAACGAACCTTAACACAAGCAATTTCTACCAAAAAAGGAAAAAATAAAAAGGGTGAGGAAGGAGGATGGTTCCTGGACCTCCAACTACCGATGAACAGTGATCATGGAGGTTCCTGCTATGGACAGTTTCCTTAAACATAATTTCACTTAATTAGAATTCTCACGATGTCATGAAATCTATGCTATCTTCTAAGGACTGCAGATATTCATCATTCATTCGCTATGGGGAGGTGAATAAAGAGGAGGTTTAATGAGAATCAATGAAATCAAAGTCCAGACTAACTTTGCACAGTCATCTACCTTCAACAAATGACCAAAAGTATGGACAAGGAAAGCATACACACAACAACAATCTTCAAAACCAGAGATAACATACTAAATCTACCAAATCTAATCTAAGGACATTAGAACAGCAAAGTAACTTAAAGTAAATTTGTAACTAAAAGGGAGAGGAATCATGAAACATATTGAGAAACCCAAAAATACACCAGAAAATGATTGTATTTGCTATTTTAATTTCTGTAGTATGCCTTTACAACAACTCAACTCTCTTAAAATGAGAGGAGGAGAGCCCTATTTATAGTTTCAAAAAGCAAAAGAGTGGCCAAGATTCGATTCTATTGTGTGGCCAGGATTCACTTTACATTAGGGTTTCACCTACCCCCAAATATATTACATTTATAAATAATTTCTTGTTTCTTCCCTATTTCATCATCTAGTGACAACACTATAGAAAATTTGTCTTTTAGCCATTTGCCCTTTGTTGTAGCTATTCTTCAAGGAACTCTTCGTCGATGATGAGATTTCCCTCTCGCTTCTTCAACACGGAATACTCCATGAAACTTAGGATCAAGGATTGAAACTTATCCAACTCCATGATGTCAGATTACAAAATTTGGTAACTCCATTCCTGGGAACTACTGTCGAGCTTCTTCCAGTCATCATCATACTTAGCAGCATTGTCTTTAAAGAGTTTCGATTGTGCAAAGGCTCAGGCAGTGAAGCACATGAATTCATTGGTGACCTCAATAGACATCCCATCTTCCATGATCTTCAAGAAGTAGGGCTTTATATTCTCAGGATTGATCTCAACCACAGGCAGCTCATACCTCGTCATCAGCTTGAGGTATTGAGCACACTCCTCTCTAGAATCCCTTGCCCATTCAATGTCTGGCGCTATCCACTCCAAAATCTGCTCAAGCCTCCTCTTCCGGTGATCAAAATCACGCTTCCAGGTGTCCACTAGCCAGTGATCATCATCCTTGAAGGCAAGGTCCTTTTCCCAGACATTGCCTAGTAATGCGAGTATGGCTTCAATCTTTGGGTAGGCTACCTCGTACTTCCTCGGGAACTCTTCATAGATCTACCTCGTACCCTCAAGGGTCCTTTGCACTTCCAAGAACCTATTTGTTGTTCGGACAACCAAGTTGATGCCCATGTTTCCCATGCCCAAGACCTATTGGAACCAGTTTCCCATATTCTTGTCGAAGTTCCATCTCTTCTCTAGTTTGTTAATCTATTCTTGAGACTGCAACTGAGGCTGGACCAATGACATCATGGGCTACTCATCCGGAGATGACCACTACTAAATATAAGTCATTAGATCGGCCACTTGCTCCTTTTGTTCTTCCTTGGAGATCTTATCCTATTGGATAAGGTGCACCACTGTGGCGACCGAATCTTGGAAATGCTCAACTTTTTGTTCCCTCGTGGCCACTCCCAAGTTGATGGTGGAGACATTGTAAGTTATACCTTGTTCTCCAACCATCGATGTTGCTATTTGCACTGCCCTTGATCATAAGGCATCCATGGTTACTTTTGATCTGACCTTCGACCTCTTCTCTTTCTTGGTGCTTATTCGTGCTCTAGCTATAATGGCTTCCAGTTTCGCCTTGGGATCCTTCAAGGTGGGATTCTTTTGCTTTAGCTATCTTTGCAACCAATCGAGTACTTGGGGTTCTTCCTTTGGAGATTCACTTCGAGTCCCGCTATCCTCCTTCTCAAGTTCGACGGTTGTGATAACAAGAGCCTTCTCCTTTGTTTCTACATTTTCCTTTTCTTCATCAAAGTCTTGTTTGAACGTTTCATGTCTAGCGGCAGACTCGATGTGCAACTGCTCTTTGGGTGAATTTTTCTTTTCAGCATCCTCCTCTTCTTCATTTTGAATATATTGATGTTCCTCGAGGTTCTCTCCCTGGTCTTCCTCGTGGAGGAATGCTTCCTTGTCATGCTCTATGGTCTGGCCATGTCCCTCGGTTGGAAACCTATTGCGCTCCGTATCTGGAGCAGCAATCTCCTCTTCCCATGCAAGCTGGTCCTCGACCTCCTTATCCTCAATTTCCTTGAGCTGCTTGCCCCACTCTACATTGAGCTCAGGATAATTTGACTCTCGAATCAGTTCAGCATCAAGGTCCTCACTGCCCTTATTGGAAGACTCATAGGCCACCTCATCAATCTCCCAATGTTCGAACAAGGGATGTTCATGATATTCAAACTCCTCATCCTCTAGTGCCTTCTCAACCTCTAAATGTTGTTGTTCAAGCTCATATGATATTTGTATTGTTGCCTTCATCTTTGGTGATTTAGTAGAGGGGGAGGGAGTTGGAGTGCAGGCCATAGCCTGAGCTATCACAGCCTAGACCATCAGATTGGTGAGCATCCCTGAAAGCTCAGATGGTACGTTCTACATGTACTTTACAAAAGACTCCGGAAGGCTAAGGGTAGGCATTGTAGTAGCGAAAATGGAGGGAAGGGAAGGAGACATAGAGGAAGAGGACATTGGTGAGGTGGTGGCAGACAATGAATCCACGGGAATAACTTGCAATATTGGAGGAGTGGGAGCAAGGTGGACGGAGATGTCGACCGCAGGTGGGGAGGAAGCAGAGACTCCAAGCGAAGCATGAGGGGTAAGGGAAGCAGTAGTAGTAGCAGTAACAATGGTAGTAAGGGACCTTGGTGAGCTAGATCCTCCTCTTCTAATCCCAAGGGGCAGACATTTGGTTATTACAGTCATCCCCATGCTGCCAATTGTTTTCCTCTTCTTCTTGGAAGGTTCAAGCTTCGAAGCCTTATGGGTATAGACCTTCGATTTGGGTAACTGTTCACTAGCCTCCTTTCTTTTCTTGGTCTTCACCGATGGTGGGGTCTTGGATGTCTCCCCAGTTCTAGCGGCAGCTACTCCACCTTCGGAGCCAATTGGTTCACTTACATGTTCACTTGTAAGTTCATTGAATGTTAAGACAACCCCTTGTTGTTTCAATTGGGCCACCTTCTTATCGATCTATGCCCTTGTTTGGATTTCAACAGGCCTAGTGAGTATATTGATGTCATTAAGCTTTGGTTCATTCTAGCCAATTGTAGGCAACGACAAGTTGGAAACTGCATCGTAGCTTGGATCGATCACTGTGTCTTCATCCTCCTCAAGCTGGTCAGGGAAGGGACACAAGTTTACCCTTCGCACATAGATGGCGATCATGCGCATGTAATGTCACAACCACACCTCAAGATAATCTTTCCAAATGGCCTAGAAGTCCTCGATGTTGTGGAGGTGGGCGTATTCATGTCCCAGTGCCTTTTTGACATGACCATAAGGATCCATTCATGGCCACGCTATGTATTGCTCGAAGTTATATTCGGCTAGCTCTTTTTCTGAATATCCTGCACACTGGGAGGTGTGGATCTTATACATCCCTTGACCAGGGTTAATGGGATAGGATGGGCCTACCAAATGATTTTCTCTCAGGATGCTATGAATGTGTCATAGCTGCCGGGTCAGCTCCAAGAGAATGATCCGGTCATTCGGGTACTGGGGCAGCTTGTTTGGCCTTTCAGTGAATCCTTGAGCACGCATGTAGGTGAACTTGGGAAACTGAATATAGCAAAAGGTGTACTACCTGAGGAGGGCCTTGGCTCTATGGGATATCCTCCTATGAAAATCCCCTCCTAAGGACCGGATGATGTGAGCGATGAACACATCGTTCGCCTTGTAGTAATTTTTCTTGAAATTCTGGAACTATAGCTAAGGGTACTTGTCAAAAGGTTTGAGCTCTGGCCCCAATGGATTATTGGGCATCACTATCAATCCCTGATAGTGCCGTTGATTAGTGAGGGAATACACCAAATAGGAGGTCATGAAGAATTTGGTGGTCCTTTTCACGATGGTAAACTGCTCATGGAAGCAGTCGCTGATTATCTCACCCCAATAGAAGGCAATACCTTTACCGTAGAGAATCTGCTCTATAAAATAGAACATCCATTATTGGAAGAAGGCTGTGCTGGGAAGGCCCATTACTCAATTGAGCAGAGTTTCGAGGTCATGGTAATCTTCGAAGAAATCGCTGTGAAAGAGCTCCTCAGGAAGCTTCCTAGCACTACCTCGCTTGTCCTTCAACCAGTACTGGTTGATAATATTTTTGCATCCCAACAGGTCCTGTTCCCATAAATCTTTGCATTCTTCCATGGTGGGAACCTCCATGCTCTCAAAGGCAGGAATGTGGAAGGTTGTTGTTATACCTGATGGAGACATATCTGCAAGGATATTTCCATCCCGGTCCACTATAGTTCTAGTGTCAGGTTGGTATGCCTCCACGCACGACATTACCAACTCTAGGGCCACTAAGGCCAGTAGGAAACCTATAGCCTTAGCAATTCCACTGCTCTTTATCAGCCTTACATTTTCTGTTTTGGGATTCATTCTAATTATCTACGTGTATTCGTCAACATCGACCTGTCCGATGTTGGTATCTATAACATCCCTCCAAAGGGTGGTGATCCTGGATTGTATAGGGACCCCTTGGAACTTGTACTTCATTAGGTCTTTGTCTTCCTTGCCTCGTGGTGCCTTGGCCATTCCTTTCCCTTTCGTGGAGGCACCAGAAGTCTCTGCACCGGATTCCATAAATCCTGCACAAAAGACATGAATTAGTAACAATAAACTTGACAAAACTGCCACCGACAAGCCCCTGCATCTTAAGATTAGTTCTGCAATCATAATTCATATTTAATAAGCATGGAAAGTTGATACTTCACCATTAGAAAGTAGTGCAAACAATCTGGACTTCCAGAGCCGGAATTTCCTTGGTAGAATGTCGTTTGAAAGGGCAAAATGAGGATGGAATTCCCAAAAGCATTTCTCGAGGTTGGATTTGAGTATTTGAGGGTTGATGTGAAGGAAAGCCTAATTTTAGCAAGTGGGTTGAAATCCATTTTGGATTTGGAGGTCAATTGATCCTTCATTTGGGAGTTTAGGTATCATCTGCAGGAAAGCCATCTGAAACGGCGTAGAGGACACGGAATTCCGGACATCAGAATCTGGGTCTTGGATTGCCATCGTCGGGAAGCGATTACGGGTAGCCGTTGGGAATGGAAAAATGGAAGCGGAAATCCGAAGAAGGAAATCTGGAAGACAGTCCCTGAAAATGGTTAGAAGACTTGGGATAGCTAGGTGGCATGCAGAAAATCGAGACCTGGAGGTCGAGAAGCTGTCCCAAATTCACCGTTAAAACGGTACCAGTGGAACGAAATCCCGAGAGGGTAATTCCGTTGGTCAGAATCTGGAAGAAGCGAAAGAGCGAGAGCTTACCTAAATTTTGGTTTTGGTGAGCAACGGACCAAGGTCTGGGAGTCGGGAAGACGTCCCGAGATGGCCGTTCGAAACGACGAACCCAACATGGAATTCCAGAGGTCGGGGTTCGAAAGACACTTCGGTCAAAAGTTTCACCTGTAAGTTGGAAGACTTTTGCAGTCGAGAACCGAGGTTCAAAAAGCCGCTCGGGAAAGGCCATCGAAACGGCGAAGTCGGAACAGAATTTCAGGAACGGAATTTCAAGGACCGAATCCCAAGGCTAGATTGAATTTTGGTCGAAGGCTTAGATTTTCAGATGGACCTCGGGTGTTCGGGGTCCGAAGGTCGGGAAGACGCTTGGGCGAGGCCATTCAAAATGGCGAGGACGCAATAGATTTCTGCAAGGAGAAATCCGGAGGCCGGGGTCCGAGGTGGGTTTATCCGCCAGAAGTTTGAAGGTGAGTTCGGATGGCCACAAGAAGGCCCGGGCCCGAGAGACGCCGATGACTATTCCAAAGAACAGCTGCGGTGTGGTGAAGCTCTAGATTGATTTTTTAGCCATTTAGCGATCGATTTTTAATTTTCTAAAAGGTGGGTTTTTAACAGAGGGCACAAATTCATTTAATTTCAATCCCATTTTACATTTTACCTTTATCAAAATGCAAAATTTCACAAAATAAAGGGGTAAGACACGCGGACGGAAAACCTACCATGAAATCCAAAAGAGCAAATTGCCGGATCCTGGGGGTGATGTCAGAAAAGCACTCGGACTGCTAGGCGGAAAATGCCTGGATGTTGGGAGTTCTTCAAACTTTTCTACCACTTGAACAATTGACAATGACGGCCGAAAAATTAATTTTTATAGCCATACCTGCCATTAATGCAACATTCAATTCCTTCGTACGGCGACAGGTGAGGTTGGTAAACTTGATTTCATAGAAGGCGGTGGGAGGACTAGAGTGCGGTAATCGGGAAGCCCTCCAGCCATGGCCATTGGAGATGGCAAAGCTCCTACAGAAATCCAAAGGGGAAAACTTGAAAAAAGAAACCCGATAGAGGAAACCTAGCAAAGGAAACCCGACAGAGGAAACCCGGCCCGAAAGTTGCCACAAATGCCAGAATGACATTTTGACAAGGAAAACCCGAGTTAACCCTAGACTTAGCAATTTTTAAAGGGGGTGACTTTGGTCAAGCTTAAAATATGGCATTGGGAAGTGCACCAACCCTTTAGGGCACAAAAATGGGTACGCAAAACAAGGCAAAACAAAAAGGGATCCGATGATTGAAAGGAGGGAATAGAGGGTCTCCGTTCCGAACGGGGCGTGTGTGCAAAAGGCACAACAGTCTTTAAGAGAGGACAAGTCAAGAAATATTAGGCTCTCAGAGGAAATCAAGCCTAATGACACCACCAAGAAAAGGACACATCACAAGAATAAAGAAAATCGCACAGTGAAACATGAGTGTCAATGTATGCCCCCACTTTAAAGTGGTTGCTAACACTATTGTTGTGAGAAATTTCTTTAAAGTATAAGACATGAGATATTATTCATAAATACCTATGCTAAGTCAGATGTTCTTGAATGAAACTACATCATGGATAAGGGATTTATCCCAAAATGCAACAATTAAAGATAGCTCAATATGTCACATGTGAGCCAACTTGAGGCATGTCATACGCATCCCAAGCTTTCTCTTCTATATACATGGAACGCGGTCAAATAGCTAAAAGAGACAATTACAAGTGTCATACAAGGACAAGGCTACCTAACCCCTTTCCCACACTTAGTGAAAGACAAGGATGAGCCGAGATGATTAATGAGAAACATGATAGAATGAAAATTAGTATCAATTCTAGGAACTAGGTGTTGCAACACAAGGAATAGCACCACCATCATTAAGATGTTGAATTTAACTACCTAGAGCCTTACATTCATTTGTAGAATGACCATGCGATATGCACAAAATGCACTCTTGTAGTAAAATTTATTTCATGCTCTTGGAGGGAGGGATATCAAGCAATCTTGGAGGACAAGATAATATCTTGATCAATAGTAGAATATTTTCCTTTATTTTATAACAAAGATATCTCTTTCTTAGTACAAGGTTTCATACTTACGCAAGACTCTTTAGATTGTGATATTTTTTACTCTTCTTTAAATGAAGGTGTAAAATCTAATGAACTCCAATCATTAGCATTTTGCATGATGACATTGATATTAAGCAAATATTTCTTTCAAAGGACAATAACCAAGACCACCAGTTTCTATCAATTCAGGATGCACTAATGTTAAAGTTGGCTTAGAAAAATCTTTTGTAAGAGTGTTTATATTAAGTGAAGGCTTTCTTGTTTATTTTGAGGGACAATAACCAAGACCATTAGTCATTTATCATGTGTTAGACTCTATAGGGACACATATACCTTGTTCTCTAGCACCACATCATTTTCTACTTTAACCAAGTTGTTTCATAAGTTTATAAAATTTTCCATAAAGCTCTTTCATTTCTTTTGGATTTGGTGGTTTTTTGTAATCAAATTCATCAAACCTTGTTGTATAATTTGTTTCTTCTTCTAAATTGGTTGACGTGGATGCTTTTGAATCTTGTGTTGAAATTATTGGTTTTTCTTTTTCATGATTTTTTATTATGATCTTTGGTTTCCCATCAAATCTAGGCATGAAATCTAAGGAACCCTAATCATCTTCCAATAAATTTGTGACATCTTCAATATGCTTCTCTTTTTCTTTCTCTTGCATGGGTTCGACTTGTACAGTTGGTGTCAATGTTTCTAAAGGATTTTCCTTGCCTTTATCAATGCTTAAACAACTATTTGGTTCAGGATCAACTTTGATTGTAAATAATTTTTTATTATTGACATACTTCATTATATGATGAATAGTTGAAGGCACTTCTTGCATTTCATGAATCCATGGGGGTATGTGTAGGATCATCATGGGAAAAGCAAGCCCTTAAGTGGTGATAAAATTTAGAAAAATTAGAGTTAGGTAGCTTGACGTAAAAATTTGAATAATTTATCTATATTATTTGAAAAATATGTAAAAATAGAATTTGTAGAAAATTGAATGTAGTTTCTAACTAGGTTTATTTAAAAAAAATCTATTTGGTGAAAATTTGAAATTTCAATGTAGTAGTACTTAAATTTTAGGGAGGAAATAAGAAGTAGGTGTCTGTCTAACCACTCTAACCACAATAAAATGATAATATTTTTTTATAATATTTTAGATATAAGTAGAGGACTCACGTCCCAATGTGATGCATATTTTTTAATAATTTTTTTCCAAGTAAATAATTAATTATGATTTTTTTAGTGCACTTTTTAAAAAATATAAAAACTCGTATACTTGACCACCTTAACTTGGTCAAAACATCATGAAATTCATTTTTTTTAATCATATAGTATGTGAAGCATAGAATGTGATGCATGTTTTAGATTCAAAAAATGTGATACCGTTTGAAAGCTATAAATGTTTTTCACTCAGCCTATGAATCAAGACTTTAGTCGTAATTCAAATAGTAAATGAATAATAATAATTTATTAAATTCAAAGTAAAGCATAATTTATATTGGTGGAAAACTAAGAATCTCCTTTATAAACCCTTTTCATTTCATCGATTTTAGGTTAAAAAAATTGTCAGCCACATGGGCCATTATATCACTTACATATCGCTAGTTTTTGGCCCATCACGATCTTGCACATACCCATGCTCTACCTAAAGAAGGTTATATGAAATTTCATGAGGAATAACATAGATAAGGATTTGCAACGTGGCCTTTCCAACTATAATAGGAAATGTTATCACACCAAGCGGTTGTTTTCCTACATTTTCAAATCCCTTAATAAATAAAGAGTCATGTTGAATTTGTCATTTTTCTAATTTGATATTATCAAGAAGGTTTACACTACAAAAATTAATAGCCGCACCATTGCCAACAAGGGTTCACTTTATCCTCCACATATTAATCTTAGCTATTATCGTGAAAGCTTCATTTTTTTGTACTTCCAAAGGAGGGATCTCACTTTGGTTGAAAATAATGTCAACATTCTTTCCTTGAATTAGGGTTGATATTTCATTCGGGTTTACACTAGGGGGAACCACAACTTGGGTGCTGCCACAATAGTGGTTTACACTTTCTGGGAGATCCCGATTTTTGTTGAAATCACATATTTTTAGAAAATATAATGATTTAAGCCTTGAAAAGTTCCATTTAAAGGATTCCAATTGGAGAGGATTTGATCAAACCACCTTAGACCAAGCCCCCTTGGATGGAACCTCGCTAGTTTTAAACCATACCTATAACAGAGTCTCCTTTACACCTATCAAAATGCTGATAAAAAACCCCTTTTGATTAACCTTTTGGGGGATCAAATGAGTTCATTTAAAATTTATTTTTTGTAAGTATGTAGTCCTTATTATAAGCTTCCAAAAAAGTATAATTTTCATTAAATTAAATTTAATTACTATATTTATTTTTTATTTCTTGTGAGTGTATGTTTTTCAACAAAAATCAAGCTCTTTGTTCTACACATGTGGAAAAATAGTAGATTATCAAAATAAAATTTTGAAAAATATATTCAAGTTGGGTATTGATGTTCTTGATCCATTGAAAAAAGAAAAATTGAATTTTGATATATATAGAAAAAGTTATGTTGTATACAGTCCATCTATGTCTGAATTGTAATTGGTTTGACTTTGAAACTTGATTAGGGAGAAAATATTTAATAAAACAATATGAAACCAAATGAATTAGTTATGTATCGTAGTTACAAATCTAAATTCAAAAAAAATTATGTTGTATACAGTGAGCATCACTCCTTAAAAATGATGTTTACTGATAAAAACTAGTTTTTGAAGGAGATGAAAAAAAAAGTGCAATTTGATTCCAAATTTTTTTAAAAAAGTGTATTTAGAATCTATAGACAAAAATTCACAAATCACTAGTTTGCATCATCTTCAAATTCCTCACGATTTAGCCGCTATAGGAGCCTGAAAGTGGAGATTTAGTTTAAAAAAATCAGTTCAATGTCCAGTTTGTCCAAAAATTATAAACCAATATTGTGGGATCACCCACTTGTGTTGGATGTTGTGGTTGTATTTTTGATATGTGGTTGTCATTGATTTCAACACTATTAGCATTGATATCTTTAAGACTGTATATGTTGAGGATATTGAGAAACTTGTAATAAAATATTTTACAGATTGTTTGTGAAGTAGTGAAGATCACTGTGCTGGAAAGTTCAGTATGTTGGTGATGAGAAGTTGCATATGAAAGGGTCTTCTTTCCTATGTATAAAGTTCCTACTCCATAAGTTTCAGAGGTGCGCATGAATATTTGAGCAAGTTATAAAGTTTTGTATTTTGACAGCTATTTTGTCACTGGAAATGGTGTTCACAGAAGAAGATAGTGTGTTTTTGGTAATCTAAAGTGTTGCGCACATTCTTTAAGTTTTTGTGGATGTTTCTAGATCATGTTCTATCTATGTTTCACGTTCACATTGATCATTGTGCTCGCGATCTGATATTTTCTCTTGTGTGTTCGTGTTTTTCATGTTCATGGCCGATAGAGTGCTTGTAGCATGTTGTGGATCTTCGAGGAAGATTAATTGAAGGTGTTTCATGTTCGAGGAAATTGTTTTAGGTCTCTAATAGATGTTGTGGCTGACCTTGTGGATGCACATTTTGATAATGTTTATTGTTTTGGGCCAATAGTTTGCATTCATTCGTTGAAGTCGACATGAAGCAATGTAATTTCTTGTTGTGGATATATATAAGTGATTGTTTTCTTCATTTCAAGAGAGTGCAAGAGTGTGAAAAATGTGTATGAAGTGTGAAGTGTGTGTGTCTGTGCTATGTATGAATAAGGTTGAGATCATTCGAAGGAAAAGCAAAGTGTGAAGAAGAGTGAAAGAAAGTGAAGAAGTGTTCATGTGCTTAATCGGAACTGTACTCAGGCATTTGCAAATTCTACTTTCTCAGTTCAAATTCTTTAGATGGTTTTAATCTGAAATACTTTATGTAAGACAGTGAGTCTTCCTTTGAGTAGTGAGCTCTAGGCAGTGTGCATGAATGCATGTGCATTCCTTATTCATTTCTCTTATACTTTTAACAGGGTATAACTTGTGGATTAATCTCCATCATGGTTTTTCCCCTAATAGGGTTTCCATGCATAAAATATTGGTGTTATGTGTGTTTTTGATGTGTTGTTGATTCATACTTTCACTATTAATAATCAAATCTAAGATTGAAGGTTAATAAGTTAAATAAAGTTTGAAATTTTGTGACAACTGATTCAGCCCCCTCTCAGTTGTCCTCCCTTGTGTTGCCAACAACTTGTAAGGTACTTTGAATCATGTTATGATAATGAGTGGAGGCTTGAATAAGGTCCCATAAGGATATCTTAGTAGGAGTGTTCTTAATATTTTCAACAAGGTCATACTCCTTTCCACTTTGCAAAGGAAAACAAGGAGCACTAGGCAAGATAAGATTAGGTAGTGCCTGAGGGATGTTGGAGTTGTTTGTCTTGGTTGTGGATTTTTTCTAGTGTTATATGTATGAGAAATGGTATTATAATTCAATTGTTGTGAAATATTATTCTTAGGTGGTTTTAGGATGAGGACGGGTTTGGTTTGAGTTTGTGTTGTGTTTGAGGGTGGGTAAAGGATAATTTTAGGCTCAAAAGAGTACTTCAAGGGATATCTAATCTACATAACCCTAGAAGACTTATCCTTATTTTCATGATTTCTTAGTAAAGAAGATTCTAATGTCACTTCATCATATTCATATTTGGAAGCCTCATCATTGTTGTTTCAATTAATATTCCAATTTTCTTCCACCATGATATCTTCCCTAGTAGCAGTGTTTTTATGAGAGCTACAAACTAGATGTTCATGACATTTTGAAATAACTTCATCGCAAGTAGGGGACTCATCAATGATAAAATTCTCTTGTTCAACAATTTTTTTCCTAAGAGAAGAAAGACAAAAAGGATTCTCATGAATCTCATTGGCTTGATCTTCTAACACCAAAATATCTTCTTTGCAAATAGGAGAGATATTAGGGGAGAAAAAAGTATGATTATCATGGTTATCTATGATTACATTTATTTTTCCCATAATATCTTCCAAAATATGAGATGTAAGGGAAGAAAAATAAATAGGGTTGTCATGGATCTTAAAGATTTGACCATCTAACACCAACATATTCTCCTCACAAATAATGTGATTGTCATGATTTTTTAAAATTACATCCTCTTTCACTAAAACATTCTCACAAGTGGGGAAGATGTTGGAAGATGAATGCAGTGTTGAGAAATTATGTCTCAACTTCCAGCTTGAAGTCCTCGTTTCATGCCTTGGTGATTTTGTGTTGTTTGCAAAGTTCTAGTGGAGGTGGAACCAGGATGGAACTTGGCATTGTTCTATTTGTCTAAGTTTCGGGTCTCTAGCAGAGGCGGAACTGGGATGGAACTTGGCATTGTTCTGTTTGCCTAAATTCTGGGTTTCAGTTCTCGTTCCTGCTCCGACTCCGCTTCCTACCCTCTGTTGTTTCTCGCTTCGTAGGTTCTGGCAGAGGCGGAACCAGTTTTAGAATTTGGCAATGTCTGTTTGTCATGTTCCTATTTCGGTTTCTGTTCCGACTCCGGGTCTGACTCCTGCTTTTGTGATCTAGTTCTTTTGGATGTTTGGATTCTCCTCGGGGTGTTTTCCTTCGCCTTGTCCTGGTTCTGGATTGTTGTTTCTTGCAGTTGGCGGAGGCGGAACCGGAACCGGATTGGTTCCTGGTCTTGGACTTTTGGTGAAGTCTTGTTTTCTATTCCTGTTTTGACTCCTATTCCGACTTCGACTCCGACAGTGTTAGAAATGACTTGAAGTCTTGGTCACGCTCGATGTCTGTTTAACCATTTTGGTTGCTTTGTCAGTTGTGATTGCTAATGGGTCTTGCATGCGTGGAACCTGGTTGAATAGTGATTGGACGGATACCAAGATAGTTATTGTGGAAGTTGCATTTGTCAATGAAGGGTGGCAAGCTCAACCGTTTTGGTGATGGCATTGAATGCATAGTTGGCTCGTTGCAGGGAGATTTGTCAAATCTGACCAGATGCGTGATTTGAGGATGGACTTCATTGCTCTTCTGAGTTGGTTACATATGGATGAGAGATGTGTTATTTCTCATAAGCTAGAAAAGTCAAGAGTTGAGTCGTAAGTTGCAGAGCAAGTTGAAGTTGCGAGCTGAAGAATAGAAGGACGTGAGTTCTAGCGGAGGGTTTTGAACTGTATGTTGTAAAAACATTGTAACAGTGAATCTGAAACTCTCTAGGTGATTGTGAGCTGAACAAAGAAGTCTGGATATTGTATGTAATCAATTCATTACTGTAATACAATTGATTTGACTTTGTGTGGTGGGTTTTTTACTTGAAAGGGTTTTCCCACGTAAATACTGTGTCATCTTTGTTTTCTTATCTTTCTGCTTTCTCATTACCACAGTTGTATGCATCTCTATAATTTTTGGAAACTGTTAGTTTTTCATTTTTGCTTCTCTCCCCTATAGTAAAGGTGTTAAGGGAATGTATTCCACACTATTGGGTTAGTAGATCCACATTCTTTTCCCTTCAAAGTGGTATCAGAGCTTGGCCAGTTCGTGTTATCCTTGCTAGGGAAAATTAGTTTTTTGCACTAATATTGTTTCAGTGGGAGATTTGCATTGTTAAACTTGTTTCTATTGTGAGATGACGAGTACATCTGGTAGGATAGATATTGAGAAGTTTAATGGCAACAAATTTGAGTTATGGAAACTCAAGATAGAAGACTTGCTTGTGGATAGAGACCTCTAGATAGAAGTGTCTAGAACTAAGCCACAAACTACAACCCAAGAAGCTTGGGATCTTGCTAATAGAAAAGCAAGAGGATTAATCAGACTGAGTCTAGCCGATTTTGTGCTCCTGAATGTTCATGAGGAAACATCTGCAACTGCTTTGTGGAAGAAGCTTGGTGATATTTACCAAGGAAAGTCCCTGGTAAATAAGTTGTTCCTGAGAAAGAAGTTGTACTCCTTGAAGATGGATGAAGGTGCATCTGTTGCAGACCACCTGAACTCATTTAATATGAGTGTTACTCAGCTGGCATCTGTAGGTGTAAAGATTGAGGAGGAGGATCATTGCATGCTCTTGTTGTGTTCATTACCTGATAGTTGGGATCATCTTGTAATGGCTATTGGAAGCACAACCACTACTTTCAAGACTGATGATGTGGTTGCTTCGCTTTTGTCTGAAGAAATGCGAAGGAAATCTTCTGAGATGGCCAAAGATGCTCTTTTTGTTCGAGGTAGAACAAAGGAAAAAGGCAAGAAGAAAGACAACAAGTCAAAATCCAAGTCTAAAGGGAGATCAAAGTCTCCTGGTAAAAATTTCAAGGTAAAGTGTTGGAACTGTGGGCAACTTAGTCATATCAAGAAGGACTGCAAGGAGAAGAAGAAGAAGAATGCTTCTGACAACGAATCTTCTCAGAGTGATACAAATGCCTTCATTGCAACAGCATTGACAACTCAGGCATTAGATGATGTTTGGTTAGTTGATTCAGGTGCCTCTTTTCACATGACATCCAATAGAGATTGGTTCTCAAAGTATGAAAAGTATGATGGTGGAAAGGTATACTTGGCAAGTAATTCAACGCTAGAGATTGTTGGCAGAGGAAGGGTTAGAATTTAGTTTCTTGACATGAGAGTCAAAAGAATTGGTGGTGTTCTTCACATCCCAGGTTTGGCTCGAAATCTTCTTTCTGTTAGTAAGCTAAATGATGTTGGTGTAGAAGTTTATTTTTCTAGTAAGGGATGTAAAATGGCTAGAGGTGCAATGGTGTTAGCTAAGGGTGTTTGTACTGGCACTCTGTACAAGCTAGATGCACAACCTGTTCTTTGTAACAGTGCCTCTATAAAGTCATGTAATTTTGCACCTATAGAGAAAGATGAAGACTCTTCACTATCTGCAAATGCTTTGGAGGTAAAACTCCCAGTAGAGAAGACTATGTTATGGCATCATAGACTTTTTCACATTGGTGAGAAAGGTTTAAAAACCTTGAAGAACAAAAACCTTGTAGAAGGGCTTGATGATTGTAACTTTGAGTTCGATTTCTGTGAACATTGTATCTATGGAAAGCAACACCATGTTTTTTTCTCCTCTAGTCCTCACAAATCTTCTGGTATATTGGATTATGTTCATTCTGATGTGTTTGGTCTAGTTAATGTTCCTTCATTATCAAAGTCTAGATATTATGTTTCTTTTATTGATGACTGTTCGAGAAGGGCATTTATATGCTTTTTAAAAAGTAAATAAGAAGTGTTTAGTCGGTTTAAAGAGTTCAAATCTTTGGTAGAAAATCAAACTGGAAGGAAAATAAAGTGTTTAAGGACAGACAATGGAGGTGAGTTTTGTTCTGCAGATTTTGAAAGGTACTGTACTGATCATGGAATTAAAAGGAATAAGACAACCCCCTACACTCCATAGCAAAATGGAGTTGCTGAGAGGTTGAACAGGACACTGATGGAAAAGGCAAGGAGTATGATGAGTGGTGCTAGTCTAGAGCAGAAGTTTTGGACTGAGGCTGTTGCTACAACATGTTATTTGATTAATAGATCTCCTTGTTTAGTGCTTGTTGATAAGACACCTTTGGAAGCATGGTCAGGTAAGAAACCCTCATTAAGGCATGTTCAGGTCTTTGGCTGTGAGGCATATGTTGATGTGCCAAATGGAAAGAGATCAAAGTTGGATAAAAAGGCTGTGAAATGTATTCTCATCGGCTATGGAGTTGGTGTGAAAGGATACAAGCTTTGGAACCCTGTTACTGAGAAGGTTTTGTATAGCAGAAGCATGATATTTCGTGAGCTGAAACCTCTAGTAAGTGATCAGCAACTTGAGACAAATCAGAGTGACAAGAAGAAGAATGCAGTTGAGATTCCCCAAACTCCAGAAAGGGAAGAGCTGCATGGTGTACCTAAGATTGAGGAGAGCTCAAGCAGCTCTGGAAGTTCTGATGATGAAAAACAACCTCAGCCTCTAAGGAGATCTACACAAGAAAGAAGGCAACCAGAAAGGTATGGTTTCTCTATGTTAGATTTAAATTGTGCTTATGCCTTAATTACCAGCACTGATGAGCATAGGACTGTGAAAGAAGCAATTAGCATGGCTGATTCAAAGTCTTGGCTGGAAGCCATGAATGAGGAGATGGATTCCTTGAAAAAGAATGATACCTAGAAGTTGGTACCACTGCCTAAAGGTCGAAAGCCTATTGGATGCAAGTGGATATTCAAAAGGAAGACAGGCCTTGATGGTAGTGTGGAGAAGTATAAGGCACGACTGGTTGCAAAGCGTTTTTCCCAAGTTGAGGGAATTGATTATGGAGATATATTTTCCCCTGTAGCAAAGCTAACATCCATCATATTTTTGTTGTCATTGGTAGCTGTGTATGACTATGAAACTGAGCAGATGGATGTGAAGACATCATTTCTCCATGGTGAGCTGGAAGAAGAAATCTTCATGACCCAGCTTGAGCATTTTGTTGAAAGAGGTAAACAAAATTTGGTTTGCAAGTTAAATAAATCTCTATATGGTCTAAAGCAATCTCCTAGAACGTGGTACCAGAAATTTGACACATTTGTGTTGTCAATTGGGTTTGTTAGATCAAAATCTGATCATTACATTTATTATAAATGTGAGAATGATCGTGTGCTTGTTATAACTCTGTATGTGGATGACATGTTATTCATTGGTAATAGCAAGGCAATGATTTCTAATCTTAAAACTCAGTTGTTTGCTAAGTTCGAAATGAAAGATCTTGGAGCAGCAAGGTACATTCTTGGGATGGAGATAACCAGGGATAGAACAAGCAGAAAGCTTTGGCTCAGTCAGAGTAAGTATGTCAAAACCGTTCTAGAGAGGTTCAGTATGACTGATTGCAAGCAGCTAGTTGTTCCAATCATGCAAGGATTGAAACTATCTGCTGAAGACTGTCCAAAGTCTGCTACTGAGATGGAGGACATGACTAGTGTGCCTTATGCAAGTGTTGTAGGTAGTTTAATGTATGCTATGTTTTGCACAAGACCAGACATTGCCCAAGCAGTGGGAGTTCTAAGCCGTTTTATGTCAAATCCAGGGAGATCACATTGGGATGCTGTAAAGAGAGTGTTCAGGTATTTGAAGGGTACTTCAGATTATGCTTTGTGTTACCATGGCAATATGGTTGCATCAAAAGGGCTCTTTGCATTCAGGGATATGTTGACTCTGATTGGGTAGGGGACATTGACAGCAAAAGATCCACCAGTGGATACACTTTCATGCTTAATGGCGGAGCAATCAGTTGGATGAGCAAGCGACAAGCTGTAGTTACTTTATCCACGACAGAGGCAGAGTACATGACAGACACTCATGCTTGTAAGGAGGCGGTGTGGCTGAGACGTTTGTGTTCAGACATTGGATTTAATGCTGAGCAGATTTCAATTTGTTGTGATAGTCAAAGTGCCATTTGTTTGGCAAAGAATCTGACCTTCCATGCCAGGACCAAGCACATAGATGTGCAACATCACTTCGTGAGGGATATGGTTGAAGATGGCAAGGTCAGTATGGATAAGGTTGACACATTGAAGAATGTTGCAAATGCCTTGACAAAGCCAGTTAGCAAAAACAAGTTCAGATGGTGCACATAATTGATGGGCCTTGGGGCCTATGATAGACAATAAGGTTTGATGTTTTCAGGAAATTGGAATTGTTCACGAAGTGGGAGATTGTTGAGAAATTATGTCTCAACTTCTAGCTTGAAGTCCTCGTTTTCATGCCTTGGTGATTTTGTGTTGTTTGCAAAGTTTTGGCAGAGGCGGAACCAGGATGGAACTTGGCATTGTTCTATTTGTCTAAGTTCCGGGTCTCTGGCGAAGGCAGAACCGGGATGGAACTTGGCATTGTTTTGTTTGCCTAAATTCCGGGTTTCAGTTCTCGTTCCTGCTCCAACTCTGCTTCCTACCGTTTGTTGTTTCTCGCTTCATAGGTTCTGGCAGAGGCAGAACCAGTTTTGGAATTTGGCAATGTCTGTTTGTCATGTTCCTATTTCGGTTTCTGTTCCAACTTCGGGTCTGACTCCTGATTTTGTGATCTGGTTCTTCTAGATGTTTGGATTCTCCTTGGGGTGTTTTCCTTTGCCTTGTCCTGGTTCTAGATTGTTGTTTCTTGCAGTTGGCGGAGGCGGAACCGGAATCGGATTGGTTCCTAGTCTTGGACTTTTGGTGAAGTCTTGTTTTCTATTCCTGTTTCGACTCCCGTTCCGACTCCGACTTTGGCAGTGTTAGAAATGACTTGAAGTCTTGGTCGTGCCCAATGTCTATTTGACCATTTTGGTTGCTCTGTCAGCTGCGATTGTTGATGGGTCTTGGACACATGGCACCTGGTTGAATAATGATTGGACGGATACCAAGATAGTTATTGTGGCAGTTGTATTTGTCAACGAAGGGTGGTGAGCTCAACCGTTTTGGTGATGGCATTGAATGCATAGTCGGCTCGTTGCAGGGAGATCTATTAGATCCGATCAGATGCGTGATTTGAGGATGGACTTCATTGCTCTTCTGAGTCGGGTACATATGGATGAGAGATGTGTTATTTCTCATAAGTTAGACAAGTCGAGAGTTGAGTCGTAAGTTGCAGAGCAAGTTGAAGTTGTGAGATGAAGAACAAAAGGATATGAGTTCTTGAGGAGGGTTTTGAACTGTATGTTGTAAAAACATTGTAACAGTGAATCTGAAATTCTCTGGGTGATTGTGAGGTGAACAAAGAAGTCTAGATATTGTATGTAATCGATTCATTACTGTAATACAATTGATTTGATTTTGTGTGGTGGGTTTTTTACCTAAAATGGTTTTCCCACATAAATACTGTGTCATCTTTGTTTTCTTATCTTTCTGCTTTCTCATTACCACAGTTGTATGCATCTCTATAAGTTTTAGAAACTGTTAGTTTTTCATTTTTGCTTCTCTCCCCTGTAGTAAAGGTTTTAAGGGAATGTATTCCGCAATGTTGGGTCAGTAGATCCACATTCTTTCCCCTTCATGCAGACTAGTTGAAGTGGTTTTTAGGTAGGTTTCAATGGTCTCTTCTTGTTGTGCTATGTAATCATCATGATTACCTAAGGTTGTGTCCTCTTGTTCAACAATGTCTTGCCCAATAAGATAGGTATGAGGAGAGAAACAACTAGGATTCTTATAAATCTCATTGATCGGTTCTTCTAACACCAAAACATCTTCTTCAAAAATAGGGGAGATATTGGGAGAAGAACAAATATGATTGTTATGATTACCCAAGATTGTATTCTATTTCAGTAGACTAATCTCACTCATAGGAGAGATACTAGGAGAGGGATCAATGATAAACAAAAAGAGGGGGGAGAGAACTTCATATTCATATGCACATAACAAAAATTTCTTACATCACTCAACAATATTTGAAAATAGAACATGAAGTATGATAACCATAGATTTTTGCAATGAAAACATGATGTAATAATTGTCTACAAATTTGAAATGCGACAATGATAGAGAAAACGTGCAAAAGGATTATGCATTTTTTAGATTTAGAACATGATAATTGACTGATTATGCTATGTAACAATTTAAAAATTAAATGTTGTAAATGTAATTTTAAATTTAAGTAATGTAATCAATGAAGCAAATTAAGCAAGATCAATGAAATGAATGAAATAAAAGATCGAAAAACTGAAACAAAGACTTGACAATAATAAACAAAAGCATAGA
This sequence comes from Sequoiadendron giganteum, assembly GCA_007115665.2. Taxonomy (NCBI): domain Eukaryota; kingdom Viridiplantae; phylum Streptophyta; class Pinopsida; order Cupressales; family Cupressaceae; genus Sequoiadendron; species Sequoiadendron giganteum. The sequence continues at coordinate 632,235,989 of CM021101.1, forward strand.
AAAAAAATTTTAATGTTGTAAAATGTAGATTCAGACCTGATATGGGACTAAATCACCTAGATGAACGGATGAGTCCCAATTAGGGTTTTTGGAATGTTCAAATGCTAAAAATCAGTCAACACTAAATTCCTAGAAATCTGAACAAACCACCTATATAGGGACTGAATCGCCTAGATGGGAAAATGAGTCCCAATTAGGCTTTCTAAACTGGAATTAGAAAGTTATGATTTGATTATAAGGATTCTAGCTTGTATGTTGACTTGACTATTTGTAATTATAGATTTTTAGTGAAATTGAATGATTTAAGATGCAAAAATACAACCTATATGCACTTTTCACTAATGCAATGGTTAGAAATCCTAAATGTAAATTAAATAATGCAAGATCTAATGTAAAGTTAATGAAATCTAGATGTAGGACTTATAATGTTCTCCAGATCCAAAATAAATGGTCCAAAGGTCAAGTTCACCAGAATGAACCAAAGGAAATAGGGTTCCACCTTTTGGGAGATGGAAATAGGGACCTATTTCACTCTCAGTTCATTAGGAAACCAAGATCCCTCAACCAAGTGACTCAATTGAGGGAAGGAATACAAGGGGGTTTTCTTAGGTGTGATTAAACGAGGGTTCACCATTAAAATGAAGCTTCAAAGGAGAAATACAAACTCTTATGCATAAAACCCTAGAAACTTGAAGACATGAAAGCATTAAATCAAATTGATAAACATGAATGAAATAGAAAATAACTTAGAAGAATGGAGAGGTCAAAATAAGGTTTGCAACCTTGAATTTTTTTTTTTGAAGCTCACTAGGACTAATACGCTAGGCTAGGGGATTTAGTCCCAGTCTAAGGTTTCTAGGTAGAATCTGGAACCTCTTGGTGACTGATTTGAATATTCAAAAATCTAGCAAAAAGGTTGTACTGGGACTCATATGCCCAAAAAAATGTAAAGTGTCCCAAAAAAGTGAAAAGTATCCTAAGAGAAAAAATTTGAGCTGAAAGTTTATGAGCCTCTAAAGATAGATTAAATAATCACTTTCCCACTAGTTTCATGTAAACAAATTGGGTATCTTGCACTAGGTCTAAGTTTTCGCGAGCCTTAACAACTTATAACAACTTTGCAATTTTTTGCAACTTATTCTAACAACAAATCCACTTTTTCCTTCAGCCTATAAACCTGCAACATACAAAGAGAGGGAAACAAATGTTGTTTTGTTAGAGAATGGGGGTTTGCCTTGGTCAAACCTATTTTAGTAATCAACCTTAATGAGAAATGAAGTATGAATGAAGTGAAACAATAGAACCTTGTTTGAAACCTTGTAGATTTGCAAACAAGCATGAAGTGACCTCAATGGATGTAGGTTTTGATCATGATTCTTGATGAAAGATAATGCCTTTGGATACTTGAATTGATCTTGAACAATACATCACAACATTAACTCAAAACCACATGCATGATGCACTAAATATTTGACATGATGAAATGACTCTTGATTGCTGCAATAATCTTCTATAAATCTTCCCTTGAATGCCTTAGAAATTCTCTTTAATGCTCTTGTGAAAGTACTTCTGATTGCTTATGATATTATAGAATGAAAATATTTTAAATAACCTTGTATTTATACTTTTTTATGCCTAATTTCCTAAAATTACAACACTACAAGTTGACATCAGATCTAGGATAATAAAATCTTCCTAAGAATCTAACTTAAAATATGTCCTAGTTAAAGCGATACTCATATGCTAGGTTGGGCGTATGAGTCCCACTGTCTTAAACATGAGACACAAACTCCAAGAAGTGTCTTGTTCAATATGAAATTTGAAATCATGTCCCAAGACCTAGGTGGGACCCATACGCCCAAGGTGGTGTATGATTCCTAGATCACCAGATCTAGAACACATAACCTCAAGCATTGAATTATGATTTTTCAATTGTTAAATGTTAGGATTATCCATAGAAAAATGCATTTAACAAGGCTTGTGGATGCAAAATAGGAGTAATTAAGGCATGATAAAGACAAATTTTAATGAAAAGGGCCCAAAACTTAATGTGAATATGTAAAACATATTACAACACCAAATTAAGGGATCACTTAGCTCATTTTGTCAATTATTTCCAAATTAAGTGAGAAAAGGGGATACTTTTTTTGTCACTAAAACACCCAATGTTTTCCAACAACCATATGCATTCACTGTATGATTGCAAGTTGGAAAATAGAGTGGGAGGTGAGTACATGATTTATGAAACCTCCAACACAAACAATGTTGTAAAACCCTCTACACACTGAATCAAAATGAAATCCCTTGTTTTTCCCACCACTTTGAATTTGGTGGCATTGTGACTTGCATGAGAATCTATCCATGTACCGTAGACGGGAAGGTTGATGTGACTAAGACATGTGTTTTAAATTGTAACAATTATTGTTATTGTATATTAGCTCAGTTTGTCAATTCTTTTTGTCGATGCGTTTTGTCGGGAGAGTGGGGTGATGTATAGAGTGTTATGTTATAATGCCTATACATAGGTGCATTTTTTTAGGAGATTAGTTTTTCCCACTCTTAAACAGTTATTACTAATTGTTTAATCTAGGCACATGGAAAACACTTTGTGTTGTGGGTTTTTACATTTTGCAGGTTGAAATTGAAAAGTTGGAGAGAAGGGGGCAGAGTTGTAGGTGGGGGAGAAGAAAAACCAACAAAATTGAGGTGAGGGATTTGTAACCGATTGGGTTGTTACTTAAAAAGGGTTTTAAAACATTATGTAGGTTGCAGATTTCAAAATACTAGTGTTTTGCAACTTGGAATTTTACATTCTAGTATGAATGTAATTTAGATAGTACAAATGTAATGAAAGGCACCTTATAGCAAGTCTTACATGGAGTAAAAAGTGCGTTTCAATTTCTTAATATGATCCAAATATACATGCACAATATGATTGCAAGTTGGAAAACACAGTGGGAGGTGACAACATGATTTATGAAACCTCCAACCTAGACAATGTTGTAAAACCCTCTACACACTAAAGCCAAATACCTTACTGGGTGTTTATAAAATGATGCCTTTCATTACATTCCTACTATCTAAATAACAAAAGCTAAGTTTCAAGACATTCATATTGTTTTGTAAAATTCTAGGATGCAAAACACTGGGTATTATGAAACCTACAACTCACTTAATGTTTGAAAACCATTTACAAACAACAACTCACATAATTTTTGAAAACCCTTTGCAAACAACAACCCACTTCATATTTTAAAACCTTTTACAAACAACCCCTGCAACTCCCTTTCGAGCTCGACAAGAACCTTCAAAATGAGAATGTTAAAAATGACAATGTTTTTGGCTTTTTGTCCATTCCAAATTATGATTTTGAAAACCTGTTGATGTAGAACCCACATTGCATTTCAATGAGAACATTAAAATGGAAATATTAAAAAATATTCAACACAAAAGCACTCGACACAAAACCCACATTGCGTTGTTCTTTCTAGTTTCTCTAAACATTGTTCATTTATTCAGTGAAAACATTAAAATGAAAAAATGAAAAAACCCTCAACACTAAAGCACCTGTCGCAGAACCCACATTGTGTTTTCCTTTCTAGTTTCTCTAAACTTTATTCATTTATATAGTGAGAACATTAAAATGCCAAAAAAAAAAAAACACTTAACACAAAAGCACATAAATAGCTTTACATTTCAAATGAAAACCTCTTTTCACAAGGAAAACCCTTGGAAACTTGTCACTGAAAACCCATCTTCGCGACAAATAGTCATTCAATTCTTCACAGTTCCTAGGCAGAATGACAAAATGGCATATATTTCTGGCAAATATACATACCTGCTAGCTAGTTGTTAACACTTGTCAAATGTGTTTTGGTACGTAAAGTGTTCGCTCTGCTTCAACCTTCGAATGCTTGCAACTCCTTTTTCCCCTCCCCAACAGCCTCCAAAATGTGTATATAAAAAATGACAACGTTTTGGGCTTTTTGTCCATCTAATATTTGATTTTGAAAAACCTGCTGATGTTGGCACCCTTTTCCAACGACAAGACATGTGACGACACTCCAAATGACGAACACCTAAACATCCGTTAGCGCGATCTCTGAAGTCTTTCCGTGTGGGATGGGGAATGGAGTGTTATGTTATAATGTTACATACATACGTGCTTTTTGTCCGGAGATTAGCTTCTCCCACCGTATCATTTATTTGCCAAATTTATTGCCTGGGGGTAGGCTAGAGATTGCCATAAATATGGCCAATTGAAAACAATGCAACGCTATACTTAATTACGTGGTAAAATGACTTCCAAACACAATATGGCAGATTGAAGACAATGCTACGCCATACTTCATTACGTGGTAAAATGGCGTCCAAACATTTCATTTTTAACTATTGATGTCTGGTATGCTTTCATGAATGTTTTTACTTTTAACGATATAAATATCTTGGCTTCCACTAGCGTGCCTAGATTTCAAAAAATTACGTTTCATACTTCATTCTAAATCGGGTTCCAAGCTGTCTAGATTGAATTTGCACTTTAAAAGTTCGGGCAACTTTAATGAACACCCAACAAAACTTTCTGAACTGATTGAATCTGCACCTTACACGTTCGAAAGTTCGGGCAACTTTAATGAGCACCCAACAGAACCTGTTGAACGAATCTGCCAGAAGTTATGTGAAGCCTTTCTAAATGCAGGAACATTCATGGAAGTCATCTATATTTTCCCACGGACTCCTAGACGTTGTACTGGTCTAACAATTGGAAGTCTTTCTTCCACGTAGCCCGATCGACCTGCTCTCTACAATGAGGAATTTTATGGCTTTCCAATATGCGAACGCTATAACTTAAAGCATAACTAGAGAATATCTATATAAGTAGACTAGCCTATATACCTGAGTTTCATCTCATTATACAAGACCTCCGTTGGGCTGGTACAGCGATCTGATATAATGGCAGCGGTACGAGTGCAATCCATTGCAATGGGTGGAATAGAGGCAATACCTTCTCAGTTCATCAGAGCCAACCACGAGAGGCCTGCTCTCAATGCTCCTCCTGCTAGAATTCCACTCATAGACATGTCCAAGTTAGACGCATCAGCTGATCTCCGTCAACAAACGGTGGCAGAAATAGGAAGCGCGGCTCAGGAATGGGGGATATTTCAAGTGGTGAATCACGGAGTTTCAGAGGATTTAATCCAACGCTTGCAGGCAGTGGGAAAGGAGTTCTTCGATCTCCCACAGGAGGAAAAGGAAACGTATGCCAACAATGCTGAGGAGGGCAATCTGGAAGGCTATGGCACTAAGCTTGCACACAGTATTGAAGGAAAGCTTGGGTGGAATGACTACTATTTCCATCTACTGTGGCCTCCTTCGCGCAGGAATTTCAACACCTGGCCTAAACACCCTGTTTCTTACAGGTAAATATTTCCTTATCTTTAAAGCATTCCGTAGTTATTTTTAACTTGTTTAGATAAGCAGAATTAAATTTGAGAGCGTGAGGGGGAATCATTTTTCTTGTATTGCAGAGAGGTTTGTGAAGAATATGGCAGAGAGATTTCGGGAGTGGTAGATAAGCTGCTTTGCGCTCTTTCTATCAATCTTGGGGTGCAAGAACGTTCGCTGAAAGAAGCGATTGGTGGGGAAGAAATGGAAATGGAGATGAAGATAAATTACTATCCGCCATGTCCTCAGCCGGAGCTCGCTCTGGGAGTTTTGCCTCACACCGACATGAGCGCTTTAACTCTGCTTGTAACGAACCAAGTTTCTGGACTACAAGTTCATAAAGGCTGTGACTGGGTTGCTGTTGATTATGTTCCAAACGCCATTATTGTCCACATCGGAGATCAACTACAGGTTTTTTCTTCTTTTCACTTATCTCTTTTTTTGTTTGTGAGATCTCATATGACTGAGATGGGGTATTGGTATATGCGCAGATATTGAGCAATGGCAAGTACAAGAACGTTTTACACAGGAGCGTGGTGAGCAAAGACACTGTGAGAATGTCATGGCCAGTGTTTTGCGCTCCTCCGGGGAATAAAGTGATAGCCCCCCTGAAAGAGCTGCTCGATGAGCACAGGCCTGCCCTGTTTACTGCAAAAGCATACGCAGACTTCAGACGTTGCAAGATAAATAAGGTCGACAAGTAAAATCAGAACTTGTCCTCAAATTTTGTCGGATGTCTCCGAAGAGATAACTTGTCCTCAAATTAGCTGTGAAAGTTTTTTTTTTGTTTTCTGCCTTGCCTTGTTTTGTATTGGTGCATTGTTTTGTATTTTTGATAGTTGACAGTCTTCTGACTGTATTTTTCATTGTAATCTTTTTTCTAGCATTGTTTCAATAATAATAAATGGGTGAAATGTCTCATTAGTATTATAATAATGATGTAGTGCTCCTATCATCACTTCTTTAATCTTCTTCAATTAATTAAGAAAACTCTATTTATTAAGAGTTATATCATAACCCTTTGTTAAATTATTCATTTTGATTCTTGAATAATATGATATTAAATTTTATTATGAGAATGAGCTCTCCAAAATATTCATTTTAATTCTCTAAAAATTAATAGAATAGTGAATTGAATTTAATCGAGACAAAAATTCATGTATTAATTGAAAGAATTTCATCAATTAAATTAGTCTTCTCACAATTAAGAGAATGAAAGATAAAATTTTATATTATCTTTGGATACTTATCAAAGGCCAATACAATATTCTAATAATCAAATAAGCCATAATTCCTATTGTATTGAACACACTTTGCAATCCCAACATTACACATTTGAACCTCTATACTAGCCCAATACATGCCTTAAAAGAATTGACATGTTTAATTTAGGTGTATATGAAATATTCAACATGTTAAAGTGAATATTTATCTATTAACTATACTTGAGTGTACTTAGGTTGATGAGGTTAGACAACGTCTTGAGTAACTAAATGTGCAACCTTTAAGACTCTAGAGGTTACCAAGTTATTTGGTAAACCTCATATGCTACCTTTTTGAGGTTGGAAGACTTTCCATTTCACCTCAAAGTTCACTCAACACTTGGCGTCAAGGTTGATGACTTGGTCAAATAGGTTGTTGGTTTGCACATTCCAAATGATCTTAAGGTTGACACTTCTAGAAAACTTATGCTCTCATTTGTGCCATATCACTGAGTACTTATCAATCCACATGATAGGTGGATTGCTTCTTCCTATCCTATATATGCAAGGCTTTGTACTCATTGTAATTTGGACTATTTAAATACAATATTCGACATTGTTCTTTGTGCTTGTTTCTCATCTCCATAGTTTCCTTTATCTTACACAACTTTCACATCTAAAAATAAAAAAATAATTTTAATTCTCACATAACAAATATTTACATTGAATGAAATATATCTCGATATGAAATATTTTCATGTATAAGTTTCATGAGAAATAGCAATTATATTAACTTACCCTTAGTAAATGCAACTCTAAATTAGTTTTATCTTCATTGTTATGTTATTTTCCCCCTTGGATTCAACTCTGCATGAAATAATTTCACCTAGCATTTCAAGGGCCTCTTCTTCCTCTACTTTGTACACATTAGCTTCTCACTTTTTAAATATTGATTCCATACATTTGAGTTTTTTAATTAATTTGGAATGAATTCATATGCCTACTATTTTACTACATTTTTGCCTCTAACACATTTGAATGAACACTACAATGAAATACTAAAATTGAACAATGGTGAAAAGGGGTGCTTTATATCTTAGGTCATAGTACACCAGTCTTCTCCACTTATCATTCAAGAATGTTGTAGAATCCCAAATTGGATTGACTATCAAGACAAAGGTGAGTCAATTCTCAACAAGGAAGACCTAGGAGGGGTTCTTTAGGCATTGAAGGGTTCACCACAAAGTAAAAGCTTGGAAAAGACAACTTGACATTCAACTCACAAAATCTAGTAATGCAAGCCAAATAATTAGTGCAAATGAAAAAAATAACTAACAACAAGTTAGGATTTGTTTACCTGGGAAGTCTGGAAATGTGATGAGAATTCTGAAAATGCAAAAATGTTGTCAAAATATGCTAGCGAGGACTAAGATGCTCTTATTTTTGTTTTATTCCCGCTATTATTTTTTGAGGGTGTGTCACCAAAAAGTGTAGAATTTGACACTTTTCACTCATTTGGACCCTTTCTTATGGGTTTTGGACCTAAATAACCCCTTTTCGTCATCATTTATAGGCCTCTATGACCCCTTATTGTGCATCCCAAGGCTTAATTTGATCAAATATTTGATAAAATCATCATATAAACTTGATTTCTTCACTATCGAACAATCCAGTTTGCAACAAGGCCCTTGTAGGACTAGGTCGCCCATCTGGGCGAATTAGTCATGTCTAAGTGGACTAGGTCGCCCAAGGTGGTGACCTAGTCCCATTGGAGCTATTTTTGAGGTTTTGAGCAGGAAAAGTTAAGGTTTTAGTTTATTTATCCTTCATGTCAGCCTTAAGGATCAAATAATGGGCATTTTAGGTGGATTGCCTATAAATAATCCTCAAAACCCTACTTCATTATTACACACTCATTATTCAATCTCCCATTCACCACTTTTCTCAAGCAAGCTAGGGTTTCGACATTCTAAGTCACCAAGACACATTTCTGAAGCATTCAAGGGATGGATTGTTGTAGCAACTCAAGATCTATCTCCATGGCATGGTACTAAATCTACTATTTCATATTTCATGCTTTCTTATCTCATTTCATCATTTGATTTAATTATCTACAAAGGGGTTTGCCTAATTCCTAACAATCAACATTTCTTCTTCCTTCTTTGTGTATTTGCAGATTTAGGTGTTTTGTAGGTTTGGAGATCATTCAAAGAATGGTTTGAAGACTTGTTTGGACAAGGAAATAGAGTGGCATAAATAGCCACCCCCATGGTAGACAAGCTTGGGGCTTTATTCTCCCATTATCTTATATCCTGGGTATGGAACCTTAAACCTCCTCCACAATATGATATGCTTGACTATAATAAATCACCCACAAGAACCATACTTCATCATGTTTTTGATTGAGGAAAAAATGGGTTTTATAGGAACATACTTCATCATGTTATACATTGACATATACATGTATAACTGGGTAAGTGCCCCTAAGATACATGCTCAATCCTCTATAGATCAATATGCATTGATTATTACATCAATGAGTATTTCATAGCTAATTGTTTTCTCTATTCATTAAGGAAAAAGACTTAAAATGGTTCTCCTTTTTATCTACATATTCTATGGGTTCCTTCCTCTATCTCACTAAATATTTCGATGGAACACATTCATGTCAACATAGGTTTGTAGGTCGATTTCATCAATGCTATGCATTGCAATCAAGGCATGCAAATGAGAAGATGATGGATTTTATCTTCTATTATCAATGCATTCTTTCATAGATCTCCTAACTTCTTCTCAACTCTAATATATTGAGAGAGTATTTATTAGAAATATTTTCCAAAATCTTTGTAATCAAAATCTCTTGCATTAATATCCAACTTTTATGATTATACATAGGTGATAGATCATTTTAAGGCCATCTCCTCTTTGACCTATGGTGACTCTATTTCTTTAGCCCCATCCTCTTCTCAAGAAATCAACAATTCTACAATGAAGTGTTGGAAGATGGTTAGTGCTCTCCTTGGGATTTGTGACTAAACCACAAAATTTATATTTTTGGGAGAGTAAGGGAATGGGTCCCCTAATGCTTTCTAGGATTTTCACCTAGAAGAAAGGGGATTTTCCTTTGTGGAAACATAAATATTTTGATTCATTCAATGCTAGGGATTGAAGTGTGCTTGAATGGTTTATGTGAAGTATGCTGAATGTTGAAATTTGATAAGTAAATCTAGCTATTGCATGCAAGTTAATGAAAACTATATTGTTTAAAAACACATGATGTAATGCAAAAAAGATAAAGTAAAGACTATATAAAGCAAGATAACCTAATAAATCAAACAAGTGCACCTAGAAACTGATGAGGGTCGAAGTAGAGATTGCAGAAGCCTCTAAAAATCTAGGAAATCTAAGTTTTATGCCTACTAGGACACTTACGCCAAGCTAGGAGACCTAGTCATTTTTTTTGGTAAACTACTTTGGGCTCCATTCCAGCCAACTGGGTGCTCAAATCTGCAAAAAACTTTGACATAAGCCTCCAGTGGGACTAGGTCACCACTATTGGTGACCTAATCACTTTTAGCTTTTTAGGAAAATTGAAAGTGAACACAGAGGTCTATGGTTTGCACTCTGTTTATCCACTGAAATCCGGACTCAGAACCACAAAATCACTTGCAAAAATAGAGTATATTCTGGTTTCTAATGCAGGGTTTGCCTTGGTCAATCCCTAGTTTGTATTTCAACTTTCAAAGAGATAGAAAATCTACATAAACTCTAGTCCTAAGTGTGTCTAAAACTAGGAAAACCTGAAATAAGACAAAACCCTACTCTATTGTGCTAGAATAAGATGCATTCAAGAGATTTGAATGATGCAATACTTCAATCCAAGAAACTCTAAAACATTACAAATGAATGTAGATGGAATGAAAATGAGATGTAAACCTCAAATATGAAAATAGGTAGAAAATGGAAGATGGAGTCACTTTGAAAATAAGTCTTTAGGTGTGATTTGGTTGCTAGTTGCACCTCCTCAACCTAGATTCCTCCATGATTCACCATAGGCATCCATGATCAACCTTTGACAATGTAAGATTTTGAATGAGAAGTGAGCTTGAAGACCTACAAAAAGTCCTAATTTGCTGTCCAAAAGCTTCAACTTTGTTGTAGAAAAGAGATGAAACTTCTTGAGGAAGATGTTTTGCACTTGATTCTTGAAGTTGCTTGTAAAAAATGACCTAAAAATATGTATTCATAAGAAACAATACCTAATCGTTGGTAATTTTTACCTAAGAGACCCACACCCATCGAGAATTTTTAGCAAGATAGACAGTTTCTTGCTTTAAAATGCAAAAAAACCCTAAAAAGGACTAGGTCGCCAACTTGGGTGACCTGGTTCCACCAGGGGTTTTTGAGGTGGGATTGGTGATGTTTGAATAATATTGATGTTGTTTGTCAGGACTTGCATAATTCCTTAGGTAAAATAGGCCTCAAAGTTAAAAATAACAAGCCTTAGGGGCCTATAAATGCTATTTTAGGGGGATGATTGATGTAAGGGTACCTAAAGTAGGACCAAATTAGGCACAAAATTGTCCTTTTCCTCAAAGGTATACAATTTTTGGCGACACATTTAGCCCCCACTTTAGTGCCCATATGACTCTACATGCATATGTAAGCTAAAGGACTCTTAAACAATACACTTTATTTTCATAAAAGGATACTCATTTCCAAGGTGGGAGAATGAAACCCCCAATGTAGTTATTTACAAAACCACAACATTAGGAACTGCATCTTGTAATACAAATTCGTTAGAAGTCCAAAAATCATGGTGGGTTCCAACTAAGTCCCGCAGGATAGCAAGGAATGGTAGAGGTTAAGTGTCATTGATAGAATGGTGCATGATGTATGAATGGTGCAACCTACAAAAGAAGCATACAAAGTTAGTGGAAGGTGATGTCATGATTGATAGGTGGCAATAAATGATTGCATCAGTGATGAACTTGATCAACATTTGTGATTGAACTTGTGATGATCGAATGAAAGAACTTCATCAAGGAGACATATGAATATGGGCGAGACAAATAATTGGTCCCTTCAGCATTCCAATAGAACTTCATCAAAGAGACTTCTAGATATCAGAGTGAGTGGATTTAGAATCTCTTCAACACAATGATGAAATATTAATGGTGTCGATTCAACTATGATGATCAGACGATGCACAATGTAATTTGGTGGGATCCGATAGGAAGACAAAGTTAGTGGATGGTGACATGTGATGATAGATGGTGGAGGATGATTGTTCAGTATAAAAATTCACATCGTTTTTGTGAATTGCATGGCGATGATGTGGATGAAAAATGGTGAAAACCAACTAGCTCATTGAGAATCAGTGGCCTATTGTCAAAGCTCGTGGGATAGATGGATTTGGACGCATGTCTTGGTAGACCCCAACCATGGAAATTTGCATATGAAGGAGATTGATGATGGAGATCAAAAGGAAAATATCTAACAATGATCGAGAGTTAGTAAAGATCAATGATGCATGTTTTAAATATGTCAAGATTAATGGAGAGCTAGAGGATCGTGGCATGAAGATAAGAGATCGATGACCCAAATTTGAATGTGAAGATCTTAAATGGAAAAGTCTATGTAAACGAGGGTTTCAACTAGTAATTGAGACAGAGGATAGATTTAATTAGTCCAACTGCTCCAATGACTAATATGGATGAACATTTTATTTGTAGGTTGATGGAATAGGTTGTCATGTCGGGAGAGATCAAAATCAGATCAAATGAACAAAGAATAACATTAAATGCATATTTGTTTCTAGGGTTTCATACTAAGCCACATTTAGAAAATGCACTATAAAAAAATTTAATGTTGTGAGGCTCGATGTAGAGGTATGGCATTGAGTAAGATATCTGGTAAACCCTAACAGGTGTCTCCAAAAGAGTTATATGGTAGTGCAAGGCTCGAGATGAATAGAAAGCTTGTTGGTGAAGTTAGCAGGTGAAGGAAACCCTAGCAGACTATTCTAGATGATCTGTATAGTTGGTGCACATATCGAGAATGTAATTGTAGGTCGGTGAAGAAAAGGAAAAAGAGAGATAATTAGGGATTTTTTTAAGTTTTTTTTGCATGAGTTGAGTGAAGAGAAAGTGTCATGCAAAAAAAAAATTATGCACAATCTATGAATGAGTGAAACCCAAACAAAAAGCAGAATATGATAAAGGGTGAACATTCAAGGTGCAGAGGTGTAGTGCAACAAGATAGAAAAAAGAATGTTCTAAGTGTAGAGGAGAAAGAGAGTGTAGAATAGATTGGATGTTTTGCTAAGATTGAAGCTTCAAAAAGAAAGAGTAAGTTGCAGTGAGTGCAACAAAGTATTGTGCAGTTGCAAAGAAAGTTGCAATATTAAATTGTGTTCAATAGAACAAATTGTATTTTTGTTATTGTAAATTTGATTGGTTAGTGCCATCAGGTAATTGAGTTGGTGCTCATTTTAGGGAGTTGGTTCTTCCTTGGAGTTGGTACTCCTAAATCAGGGAGTCTGTACTTCCTTGGATTTGGTGCTCTTAAATCAAGGGATTGGTGTCTCTTTAGGGTTGGTTCCCTTAAATATTGTAAACAAAATATTTTTTTATGACATTGCATTTGAGCAGTAGACTCAAGTAGCCTTTGTCACTGTGTTTTTTCCCATCTTAGGTTTTCCACGTATATGAAATATTATGCACTTTTGTGTGTGTGAATTTTTATCTCTCTTCTTGTTTTGTAAATATTCATAAAGGGTTAAAAGGAATTAATCTGTAGTATTGAATAAGGGTTAAGTTTTTAAGTGATCTACTGATTCACCCCCCTCTCAGTAGATTGTTGTGTTCTAACAATTGGTATCAAAGCCCCAAGTTCCTTAGGAGAAGCTCAATCAGCTTAGGTAGATCTTGGACAAGTGGACATAAAATGGTTAGGATAAAGGCTCATCTACAAAAGTACTTCTCTTTGATGGATTAGACTATAAGTGTTGGAGCAGAAAAATTAAGACATGTATAGAATTACTAGGGTATGATGTGTGGATGTCAGCCGAGAAGGATACAAGGCTCTTGTTACTCCCCCCTCTAATACTACTAAAAATAAGGCATATGAAGACAATGCTAAGGAACAGTTTCAAATTCTGCCCAGGTTGCAAAGATCCACAGTTGTCAAAGTTGTGCTCTATCAAGCAACATGTGATGTTTGGAATGAATTAAAGATGATATATGAAGGTGAAGATAGTAAGATGCAGATCAAGAGTTAGACATATAGTGGTGTGTCTGAATGTCTAAAGTTGAATAAAGATGAGAAGACTGCAGATACATCCATGAGAGAAAGTGCAACTAGAGGAGAGATGATAGAAGCATCTACTTCTAGATGTGAGGAGACTGATGAGGAGGAAGCTAATTTCATCAGAAGATTGAGAAGAGGCTTTGGAAAATATAGAGGTAACCTACCCCTTAAAGGTTTTAACTTTGGTGGATTAGGTTTTTTTATTGCTAAATTCCTTCATGATGAAAATGATAACTCTAAGAAAGAAGAGGACAATAAGAAGAAGGATAAGAAGAATTTATAAAAAAGAAAAGGATATAGGTTATCTGATGTTAGTGGCAGCTCAGAGGATGAACATGAAAGTGCCTATGATATTGAGGGAAATGCATCCTCGTTAATGGATTTTGGAATAAATTTTGATGAAGAAGTTGAAAGAACTAGTGGATAAGAAGAAGAAGAAGTTGAACTTGAAAGTAGACTCATTTGTGCTCTAAATGAGAATAAAATTTTGAGGAAGGAAAATGTAGAACAAAAAATGCATTCACAAGAGGAGATTGAGAAGTTGAACAAGAGTCTTGAAGAATCTAATCAGATGGTGATTAGCATGAAGACTCAAGTGGAAGAATCAAAGAGAATAGAAGATGTAGTTAAGACTGAACTACAATCTAAATCTAGTGAGTGCATAAAGTTGAAAGTAGAAATAGTGTCCTTCAGAAAATATTTAGTTGATAAAGGCCTAAAGTTGAAGGGTGGCTCTAAGATACTTGATGGAATAATTAAATAACATAAGAAATCAAAACCTAAAGAAAAGGTTGGCATTGGTTTTGAGAAAGGAAAGAGTTCCTCTACCGGTACTTCTACAAAGTTATATAATATATTTAGAGCAGAAGAATGATGTTGCACAAAGGAAGAGAAATCCTACACAAGATTTTCCAAGCAAAATGCCTTTGAAAATGGAATATTAGATAAGGCACTACTAAGGTGAAGAAAGAAAAAGAGTAAAAGAATCCCACAATAGATAAGAAGGTGGAGAAATTAGTCCCTAAAAAATTGAAGAAGAAGAAGCATACAAAGGGAGTTGATACAAAAATATTCACAAGGATGAGATACTTGAAGAAGTAAAAACAAATAAGACCACCTCATCCTGCACAAAGAAAAGATATGACTAGGTACTCCTTGTTTTTATATGGTTACTATTATTCATGTAATCAGTTTGGTCATAGGGCTTGCGAATGTAGAGTTGCACCCAAAAGGAGAACAAAACATATGAATAGCAATTCATTTTATCTTGTAATGGATATAAATGTAATGTGCTATAATTTTAAAAATCTTGGTCACATAGCTAAGAGTTGCAGATTAAACTATGTAAGACCAATAAAACATTATGAAATAAATAATATGTCCCCTTGAGTGAATAGTGGTTCACATATTCTTGAGAAGAAGGATGACAAGATAGAGAAGAAACCCAAGAAGGTGTAGAGAGTGAAAGGTCAGTAGGAAACACTAAATGTGGTTGCTCCTTCCTTACATCACTAAATCTTAGTGATAGGGAACGAGTCCAAGGGGAGCTTAATTGGTATCTTATTCATCCTTAGAAATGAAAGGATAGATCAAGTTTGGTAAAATAATTTTTACAAATTTCTAATGACTTGATGGTTGCATATTTATGGTTACATTATTTCTCCCTGTATGGTTTGTCAAAAGGAAAGAGTATCTGTAGTTGGGAGAAGGTAGCCATGTAAGGTGCTTTGTTAAGATAAATTCTCCTTGTCTGCATGAGGAGGAGATATGTTTGAGGGGGATTTGTTCTTAAATAAACTCACAATTGCTTCTGTTATAGTTGGTGTTGAGTGGTTCCGTCTGGTGTTAGACCATTGTGAATTGGTTTAGAATAGTTTAATTGGTACGAAGCTCAAAGTGAAGAAAATGCTTGTGTATGTAGAGAAGAGATAATGGAGAAAGGTCTAAGGGTGAGCTGCTATTGGTATCAGAACAATTTTATACTTGATATAGTGCAATTTAGAGTGTTAATTGGTACAGATCATAAAGTGCAAAAATCTGCAATTTGTATCAAACTTGATTGGTTTAGAGCATGAAATGGCACTTCAACTAGCATCAAATAATGTTAATTGGTATAGAGCTGTTGGAGCATTTTGTTTTTCCATTGCAATCAAAGGAGGAGAGTAAAAATTGGTATTAGTCAAAGGGGGAGAAAAAATCCCCTTTTTCCATTGCTAAGGAGAAGTAGAGGCTATAAAAGCATGGTGACCTAAGACATGATGTTTAGGAGTGTGGCCCCTTTCCATTGATGTCAAAGGTGGAGAAAGGTGTGTAAATTATCAAGAAATTGAGAAAGGGAGAGAAAGTAAAGATGTTATTGGTATAGAGCATGGAATACAATATCTTTAATTGGTACAAGGCTTGTCAGGGACTGGTACAAAGCATGAATTAGTATCAGATTCAAATGATATAGACTGAGTGAGCATTTGGTTTTTTCATCAATGACAAAGGGGGAGATTGTTGAAATATTGTTGTCTTTGATGTCAAAAGGGGATATCATGAAAGGAATATTGTTGGCACAATGACAAAGGATGATTATCGGAAATGAGGATCTAGTTCTAGAAGTGTGTGAGAAGTTGTATATGTGAAGGAGTACATTTTACAAATGTTGTATAGTTGACAAAATGGTGTCACCTTTTTGCAATAATGGCTTCCAAGAATTTGAGTTGTTACCTTTTTGCAATAATGGCTTCCAAGAATTTGAATGAGAATATATTGATAGATTCGATATGGGTTTTCTGAGAGCTTCTAAAAAATATGAGCTATAGATCAAGAGAATATAGAATGTACTCATAATGGTTTTATCTATGCTCTCAGACAAGGTTTAGGGTTTATCAGTTAAACCCTAGGGTTGTAGTCATGGCATTATGAATAAAAAAATTATTTTTTCATTGAATGCCTATTGTAGGTTGCAAGTAGCTCAAGTTATAACTTAAGCCTTTGTGGACATAGATTGACTAGCCTCCTTTCCTAGCATTTACCGGTCACGCTAATGTTTGTCGATCTTAATATTTCCTAAGTTGAGCAAAAGATATTTGGCCCTAAATCAAGGAGAATTCACCATATCGATAGGAGTTATTTTGAGTCCTTTCAATGAAATGATCTCTCATAGGTACATCAAAGTGATAATGGGTTTTTGAAGGGATCATTTTTTTAGTCCCTTCGACATAGCGATGATACTTGATCATTGATGGAGATCAAACCTTGGAGATCGAATGGTGTCTGCTAGCCCACTGAGTTTTTGGTGGGTCCTAACTAAGTCCCGTAGGACAATAGGGAATGATAGAGATTAAGTGTCATTGATCAAATAGTGCATGATGTATCAATGGTGGGACCTACAAAGGTGACATACAAAGTCAATGGAAGGTGATGTCATGATTGATAGGTGGTAATAAATGGTTGCATCAATAGTGAACTTGATCAACATTTGCAATTGAACTGGTGATGATTGAATGAAGGCATTTCATTGAGGATACATATGAATATTAATGAGACAAATAATTGGTCACTTCGACATTTCGATAGAACTTTATCGAAGAGACCTCTGGATATCAAAGTGACTGGCTTTAGAGTCCCTTCAAGATGGTGATGAAAGATTAATGGTGTCAATTCAACTATGATGATTGGACGGTGCATAGTGTACTTTGGTGAGACCCAAGAGGAAGACAAAGTTAGTGGATGGTGATGTGTGATGACAAATGGAAAAGGATGATTTCTTGGTATAACTCTTCACATCCTTTTTGTGAATTGCATGGTGATGATGTGGAAAACAAATGGAAATAACCCACCAACCCACTGAGAATTAGTTGGCATGTTGATAGAGCTCATGGAACAACAGGCTTGCGACACGTGTCTCGGTGGACCCCAATCATGGCAAGCAATGTGTGAAGGAGATCAATAGTGGAGATCAAAAGGAAAATATCTAATGGTGATCGCCAGTCAGTAAAGATCAACAATACACATTGAAAGAAGATTATCTAATGATCAAGTTTTAAAGATGTCAAGATTAACGTAGAGCTAGAGGAACATGGTGCAAAGGTAAAAGATCGATGACTGAGATTTGAATGTGAAGATCTCAAGTTTTAATAAGTCCATGTAAATGAGGGTTTTGACTGGTAATTGCTATAAAGGATAGATTTAATTGGTTCAACTACTCCAATGACCAATATGGATGAAGGTTTGATTTGCAAGTTGGTGGTATAGGTCATCATGTTAGAAGAGATCAAAATTAGATTGAATGAATAGAGAACAACATTTAATGCATATCTACTTTTAGGGTTTCATACTAAGCCACATTTAGAAAATGCACTGTAAGAAAATTTAATGTTGTGAGGCTCAATGCAGAGGTATGGAGTTGAGTAAGATATCTAGTAAACCCTAACAGGTTCTCTAGATGAGCTCGATGGTGGTGCAAGGTTCGAGATGAATAGAAAGCTTGTTGGTGAAGTTAGCAAGTAAAGAAAACTCTAAAAAAGTGTTCTAGATGATATGCACAGTGGGTGCACATCTTGAGAATGTAATTACAGGTCGATGAAGAAAAGAAAAAAGAGAGACAATCAAGGAATTATATAAGTTGTGTCTGCATGAGTCGAGTGTGAATAGAAAGTATAGTGAAATAGACAAAGTATGCACAATCTATGAATGAGTGAAACCCAAGAAAAAACAAGAATATGATTAAGGGTTAACATTCAAGGTGCAGAGGTGTAGTACATCAAGATTCAATAAATAATGTTCTAAGTGTAGAGGGTATGTGAAGGATCATCATGGAAAAAACATGACCTTAAGTGGAAAAAAATTCAAAAAATTCAAACTTAGGAAACTCGACATAAAAATTTGAATAAGTTATCTATATTATTTGGGTATGTGCAGGATCATCTTGGAAAAACCAAGCCCTTAAGTGGCAAAAAATTCAAAAAAATCAGAGTTAGGCAACTTGACATAAAAATTTGAATAAGTTATCTATATTATTTCAAAAATATGTAAGAATAGAATTTGTAGAAAAATTGAATGTAGCTTCTAAACTACTAGGTTTATTTACAAAAAAAATAAATCTATTTGGTGAAAATTTGAAATTTGAATACAATAGTACTTAAATTTCAAGGAAAAATAAGAAGTAGGTGTCTGTCTAACCACCCTAACCACATTAAAATGATAATACTTTTTTATAATATTTTAGATATAAGTATAGGACTCATGTCCTGATGTGGTGCATATTTTTTTGTAAATTTTTTCCAAGTAAATAATTAATTATAAAAATTTTATTGCAAATTTTAAAAAATATAGACTTCTTTGTCTGACCACCTTAGCTTGGTCAAAAATTCATGAAATTTAATTTTTTCTTTTTTAATCTTATAGTATGTGAAGCATAGAATGTGATGCATGTTTTAGATTCAAAAAATGTGATACCGTTTGAAAGCTATAGATATTTTTCAATCAACCTATCAATCAGGACATTAGTTGCAATTTAAATAGAATATGAATAATAATTATTTATTTAATTCAAAGTAAAGCATAATTTATATTGGTGGAAAGCTAAGAATATATTTTAAAAACCCTTTTCGTTTCATCAATTTTGGGAAAAAAAAAAGTCATCAGCCACATACACTACACATACCCATCATATTGCCACTTTTTGGCCCATCACGATCCTACACATACCCATTTCAAAAATATGTAAGAATAGAATTTGTATCAAATTGAATGTAGTTTCTAAATCACTAGGTTTATTTACAAAAAAATAAAATCTATTTGGTGAAAATTTGAAATTTCAATACAGTGGTACTTAAATTTCAGGGAAAAAATAAGAAGTAGGTGTCTGTCTGACCACCCTAATCACATTAAAATGATAATATATTTTTATAATATTTTAGATATAAGTAGAGGACTCATGTCCTGATGTGATGCATATTTGTTTGTAATTTGTTTCCAAGTAAATAATTAATTATAATATTGTTATGACAACTTAAAAAAATATATAAAGACTTGTATGTCTTACCACCTTAACTTGGTCAAAACTTCATGAAATTCATTTTTTTAATTTTTTAATCTTATAGTATGCAAAGCATTAGAATGTGACACATGTTTTGGATTCAAAAAATATGATACCATTTGAAATCTATAGATGTTTTTCAATCAACCTAAAAATCAAGACTTTAGTTGTAATTCAATAGAAAATGAATAATAATAATTTATTAAATTCAAAATAAAGCATAATTTATATTGGTGGAAATCTGAGAATATCCTTTAAAAACTCCTTTTGTTTCATCAATTTTGGGTAAAAAAAAGTCATCAGCCACATACCCATCATATTGCCACTTTTTGGTCCATTAGGATCCTGCACATACCCTAGAGGAGAAAGAGAGTGCAGAGAAGAGGGGATGTGTTGTTGATATTGTAGCTTCAGAAACAGAGAGTAAGTTGTAGTGAGTGCAACAAAGTATTGTGCAGTTGCAAAGTGAGTTGCAACATTGAATTGTGTTTAATAAAACAAATTCTAATTTTGTTATTGTAGATCTGATTGGTTGGTGCCATTAGATAACTAAGTTGGTGCTCAGTGTAGGGAGTTGGTTCTTCCTTGGAGTTGGTGTTCCTAAATTAGGGTATTTGTATTTCCTTAGGGTTGGTTCCCTTAAATATTGTAAATAAAATATTTCTTTGTGATGCAAGATTGGAGCAGTAGACTCAAGCATCGTTTGTCACCGTGGTTTTTCCTTTCTTGGGTTTTTCACGTATATCATGTGTTATGGGATTTTGTGTGTGTGTATGTTTATCTCTCTACTTGTTTTGTAAATCTTCATAAAGGGTTAAAAGGAATTAATTTGTATTATTGAATAAGGGCTAAGTTTTAAGTGATCTACTGATTCACCCCCCTACTTTGTAGATTGTTGTGTTCTAACATAATTTTATCTAGGAGATCAATGCTACAAACATTAAGATCCATTATGTTGTCTATAAGAGAACACCTAACTATAGTTTAATTAATGATAACCTTTATCATTAAGGCTTCATGTTTATTTTGGATCTCAAGAAAGGGTAATTCATGTTGAGGGAATGTGATATCTGACTTTGTCACTTGCATACAATCAAATGAGGTTTCTACACCATTCACTTTAATAGAAGATTGGATATCATTCTTCTACAAAGCTTCTTGGAGAATTTTATTGTATGTATGCGATGTTTGAATAAAATACCAAAGGGAGATGCTTATTAGAGTATGAAAAAGTTGCTCGACAAGATGATACTCTTTACCACTATGCTGAGGAATTTTATATGTGTGAGCTACCATATGTTAACTCGGTTGCTACGACATATGTTCACTACAAAGTTTAAGATAGCCCCTAGAGGTTTTGATTTGTTTTGAGGTGGTCCTACGATAAGTATAGGTTTATTTTGAAATTTTTTTATTGTGAAGGTGGATAAATGAATAATTTTAGGTATGATTGTATTAAGTTCCCTTTGTTGTGTTTTTTATGTCAAGCCTTAGTGGATTATGTTGGTGAGATGAAATCCTCAAGGGATTCATCTAACCTGTCAAATTCATCACTAGTAAAGAGCTTGAGGGTTATGTTAACTTGTAGAAATAGATATGACATGATCAAATGACTATGCTTTCTCCAAGTTTTCTCATTTAATTTACACTTTTAGGTTAAATGTTTTAGGATAATCTATGTTTTCAACTATTTGTAAAAGGAAAGCTATTATATTTAGATTGTGCAATGAAAAATGAAAGAAATTTTCTATAGACCTAAAGCTATCTAATGCTGAAAAATAACAATTTCAAAATGCAAGAAAAGGGACTAATTTCTTTAATATGCAAAAAAATTGTTTCAAAATTCCAAAGCATAGATGTGTCAGAAAAAATAGAAAGAAAATACAAACATAGAAATGCACAAAAAAAATTGTTAGGACACCTATATGAAGATAGATTCGCCCTAGGGTGAATAAGTCCCAGATTAGGATTCTAAAAAAATTAAAAGTGATTGTTTGTGTTTCTATTTAGGATTTCTATTTCCAGCTGCAATATGTTGTTATAGTGACAGTATTTTCTAGAATTTTCATGAAATGTAAATGCAGTTTTGTGAAAATAAATAAATAAAATGACAATGTTTTTGAATGCAATTTTGATCTAAATGACTGAAATACACTAGAATGCAATATAATGTGTAGAATGTATGCAATATTTTTAGATTTTTATTAATTTAAATGATCCAATTATAAAAAATTTAACCCTAAATACAATGCAACAATAAATTATGCAAATATAGATAATGAAAAACCTATATATATGGAACTTCAATTATCTCCAAATCATAAAAGATGATGCACAATGTCGAGTTCATGAAAATGAAATAAAGAGAAGAGGAGTAGTCCACCAAAATGAAATGGTGGGGAAAAGGGGGTGTCCTAGGTCCTTCATACAAAGAACTTAGGAAAAAAAGAGTGTTCCCTCTTCTCAAATTTCATTAGGAAAGAGAAATCAAAAGAGGTTAAGATTGGCTTTCAACCCTAAGGTGAGTCAACCCTAACAAAGATTTCTAAGAGACAATAGATAGATTTAGAATTAATTAGAAATTATTTAATGCAACTAAACTATTAGATTTTGTTATGAAATCACCCAATATCAAAATGATTGAAGGAAAGAAAAAAAAGATATCTTAAAGATGAATAAACTTAGTGTTGCCTTTGAATTGAACTAACAGTCCATATTACTACTAGCCAAGGGGAGGGGTGAGTGTTGTTTATATAGAAAAATAGTGGCAAATAATTCCAAGAGGAGTAATAACTCCCAAGTGCCCAAAATAGGTGGGGGTTTTACCTACTTGGTAAATGCTAGATTACATGGTTATGCCTACTTAGGTAAGGGCAAGAAACGGTTAGGAGAGGTGGCTAATAAATCCAAAAGAGGGTGTGTGACTCAACTACCCAAAGGTGGGTGTGAGTGACACATGTAAGTAATATATCTATGCCACATCATGTCCTCATCCTAGCCATTCTAATATAACCTAAGCAAGCTTAATAATGTGTGTAGGAAAAATAAATATTCCCTAACATATGGAAAATAAAAAACCTACACTAACAAACCTCCTTAAGCATAGCTTAGGTGGGTGAAAAGACACAAAGATGGGTCCCAACTACTAAGCCATGTTAGGTACCCATGTACAAAAAAATCTCTCACAAACGAAGAAAAGGAGAAAACCCAGTGGGACAAAACTCCTCCCCAAAAGAGAGAAAAGAAAACAAGTTTCCCAACACAAGAAGAATCCCATGTAAGGAAGAAGTCCCCTCTAAAATAGAAAGGAGAAGAAAGACTGCGTAGCCTTCCGTCAAGTAATCAAATGTGCCAATGGTCGATGATCAAATCTAGATGTTGAAGATGGACCATGATCATCAAACAACATTCCTCCCCTTAGGAAAAAAAAAACAAAAGGTGCATGAATAACATCTTCCCATTCCTGAAAGGAATATGAAGGAAGAGAGTGTGAAATTTATGAAGTCTCTGAAAACTACTCATGTGTCTCCATGTTGATGTTGAAAGTTACCACCATCAAATTAGGTGTTCTAGGCCACACTGATGAAGATGAAAATCCAGGACCTAGTAGAGATGTATGTAGTTCTAACAAGATCCAAAGACTCATCTATCTCCTCTGAAGATAAAGGTGCCTCTCCCAAATGCTACTCAAAAGTATCCACACTCATATCAAAATTTGATGAATGATCATGTGCAAAATGAACAAGAGGATCCAAAGGTTCATCCATAACAACTGAGGAATGATCAAATCCATCAAAGAGAATATGAATGCCATGAATAGTGTCTCCCAAATCTGAAATATGAGACTCTATGAACAAACCTACAATAAGTAGTCATCCCAAGTAGCTATATCTAGAAGATGATGTAGATTATGATGCACTAAATCACAATCAGCCATGAATGTAGCAACACAAGTATTATTGGAAGAAAAAATAGGTGGAGGAGAAGGAATGTAAGGCTCAAGAACTGGATCACATGTGAGAATACCCAAGTTCAAGTAGCCAATGTTCTCCTTAAAATCAAAATTCCCACTAGGGGTATGATCAATTTAACCAAATGATTAGAACCATCATTAGGCATAAATTCTAAAAAGGTGTATAATCAAGATGCATTATCAACTATTCTAGTAGAAATTATCTCTCTGCTCTCCAATTCTTTGATGATAACTGGATCAGGTGAGAATTCTACAATCTTCCCTATTCCACCATGAGTGATCTGATAGATGGAAAGAAGATTGTTTGAAATATTAGGTACACAAAAAACATCATTGAAAGTGTCATCCCTAATATCAGTAGATCCTTTCCTAATTACATCAATGTATGTATTGTTTCCTATTAGAATATGTGGCATAACACAAGGCTCAAAAGAAGAGAACATAGACCTTTTGGAAGCCATATGTGAGAAGCTCCAGAACTAGGAGTCATCTCCCTAACTCAAGAACTATAGAAGCACAAAGAGCTTTACCTTTTAATTTACTTGCCCTAGTAGTATGGCCTTTTTCCTTATCAAATTTTAATTGTTTTGGATTTTTGGAATTAGAAGAAGAAGATGAATCAACCATTTGAGAAGTTAAAATAATTTTGTTCTTCTCAAGAAGATGTTTTAGTTCATCAATATCCTTCTTATAACAATAATTTTCTTCATGTCCACTCCTCTTGCAATATGCACAAGTGGGCTTCTCCTTCTTAGATAAATCCTCTTTTGAAGAGAATTTAGAATTTAATTTAGAAGTAGATGAAGAATGATTTGAATCTTTCTTTCTATCTCCTTGGTTCCTTTCTTTCTTGTTTTGCTTGTTAGTGTCTTGTTTTGCAATCAAGGCTTGCGACTTAGAAGATATAATAATGCCCATTTGAATCGATTTATCTTGGTCCTTTATGAGATCAGCTACAAACTCACCTAGAGAAGGCATAGTAAATCCTTTTCCTAAGGTTCTTTTCATTGCATGAAATGTAGGAAAAAATAATACATAATCTGGACCAAGTTTTGAAAGAATGCTTAAAATCATCTATGAGTCATCCTTTTTAACTCCACATTGCTCCAATTGTAATCTTATGGCATTCAACTTAGTAAAGAAATCCTGAATGGTGTCAAAATTGCAAGGGCTCAATCCTATAAGCTTTTTCTCCAATGAATGTGCTCTCAAATCATCTTGTTTACCAAAGTATTCCACACTTCATTTGGTGATTTTACAAACATAATATGAAACTGTAGATCAGGAGATACAACAACGGATAAGGTGCCAAAAGCTTCATCACAATTCATCCTTTGTAGGTTCCTTATCAATACCCATTGTTATTCTATACAATTTTAACTTTCTTAAGTGAAGTTCCATTTTATTTTTCCACTCAAAGTAATTGTCTGGTGTGAGTAGATGGACCATTTTATCCATTTTAGATTGTTGTTATAATGTGAGAAAATGCAAGAAGGAAAACATACAAAGACACCCCCCATTTTCACTCAATCAAGAATCCCCCCAATAAAAAATGATTTGGTACTTTATAAATCAGTGCATTTACAATGTTTCAGTTATTTTTTAGACTTTTACAAGTGTCTAAAATGGACCAAATATTGAAATTATAATAAAATATCATAATGAGAACCTCAAAATAACACTAATGTGTAGTTCTTGGAGAAATATTCACTTTAAAAAAAAAAATCACCTCAATCTGAGGTTGTATGTGAAAGTTACATCTATTTGAAGTTCAAAAATGAGGATTGTCCTTTAGATCTAATGAGAAAACTGATTTTCTAGAAAAATAGGATCACTTGAGAAAAAACCAATCACAACACTATGAAGAGCATGGAATTTTACCTTAAATAAAAAAATATTGCTCACAAAAATGTCTTCGTATGACTGAGATATGATGTTCTGAAGTTAAAGTGCAAAAATGAAAATTTCAACAGAGAGGGGGTCAAGTTTCCAGAAAATCATATCTACCAAATTTGGTCGAGTTTCTACTAAATTTAGGAGAAGCACCAACTAAATTTAGAATACTACCAAAATTAGAGGTTTTCCTTCTAACTTCAAATCTTTGCCAAAATTAGAAGAACCACCAAAATCACAGCTAAAATTAGTACTACCACCAAATTCAATGAAAGTCAAATTGTTGACATCAACACTGTGTAGGTATAGGTGCATAGATGAAGTACAAAAACATAAAAGATTTTGAACTTTTAATTTTTTTTTGAGATTTTAAATGAATTTTTTTTTAGTTTTAACTTTTGAAAT
Organism: Sequoiadendron giganteum; assembly: GCA_007115665.2. NCBI lineage: Eukaryota > Viridiplantae > Streptophyta > Pinopsida > Cupressales > Cupressaceae > Sequoiadendron > Sequoiadendron giganteum. Next base: position 632,262,243 of record CM021101.1, read on the forward strand.
TTTTGATTTTTTAATTAAAAAAAAATTTAAAAGGTTGAGCGGCCTTTTAAGAAGGCACACATGCCCACAAGAGGGACCTGCAAGGTACCTTTAGGTACAAGGACCTGACAAGCAATGCATAGGGTACCTATCAGGTAGCCTTTTTTGATTTTTGATTTTTAATTTTTTCTTTTTTATTTTCAAAAAACTTTTATCATGAATTTTATTTTAATAAAAAAAATTATCATTTTAATTTTTTTGGTAAGGCAGAAAATTTTAAAAATATTTTTCCATACCATCTGCATATAAGGGGTTGTATGGTCTCGAATGCAAAAAAAAATTGCCTTAAATTTGACTTTTATCAAAATCAATGATTTGGTAGTCAATCTTTAGGTTTTGATGCCTTATGAGCATGATGGTGACACCCATTTGGGCCAAAAATGCACTGATTTGATAGCTACCTTCTAGAACCTTTTCAAAAACCTCTTTCTTCAACCCTTCATATATTTTGCATCTGGTGTCTGATTTAGACGAAACAAAAGCCTAATTTGACTTTTCCAGCTATTCTGAACTCAATGGTGAGCTCAAAATGTCTCCAAGAAGCTCTGAAATACCTACAATAAAAGGAAATAGAAAGGAACCCCCCTAGAAACTAAGATCTCTATTAAACATTTTTGATTCTCCAATTCATCACCGAATGCAAGAGAAGCGCATACTTTTCTTTCAAGATTGGATTAAAAAATATGCTAACCTACAACTCACAACCAACTCTGATAACATGCTAGATTTGGTTTTGAAATCACCCAAGATCAAAATTATTGAAGGAAAGCAAGAAAAGAGACCTTATAGATGAATAAACTTAGCACTCCCTTAGCATTGAACTAGTAGTCCATATTACTACTAGCCAAGGGGAGGGGTGAGTGTTGTTTATATAGTAAAATAATGGCAGATAATTCCAAAAGGAGTAATAACTCCCAAGTGCCCATAATAGGTGGGAGTTTTACCTACTTGGTAAATTCCATATTACATGGTTATACCTACTCAGGTAAAGACAAGAAATGGGTATGAGAGGTGGTTAATAAATCCAAAAGAGGGTGTGAGACTCAACTACCCAAAGGTGGGTGTGAGTGACACATGTGAGTAATGGTTTTATACCACATGTCCTCATCCTAACCATTCTAATATAACCTAAGCAAGCTTAATAATGTGTGTAGGAAAAATAAATATTCCCTATCATAAGAAAAATAAAAAATATACACTAGCATAAACTAATGAAATGATAAGACCTAGATAATGAAAATTAATTTCTCAAAGTTCCAGAAATGAAATCAATAGTTTGTAGGCAGATTTGAGAAGGGTTTGAACACATGTACTAAGCATAAAAAAATTATTCTTATCACTATACAAGGATAGGTTCACCCTAGGGAAAATGGGTCCTAGATGGGGGGTCTAGAATCTATTTTGGCAATCCCCTGATATTGGATTTGAGCTTCTATTTTTTATGGGTCCCACTATCGGAAATCTAGAAGTAAAAATTGCAATTGAGTTTTTGTGACTTGACAACAATGAAAAAATTATCCTTGAGATCTTTTAGTGATGGGAAAATATGATAACACTAAATAATATGGAGAAAATGGTAAAGTAAAGGGATCATGGATCATGGATAGAGAGTGCCAGATGCACTTTTTGGTAAAGAAAAATATAGAAGTCCAAAATTAAATGACTCAAGATAAATGGGTTAGGCGTCATTAATTTGGTGTGTGCCTAATGCTAGAAAAAAAAGAGCAAAGGAAATGGATTGGAAGACTTTCAAGGTTCAAATATTCATTTTACCACATATCTTATACCTTTTGGGTATGATGGTATGAATAACCCTACAAGTATGGGTCCCATAAGGAGGAAGGGAGATGGGAATTCATATGAGGCAAACGAGTATGGAAAATGCTAAAAGATGTAGATTTTGATATTTAAATGAAAAGTGAATCCTCAAATTAGGAATTGGGGATGGTGAATACTCAATGATAAATGAAGCATGAAAAAGAGTAAGAGGAGGAGAATTGAGGTTTGTATCATTCCCATTGTTCTACATAGTAACTATCCTATTTTTTAACCTCAAGTAAATAGTTTTAAGCATCTAACCATTATGAGCCATAAAATTTTCCTTTCATATATGAATATAGCATGCACATTTGAAATAAACGTATTGCCAAAATTTCCCCATTGCATTATATCAAAGTATTATAACTTTCCAATAGATTAATTTCATAGTAAATAATTCATGATAACATTTCTCTTTTACAATCTTCCATGGAAATGGATAAAAAAATATAAACAAGGATCCATTGAGCTTACTAGAAATAGGTTTACGAATGGTCCATGTATCCTCCATCAAATCTTAGTCCAATTGATGAGGAGAAGAATCACTCAAGAAAATTTTCACCAACCTTGGACTAACTACTACCCCCACACATCTACCAAACTAATATATGGTCTACCCTTTAATAAAGAGAATAGTTTGGTAACCTCATAATAAAATTGACCTTCCTTGAGCTTGGTGGTATGTCCTAAAAATTTCTAGATATTTCATACAATGGCTACAACCTATTCATATGACATTTCTTGTCTAAGTACATAAATTTTGACCATAGTGAATTGATAGTGTAAATAGTGGCATTTTACACTACTTTGGCCAAAGCATTCATCACCTAAAATTATAGAGTGGATGTCATAAAAATTCACCCACATTCCTCGCTCAATTTGTATTGACCATTCATAACCTATGAATAGGCTATCCCCTTACACCATGGAGTAACCTTAACCCCATGAACAACCTATAACCTCTATTTTATCTAAGACACATCTTCTGAGTAAATCAAAGTAACTCTAAGACTCAACTAAGTTAAAGATTAATTGTATAAGCTCTATCGATAATATAGTATTTAATCTCACTATAACCACCCAATCCTTAATATGGAATATGTACAAACACTTCAAGCAATAAAGGTCCTTACGCTAAGTACATCAAGAATTCTTCCTCTTTCACATAAGAATAAAATGACCTTTCCCTAATATGAAATTTAACTAATTTCCCAAACAAGACAAAGAATGTCGCACAATATTTTCGAATACATAAGTATAAAATAATAGAACTCAACATGCTTATTTATGCAATGATCCAATTGATCAAACCAGATTCCTAACACAACCTTCCCAAATTAGTAAGAAATTCCTAATTATCCTTCTCGGTCTTCACCAAAATCTCACTCTCAAAATCCTCACACAACTCTCAAAAAATATCTCAACTCAAAAAGTCAAAAAATAACAACAAGAATAGAGACATGCATCCCTATTGAGGTAGAGAGCACCTCTATTTATATACAAAGGCGAAAAACTATAGGCTAGAAACATGGCATCAAAGATGAGACTTCTCAATTCAAAAGGTATGACTCAATAAGAATAAAAAAAGGTGGCAACTAAGATTGTTGCATATTAAACACATGCAAATCCATAGTGAATGAGTCACTTATTCAAATGGACAAAAATAATGATAATTATAAATGCAAGGTTATTATCTTCTAAAGCTCAACTTACTTTGGTCAGCTTCACATTTAACCATTTCACATATTTGAAATTGCTTCATAATCTAGAATTCATATTGTAAATTATACTTCTAATTGGTTCATACTATTCACAAGTTGGTGCCACATTACACCCTTTGTGCCCTATTAAATATTGGTCACTATTTTCTAATGACTAGGTCAATGCTTCCTGAGCATGAGTATTCACTTTTTCCTTTGCATTTGACTTAGTCTTGCCAATTTATCTTACGCGCTGGTTAGGATTAGATACTATGTGATTTACCTAGTGCTGCCCATATTTCATAATACTCAGCATTTTAAATGCTTTAAACATTACTTACGTTTATGTGTTGTTTCATCTTAAATTCTATTCCCTTTATCTATATTCTACGTGCAATACTTAGCATATGCTATGTTTAATATACTATGTGCTTGATAAATAATTTAGCACTATAGAAATCATTGTCATATATATTTAACATATATATTATATATATATATACATAACATAATACGTTTATATATATATCTATTCACAAGTTTATAAAATACATTATTTGATATACAAATATATATTCACATAGTCTCATATTTCACATACTGGTGCTTGCATATATATACACATATATACATATGTATATATATATTAATATACTAGTATGGATGTGTTATTTTCATTAATATATACACATATATTAATATTTATATGTATATACTTGTATACTATATATATCATTCCTTGACATTTAAACACATATTCACAGTCATATCTATCAACATATATATATATATGTGTGTGTGTGTGTGTGTGTGTGTGTATGTCACCTTGTTCGATCAATATTCCCATGCATATGGGTAATCCATCCATGATAATGTGTAGATACATCTATCTACATATACTCATGCACATATTTACTCATGTGTATGAGTTTATCATTGACACATACATGTATACATATATAAATTTGTATGTATATATCCCATCAATTAAATATAAACACTTAAAGAAGAACTCACACATCACAAAGAGAATACTTTAAACCCCTAAGCAAGAACATTCACAAATAAAACTACAAATAAGACTAAAGGTAACTTACTATTTCCTAAACTATTATCCCGACTTGACCAAACTAGAAGTTTGTGTCTGTGAAAGCTCAGATTAGGTCTTTATCAAAGGTTACTAGACCAAGTTCTTCTCCCTGAATGATACTTCCCCTCTCTTCAACAAGTTTGATTTTATTCCTACATCCAACTTAGTACATTACAACAATAGCTAGTCTGAAACAATACATTTATTTGCATCATATATTTTCACAATCAAAACATTTCATAAAATCAATTTAAATCATTTATTCTTCATATTTGTAAAGCACATAAAGTAGAAATACACTCATCTAAAGCATTTTCACCCAACTAGGTAAAAGTAGATAAGTAGTAACACAACGAGGTATAACATATCCCCCCTTTGTGAATCTTCATCCCCGATGATTTTACATAGCAAACATTAAACTATAAGCATAAACATATCATAATTTTTTTAAGAACTCTCAAAATAATGTAAGACATTAGGAAAATTCTTCTTAATTTAAGCATAGTATTCCAGTGGCAAAATATTCTACATACTGGTCCCATTAGACTTTACATTGAAGAACCTCTTTGTTTTGTAAGTGAAGATTATGCATTTCGAGCACCTTGAGAGGCTCGAGTATTACTAATCCTGGGTCCTATACCTGTAAAGAACTCCAACTAGCATGGTTATCCCTTGGTATATAATTTTTAAGGTATGAGACATGAAAGACATTGTGAATTTTCACAAGAGCTAGTGTTATCACAATTCAATAAGAAAATGAGTTTATTTTCTCAAGAACCTCAAAAGGACCTATGTAGTGTGGATCTAGTTTTGATGACTTTCCAAATTTGATGGAACTCTTATGAGGTTTAACCCTCAACAACACCTTTTCCCCTACTACAAGATTTTTGGTTACCCACTTAGAATTTGCATAGATTTTCTACCTATCATTGGCTTCTTCTAGCCTCTGATTAGTAATTGCTACTTTCTACTCTATTTCCAATAACATCTCTAGCCCAAGACTTATCCTATCCTCTAGATTTTCCCACCTTATAGGATTTTGACATTTTATGTCATGCAATGCTTCAAATGGGGTCATCTTTATTGTAGAATGATAAGAATTATTATATGAAAACTCAACCAATGGTAGGTAATCCTCCCACTTGTATTGCTGATCCATGCAATAAATCCTCAATATATCTTCAATAACTTGGTTCTCTTTTTGTTTGTCCATCTATTTTCAGAAGAGAAGCTAGACTTATGTTCAACTTAGTTCCAAGTGAGGAGAACAAGGTTTTCCAAAACCTAGATGTCACATGAGTGTCCCTATTTTAAATGATCTTCTTAGGAATCCCATGCAATCTAAACACATCTTGAATAAATTTTTGAGCTAAAACAAGGGATCCATCAGTTAAATTACCCAAAATAAAATGTGCTACCTTAGTTAACTTATCCACCATGACTAGAATGACATTGTGCTTATTCCTTGACATAGGTAGACCTTGGAGAAAGTTTATGCTAATGATTTTCCACTTACTTTTGGGTACATCATGTGGATACAAAATACATGAAGGGTGATGATGTTACACTTTTACCCTTTTAAACTCTAAGCTTCTTGCAACAAATCTTACAGCATCCTAATTCATACCCTTCCAAATATATAATGGCTTTGCGTCCACTGACATCTTCATCACACCAGGATGTATAGAGTATGGTGCATTGTGAACTTCTTTCCAAACTAGGTTCCTTAACTCCTCTAAATTAGGTACATAAAATCTCCTTTTAAACCTTATTAATCCATTAGGTTCAAATTGAAAACCTTTGTACCTTGCATCTTGTGGATTATCCATGAGTGCTTGCTTAACTTGCTAGTAAAATTTGTTACCACTGGATTCTAGAAACACCTATCTCTTAAAGTCAGTTTGAATTGTTACCATTGAGTCTATATGCCTTCAATGACTTAGGGCATCGACTACCCAATTATATTTTCCCTTGATGTAGCTAATGTTGAAGTCATAATCAAATATCAGCTCCAACCACCTTCTTTGTTGTGCATTCAAGCTAGGTTGGGTGAATAAACAACTTAGACTATGGTGATTAGTCTTCAGTTCAAAAGGATTTCCCATTAGATAGTTTCTCTATGTCTACAATGCATGGAAAACTACCACTAACTCGAAATCATGTGAGGCATAATTTTTTTCATAAGGCTTTAGCTTCCTAGACTCATAAGCTATGACTTTTCATTTTTGGATAAAAAATATTCCTAATCCTTCACCCGATGCATCTATTATGACAATAAAGTTTCCTTCTAGATTAGGTACCTTCAATATTGGTGTGGTAGTCAACTTCTCCTTGAGTACGTCAAATGTTGCTCGACACTTTTACAACCACTCAAACTTCTTATCCTTCCTCTATAATCATGTAATAGGAAAATCTATCCTAGAAAAGTTTACAACAAACTTCCTATAGTAACCAACCAAACCCATAAAACTTCTAACCTCTAGTACAATCTTGGGAACTAGACACTCAAGCACCACCTTGATCTTAGATGGATCAACTACAATCCCTTTAGCTGAGATTATGTGACCTAGGTTCTATATTTCTTTTGAAAGAAGGTACACTTAGAGAGTTCTCCATATAGCTTGTTATCTCTTAATTGTTGGAATAGATCAAGTTATCATCAAGGAATACTAATACAAACCTATCCAAGTTGTCCCTAAATTCATTGTTCATTAGGTTCATGAATGGTACTAGTGCATTCATAATTCCAAACGGTAGGACTATGAACTCGTAATGTATGTATCTAGTCCTAAAATAAGTTTTGAAACCGTCTTCATCTTTGACCCTTAGTTGATGATAACTGGATCACAAATCAATCTTTGAAAACACTGGTGCTCCTCGCATTTGATCAAAAACATCATCAACATGTGGTGAAATGTACTTATTCTTTAATATAGCTTTTTTAAGCATCCAATCTATAAATAAGCACAGTGTACTATCCTTCTTCTTCACAAAGATCATTGGCGCTCGGGTATGTGCAGGATCATCATGGAAAAAATAGGCCCTTAAGTGGCAATAAAATGCAGAAAAATCAGAGTTAGGAAACTTGACATAAAAAATTGAATAAGTTATCTATATTGTTTCAAAATTATGTAAGAATAGAATCTGTAGAAAATTGAATGTAGTTTCTAAACTACTAGGTTTATTTAAAAAATAAAAAAGTCTATTTGGTGAAAATTTGAAATTTCAATGCAGTAGTACTTAAATTTTAGGGAAAAAATAAGTAGGTGTCTGTCTAACCACCCTAACCACAATAAAATGATAATATTTTTTTATAATATTTTAGATATAAGTATAGGACTCATGTCTCGATGTGATGCATATTTTTATTACAACTCTTAAAAAATATAAAAAATCATATGCCTGACCACCTTAACTTGGTCAAAACTTCATGAAATTCAATTGTTTTTTTTTTAATCCTATAGTATGTGAAGCATAGAATGTGACATGTTTCAAATTTAAAAAATGTGATACCGTTTGAAATCTATAGATTTTTTTCAATCAACCTATCAATCAAGACTTTAGTCATAATTCAAATAGAAAATGTATAATATTAATTTATTAAATTCAAAGTATTTAAAGAATAATTTATATTGGTGGAAAGCTGAGAATCTCCTTTAAAAACCCTTTTCGTTTCATAAATTTTGGGTAAAAAAAAAGGTCATAAGCCACATGGGCCATCATATCACTTACATATCGCCACTTTTTGGCCCATCATGATCTTGCACATACCCAATCCCTAGGGTGAAACATTGGGTCCTATCAATCCCTTGAACAACTCTTGCAACTGTGCCTTAAGCTCCATTAATTATATTGTAGTCATCCTACAGGGTACTTTGGATACCGATTCTAACCCTCGTACTAGGTAAATGAAGAAATCAAATACTCTCTTGGGAGGGAGTCTAGATAGTTCTTGAAATACATCCAAAAAAAATTATAAGATGTGATAATTCTCCATATTGCTTTCTCTAGATTCCACCACTTCTCCTTCTTCAACTTCTTGAGAATCTTGCAATTCACAATACATGAAATAATCCTGACTTCGATGAGTTCCTTGAATTCTTCTATTTTATATATTTTAATTGCAACGAGTTGGAAACCTTTCTTTTTCTCCCTATGCATTTGCACAACCGAAATCTGTCACAATTTCACTTTCCTAGGTATTCCTTGCAAAGACATTGGATTACCTAGATCGTCTAAGCATTCTATTTTTTTAGCATGTAAATCCATTTTAGCTCTATGCTTCCATAACCAATTCATTCCTAAGATTACATCATAAGAACCTAAGGGTCCTGCATACAAGTTTACTTCCATCAAGAAACTTGGAAGTTCAATCCTTGCCTCAAATAAACATTGGTTCACCATTGCTCTTGCCTAGGTTGCATATTTTACAACCCAAGTCTTTTCCATAAAACTAACATTCCTAGAAATTTGGTTTACTACTCTAGGTGAAACAATTTTTTGTGTGGCTCTAGTATCAATAAGTATGGAAATAGGTAAACCAAAAAAAGTGCTTAGAGTTTCCACCAGGGTGATCTGGTATTCAACTTATCAATTTTCCACTGCTACATGGATCCTTTATTAAAACGTATCCCGCTAAGGAGGAATTGAATTACCATGTGGCTATGAACTTGATGGTTTTTTGGGACATTGATTAGAAAAATGATCCCCACCACATGTAAAGCATCCTCTCACTAGTCCCCTCTTTTTCACTAGCCTATCAGAATTACCACCATTCCCTCTAGCTTTGTTATAATTATCATTGGTGAAATTGTTTGAAGTTGTTTCCTCAACAATCCTTCCTTAGCTCATTCCAATTATTTTAGGGTCCCTTTTCCCCTTTCCTTTGAAATTATTTCCCCTCATTAAGCTTCTTTTGATCTTGATCAAATTGAGGCCCTCCAAAGTTCTTTTGATTCCTATCTTGGTAGTTAGAGATGGATTTGAGATTTTTCTCTTCCTTGATTGCCTTCTCATATATTAGGTCAATGGTGGTTAGAGCGTGTACATCCAATTCTCCACCTATTTGGCCATGTAGACCCACAATGAGCTTCCTGATATGAAATCACTCATCTTTTTGGTACATTGGTACATATCTCAAGAAGATGAGTGAACTTCTCCTAGTATTCATTCATAGACATATCTCCTTTCATAAGATTCTGGAAATCAATGAGATTTTGATCGAAGAAGAGTTGGGGTAACCACCTCTTTTGAAAAATCTCAAAAAACTCATTCCAAGTCATCTTTAAGGAACTGATTCCAAGTTCCATCTTCTTGTTCATCCACTAGTTAGTGGCTTCTCTTGCTAACTAGAAAGCTCCCCACATAGCTTTAGTGACTTTTGAATAGTTCCTTATTTCAAAGTACTCCATTTGTATTAACCAAGCCTCAACTTCTTCTCTACTGGTGCTTCCTTTGAATTTAGGAGGGTTAATATTTCTCATATCCCTAGATAACCAATTTTCCAAATGCTTCTTCTTGGTTCCCTTATACTATTATTGTGTCCTATCACTTTCTTGATCACTTGATTTAGTATGATTACTAGAATCCTCCCCTTTGTAAAAAATACTGGAAAATAATGAAAAATATTATGAAAATGCATTAATTATGATGGTGAATCCATCCAATATAAAAAATAATTTTATTGGAAAGGTAGGGGCTTGAGGGTGGAAATTATCGATGGGTTTAAGGGGTAGACTATACTATTGATTTTCCATCATTATTTTAAAATATAATATAATGCCCCTCATTGTATTGTGCAAGGTAAAATGTACCCATGATTTTTAATTCTCGTGGGGCTCAAAATTTATTTTAGATCATTGATCTAATGACCCTCATTGTACTTTGTGAGGTAAAATGTACCCACAATCTATAATGCTCATGAGACATGAAATTGTGGGCCCCATGTGCACATTACATATCATGGGTACATTTTACCCTATGGAGTATAATAAGGTCCATTAGATTATATTATAAATCAATGGAGTATAATAAACTAAAGATTAGAAATATGGTCCTAAAACAACTAATAATTATGATATACTATTAGTGATTTAATATAGATTTCTATTATAATTTATAAAATTTAGGCAAATTTGATCTAAACATGTATCAAATATTGTGAAAAAAATTTGAGTTAACATTTTTAGTAAAATAATTTCTTTGGTGATTTAAATAAGACTATAGTAATTTTTTATAAAAATGTGTCGATTCAAGTCACTTTATAGCTCAAACTATTAGCCAATTGGCAAATACTAGCCACTAAAAAAATTATTGTATCTTAAGCAGTATTCCCTTTATCTATATGTAGCATGCAATACTTAGCATATGTTATTTTTAATATAATACATGCTTGATAAATAATTCATCACTATAAAAATCATTATCTTATATATTTAATATATATATTAAATATTATGTTATATATACATAATGTAATACATTGAGATGTATATATGTATATATATATATATCTGATTTCACAAGTTTATAAAATGTATTATTCGATATATGAATATACATTCACATATTTTCATATTTCACATATTGACTCTTGTGTATATATACACATATATACATATGTATATATATATTAATATACTAGTATGGACGTGTCCTTTTCGTCAATACATATGCATATGTTAATATTTATATGTATATACTCATATACTATATATATCATGCCTTGATATTTAAACACATATATTCATAGTCATATTGATCGACATATATACATAATATATATATGTGTGTGTGTGTGTGTGTGTATGTATTTATATGTCACCGTGTTACCTATGTGTATGAGTTTATCATTGATATAGACATATATACATATATATACAAATCATGTATATATCCCATAAGTTAAATATAAACACTTAAATAAGAACTAACACATGAAAAAGGGACTCAATACTTTAAACCCCTAAGCAAGAACATTCACAAATAAAACTATAAGCAAGACTAAAGGTAACATAATATGGGTGATCCCACAATAGTGGTTTACAATTTTTGGCCAAACTGGACACTAAAATTATTATTTTTAACTAAATTTTCACATTTGGGCACCTATAGCGGCTAAACTGTGAGGAATTTGAAGATGATGCAAACTAGCGTCTCATCACATTTTTTTGTAGATTCTAAAAATATTTTTTTCAAAATTTTTGGAATCAAATTGCACTTCTCTTTCCATCTCCCACGAAAACTGGTTTTTTCATAAAATAGCATTTTAAAAAAGTGACACACACCATACAACACATATCTTTTTTTCCATGAAGGATAAAATTCTATTTCTTTTGAATTTAGATTTTTAACTCCGATATCTAGTGCTTCCACTTGGTTAAATAGTTTTTTATTGAATATTTTTTCTTTAATCAAGTTTCAAACTCAAACTAATTACAATTCAGACATAGCACGACCGTATAACGCATAACCTTTTTTATGTATATAAAAAAAAAAAATTGGATCAAGGACTTCAATATCTGGTGCACTGATATTTTTTTAAATTTTTTTTGATAATCTGCTATTTTTCCACATGTGCAGAATAGAGACCTTCATTTTCGGTGAAAAACCTATATTTAATAAAACTAAAAAAACAAATACATAATAAAACCAAAACATATCAAAATTATATTCATTGGATAGCTCGTTCCAAGGACTACTTGATTCTAGTTGGGTTTGTTAAGTCTCCACTATTTTCATGTTCAAATCGAGCTTCGAAGTGAAAAAAAAAGGTTTTGTTTTGTGTTTGAGGGGGAGAATGAAGGATAAGGAGGGTTTGTACAATCTCCTAGGGGTTTGCTTGAACCAGGGTTCACTTGAACCCTAGTTCGAGTGAAGCACCTGACATAATGCATTTTTATTTGGTTTTTGGGTGGGAAACTAGGGAATGGGTTCGCTCAAACCAGTAGGTTTGTATGAACCCCCAGAATCACATTTTTTGGCATGGCGTCATTGTTTGTGAGTTTTCCTTCCTCACTGGAATTGTAAACCACTATTGTGGCTTCACCCCTATTTTCCAAACTATTATCTCAACTTGACCATACTAGAAGTGTGTGTGTGAAAGCTCAGATTAGGTCTTTATCAAAGATTACCGAGCCAAGTTCTCTCTGAGTGATACTTCCCCTCTCTTTAGGGCTCTTGATTCTACTCTTGCATATAAATTAGTACATTGCAATAGTATTTAGCCAAAAATAATATATTTATTGCATCATATACTTTCACAATCAAAAAATTTCATAACATCAAATTAAATCAACATTTATTCTTCATATTTCCAAAACACATAAAGCATAAATACACTCATCTAAAGCATTTTCACCTAACTAGGTAAAAGTAAATACGTAGTAACACAAGAATGTGTAAAAAGGTTCATGGATTAGTCTTATAGCTTAAGAAGTATATGATTACATGAAGACAAAAATACTATGCCAAAAGGAAAAGATAGCGTAGGCAATGAAAACAAGGGGAAAACCATGACAATTTACCTAGGTAATGAGAAGTCTAAATAACTAAAATAATTAAAAGTCTTAGAAACAAAAATGGAAATGTTGAGTTTTAAGGAATAGAGGGAAATACTACCAGCAAGAGAAAATATCTAAACCCCAAAAAGGCTAGAAATAGACACAGTCACCCCTAACACTTAGAAAATTCTATAGTTTGAGATATTTAGGTATTGACAAGTATAACAAAAGTCAAAACACTACAACAAGAACATTTTTAAATAAGGGAGTGCACTGAAGGAATTCTTAGATTGGTTATAGATGGTGGATTCAACAAGTAGTATATCATAAATGGGTTTACTTAAGTCAATGCAAACACAAACAAATTATTTTACTTTCTAGTTAGATTGGCTAGGATTTCTTTCTTAAAATAAATTCTTACTTTAAATGATTATTCATTTGGGAAATAATAAGAAAACAAGAAATTGATTGATTTACTAGTAATTAGATATATGAATGACAAGACTGTTTAAAGACATTTAAAAGGCAATAAGAAAGAAAGATGCAAAGTAAATAAACTAGTTGATGAAAAATGATAGAAAGATCCTACTAATAAACTCAGGTTTTGAATAAGAGGAATAGAGTCCAATTTTATATAAGAATTTTGTCACACTTGTAGAGTGTAACCATGCAATTATTACATGCAACTTTTTCATAAAAAAATAAGTATAGATAACAAAAGAGTACTAAAATTTTGGGAAAATGAAAAAAAAGCTTAATTCCTTATAAAAGGGAAGGAATGTGGTTTTAAAAAATTCACGCATATTTTATGTGCTTCCAAATTTTGGATACATGTCTACTAAGGAAGATTCAACTAAAACATCTAACAAAATTACTCCATCCTTTATGCTTTCATGGATGTCCATACCCTGTTCCAAAGTTCCCATTTCGGCATAGGCTAGGAGGATTCTAGCAAAGGTTACAGAGTTTTTCTTTACATCTAACAATTTCATTTTCTTGAAAGTTCCTAAAGCCTTTAAAGAAAACCAACTTTATGAATAATCTAAAATCAAGGAAGTCCATGGGAATACACTTATTTGAGGCATTATGTTAAAATTGTTTATACATTCTATGTATCTTGCAATCATGGAAAATTATGAGACCAAATTTTTTTAATGTATTCTACCAAATAGTTCCTGCCCCTTATCTATGATGTCTACCAATTTATTTTTAACTAAAACATATGAAAAAAAATCCTTCATCCTTTATCCTTGGATAGATTCCATAACATTTTCCAAATCTCCTATTTTGGCATAGGTAGGGAGGATGCTAGAAAAGGTTGTGAAGTTTGGCTTTCAACCTACCAATTACATTTTCTTGGAAGTTCTTGAAGCCTTTCAAAAAATATTTTTTTGTATATCCTACAATCATGGCATTCCATGATACCATAACTCTTTAAGGCATCCAATCAAATAGATCACGTGCCTTGTCTATGGTTCCACATTTTAGATATATTCCTACTTGAGCATTTTCAGTTCTACAACATTTGACAAAATTCCTCTATCCTTTATCCTTCTATGGATACCTAAACCCTATTCCTAAGCTCCCATTTTAGCACAGGCTAGAAGTATGCTAGAAAATTTAAGTTGATTTGGTTGGAAACCTGCTTGTTGCATATGGTGCCACAGTGCGACTACCTCTTGAAGATATACATTCCTTTCATTCATTGCAATAATCACAAATACTCTCTCTCTATTAATCCATCCAAACTTCCCCAATGTGGCAAAAATCATTTGAATTTGATTTGGTTGATGCAATAGTGATTTGACTACTCACTATGATGGTTTATAGGATAGTTTAGGGGAACGAAAATAGGAAATAGATTGAATGGTCCCTACAAGAGCCACCTAAGTAGTCAAAGGCTTAGTGTGTGTTCTCTTTAAGCCCAACCATTTTTTCAATTCATTTTTCTACTTGGTTGTCTATTTCTCATATTCAAGGGTGTTGCCACAATAATGGGTTACACTTTCTAGGACATCCTAATTTTTACTGAAATCACATATTTTAAAAATATATAATGATTTAAGCCTTGAAAGGTTCCATTTAAAGGATTTTAATTAAAGAGGGTTTGATAAAATCCCCTTAGATCAAACCCCCTTGGATAAAACCCCGCTAGTTTTAAACCATACCTATAATGGAGTCTCCTCTACACCTATCAAAATGTTGATTAGAAACCACTTCTGATTTACCTTTTGGGGGATCATAATGAATTCATTTAAAATTTATGTTTTTTAAGTATGTATTCTTTATTATAAGCTTCGCAAAACGTATAATTTTAAATATATTTAATTTGATTATCATATTTATTTATTATTTCTTGTGAATGTAGGTTTTTCATCATAAGTCAGGCTCTCTATTCTACACATATGTAAAAATAGTAGATTACCAAAAAAAATTGAAAAATATCCGTTCTCTTGATATTGATGTCCTTGATCCAATAAAAGAAAAATCGATACATACAAAAAATTGTGTTATACAGTAAACCTATGTCTAAATTGTAATTGGTTTGACTTCAAAACTTAATTAAGAAAAAAATTATGAAACCAAACTAAGGAGCTAGATATCATAGTTTCCAATCTAAATTCGAAAATATTAGAATTTTATCCTTATAGAAAAAAAAATTGAGTTATACAATAAACATCACTCTTTAAAATTATTGTTTACTTTAAAAAATTAGTTATCGAAGGATATGGAAAAAGAAATGCAATTTTAGTCCAAAAAAAAAAAACACATATTTAGAATCTACAGACAAAATTTCACAAATCACTAGTTTGTATCATCTTAAAATTCCTCATGGTTTACCAACTATAGGTGTCTGAAAGTGAATATTTAGTTAAAAAAGTTTAGTTCAATGTCAAGTTTGGCCAAAAAGTGTAACCCACTACTGTGGGATCACCCTCAATATTTTCCAAATGCCATGGATGGGCTATTGATAAATACGTAGATATTGGGCAATGTAAAGTAGAAGAATGTTTTACATAAGAGCATGGTGAGAAAAGACAATGCTATGTTTCATGGAAAACATTTTGTGGTCCTTTAGGGAATAAAGTGATAGCCCCCATGAAAGAGTTGCTCAATAAGCATAGTCTTGCCTTAGTTTACTACAAAAACATATGTAGACTACAAATTTTGTAAGATAAATAAGGTCAACAAGTAAAAGAACAACTTGTCCTCAAATCCAACTATTAAAATTCTAATCATTAGAATTATAATAATGATGTAGTTCTATCATCACTTTTATTAATCATGTTCAACTAATTAAGAATGCTCTATTTATTAAGACACATCATAATCCTTTCTTAAATTATTCATTCTGATTCTCCTATAATAGAATACTGAATTTAATTATGACAATAGCTCATGCAAAAATGGTGATTTTGATTCTTTAAATAATAGAATAGATAATTAAATTTAACTAAGATGATAAATCATATATTAAAAAAACCTTCATATATCTCATGATTAAGAGAACTATATCAATTAGAATAACATTCTCGTAATTGAATGACACACAAATTTTATATTATCTTTGGATATTTAGCAAATGTCAATATAATATTTTAATAATCAAATAATCCTCAATCCATAATGTATTGTGAATATTTTTGTAACCTCGAAATTACACATTTCAACCTCTACACAAGCCCAATACATGCCTTAAGAAAAATGACATGTTTAACTTAGGTGTAAATAAAATATTCAACATTCCCATCTAAACCAAATAATGCAGTTATGGTACTCTAAAAAATTTATGTGCACCCCTTAGTTTAATATATATCTTAGTGGTCCTCTAGACTTATTGGTTTGTGGAGATTAAAAAACTATAAAGGGATTACTCTCTCCTACAGCCAACCATTTTTTTAAAAATGTTTCTTTAATCATTCTCTTCATTACACATTTCAAACGAGATCACAACCAAATAATACCAGTTTCTCATTATCTTATAATAGATCAAGCCTCAATCTACTTCAAATTTCAATCAAATGGGGGCATAAGTCTACATTTGACATATCCCATACAAAATTTTGAGAATAACTTGAGCCAATCTTTTAATCATAAATAATTTGATCTTCATTTGCTAATTTGGGATAATGAAGCAACTTGATGGATTTCCACTTGATTCATGATTTGTTTCTTCAAAGGATGATCTTCTCAAGAAAGTATATCTATTTTATAATCAACAAGTTTTATTATGTAAGAATTAAGAGGGGGATCTCTGGGAAAAGTGAATTTAAAGATTCTAGGGGTACATTTGTAGGAACAATGTAATAAGGTGGAAATGTTAGCATTGTATATTGGTTAGTTGTTAACATTCAATTATGTAGTGTGGTAGTTATTTGGTTTGCAACAACATTTATCCTTTATGTATCATGTTTGCCCCTGTTTGTTGTAATTCAATGAATAATCAATAAATCATAATTCTCCCATAGAGGGGATAATTGAATGTGGGGTTTTCAACCTATAGCTTCCAATGAGGTTGAAGATAAATTCCCCTTGCAAGGGTGTCAAGATAACACCCCCAACAAGATCAAGGGGACAATACCTTGTAGGTTCAAGGTATAGGGAAAGGTTCAAAGGAAGAGAACCTATCATAAAATATCAAATTAAGGCATTAAATAAGTAAAAACGCTTCATAACATGTCATATTTTATAATTATGTCACTATATTTTCAATATTTCAGCAACACCAAGTGCTCACTATTTTTTACCAAATATTCATTCTTCAAAGAAATAACAGTGAAGTTAGGAAATATTACCAATTTAAATGAACATAAATATATATTTGAAGATAGAAATATCATCATTCTTGAATCTTCTCAAATATTTGAACTTTCAAACCCTTCTCTTAGGGAGTCTTTTTACATAATACATAAACCTAAACCATAATATGTAAACCTAATTATGGGTAAGGTTGGATTATTCTTAGGCGTTAGGATTAGTGTTAAACACTAAACCATAAACCATAAATAGAAACCTAACACTAATCTTATTTCTCATAACCCAAACCCTAAGCTTATTTCTCACAGCCCTAACCCTAACACTTACTTTAACCCCAACCCTAACCCTAACTTAAAACTAAACCATAAACCTAACCTAAAGCCTAACACAATTCCCAACTCTAATCCCAACAATAATTGAGACACTATATCTCTTAAGCTAACCCTAACCCTTAACTTTACCATAACCCTAACCACAACCCTAACCCTAAACCAAGATCACAACCTAACCCTACCCTTAGCCTAAACCTAAACCATAATATCATAACCATAACCCTAACCTTAAAATCCTCACGAAATCCCTTAGAATAATCCTAACCCCAACCCTAACCCAATTCCAAAAACAAACCTTTAACCCTAACATTAACCCTAAAACCTAAGCCTACATCTTATGTTAACTGTAAAAACTAAACCATTATATCATAAATTCAAACTAAATTGAACCCTAACCATAACTCACACCCTAAATCTAAGCCTATCCCTAACCCTAACCCTAATCCTAACCCTAAGCCTAACACTAAATCCTAAATCATAATCCTAACCCTAAAACTATCACTAAACCTAACCATAAATGTAACACTAACTGTAACAATAAACCTAACCGTAAACCCTAAGCAATAATCCATAATTGTAATGAGTCAGTGTAGGATCACGGGGTTCCAAACTATGCCCTTAAGTGGCAATGAAAATTTAGAAAAATAGAGTTAGGAAATTTGAAATAAAAATTTGAATAGGTTATTAACATAATTTGAAAAATATGTAAGAACATAATTTGTAGAAAATTGAATGTATTTTCTAAGCTACTATTCCTTTTTTGGAAAAAAGTAAATCTATTTTGTGAAAATTTGAAATCTCAATGTAGTAGCTTACTAAATTTTTAGAGAAAAAAAAAAAAGTAGGTAAATTTCTGACCAACCTAAGTACAAGAAAAAAAATTTAAACTTTCAATATAAGTAGAGGACACATGTTTGGATGTGCCCCAATTTTTTTTATATAATTTTTTTGTAAGCAAATAATTAGCTATGAATTTTTTATTAGAAATTTTTAATAATTATTAAAACATATTCTTCTGACCACCATAACTTGGTCAAAATTTTATGAAATTCAAAAAAATTATCCTATAATATGGGAAGCATAGAATGTGACACATCTTTTAGATTCAAAACATGTGAAATAGTTTTAAAATTAAAGAAGTTTTTCAATCAAGACTTTCATCATAATGGATGTAGAAAATCAATAATAATTATCTATTAAATTCAAACTAAGGCATATCTTATATTGGTGGAAATCTGACAATTTTTTCAATAAACCCTTTTCATTTCATTAAATACAGATAAACAAAAAGTCATCAACCACAAGGGTGAAATTTTGAAAACTAAGGAAATTTTCTAAACATGTTTTTTCAGTTGACTTTCTAGGTATGAAAACCCCAAGACAAATCCCAAGGCAACCCAAAGGCAAATCCTAGGGTTGGTGATTTTATAAAAAAAAATCGATATCCATTTCGAACTGGTACCCGCTTAGAACGAATATTCATCGAGAAAAAATATCTGTTACATTTAGTATTTATAATATTTATAGTATTATTATTATTACATAATATATATAATATATTAATACATACTATATATTATATATTATATATTATATAATATATAATATATAGTATATATATCATATACTAAATAATATTATATATTAATATAGTGAGAGAAAATGGGAGTGAGAGAGAGACTTGAGAGAGATAGGGGTCTGGGAGGGATAGAGGGAGAGATAGATCTAAGAGAGAGGGATTGAGAGAGAGTTATCTAGGTAGGGTGGGAGGCATAGATTGAGTGAGAGACCCAAGAAAGAGAGAGGGTGGGAGGGATAGATGGAGGGAGAGACATAAGAGAGGGGGGATTTGATAGATAGAGGGAGGGGAAGAGAGAAGGGGTTGGAGTGATAGAAATTTTTCTAGGTAGGGTGGGGTGGGTAGAGATAGAGAGAGAGTTATCTATGTATGGTACCAGATGGAGAGACTTGAGAGAGAGAGGGAGTGGGATAAAGATAGAAAGATTTATCTATGTAGGATGGGAGGGAGAAAGTAGAGAGAGAGAGGGAGTTATCTAGTTAGGGTGGGAGGGAGAGACCTCAAAGAGGGAGAGGGTGTGGTAGGGATAGTTTGAGGCAGAGACCTAAGAGAGAGAGGGAGAGAGAGAGAGAGAGGGGGGGTTGGAGTGAGAGATTTCTCTAAGTAGGGTGGGATGGATAGAGAGACTTGAGAGAGAGTGAGAGGAGGTGATATAGAGATAATTAGAGAGAGAGGAAGTGATATAGAGATAAGTAGAGAGGGAGAGAGAGTGGGATAGGTAAGATATAGAGAAGAGAGAGAAGAGAGAGAGATAGAGAGTTATCTAGTTAGGTTGGGAGGGATAGTTGGAGGGACAACCTTGAGAGAGAGGGGGTTGGATTGAGAGAAAGTTGTCTAAGTAGGGTGGGAGAGACCAGAGAGATTAATTTAGGTACGGTGGGAAGGAAAAACCTTAGAGAGGGAGAAGGAGATCTAGATAGAGAGATTTATCCAGATAGGGTGAGAGAGAGACCTAAGAGAGAGGTGTGTGAGTGAGAGGGAGGGAGAGACCTAAGAGAGAGAGTGGGTGGGAGTGAAAGTGAGGGAGATACATGAGAAAAAGAGACCTGAGAGAGAGGGGGTGAGAGGGAATGGGAGGGAGATAGATAGATAGCGAGAGATTTATCTAGGTAGGGTGGGAGGGATATAAGGAGGGAGTGACCTGAGATAGAGAGAGCTTGATAGATAAAGAAAGGGAATTATATAGGTAGGATGCATAAGGGAGACACCTATGAGAGAGGAAGTGGGAAGGATAGATGAATGGAGAGAGAGGGAGTGAGAGACATATATAGAGAGTTATCTAGATAGGGTGGGAGGGAAAATTATGATAATGAGACATTTGAGAGGGAGAGAAAGAGTTATCTAGTTAGGGTGGTAGGGAGATACTTGAGAGAGGGATAGGTGATGTGATTAATAGTTGGAGGGGGAGACCTAAGAAAGAGGGAGAAAAAGGGAGTGGGAGGGAGGGAGAGATAGAGAGAGAGGAAAGAGATAGAGATAGAGATAGAGAGGAGTGGGATAAAGATAGAGTTATCTAGGTAGGGTGAGAGGAAGAGAGCTAAGAGAAAGAGGGGGTGGGAGTGAGAGGGAGGGAAAGACTTGAGAGAGAAATAATTGAGAATGAAAGAGAGGGGGTGGGAGTGACAATGAGGGAGAGGCTTGAGAGAGAGAGAGTGGGAGAGAGGGGGTTGGAGTGAGAGATTTTTCTAGGTAGGGTGGGATGCATAGAGAGACTTGAGAGAGAGTGAGAGGAGGTGATATAGAGATAATTAGAGATAGTTAGAGAGATTTATCGAGTTAGGGTGGGAGGTATAGTTGGAGGGACAAACTTGATAGAGAGGGAGAGAGAGAGGGGGGGGGAGTGGGAGAGAGGGGGTTGGAGTGAGAGAAAGTTGTCTAGGTAGGGTGGGAGAGACCAGAGAGATTAATCTAGGTACGATGGGAAGGAGAAACCCTAGAGAGCAAGAGAGACCTAAAGAGAGAGGGAGAGGGAGATCTAAGTAGAGAGAGTTATCCAAGTAGGGTGAGAGAGAGACCTAAGAGAGAGGGGTGTGGGTGAGAGGGAGGGAGTGAAAGTGAGGCCCAAAATACCTGAGAAAGAGAGACCTAAGAGAGAGTGGTGAGAGGGATAGGGATTGGGAGGGAGATAAACAAATAGAGAGAGAGTTATCTAGGTAGGGTGGGAGGTATATAGAGGAGACCCTGAGGATAGAGAGAGAGAGAGACTGACAGATAAATAAACAGAGCTGATACAGGTGGGCAAGGGAGACACCCAAGAGAGGAGTGGAAGGATAGGATGAAGGAGAGAGAGGGAGTGGAGAGATAGACAGAGAGTTATCTAGATAGGGTGGGAGGGAAAATCATGAGAATGAGAGACATCTAGAGAGGAGAGAGAGAGTTATCTAGTTAGGGTGGTAGGGGAATACCTAAGAGAGGGACAGGGGATGCGAGTAATAGTTGGAGGGGGGGATTGAAGAGAGAGGGAGACAAAGGGAGTGGGAGAGAGGGAGAGATAGAGAGAGAGGGAGTGGGAGAGAGGGGGTTGGAGTGAGAGATTTTTCTAGGTAGGGTGGGATGGATAGAGAGACTTGAGAGAGAGAGAGGAGGTGATATAGAGATAATTAGAGAGAGATATATCTAAGAGAGAGAGAGGAAGCCATATAGAGATAAGTAGAGAGGGTGAGAGAGAAGGATAAGTAAGATATAGATAATAGAGAGAAGAGAAGAGAGAGAGATAGAGAGATTTATCTAGTTAGGGTGGGAGGGATATTTGGAGGGACAAACTTGATAGAGAGGGAGAGAGAGAGAGGGAGCAAGAGAGAGTGGGTTGGAGTGAGAGAAAGTTGTCTAGGTCTAGTGGGAGAGACCAAAGAGATTAATCTAGGTACGGTGGGAAGGAAAAACCTTAGAGAGGGAGATCTAGATAGAGAGAGTTATCCAGATAGGGTGAGAGAGAGACCTAAGAGAGAGGGATGTGGGTGAGAGGGAGGGAGAGACCTAAGATAGAGGGATGTGGGTGAGAGGGAGGGAGAGACCTAAGAGAGAGTGGGTGGGAGTGAAAGTGAGGGAGATACATGAGAAAGAGAGACCTGAGAGAGAGGGGTGAGAGGGATAGTGAGAGTGAGTGGGAGGCAGATAGATAGATAGATAGAGAGTTATCTAGGTAGGGTGGGAGGGATATAGGGAGGAAGAGACTTGAGATAGAGATAGCTTGATAGATAAATAAAGGGAGTTATATAGGTAGGGTGCATAAGGGAGACACCTAAGAGAGAGGCAGTGATAAGGATGGATGAAGGGGGAGAGAGGGAGTGAGAAACAGATATAGAGAGTTATCTAGATAGGGTGGGAGGGAAAATTATGAGAATGAGAGACATTTGAGAGGGAGAGAGAGAGTCATCTAGTTAGGTTGGTAGGGAGATACCTGAGAGAGGGAGAGGGGATGTGAGTAATATTTGGAGGGGGATACCTAAGAGAGAGGGAGGGAGAGATAGAGATAGAGAGAAAGAGAGAGAGGAGTGGGATAAAGATATAGTTATCCAAGTAGGGTGAGAGGGAGAGAGCTAAGAGAAAGAGGGGGTGGGAGTGAGAGGGAGGGAGAGACTTGAGATAGAGAGATAATTGAGAATGAAAGAGAGGGGGTGGGAGTGACAAGGAGGGAGAGGCCTGAGATATATATATATAGTTATCTCAATAAGGTGGGTGGGAGAGAGCTAAGAGAAAGAGGGGATGGGAGTGAGATGTAGGGAGAGACTTGAGAGAGAGAGAGACTTGAGAATGAAAGAGAGGGAGTGGGAGTGACAAGGATAGAGAAAAAGAGGGAGAGGGAGAGGGAGAGGGAGAGGGAGAGGGATAGGGAGGGATAGAGAGTTATCTAGTTAGGGTGGGAGGGATAGTTGGAGGGAGAGACCTAAGAGAGAGGGAGAGAAGGAGAGGGAGTGGGAGAGAAGGGGATGGAGTGTGAGAGAGTTTTATAGGTATGATGGGAGGGATAGAGGGAGTAAGATACCCAAGAGATAGATAGAGAGAGGGGGAGGGAGATACTCTCTCTATCTCTCAGATATATCTCTCTCTAAGGTTTCTCCCTCCCACCCTACCTAGATAACTCTCTTTATCTCTCTCCCACACCATCTCTCTCCCTCCCTCTATCCCTCCCACCCTACTTAGACAACTCTCTCACTCCAAACCCCTCTCTTCAACTCTCTCTTCCTCTCCCTCTCTCTCGGGCCTTTACCTCAAACTATCCTTCCTACTGAATCTACCTCTCTTAGGTCTCTCCCTCCCACCATAACTAGATAAATCTCTCTATTTCTCAAGTTTCTCCTTCCTTGTCAATCCCACTCACTCACTATCTCTCTAAGTCTCTCCCTCTCACCTTACCCAAATAAATCTCTCTCTCATAGGTTCCTTCCTCCCACCCTACCTAGATAACTCTATCTCTCTCCCATTCCATCTCTCTCCCTCCCTCTCTCTCTCATGTCTCTCCCTCTCTTTGTCCTTCCCATCCCTTCTCTCTCTCTTTGGTCTATACCTCAAGCACCATACCTAGATAACTATCTCACTCTCAATTCTCTCCCTCCCTCTATCCCTCCCTCCCTACCTAGAAAAATATCTCTCCCTCTCTCTTAGATCTCTACCTCTCCAACTACCATTCCCACCCAATCTACCTCTCTCAGGTCTCCCCCTACAGCCTTAACTAGATAACTCTCTCTCTAGTCTCTCCCTCCCTATCAGTCCCACCCACTCTCTTAAGTTTCTCCCTCTCACCTTACCCAGATAAATCTCTCTATCTCTCCCATTCCATATCTCTCCCTCCCTCTATCCCTCCCACTCTCTCTCTCTCCCTCCCTACCTCTCTCTCTCTCTCATTATATCTTTGTCTCATTGTCTCTCTTTCTCTATCTCTCTATATTTTTTTCTCTCTCTTTATCTCTTTGTCTCTTTGTGTCTCTCTTTATCTATCTCTATCTCTATCTATCTATCTCTTTGTCTCTATCTATCTATATGTGTCTCTCTCTTTCTCTCTCACTCTATCTCTCTATCTCTCTCTATCTCTTTGTCTCTTTGTCTCTGTATGTTTGTCTCTATCTATTTCTCTCTCTCTCTCTCTGTCTCTTGTTGGGAAATTTTAGTCATCTCGAAAAGAAACATCCAAGATCAGTAGTGCCTTCAATATCTTTTATTTTCTTAGATTTCCTCAAAGACACGTACTACTATTCCATAAAGTGCAATCATACATAGTTCATTTTCCACATTGAACCTTAGAGAAACATTAATGCTAATTAAACTAGTTCCAACAATACCATTAATAGATTCAACAAACAAAACCAACTACCATGAAAGATGAAACAAACATGAACACTCTAGATTTATGTGGGGAAAACCCTTATGGGTGAAAAAACCCCACACTCCAAAATATCAAATTGTCATTGTATTATTCAGCAATAAAAACATATTCAAGCTCTAAGCCTTCACAACAGATTTACATCTTGTTCCATCTAGAGATAATCTAGCAGCATAACCCTATTCTATTTCCATCTTATCCCTCATTGCAGAATGTTTAATGTTTTATAACATTTGTTCTCAACCAACATGAAATGGTTCAATTCAAATTCCAATGAGAAACTACAATAAATGGTCTAACTGTCTACTATATCAAACCATCAAATAGATTTCATTCCAACTCCCTTAGAAATAACCAAGTCACTTTGATGTCCACAACACCTACCAAGTCAACCGGCCAACCAATTACCACTTTCTAGCTCGCCACTGATCGAGTCCCATCAAGACACCCACGAGCAAGAATCAATATATTGCCCCATCAAGGAGATCGTATATTGTCTCCTTCCGATATCAAGATGTCCCTTCGATTTATTTTTACCACTCCAAGTGGTCCCCACATCCATCAAATTATTGGCATATCAAAGGGACTTAACCTCGAGTCCCTTCAATATCATGAATTCCCTCTGATAGGATTTCTTTATATTCTCCATTGCTAAGTTGCTAAAAAATAGAATCTCATAACCTCTTGTCGAACGTTACGAAGTTCTGAACACCCACAATTCATTGACAACAAAGAGAACCTCAAAGTTGCTAAGTCAAGAGGTTATGAAACTCTTAAACCCCGTGACTTAAGTTAGAAAAACTTGAAACCCAATGACTTAAGTAACAAACCATTTCTCACCAATGGGATTTTGATCAGACTAGCAACTTTGTCTTGGTAATTCTCAATTATTTGTTCAACAATGCAGAGGCTCGAACACGAGTACATTTGAGACACCATATCTCAACATTCTCTCACTTGTCGAAGAACACACTACCTACCAATTAATGCATGAATCCTCTATATCACCTAGGACACCTCCAAAAAAATCGATAATGGTTACCATCTTAGTGAATAGTTCCAACCATCCTCCAAAGAAAAGAAACAAGCAATGGTGAAAATTCACTAGTCTAATCTAAGACACCAACATCAGAACTAACTGATGACAAGGGCTTCAACACACTACCACCACTCTACTTTTCTAACAAGAAATAAAAAATTAATTTCAACTTCAAAGCTCTAGACTAGAACATAACCGTGAAGCTATCCTCCAAAAAACAAGATACAACACTAGCTAGAACAACAAATAGAACACTGATTGCTCACATCCAACCGATCAACCCACATGACTGAAAAGAGCACCCACAAAAAGTGCTAATCCATCAATCACACATACCTCCAAGGTATCAACATCAACAAACTCATGCCACTCCATAACCAAATTATCAACAACAAATACAAGTTCCACATGCCAACCAGTCAAAGAAGACAAAACACATTCAAGAACTCCCACTACATGGGTAATGCCAAATCTAAAAGACCAAAGGCATAAAGAGTCTACCAATAGCATCATATAGAAGTGTAAACCACATCATGTAGTACCTAGGAATCATCCACAATGATATGCACAATTTTTAAACTAACAACTTGTAAGAATAACTCTCACCACAAGTTTGCACAACTCTCCCAGATTCTTCACACACCCAACAAAGGAAAGAGATAAAGAACAACCTCATACCAATACAATGTGAAACCAAACATATAGGAAGATAACCAAGACCAAAGAGAGTAACCATTGAACAACATGTACCTATAGAAAATCCTCCTACATACACCTCTAAATACCAGCTATGTCAAGTATGATCTCCTTCATAGTCCCAAAAGATAACAACATAACAACACCCAATCCTTCAAGATCAAACACAACATATATAAGTACTCATATAGATGTTAGATTCTCAAATAATATCAAACTCTTATGTTTTCCATCCTAGGAAAATATCCCATAAAACCATCTCTTAATAGTTCTTCAAAAAAAAAAAGCCAAATATACAAGAATATGACCATGCTAAACATCCTTCAAATGAACCTTTCAAAACTAACAACAAAGATCAAGATCCATATCTATGAAAGATACAACTTATAGATGCATTCTAAACCAATCACCATGAATCAACTCATTCCATAAGAATCAAAGCACGAATATAACACATCTAAAAGCAATAATGGAAAATACCATTCAAATGATAAACTGCCAAGTAGACCAAGAGTGGGGAATGAGAATGCTCCTCCAGGGTAACCAAGTCATCATGAATTCTCCAAGAGAAATCTCCTCATTGGTCTCTATTGAACTCACGTCCAACCAAGGTGTAGGTTCCTTGTACTTTCTACTAAAATCTCACCAAGAGTAACCATCTCAGTACAATTTTCTCATCTCAAGATAAATTGAGCCTCACCTTATTTTCCATGTATCCATGGATACCTACAAACGATCATCTCATGCTAAACTCTAAATTCATCATAAAACTATCATGAAGTTCTCAAGCATATGACCAATGCACCCAATACACAAAGAATTACCAGACTACTATCAAAAGCTCCAATCATATGAACTAGGAACTTATCATGACATCATGATATTACCATCTCCCTTAGGATATCCCATGCTCCAGGTGAACATAACATGGTCTAAAGAGAAAAACGTTATTCCAAAACTCTAATGTGTAATCAAGAGTATACCATGACATAAAACAAACAAACTCTAAACCAGATCACCTATCAAGAACCACCAACACCTCGAAAAAAGACTCACAAGAGTCCTCCATGGCTTCAAGATGTTACATATCTTCAAATAGTGTCCATGCAAATACAAAAAAGATCTTCTGCAACAACAGGATCTAAGATCTCCTCCTAGTAACATCTACAACACTAAAGAATATCATTTACCATATAGTGGTGAATACATAGTGACTCCTAAATCACAAACAAAACCATGATACTGAGCTTTCCAAGAACATGACCAAACATATGTTATACTAAAAATCATCCAGTCCCACTCATCAACATGTCCATCTAAAAATAATACCAAGAAACACAAAGATCTCCAAAACCAAGCAGAAGTAACCATTACTATCAAAAGCTTACACAAACAAGTGTACCCAAGCTATTTGTGGTATCATGATACACATGCTATAGGTCCCCATAACTGACTATTCAGGTAATCAACACCATCCATCCTCTCATCTCAAAGAAACCACACCAATGCACAACTAATCACAAACAAGACCAGCTAAGAATTCTACACTAACACTAAATTAACTGCGTGGATATAGACAATCCACTTCCAAGTTATCTCACTGCAACCAATGGGTATCTAATCTACTGACTGCATAGCTTGAAGATTAATCATATCAAATGTGCAAACCCATCATCGCATTGGAAATAGAAAAAATAAGATCTCAAAGAGAATTACCACATAGACAACATGATTCAAACACTAGATCAAGGTCAAATCCGATTTTCCAATCATGTCCACAACTTGAGCACCATAGTCTAGGAACCTAGCAAGAAACAACACAAGAAATGTTGAGTGACCACGTACCAAAGCTCTCATGTAGAGAAGACATCACACCTCCTCATACCATGCACAAAGAATGTATTCTAAATTGCAACTATCTCATCTAGTACCACCCCAAAAACTAGGGTCTAGAGAATAGCTTTAAACATAGCTCCTCATAACCACAAGTTTTTCTTGACCTTGTAAAACCTACAAAACCATAGAGCCATGCAAGTAGGAAACATACATTAAAGGAGGAAGTAGTTTAGGAACTCCAAGCCCGTTTTAGGCCAACTCCACAAACACCAAAATGCACATGCATCTGAGAGAGATGAGATATTTAAGAAGCTTCCAGACCATCCAATGATCAACTCCATAGCCTACTTGCAATTGGGGTAATAGAAAACTATGCCCTCTAATACTAGGAAAACACCCAGCATAAGCACATTCCTCCATGATTGAAAAAAACTCAAGCTTCTCCATATCATTAGTGAGCCTCTCACACACACAACCGATATGGAAGCTTTGCTGCAACATAATCACAAAGAAAAATATTCCACCCCATGCATTAGGATTATACCATTGCCAACTCATGAGATTCAGGTAACATCATTTTAATATGACCAACTCAAGTTTCTCCATCTTCCCCGTCCTTCATGCTACATGTTGTCTCATGGAACTCAAACAAAAGAGCAAGACTTGCTACTCACCAAAGGATCAATCCATCAATTGATTCCTTCAAATTTCCTCAAGCCTACCACACTAAGAAATCTTCATAGAAGGAATACCCAGAACCAAAAATACCAAGAAGTATTACTTGCAAGCACATGCAAGCCACATGTGATTCCTAGAAAGTAAATGCAACACACATGCAAGTAATTTAACTCACAAACCTGCACATGCAAGCAAAAAAAAACCCTAGAAGAAAGCTCTGATACAACTTGTTGGGAAATTTTGGTCATCTCATAAAGAAACATCAAAGATTAGTAGTGCCTTTGGTAGATTTTATTTTCTTATATCTCCTCAAAGACACATACTACTATGCCAAAAAGTGGAATTAGATAGTTCATTTCCCACATTGAACCTTAGAGAAAAGTTAATACTAATTAAACCTATTCCAACAACACCATTAGAAGATTCAACAAACAGAACCAACTACCATGAAATATGAAATAGATAACATGAACACACAATATTTACATGGGGAAAACTCTTATGGGTTAAAAAACCCCACACCCCAAAAGCTCAAATCTCCATTGTATTATTCAGCAACAAAAACATGTAACAAAAAATTTAGGCTCTAAACCTTCACGAGATATTTAAATCTTGTTCCATCTAGAGAGAATCAAGTAGCATAACCTTTTTCTATTTCCCTCTCATCCATCATTATAGAATGTTAAAAGTTTTATAACATTCATTATCAACCAACAAGAAATGATTTGGTTCAATTTCCAATGAGAAACTGTAGTAAACAGTCTAAATGTCTGCTATATCATACCATCAAAGAGACTTCATTCACACTTGCTTCGAAATCACCAAGTCACTTTGATGCCCACAACACATGCCAAGTCAACCAACCAACCAATTACCACTTTCCAGCTCGAGATTGATCGGGTCCCACCAAGACATTCACAAGAAAGAATCAATATATCACCCCATTGAGGAGACCGTATATCATCTCCCTCTAATATCAATATGTCCCTTCAATATTTTCTTTACCACTCCAAGTTATCCCTGCATCCATTGGCTTATCAGCCTGTCGAAGGGACTTAACCTAGGGTCCCTTTGATAGGATTCCTTTATATACTCCATCGCTAAGTCACTAAAGTCCCAAACCTCAGAACCTCTTATTAGAGGTTACAAATTTCTGAAAACCTGCAATTCACTGAAAACAAAGAGAACCTCAAAGCCTCTAAGTCGAGAGGTTATGAAACTTTAGAACCCCACGACTTAAGTTAGAAAAACTTGAAACCTGGTGACTTAAGTAACAAATCATTTCCCACCAATGGGATTTTGATCAGACTGGTAACTTTGTCCTGGTGATATTCAACTATTTTTTTGACAATGTAGAGGACTAAACACCAGTATTTTTGAGGCACCATATCTCAAAATCTCTCTCTATCTCTATCTCTCTTTGTCTCTATCTTTATCTCTATCTCTATCTCTATCTTTGTCTTTGTCTCTGTCTTTGACTCTGACTCTATTTTTTTGTTTTTATGTCTCTCTCAGGTTTCTCCCTCCCACCCTACCTAGATAACTCTCTATATCTCCCTCCCACTCAATCTCTCTCCCTCTATCCATCCCATCCCTTCTCTCTCTCTCTTGCCTATCCCTCAAGCACCCTGCCTAGATAACTATCTCTCTCACTATGCCCAGTTTCTCTGACCCTCTATCCATCTCTCCCTACCTAGAAAAATCTCCCCCACTCCTTGTCTCTCAGGTCTCTCCCTCTTACTATCCCTCCAACCCACTCTCCCTATCCTAGGTCTCTCCCTCCCACCCTAACTAGATAATGATCTCTCTCCCTCTCAAGTATCTATCTCTCTCTCTCTCTATATATATATATGCATATTCTCTAAGTAGGGTGGGATGGATAGAGGGAGGGAGAGAGGGAATGGGAGAGAGATCGAGATATTTATCTTGGTAAGTTGAGAGGGAAAGACTTGTGAGAGAGAGTGGGTGGGAGTAAAAAGGAGGGAGAGACCTAAGAGAGGTAGGTTAGGTGAGAAGGATAGTTGGGAGGTAGATATCTAAGAGAGGGGGAGACATAGAGTGGAAGAGAGGGGTTTGGAGTGAGAGAGTTGTCTAAGTAGGGTGGGAGGGAGAGAGGGAGGGAGAGAGAGGGAGTGGGAGAGAGATAGAGAGATTTATATAGGTAGGGTCAGAGGGAAAAACCTTAGAGAGAGAAATACCTAAGAGAGAGAGGGAGTGATAGAGGGAGGGAGAGACTTGAGAGAGAGAGGGATTGAGAGAGATATAGAGTATTATATAGAAAGGGTGAGAGGGAGGCACTGAAGAGAAAGAGGGTGTGGGAGTGAGAGTGAGGGAGAGAATTGAGAGAGAGAGAGGGTTGGAGTGAGATAAAGGGAAAGACTTGAGAGAGAGATCCTACCTAGATAACTATCTCTCACTCTTTCGAGTATTTGTGTCCCTCTATCCATCCCTGTCTACCTAGACAACTCTCTTCCACTCCCTCTCTTAGGTCTCTCCATCTAACTATCCCTCCAACCCACTCTCCATATCTCAGGTCTCTCCCTCTCACCTTTAATAGATAACTCTCTCACTCCCTCTCAAGTATCTCTCTCTCCCTATATATATATGAAAATATTCTCTAAGTAGGGTGGGATGTATAGAGGGAGGGAGATACATGAGGGAGATAGGGAATGGGAGAGAGATAGAGAGATTTATCTCAGTAAGTTGAGAGGGAGAGACTTATGAGAGAGAGTGGGTGGGAGTGATAGGAAGGGAGAGACCGGTGGACATGTTCCAGGTCTTATCTCGGGTCAAAGTTACAGTTCCATTATGAGAGATGATGAGAATCGATGAACATAAGGATAAGACTATTGTAATTATCAACAATATTGTCACCAATGGTAGTAGCAAGTTGATTGAAGATCAACCTGGAAAAATTAAGAGTCAGAAGAAGGATGTAGAAGTCAAAGTAGTAATAGATCAAAATCTTGAGATATATCTGGGAACTACCATTACTGCTAACCCCAGCCAGGTTAACCCTTTTTATCTCATCCTAATCATTGATGGTAAGTTTCTTAGGAATTGTATGATTGATTCAGGGGCCTCAAGCAATGTTACGCCAGTAAAAATCATGGAGGAAATAGGTTTGAAAGTAGATAGTACATATCTAAATTGTTATTCTATGGATTCAAGGGAGGTGCCTATTATAGGGATAATCAACAAAGTGCCATAAAAATTGGTAGCATTCCCAAAAAAGGAATTATTCATGAGCATCGCAGTGGTGGACATCCCACCAACATATGGGATGTTTTTATCTAGACAATGGGGTGCTTCTATGGGGGGAAGTATACAATGTGATCTATCTCTTGCCACCTTTTTGATTGACCAAAAGGATGTTAAGATTGCAAGGGAGCCCAGGATATGCCATATGATTGAACATGTGGAAGGATTAGAAGAAAGTATAAGGATTCATTTTGTGGATACTGATCTAGATTCCTTTTGGGTTGAAGAGGAGCAGTGAGAAGAGGAGATAGAGTTTGCACCTGTTTGCCAAGAAGTCGTTGATAACTTATACAAGGATGCTTTATGGACTATGAAATTTGATGGGGCATGTTCTAAGGATGGCTCAGGTGCTTCCATTATTGTTGTTTCCCCTCAAGGTAAGACCTTCAAATACTCCTTTTTATTGCAGTTCACCTATTCAAATAACATTGTTGAGTATGAAGCCCTCTTGCTTGGATTTAAGCTAGTTTCTAAGCATGGTATCAAGTTATTAAGTGTACTAGGTGATTCTGAATTGGTAGTCTCCTAAGTTAGATCTAGGTTTTCTACTAAAGATAAGAGTCTTAAGCAATACAAAAATGTGGTATGGGACACCATAGAGGCTTTTGATGCTTTTGGTATAGATTGGATAGAAATAAGCCAAAATGTCAAGGCGGACTTCCTAGCCAACGTTGTTGTCAATATGGATGATGTTACATTTGATGGTGTCTCAAGTATAGAAGTAAAAACCATGCCTACAGTACTTGACAACATTTGAAATTAGCAGGTGTTTGATGATGATAATGACATTCTAAGATTTTTGCATTGTGTTGACCAATATGAAAGTCGAGAGATTGACTTTGATGTATTTGTTTTTTAGGTTGATGGCAAAGAAACATTGTTTGGGAATGAGATAATTCAGCTAAAAATGAATAATCTTCCCAAGGGATTGGTTGCACTAGGAAGGGTCTTTGATGGCCCTAACAAGGCAAGCAGTAATAAAACATCTCCTCGTAGGGAGGACTTGGAGGAAATAAACTTAGGAACGAATAACTCACCTAAAAAGGTGTACATTGGAAAAAAGATGAAACCTCATGTGAGGTGCATGTTAATTACCTTGCTGAGGAAATATAGACATGTGTTTGCATGGTTATATGATGACCTTAAAGCATATAGGGAGGACTTGTTCCAACATGAAATCCCTCTGAATCCTGAAGTGAAGCTGTTCCACCAGAAACAAAGACCTATCAATCAAACCTTGTAGCCAAAAATGCAGGAGGAGGTTACAAAGCTCAGGGATGTTAGCATCATTAAACCTATCAAACACTCTTCCTAGGTCTCAAACTTGGTTCCTATCAGGAAAAAGAATGGCCATATCAGGTTGTGTGTAGACTTCAAGAATCTTAATGTAGCTTCCTTAAAGGACAACTACCCTCTGCCTAACATGGAAGCCATGTTGCAGAAGGTCACAAGGTATGAGCTACTTTCAATGATGGATGGATTCTTAGGTGACAACCAGGTTATGATGAGAGAGTCTAAGTAGTACAAAACTACCCTTACAACACCCTAGGGTACATATGTATATTTACGAATGCCTTTTGGCTTGATGAATGTAGGTGCTACATTCTAGAGAGTTATGGATGTAGCCTTTGTGGATTTCATTGATCTTTTCCTTGTCATATACAAGGATGATCTTACTACTCATAGTAAGAAGGAGGAGGACCATTATTCCCATCTAGAGAAGTTTTTTGTTAGAGCATTAGAGTATGTGATCTCTTTAAATCCAAAAAAAATGTTCTTTTGGAGTTAAGGAAGGAAAGCTGCTGGGCCATATTGTTTCAAAGGAAGGAGTTAGAATTGACCCAAAATGGGTGGTGGTTATAGATATTATTTCACAACCCAAGAATGTAAAAGGAATCCAATCCTTCTTTGGCCAAATAAATTTTGTCAGAATATTTGTCACAAACTTTGCTTAAATTGTCCGACCTATTTCCAAAATGCTAAAAAGGGGGGAGAAGGTCTCATGGATGGAGGAGCCTGTAAAGGCTTTCCAAGCCATAAAAGATGCAATTAAGGAAGCACCAGTCCTGAAATCTCTAGATTATGTCAAACCATTCTTGTTGTTCAATTTTTCATCATTCCACACAGTGGAAGGTGTGTTGTTACAAAAAAATGATGAAGGTTTTGAACAACCTATTGCCTTTTTTAGAAAATCCTTACAAGCTACTGAACTCACCATACTTGACAAATGTTGTTAAGAATTTCAGACCAAACTTGGCAAGAGCTACAATTGTTTCTTATGTTCCCACTACAGTGGTCAAGGATATACTCATTGAGTAGGAGACCGTAGGTCGATGGTGTAGATGGATTAACCACATTCACGAATTTGATATAAATATTCAAATAAATAAATTGGTAAGGGAACAGGGTTTGGCCAAATTAATGGGTGAGACAAATCTAGAATCCAACTAGATAAACCAAGTTGGGCATGAAAATGTGGCACCTTTATGTGATATGTAGACTTGTGGGTGGTACAAGAGGATTGTTGAATATTTTTAGACCATGCGATGCCCTGAGGGTATGCCCCACAATGAGAAAAGGACCTTGCAATTGCATGCTATCAAGTATGTCATCATTGATAGCAAATTATGGTGGAGAAGCCGAGAGGGTATATTGCTTAGATGTGTGGATGGTGATCAAGCGGAGGATTTTCTAATCGAATTACATAAGAGAGCATGTGGGGGACACTATATGGCCAAGACCACCACTCATAAGATAATGTGGGCAGGTTTTTGGTGGCCTACCATCTTCAAGGATGCTCATCAATTTGTGAAAAGGTGTGATGCTTGTTAGAGCTCTACTGGTAAGTTTAAATTCTCGAGAAACTTACCACTATGTCCAGTATCTGTTCAGGCTCCTTTTCAACAATGGGGCCTTGACTTTATTAGAGAAATGTCAGAGAAGTCCAGTGGAGGACATGCCTGGATATTAGTTGTGACTGACTATTTCACTAAGTGGGTTGAAGCTATTCCCACTAAAAAGGCCACTAGTAAAGTGGTTATTGATTTCTTAAGGAATAATGTTTTGAGCAGGTTCGGGGTTCCAACAAGACTCATCTTGGACAATGCTATGTTTTTTAGGTCTGAATAGTTCACTGACTTTTGTGACTAACATGGCATAGAGATATCTTACTCCACCCCATATCACCCTAAAGGGAATGGACAAGCTAAATCAAGTAATAAGAGTCTGATGAAAATCATCAAGCGAATATTGGACGAAAACAAGAAAGCTTGGGATTCAAAGTTATAGCTTGCATTATGGGCTGACAAGATTACTGTAAAAAAGGCCATCAAACAATCCCCATTCAAAATGGTATATGGAGTTGAGGCTAAAATTCCCCACAACAATCTGATGGAGATGCACAAATTTATTCAGGAGTATGATGATGATGTCTGTGAAAAAATGCAGCATAGGATGGAGGAGTTAACTGAACTTCATGAGGTCAGGAGAGAAGCCCATAAAAGAAATGAGAACTTGAAGTTACAGGTTAAGCACCTATATAGCAAGAGAGATATTGAAAGGAAGTTTGAGCTTGGGAACATGATACTAATGTGGAATGTGAGGATGGAAGACAAGGGAAAACATGGGAAGTTCGATTCGTTGTGGTTGAGCCCATACTTGATTGCTAAATTACATGGAGAAGATTCTTACTTCTTGTAGTCCTTGACATGTGAAATTCTTGAACTGTTAGTACATGGAAAGTTATTGAAGCCCTATTTCTCTTGAAATAGGTTACTTTCCATGTACATTGTATAATCTTGTAATTTTGTATATAGGTGTGGTGTGTTTCCCTTCTATTGTGTTTGCTTGTCTTGTCTAGACAAGTCCTTAGTTTTGGTCCTTGTTTTCCTATTCTATGTTAACCTGAGATTCTGAGATCTTGCTATGCCTACAAGAGGCATACATACCTAGTTGTAAACACTTGTGGAACCTTTAAAATTTTCCTGATTCCACTAAATTATTGAGGTTAAACCATGATTGTCATTATCTTAGGGTTCTAGTTTTGCAAAATTTTCATGTTCATGCCTTCATTCGACCATCAGGTTTCTATGTTTGAGTTGACTGGTTGTGTTGGTTCCTGGTATTTTCCTTAATCCCTCATGGCTTTGAATCTCATGGTTTTACTGGCCCTTTCATTGTCTCGCTCGTCATGACTAGGTGGTCTTGTTAAAAAAAAAAATGGCGCATGTGTTGTAATTTTTCCTTAAGTCGGGTTTTAAGTATTCTCATCACCTATCACTTGTTTGTTTCCAAATTCCCATGTCGAACCCATGATGAGTGATGCCTTTCCTCTTTTATATTGGCTACCTGTATACCTTTGTGTATTCATTTGTGTCGATGAGGAAGTAACACTCGATGTGTGATGCAGCCAATATTTTGACCCATCGCTACCCTTTTAACTATTGCTAGTTGTTTTGTATAGGATAAAGTTGAACCTATGACCACCAATGTAAGAGTCATTTCCCATCGTTGAGATGTAGTGCTTCATCAGTTTACCTTGGCCATATTTGGGTTATCAAGAGATGAGCGATAAAAGTAAGATCAATGGCTAGAATCCCTCTATCAAATATCAATGGCTCCTATTTCATCACTGGCCTCCCAACTATCACGGGTTGGAGTTCTAAAGTGGACTCAGGAGTAGCGACGCTCGATGCCATACCCATGAAGGTGACATGTATTAACTACCTCGCCCATCACTTAGTACGTATCATATCACCGAAAGGGCACTATGAAGTGGTGAGTTCACGTGAACCGCATGATTAATTTTCAAGCCTGTAGATCAATGGTGTGTATTTAAACAAGAACATGCAAC
Source organism: Sequoiadendron giganteum (assembly GCA_007115665.2). Classification (NCBI taxonomy): domain Eukaryota; kingdom Viridiplantae; phylum Streptophyta; class Pinopsida; order Cupressales; family Cupressaceae; genus Sequoiadendron; species Sequoiadendron giganteum. Next base: position 632,299,742 of record CM021101.1, read on the forward strand.
TGGTAAAGTGGGTATTTTCACTTGTGTGAGCTTCCTCATGCCATTAATGGTGCTTGTGTTGAACCAAATAAGTGAATGAAGATTCAATTTTCATTCTTTACCTTGCTTATGAGGAGTTGAACAAAGTAGGAATGAGGTGGAGATGCAAGCAGGGGAAAGTTACAGAGCTTGTTTCCCAGGTAAGTCCCTACCAAGTGCTGAAAGTCTTATTCTCTTATTGAATTGTGTCTATGTTTTGTGTGCCTATAATAATTTTCTAGGTTTAGAATAGGGTTTTTCCATATTGTGAAGAATTGGGGTATATTATGGGGTAGGGTAACATTGAAAATCTAAGTAGTGCTCTGTAATTGCAATTACGATTTTTATACCATCAATTCAGTACCTGTCTATAATTGTAATTGAGAAGGAAACCCTAGTCTAAGGAAATGATGATCCAACTAGGTGAGTCCTCCACCTCTAAACCCACATCAAAAATAAAGAGGCAACATGCCTCTCATGAAACAAAACATGAGTCTGAAGGCCTTGAGAGGAAGAAAGGGTAGCCAAAGAATTATGTCCATTTTATGGACAAGTTTTAGCCTCCAGATGTCAAAGCGAGTGGTAAGAAGGCCACAAGGGATGGGGTGTTAACCTCTATTTTTAAATACCTCACAGTAGAGATTAGTGATATTGTTGTGCCAAAGTCAGGTTGGGAGTTGTTTGTGAATTCCTTTACAAGGAGGGATGCTCCTCACCCTAGCCGAAATTTTTGGGGTTATGACTTGGGAAAGTTGGTTGTCTCGAATGATTTTGTGGAGGTGGACTTAATGTTCCAGGTCACATACAAATATGATAATGTCAATAAGGTTATTATTGCCACGTTTGGAAAAACCCTCCTAGAAATAACGTGAAGCAAAGTCATAGAGGTCTTCGACATGAACCCTGATGCTATCAAGAAAATTGGCATGGAGAACTTGCAGAGGTATTATAATACACGTAGGGTTGGATACAAAAAAATTGAATAACCTAAGTATAGGCTAGAAAAGGGTTCCACATTTTCACTCAAGGAGGTCGAACCCTTGGACTGGGAAGAATTCATTGACTATTTCAAGTACACATATTACATGTTGTGTCAGGTGCTCAGGATTAAGTGTGATGGAAGGATATCATCGACTATGTTGGTTATGATTATGGATATCCAACATAGGTATTAGCATAGGTTGTTGGATTATGCTCACCGCATTACTGAGCAATTGCACTATGATTTAATGAGGTTAAAAGAGAGAAGAACCTCATGGGCTTTTAGGCATTATTCTATGCTGATGCATATGCTCCTATATCAAGGAACACAATTTTTTAGTAGGTGTCTGCAATTGAGGCAAGTAGATGACAATAACCATAGGTTACTTGTATAGATGTGGACTTACATCTGGGATTTGTATTGCTCCACCTTAGATTACACTCGATTCTGTAGTACAATAAAGCACACTATCTTCGTGCAAATGGGGGTGGCGCCAGTGGAGAGAATTTATAAAACAATTAGAGATTTATTAAGGCCAAAAGAGTACAAAGATGATCCCAATTATGAATGTAATTGGGGAGATTGGTATTTGTATGGAAAATGCATTGTTATCATATGTTACGGAACTATTGTGGCCCCACATGTATTTCCTGTATATGTATCTGATAGGTTGGCATGTATGGAGATCATGTGGCAAATGGATAATAGTGATGCTGAGAATTTTAGGGCCTCCAGGAAGGCCTCAATCATTGCTACTACTTTTTCTTTTGATCATTTTGTTGTCACTGCCAAAGAGGCCTATGAGGTTTTTGGTATAACAATAAATAATTTAAGGATGGGTGTAGCCCCTATTAGGAAATTTGACCCTAAAGGAGTTATTGACAGGGAGAAGATTAAATGAGGAATATTAGGGTATAAGCCTCACCAGTTTCTTTTCAAGGAAGATGTAGTAAGAAATTTGTTAAAAAGAACTGTTGCTTAGGATATGGAGCAATATGGATGAAAATTGTTGAGGTAGAGAAAAGAGTTCAAGGAAAGAATTCCTTTTATGAAAGTCCATATAAACACATTGCTGATAAATTCACCAGAATGGAAATACTCCTTAGTGATTTCAGTGATGACACTTTCTTTGAGAAGGTGCAACAAGTAGAGGACTTGGCCCAGGATGCCTTAAAGGAGTACTTGATGAAGACTAGTAGCCAGTCAAAGGAGTTGGTGGCACCAGAGGCTTAGTAGAAGCCATTGGATGTTGAGGACACCCTTGACACATAATTGCCCCCTAAAGATATTGGTGAAACGTGGGATGTTGAAGCTAACATACACCAACCTTTAACTGAGCTGGATCCCATTGAGCACTAAGTAGAACAAGAATTATATTACCGTGATTTTGGGGATGCAATGGAACCTTTTGTTCCAGAGGATAGGCTTGTGCCTTGGGAGTATGATGAGACTTGGGATGATGATGCAAGGATTTTAGCCTGTGCTAAATTCCTAGAAGATGACTCTTTTGTGGCTTCAAAGGAATTCAAGGAATTTGTTGCTGAGTTAAAAGCTCAAGAAATAAGTGATAGAATACAAGCTACGGTGGAAGTAGTTGATCCTTCTCAATAGGAGGAGGTGAAAAGGCATACTGAAGAAGAGATCACTCAAGAAATTTCCCAGATGAATCTAATGGAGACCAGGAGGTTAGTTAAAGATAGTGGGATGTTCGTTATGCCTAGCTAGAGTTTGTCCTCCATAATTTCCTTGGATGCAAGTAAAAGTGACCTAGGTGCTTCGGTGTTTGAAGATACATTTGATGAAAAGACCTTTGGTTCAGGTTTTAGTCCCAGTATACATGCATTGCCTATTTTGTCTCTAACTCCAGACTTAGGGAGATGTGTACTTAGTAGAACAATGAATGACCTCTCGGGCGATGTGATCATTGGAACAGCTTCAAAGATGACAGCCCCACAAGGTGCAAGGTTGATAATGCATTTGACCATGCTGAGTGTTGATACTATAGATATTAGTCGGGCTAAGTACTCGAAATTGTTAGAGAAGCACAACAGGCTGGTCGAGGAATATAACAAAGTAAGTCACTCTTGCCAAAGCTAACCAAAAGGTCCTCCCAGCCTCTCCATCTAATACTTCACCTCAGGATAAGGATACCTTGAAATTAAGAATCAGTGCTTTGAAGAAGGAGCTCCAGACAATCAAGGCTGAGAATGATAAGCTCAAATAAGGCATGAGGAACACTTCTAAAGACATGGCCAAGGGTCTCCTCAGTTACATATGGCATAAGATTGCTCTAAAGATGGAGACTAAATGGTTAAGATATAAGGGTGTACATGAAGCCTATAAAAAGTTTTAGAATACCCAAGAGGTTTTCATGAATACTTGGAACAAGTGGAGCAACAAGTTGAGAATCTTGAAATAAGTTCAAGTAAGTGCAAAAGGAGATCCTAAAGTCCTAGAGCAACTCCATGAATCAATCAAAAGAATTGAAGTTGTTGGAGAAATTATAGGCTTCCATGAAAGAATTGGGAGATTATTGCAAGGAAAATTGAAGTCTTTTAGGGACATGGAGGAGCAAGGCATGCCTAAGGTTCTCAATGAAGAAGGGAAGTTAAAGGATTATGACTCATGGAAAGCTTTGTTCAAGCATCTGACAACTAAGTGTCCTGAGATGGCTTATGTTGAGGATAAATTGGACCTATCAACATTAAATGATGTGATTGATAATCTTATCAAAATTGAGATAGGAATGGACAACTTTGTGAAGGAGGCTCGAGTCATGTTAGATGCAGGGTATAATTCTTATAATGTCAAAGTGCAAAAGTTACTAGATGACAATTAGCCTACTGAGGAAGAATATAGGGATTGGTTAGATAAATATGTTGACTAAACCACCAAGGGAGTGGTAAGATGGCTATAGAACATGGTCTAGTATAATACAGGTCTAGCCTTTGAAACAAACTTTGCACAAAGAAATCTATATCCTCTTAGCAGAATATACACATGGAGGTCTAATCAAGTTTCCCTTAATATGCTCTTTTCTCTTTCATTTCAATTTAGTTTGTCTTTTGGATAATGCAATGATGTGGACATTTAAAAAAACATGCGAGCAGTTGTTATGTGCTCATCCAAATGATTGTTCTTTTGGTTCTTTCCCCCCATTTTGTAAAGTGCAAATATAACTGTCGAGGGGTTGAAATGCAATGAAATATTGAAAGATGCAATGTGAAATTTAATTTGGTATGCCAATAGCCCGATGCTTGTTTTGATCCCTTAATCCTATAAAAGGGAATTCAAGGCTATTGTGTAGGGGTCTTTGAAATTTTGTTGGAGCTTAGGTACCCTTTGTGAACATTACCAAGAAATATGCAAGTAATATAGAATTGATATCTGAGTCTAGGATTATGAATTCATCTTTATAGGTAGCTTAAAAGTTTTACAATAGTTGTAGCATTTTGACATCAATTAATGGAAAACTCAAGGCAGACTTTCTCCTATGAAATGATCTATGAATTAGCAATGAAGAAGTTAAGGATTATTTCATTGGTCTTTGATTGTTATGATTAGATGTGTGTTTTCATTATATGCTTCAATTCAAAGAATTGATTAAATGCTTTAGTGCGATCACTGATTCGTGTATTGTGACATAGGATCTCTAAGAACTGTCTATTCTGATCTTTTGAGTTATGAATTTATAATGAAAATCCATAATGTTATATCAATGCTAATGTTGTAATTAGTGATTTACTATCATTTGCAAATTTGACCCTGTCACCCTTTGATAAGGCATTGTTCTATAGATCATTTGAATTTCTATGTACCTAGCTAATTAAATTGTGTCAAAGAACAACTCATTTAAATCAAATTTCACTTATAATGATGATGGTTGTCGAGATTATCCACTAATTTTACCATTCTCTTCTTTGAGTCACCGTGTATGAAATATTTGCTAGATTCTTGCAAGTCATTGTACTCCAAGTCCCGATTCAAGAATGTATCTATTGAATTTATAATTAATGTGGAGGTATTATGAATTAATGTTATAAATACATTGTGGGATTACCCTCCCGGGTTTTGTAGAGCCCAAAGTGCAGGAGGAAAGCTAAATTTCTTTCTCTCATTCATTGGCCAACCCCTTGTAGGCTACTGACTATTGGAAATGGCAAGTCCATAGGCTACCTGCAAGACCCTGTTGGATTTTAAAAAGAACCAACAGGTTGGAGCTTCGAGAAGCTCATCAAACCACTAGAAGATCTGGTATAAAAAATACCACCCCTCCTACTATTCAAAAGTGCTTTGGGACTAAGCCCCCTACTGGAGAAAATAGAAAATCAACTAAAATTCCTTTGGTGCGTAAGTGCAAGAAGTTGAGTCCACGAAACGTGGAAGTTTTTGTCTTAGCCAAAAAAACGAAATCGACATTGCAAAAATGGGATCTCGTTTTTAATAAACGGGGTCCCATTTAGGTTCGGGATCCCGAGCCTAAAATCAAAAAACGGGATCCTGTATTTTAAAAAATGGGATCTCGTTTAAAATGGGATCCCATTTTTTAAAAAACGAGATCTAGTTTAAAATGGGATCTTGTATTTTAAAATACAGGATCCCGTTTTTAAAAATTCATTTTTGAAAATTTCCAAATGGGATTCGCTTGAAATTTTTAAAATGGAAATTTCATTTTTGGCAACTTTTAAAAACGGGATCCCGTTTTGAAAAATTTTCGTTTTGAAATTGTCCATTTTGAAAAATTTCCAAAAATGGAAAAATTTCCATTTTTCACAATTTTCAAAACGGGATCCTGTTTTGTAAAAGCATAAAAAATGATCTTTTTATAAATTTTTAAAATTTGAAATTGGTGTCGCTTTGTGGTCGGGTTTTTGCCTCAGATTTTGGTTCGGGAAAAGCATTGGGAGTCCGAACCTAGGCCTTCAACCTAGTTTGACCTGCAAGTTGAAAGTTCTAACAATGTCAGAGAAAAATAACGAGTTTGGACATATGGCTGACGACTTTTTTTGTAGAATTTTTTGAGGAAATTAAAACCCATTTTAGATGAGACAATGTAGATTCCAAATATGTAATTTTTTTTACAATTGGATTATTTTTTCTATTTTTCAATTAATTTCTGATGAAACCGGTCCATAAACTTTAAATATCAAAGTTTTTTACTATTTTAATGACTTTTGATCAACATAATATTTTGATGAACGGATTGCATGAGAACAAACTTCAGACAATTATTTTCAATTTAAAAAAATAATAAAAAAATGATAAGTTTAGGTCATCTTATGCATGTCGTACATGATGATTTTTTAAAACGACAAATATGCCTAATAAAAAATTAACAAAAAAAAAAAAAATTCAATAAAATATTACAAAAAAATATCAAAAATAAGCTTTAGTGAGTCACAAATCTTTTCCCAAAAATATTTAGAAAAATACAATAATTTAGGTCAAAATATGGATGTTGTACACGTGCATCATATGGTAAAAAAAAATGACTTTTAAATAGTGGTTTTTAGAAATGCCTATTAAAACTCAATTTGTACTATCTGGGTATCGAAATAAATTACATATTTGGAAACTAGACTTCAAGTACTACATTTTATGGTTAGTGACTTTTTCGAAGTTTTTATCTCTAAGTGCTTCAAATTTTAAGATCAATGTGTCAAATTCTGAAAATCAAGGAAAACACTTCCACTTTTTGGCCAAAAAGTGGACTCAACTTCTTGCCAGCACCCTGGTGAAGGATAAGTCCCCTCCAATTGTGCAGAGTACAAGGCCTAAAAACAACAAATATATTATAGTAACACCACCTGCAACACCTACCAAGAATATAACAATAAAAAAGGAGTAGGAGAAAAGAACATAAGTGTAAAATATGAAATAACATGCAAAAATAGGGTCCTAGGACCTAGGAAGGACCCATTCAGCAGGTGGAAAATGAGTCCTTGGTCACTAGCCTAGGACTCAAACCTTGCCAAATTAAGTGTTTTTAAACATTATTAATGAGTGTTGGGCTTTATCCTTTGGAAAATGCAATAAATTAGACTTGGATTTGAATTTAAGGGGCTAATTAAGCTCTAATTAACCTGAATTAATTAATAAAGCCTTAGATTAGTGTGAAAGTGTAAGGAAACACTTTACAACACCCTAAATAAGGCACAAGTAAGTTAATTTTATCATTAATTATCCATTTGCAAACTAAGTGTGAAAAAGGGTTACCTTTTTTGACACTACATTTTGCCCCCACTTTAGTGAGAGTTTTCCCCCATGTCAAACTCACACTAAAGTATACATTCAAGAAACTCATGTATGCAAAAATGAAAAAGATACATAATCATGCACTATCAAAGACCAAGAAAATAAAGAAAAATAAAGGATCAAGATTTGGTCATTCCAATACGATGTGGAACATGGCTTTTTCTCTAAGAAAAGGATCAATCTTCAACTGTCTGTCTAACACAATGTGGACCAGGTCTAGGATATTTATCCAAAAATAATTACAAGTATAACATGATGTCCACTATGCAAAATATACACATGCACTCACTTTGGGGTGGTGGAACCTCAGGGTGTCGACTAGGTGAGTATCCTAAAAAGGTGGAAAATGAGAGAATCATATTAGCCTTCCATACCATATCAAAGTTATCCTCCTGATAACTTCAATAAGGCACCACAATGCTAACTTCTTATCAATGTTATGTCTATAAAAAATTTTCTCAAAGGGATTTTTCTTCATGTAAGGTCTTCTTAGGGAACATCGTGTCTAATGTCTCTAAGAGAGGACAAGTCAAGAATATCATATTTCCACTTATGGGATGCCTTGTTTCACATCAAGCCACTAAGGGAAAGTCATATGCTTAGACATATCACACTCTTGGAAGACATCAAATCCAATGACACCACTAAGAAAAGAACACGTCACAACAAGAAAATTACACCATGAAATATGCAAAATGTCGAAAGATGTCATCAATGTATGCCCCCAATTTAAATAAGTTCCTAACACCATTTTTGTGAGAAATTGATTTAAAGTAGCCAATGTTTTACTCCTAAGACATGAGATCTTTCCTCGAAAAACCCTATGCCAATTCATATGTTTCTAAAATAAGTCTATTCCATGAACAAGAAGGGAGAGGTTGCCCCCAAAAATACATAAGGGATCTATTGATTCAGGGTTAGCATGTCTTTGCTACAATGTTGTTAAAGAGCTCGAAACTGTCATCATTCCCCAAATACTCATAGAACTAGAAGAATGACACAAAGAGAGTGAAAGCAAAGAAAAAAAAATCCTTCTGGTTCAACACCTAGAAGAGACCTAAATGTCTCGATGCCTTGCATCATCCCCAAAAGGAAAGCACAAGATAAATGAAAAAGGATAAATTTTTTACAACATAGAGAAGAATGTAGATACATGTAGAGGAATTCACAAAAAGAGAGAGAGATACATCAAATGAAACATCATGAGGGATCAAAATTACACACATGCAATCACATAAAGACACATGAAAAACAAAGAAAAAGACTAGTAAGGAACATGCGAGTCAACCTATAGTTGGTCATCTTCATCCCAATCTTGATTGATATAAATGGAAGGTAGACAACTAGCCATAGGGATAATGGAAAGTACCAAACTAGGGGAATCACCAAGTTCAATACTCTTATTAGGATATTTTTCATTTAAGCTCATAGAAGAGGAAAATAATGTATTCAATTCATTATGTATTTGTTCATCAATTTTTACAATGTCAATGTCATCATTTAAATTAATCACAATGGGAGGTCAAATGATAATGTATTTTGAAGGTTCTTGGTTATGTTGCAGTGGTGGTATAGAATCATCATTCATTGCTTCAGGTAAGTTCAAACTTTATTTTCTTTGTTGTTCTTTTCTTCTTGATTTCATAACATGAGAGCAATAGCATGACATCTATGCCTACATTCTCTAGCATTTCTATTTCATTTCAATCAATTGTCAATTTATGTCTATGTAGGAGTAGGTTTGTCAACCATAGGTTTCTTTTATTCCTTTGGGGGAAGAACAAAAGGAACTATAGACACTGAAAAATGTCTTCAATGATATCATGCACTCAAAATAGATACTAACATCATTTCCTCTTGAAACCCATCCCCTTTCTGCTTAATTAATTTAATTAGCCTAGCTAATTAATTAATTGTATCATTTGCATCTATTAACCTAATTCATCAAAATAAGTTAATTTACCCCCTTTCATTCTAACATTTCATCTCATTAAATTAAATAAATCAACATATTTAATTTAATTCCCTAAGTCATATTATTTAATTAAATAACCCTAAGTTATTTAAATAAATATCATTTCATCCCCCCACTTTCATTAAATTATTTAATCTAATGAATTCCACTTTAATTCTTCTACTCCCCTAATTGTTTGATTAAACTTTGTTTAATTAACAATTAATCTAATTTTCCTCTAAAAGGGGTATATTCCCATTGAATATTCCTTATCTCCTTTTTTGCACAATTTAAACTTTCTTTTAATTTGCAAAATATCTTTATCCTCACCCATGAGAATATTATAAAAGGAATATTCCCTCTCCTCCAATCATCTCACTTGGATTCAAATGCAAGTTATCTTGTAACCTCTTGGGCAAGCCACCTTGTGACCTGTGTGTGTAGGTCAAAAGTGTGTTTGTTTGAAACAAATGTGAGGCCTTGATTAATTCTCATCTTGCATTCTCATCCATTGATGAGAATCCATGATCCATGTCTCTTCTTCCTTCCATCCTCAATCATTGATTAATATTTTTAATCTCAAACATCTATTTCTCATTTTCACTTCTATAAATATAACCCTATTTGGAGACAAATGGATCCATATTTCAATTGAAAACTTATGTTGTTGAATTCACTTGCATTCAGACTTTCAATTTACTTAGTTGTAACTTGTTTTAGTTTATTTTCAAATTACATATAATAGCTTAATAAATTCATTAATGGCTTCCATGCATCCATCTTAGCTTGTTTATAAATTAGGGTTTCCATATTTTAACTTAGAAGTAGCTTAAAATACCTTAGAAATTGCATAGTTAGACCAATTTTAGCATAAAATCATGTTAATATAGCTTGCATCATTTTCATTTTAGCATAAATAAGGTTTTCATCCACTTATCACAATGTTTTCATCGATTATCTTATATAGAATTGATTGAAATAGTATCACAAATCATGAGATTGGTAAAGGGCCATTGTTCCACATCAACATGACACCAATTCCACAATAGGATAAGTTTCAAATGGGTTAGATTAGGAACTTAATTTCTTTCATAGTTTGTAGTTTTCAGTTTCAATAAATGCTTAGTTTAAGCTTTCAATTTGAATGATCTTATTCATAAGATTGAGGTTTAGTGGATAAATTATGCTTTGATTCATCATGGATCAAGCATAATCAACCTATCTTGATAATCCTCATCTCACATTATGGTGCTAGGAGGGCAAGCCGATAACTAATCAATTTTTAGCTCGAATTTTGTTCATTTGCTTTGTTGTGGGTTATAACGATGCCCAAATCACAAAAAAAAAAACACACTTTGAAGAGCATTGCCATATAGCGATGCTATTCCAATTTGAAACACCGATGTTGATTAAATGCACTTCCGCTAATTTAAATATGGTGATATGAATTTAATATAGAGGTATTGAAAACTTCAAACGACTCCCAAAGTTAAAATCATGATGCTACTATTTGTAGTGACACCCGACCAAATCCCAAGGCTATCATGCTATCTATTTTTGCTACAAAGTGACACCCATTTTCACTAGAGTGACACTCCTAGAATTCAAATCATGATACTATCATGTTCAACAATGCCAAACAAGGGTAAGAAGTTTTATGATTATTTTTTCAGCATGTGCTTTAATTTCATTGATTTTTCAGATTACTAATATACTTCTAACATTGTTTTGGTTGTTAAAATTATAGGGTTTTGTAGGTTGAATGACATGGAGCTAAAGTGAATAAATGTTTCTTATCTTGAAATTCTATGATTGTAACAAGCGTTTAATATTTTGGGGCAATTATAGCCTAAAATTTCATGATTTCTACTTTATGCTTTAGGACCTCACTAAATTTCAATTGGGTTTAAAATAAATGCTCAAAGGGGACTAAAATTTAACCCTCACTTCATCATTTTTAATTAGGTTTAAAATTGAACAAGGCAACTTAACATTTCATTTGGTGCTTAAAAAAAAATCATTAGTACTTTGAGGTGTTAAAATTTACAACTATTTGTTCCGTCTTGATTTACAACATTGTTATTGGATGAGTATGCAATTCTCTTGCACCATTTGGTGACCTTGAGAAAAAAAAAAAATCTTTAACACTTTGGAAAACCTCTTACATATTTCAATTTGGATTAAAACCAAAACCCTTTGAGAGTGTGAGAAAAAGACGTGGCATGTGTTCTCTCTTTGATCATGAGAGAAAAGATGATCAAAATACGAATATACTTCCTTGCTATTGTTTATCTTTAGAGGGCTTGCCTCCCCACTTCGGAAGGAGGGAATGACCCAAGTTATAACAAACTCAAGCCAAGTTCTTCCAAATGATGATATAAACGTGTGGTTGCAATGAAAATTGTGATCAATTGGATGTGGTACATGATAGCTCTTCCCAAGTATCTTTATGATGCGTAAAGCCCTTGTTCTAAGGGTTGGGAGACGTCTTGATGGAGTTTATCATTACACCCCCTAAACTAGAAGCCCTTATTATGAACCTTTGTTTAGAATCCAAAATCCTTAATACTTGTTGGTGCAAAAACAATCATTTTGAAGTCATCCCACATTCTTACTATTCAATTAAAGAAATAGAGAAATCCTTTTGATCTTTAAATTTTAAGGATTTTGAGATTTGTTGGTCTTGAGAAGTGTGTACTGAGAAAGGGGGAGCCAGTGTCACCAAATCTCTAACTGATCATGTTGTTCAATGTTTGGAGAAATCCAAGTGGGAATTCAACAAGTATATACATTTAGAACCTAGGATTGTAAATGATTGTGAGTCAATTTGATACATTTCTTGGTTTCTCAAAATTTCAAACACTTCGGTTTAAATATGGATGCCTCTTGAATTAGCCTTGATATTACTACTTGTCCTAAGGGTTTTTGTCCTTAGCGATTTCTAAATATATTGAATTAATCTCAATCCATATTTCCCAAAGACAACATAGGCAATTATGGCTCTAATCTCATGATTTTCATGAAATAGACATTGTGAAAGTTATGATTTTTTTACATAAACATTTAGTTTGAAAACATAATCAAGATGAGTGTTTCTAAAATTAATTCACTTAAGCAAGATAAACTTGACACAATTGAATCCCACATGACCATTTGGACATCGATCGCTCTCATTCAACAACCTGACCTTATAGGTGCTATCATTCAACAAAACTTTGAATTCATTGAGGGAGAACACACGAATATCATTAGTAGTTTGAGAAGCTTCACTTTTGAAACTAGTGAAACATCTAATCAATGGATAATTGCTGCAACCATCTTAGGTAAAGAATAATGAAGAGCCAATATTTTGGCTAGAAGGCCCATATTACCACCTCTTGCATGACATTAAATATCTTCTTCTTCTTCTTCTTTAATGATCTCACACAAAATAAAGATCCCAAAATAAGGTCTATAGTTCATCATTTTAAGCTCAAACATCTTAAACCCAAAGCTCTCAAGAAACACCTTTTAGCACTTCACAAGAATAGACAAGTTTGTAGAAAACTTTTATAGACACACTTCAGGGTACATTCCAGAGTTATATGCATTCTTTTGGAGTCAAAAATCTGGTCGTTTTCATGATATTGAGCTTCTATGAATGATCCATCACACAATCAAAATCTGTAAGGTAATATCTACATCCCATCATTAAAAACATAGAAATCGTAATTAAAAATTTGGAAGGAAGTGGGTTGTAATACTTTACCTTAATCGCAACCTATTGTTAAGAAAATACTATGCTTGAGCTAGGAGGAGGTGAATAGATTTAATCATCTCGATCTATCCTCTCATCTAATTCAAACATTGGGTCTTTAGGATTTGAACATTTTAGAGGTCTTGGATAATAAAATTTCATTCTAAGTCAACATTGGGTCAAACATTCCATTCACCCCTTCATCAAATTTCATCCTTCATTTCACCAAACTTTTCAAAACTTTTGGATATACCAACATCCTTTGATTTAAACATCAATCAAACCAACCTATAACTTGACAATGTTGTATGTGAAATGTATCCTTTTCCATGCACCTAGCCAAGTTAGTTATCATATTTGAACTAGTTTATCTTGAAGGTCACAAGTCTACCCTAAAGATTCTTGATCTCATCAAAATCCTTTATCCTAACATCAAAACATCAAACTCAAGTCAAAAGTGTTGTCCCAAAATGATTATGAAGATCACTTTCCATATGAACCATATTTTCATTCCCCATTATCATCATTGCTCCAAAAATACATAGATCATCCATTTTACCTATATTTGAGTCAACTAGAGAGTTCAAACATTACAAATCTCAACACAACTCTCCCATCAGTGACCCAAAATTTATGGTAAAGAAAAGATTGCAATAGAAGATAATCATGGAGAAAACCAAAGTCAAACTTACCTCAAGTGATCCAAATCCTCTAGAATTTGATCCAAGAAGTCAAGTCACTCCATCACAACAACCATCATCTCTAACAAGACCATATGAGATTGAAGACATCACAAACAATCCCTTTGAGCTTAACAAGGAGGAAATCATGGAACATCAAGCCTTTGAAAACATAGCTCCTATTTCCCCATCATTTGTTGCATAAAATTTTGCACAAGGCTTCACAACTCCACCATCAAGGATAAATCAAGCATCTACTTCTAGTCTTACAGTTGGCCTTGCTAAATACTTTGGTCTAACTCTTTCATTTGAAAGTAGTACACTTGTGGGTACCCTTGATACCAATCCTCCACCTCCAACAATCACTTGGACACCTAACTGTTGATGGTCAAAATAGCACAAACAACATAAAATAGAATATTTCTACTCTATTTCTTGTGAAAAAGAAAGACAACATATAATAGCCTAACTTCCAAGGTCCTAGTAGTTGGTTCTCAACTATCTGATGTCACTCAATTGGAAATTGCAACTATAATATTCAAGGAGCCTTTTCTGGTGATAAAGAATACAAACTGTATCAAATTCATCAATCTATGTTTAATGGGGGGGATTTAAATAAATAGAAAAAATATAGATCAAGGCACATATTAGTAAAACATGAACAAAATTCTTTAACATCCAGACATATACTCTCAACAACGAATTTTTCTTAAAAAATCAAAACCATAACATGATGAATCTCACAGAACAATCCATACCATTGCATACATTCACTGATGAGGTAAAAGTAACCTCATCATAATAATACTAGAAAATCCTATTCATATGTGCTCAATCCCAATTCTCTGCCAATTAACTAAACTTTAGGAAAAAAAATTGTTTATCTTTAAGAAAAATTGTACAAAATTTATTTCTTATGATCAATTGAAGTAATCTACCAATATGGATTTAATGGATTGTTTTGAGTGTTTTTGTAGAGCAATAATCAGACATCATGCAGTAGTTGCACAACATTTAACTAGCATGTGCCTTAGTAAAGATTGAAGATATACGTTGGGAACCTGCTCCTGAATGTTAGGCTAATGAACCAAAGATGTAGTTGTTGTTAGTTTAATTTTTGTTATGTTTTTAAGTCAAAGACTTCATGGCTCGTCTTGAGCCTCTTTAATATTATGTAATGGGTCTTAAAAACATAAAAGCTCATTGTAAACTATTATAGACTTTTTCAATGGCTATCCATGCCATCTAAAATCTAGGACTTAGTTAGAGTTTTTCTATAAAGATGTAATTTCCAGAAGAAAAAGATAAGCGTGAAAGAGTAATGTTATGTTGTCAAAATGATTATTGAATACTTATGAATAAAGATATTACCTTATATCCATTTCTGAGTTATTTAGTTATGAGAAATTATCTATAATGGAGGAACTTTTAAATTAGCTGTGTATGTGATCTAAGAACAACCATAGTAGCCCATGAGCTAGCCACGCGAGGGAGGGTAGATAAATAGATAAGTATTTACTTCTTGTCATTTCATTGAATGCATGTTAAGTAGAAATTTAGTTTGCACATAATAATCTTATAAAAATGGTTAATACAGTCATTAGAGGGTCTGAAGTTCTGGAACACTTACTGTTTTTTCTTTCCATAGTATATTAGTTGTCATAAATTGTTACTCTCTATACTAATTAGATGTTTCCAAGTTTATTTGCAAGCCTTGTTACTTCCGTAGTTCCCATGCTTTTTAGTTTAATTATTTTTGTGCTTTCTAATTTAGTTGTCATGCTTTCTAAATTAGTTATCTTATGCTTTCTAGTTTAATATTTCTATTACAATAAATTATTTTCTAGTCAAGTAGTTAGACGGCCTTAGTCTAAAATTAATTTTAGTTGTCTTTAAGAAACCATAAAATCTAAAAAGAGTTATGTAAGTTGTCTTCTATTGTAAACTACCTTGGACACTGCCCGACCGACATATTGATATTTTATATTCTAAATTAATGGGACCTAATGACAGCCTATCACTTTTTGGCACTATTGTCAGGGACTTAAATAGCCTTCTTGCTTAAGTGTTACTAGGAGATGGATTGAATACCTCATTTTTGGCCAAAATTCCACCTCTGGCGTCCTTTTCTGTATGGTCAGGAAAAGAGGCCCTCACAGATGATTTATACCAAAGACCCCCCCCGAAATACGTTCCAATCATACATAGGGAGACCCAAGGCTCAGATGATTATACTGTTGAAGAATTGCTTGAGCCTAATCCACCAGATGCTTTCCACTATTTACCTAAAGATCAACTAGTAGAACAACTAGTCATAGAAGAAACTATCTTTGAGGAGAAAATTCCTATGAACATCATGGGAGATCGTAAGGCTGAACCTAACCAGCATAATGTCAATCGTAATGAACCTCAACCTCCTCAAACATTTACTTATCCTATTACTTTGGATGCAGATGATGATACTACGATGAAAAACATTTCCCTAGCTTTCCTTCCAACTTTCTGTGGCTTGTCCTCGGAAGACCCAAACCAGTTTCTTTTTGAATTTAAGGTCGTGTGTCAAACTTATGATTGTAAAAATGATAACCAGAAATTGAAGCTCTTTCCTTCTACTTTGAAGGATTTGACCATGCATTGGTTCATGGGATTGGGTTATGGGAGTATTACATCTTGGGGGGAAATGGAGAATGTTTTCCTGCAAAAATACCAGAGCTATTGTAGGGTGAGTGATCATAAGGAGGAGCTGCTTAAACTTAGACAAAACGAGGATGAGAGTTTAGAGGACTATCTAGATAGGTTTCTTTTCTTGTCTAAACGATGTGGAGAAGAGGCTATTAGTGTTGAGATTCTCAAGACTATATTTCTTAAGGGACTTGATGACGATGCTAGAAGAAGTCTTGATCTGATGGGAAAGGTTGATGTGTCTCAATTAGCGCTTGAGGAAATATGTGAGTTGTGTCAGAATTTCTTTTGTACTCATGGAGGAATCCGTAAAACTAATATTTTCAAAGGGTCTAACGAGATAGGTAAGCTACGCAAAGAAATAGAAAATCTTAAAATGGACATACTTGTTCAACTAAACACTACATTAGATGGCATACAAACTAAAAATCGCAACCTTGAGACCTTGTCAATGTATTGTCCTAGGTCTCGAAACAAACACCTTTTGTGCGAGTGTCCTTTAGACAAGGTTAATGTTTGTCAACTTTGTGAGAAAAACCATCCTACCAACCAGTGTGAGCTTCTTGCCAACCTAAAGAATACTAAGAAAAAAACTACTTAGGTTGAAGAAGAGATAAATGTGTTAAACCAACACCAGGGAGGTAACTTCTTTTATGGATAGAATTCCAACCCTTCATGGAGACCACACAATAACTGGGTTAGTAATCAATGGACTCCATCCTAGAATCAGCCACCACCTCCACAACCTAATTGGGGAACTCCTTATTGGGGATCCCCTGAATGGGAAAATCAAACTTGGGGAAGTCATAAGTGGCCAAATCAATCACAACAACAATGGTACTATTGTGCCTATCGCACACACACCCCATTCAAAATGGGGACCCTCTCTTTCCTATTTTGCTTGCCGGGTCCTTTTGCTTTGCCTTGTTTTTCATGCCCAGTTTTGCATCCTTAAAGGTCAACACATTGTCAAAATTCAGATTTTAAGTTTGGCCAAATTTTTCCCTTTGGAAAAATGCTAAATCTTAAGCCATTTCGGGTTTTCATTCCGGTTTCTGCCATTCCAAATGGTAGCTGCGTGAAGTCTTTCCAGTCCTCTAGGCCCAAATTGTTAGGATTCCCTTCTCGAGTTTCTCTTTGGACTTTGTTGTTCCAAATGGCCACCAGCTTCTGTCTTTCTGGACCCCGGACCCTGGGGCTCCTGTCGCCATTTGCATTTCATTTGGCAGATTTTTTGAACGACCATCCGTCCACGTCTTTTCGGACCTCAGACCCTGGTCCTCTTGCCACCATCCCAGAATTTGAACTCGGCTACCTCACCTGCCGCCATTTTCAACTATTATTTTCACATGTTAGAAGCGATTGAAAATCCCAGTGCCGCCCTAGCAATTTCCGCCACCACACCCAAACCTCTACTTCATCGTTCCTTACAAATTCAATAGAAGTCTTCTTCGAGGTTTCGAGGTATGTTCATCATTCACATTCCTTGTCTCTTTTTCCTCAAAATCATGGTTTAAATCAAGTAAAAAACCTAAAATGAACTCAAAACTTGGTAGAATAGTACCTTAGCCTAAAAACCCACAAATTCAAAATTGAAAATTCTATCATTTGAAGGATGAAATTGAAGACTAGAGGTTCACCTCTCTATGACTATTCTTCAGAACAGTCGATGGTGCCTCTCAAGCCCGGACCTCTCCACGGCCGTTCATGCACAAATTTAAACTTAGAAAAAGTAACAGCGTCCACCTTGCCCCCGGGTCCCGACCTCTAGAATTCCCTTCTCGGGTTTCCATTGTGCCTCCGCCATTCCGAACGGCCTTCCTCGAGCAACTTCCCGACCCTCGGACCCTAGGCATGTGAAGTCCATCTTAAAACTTGCAAGAATATCAAATGTCCAAGTTGTCACCAAACCCTAACCTCTGGAATTCCGTATCTCGAATTTTGTGTCACCTTTGTGTTTTTGCACGGCTGCCCCGGAACTTCTTTCTAACTCTTGGACCCCGGTCGCCCCTTCGCCACATAAAATCTAAACAAAATCAAAACATCAAAACACTGTCCAGACGTCGGACTCTGGAATTCTGTCTCCAAGATTCCGTTCCGGTTTCACCGTTCCAAATGACCGAACCTGACCATCTTTTTGGCCTCCAGGCCTCGACCCTTGGTCCACCACTGAGCTTTTCCTAGCCAATGAATTCATCTCTGGGGATTACCCTTCAGAATTCCATCCCCAGATTTCCACCTTCATTTCGATGTTTTGCATGGCTATCCCATGACAGCTTCCCGACCCTAGCAACCCAAACTTCAGAGCCCGACACCCGGAGTGTCGTCTTCCTTGCGCCATTCCAAATGGCCTTCCTGTAGCTGAAACCTGGATGCCTAAATGAGGGTCCAAATGACCTCCAAATCCAAAAATGAACTTTGACCCAGTTCCTAAAATTTGGTTTTCTTTCATGCCAACCCTTCATTGAACAAATCCAAGATTGAAAAACTCATTGGGAGTGCCTTTCTTTGTTTGCCCTTCCAAACGACATTTTGCCAAGGGAATTCTGGCCCTTCGGGCCCAGGTCATCCGTTTGCCTTCCATAATTATTATGATCTAGTTTTGAAATTTTCTAAAATGATGATTGTGGATCTAAGCTCAATGTGCAAGGATTTGTCTGAGATTGCTTTTCCATAATAGTTGCTAACTCCCATCTCTTTGTGCAAGATTTACGGAATCCAGTGCAAAAGCCTATGGTGCCGCTAAGGAAAAGGGGACAGGAACTACCAAAGCACCTCGAGGCAAGGAGGACAAGGATCAAATGAGGTACAAATTCCAGGGGGTTCCATTACACTCTAGAATCACCACTCTTTGGAGGGACATCACAGATACCAATATCGGGCATGTCGATATTGACAAGCTTACATGGAGGGTCAGGGTGGACCTGAAAACAAAAAATGCAAAGTTAATCAGAAGCAACCAACTTGCCAAGGCTATAGGCTTCCTGCCAACTTTGGTGGCCCCCGAGTTGGTAATGGCATGATAGGAAGCATATCAACCTAAAACTAGAACCATAGTGGACAGAGATGGAAACATCCTTGCAGATATGTCCCCTCTCGGGATAACTACAACTTTCCACATCCCCACCTTTGAAAGCATAGACACCCTGACTATAGAAGAATGAAAGGAATTATGGGATCAAGATCCTATGAAATGCAAGAAACTGATTAATTAGTACTGGTTGAAGGATAAGCAAGGTAGTGTTGTCAAAGTCCCTCAGGAGCTCTTTCACAATGATTTCTTCGAGGATTACCGTGACCTCGTTACCCTACTGAGCAAAGTAATGGGCCTTCCTACTACGACCTTCTTCCAAGAATGGATGTTGTACTTTGTGGAAAAAATCCTCTGCGGGAGTGACACTACCTTTTATTGGGGGGAAATAATCAGCAATTGCTTTCACGAGCAATTTATTAGTGTGAAGAAGACATCAAAATTCTAAATGACATCCTACCTAGTCTTTTCACTTGTCGATCGACAAAATTACCATGGATTGACTGCAATGCCCAATGAGGCGTCAGGAAGGGAACTTAAACCCTATGACAAATATCCTTAGTTTCAATATAGGAACTTCAAGAGGGACTATTGTAGGGTGAATGATGCATTCATTGCTTACATCATTCGGTCTCTTGGAGGAGATTTCAAGAGAAGAGTCTCCCACAATGCCAAAGCCCTTCTTAGGAACTATGCCTTCCTATATATAAAATTCCCTAAGGTCACTTACATTCACACCCAAGGATTCATGGGAAGGTCGAACAAGCTGCCCCAGTACCCCAATGATCGGATCATACTATTGGAGCTGACTTGGTAGCTATGGCACATTCACAATATTTTGAGTGTCAAACATCTGGTAGGGACACCTTATCCTATCGGCCTTGGCCAGGGGATGTACAAAATTCATACCTCCCAATGTGCAGGTAATTTAGAGAAAGAGTTGGTCGAGTATTACTTCAGGTAGCATACAACTTGGCCGTGAATGGACCCATATGGTCATATCAGAAAGGCACTGGGATTTGAGTATGCCCACCTCCACAATGTTGAGGATTTTTGGGCCAACTACAAAGATGATCTTGAAGTACAGTTACAACACTATATATGCATGACTGCCCTCTACATGTGAAGAGTGCACTTATGTCCGGTTCTAGATCAACTTGAAGAAGATGAGCACGATGATCGATCCAGGATTTACTACCATCACCAATATTCCATTGCCCTTGATTGATTGGGATGAGCAAGAGGTTGATGACCTCGACATACTCATCACCAAGCCCATGGAGGCTCGAACGAAGGCGTGGATCAACCAACAAGTGGCCCGACTAAAGCAATAGGGAGTTCCCTTAACATTCAAGGGACTCGCAAGTGAGCCAAGTGGCTTTGATGGTGGGGTGGTTGCTGCTACAACTGGGGAAATCTCCAAATACCCACCATCTGTCAAAACAAAGAAGAGAAAAGAAGTTAGTGAGTAGTTGCCTAACCCAAAGGTTTATGATCGAAAGGCTTTAGAGGGCAAGCCTTCCAAAAAGAAAAGAAAAAATTCGGGGCTATGGAGATGCATGTAATACCTGAAGATCCGCTCCTCGAGGGTAGAGAGGAAGAGGCTGACCTGCTAAGGTCTCCTTTTTCTACAATTTTTGTTGCTATTACCATAGTCCCACCTACTTCACTTGCAGTATCTACTTCCTCTCTACCTGCAGTGGACATCTCTGTCCACCTTGCCTCCACTTCTCCAATCATGCAGGTCATATCAGCGGATTCATCCTCTACCACGACCTCGCCGGTCTCGGCATCTTCTATCTCTCCTTCCCTTCCATCTGCTTCTACTGCTACAATGCTTTTCCTCAGTCTCCTAGAGTCCTTTGTAAAGTAAATGTAGAACGTGCCTTCCAAGCTTTCATGGATGCTTACAAATCCAATAGTGCAAGCTGCAATAGCCCAGGCTATTGCTAATGCTCCAGCTCTCCCTCCCCCTACCGAACCACCTAGAATGGAGGCAATAATGCAGATCTCAAATGAGCCCGAGCGACAGGAGCTATAGGCTACCAAGAGGCCCGAAGATGAAGAGTTTGAATATTATGAGCACCTGATGTTCAAGCACTAGGAGATCGATGAGGTGGCCTATGAATCCTTGAGTGAAAGAAACGAGGAGCTGGACATAGAATTAATCCGAGAAATGGCTGACCCAGAGCTTGAAGAAGAATGGAACAAGCAGCTCAAGGAGATCAAGGACCAAGAGGCCATAGGTTAGCCTATGATTAAAGGGTCTGCTGCTCTAGAGACTGAGACTAGTAGGTCTCCAGCTAAAAGACATGATCAAACCCCAGAGCATGACGAGGAAGCATCCCTCCATGAAGATGAACAAGAAGATAAGTCCAAGGAGCATAAGTATGATCAAGATGAAGAAGAAAAATATGTTGAAAGGGAAGATCCCTCCAACAAGCAATTTCCCACCAAGTCTCCTACCAAACGTATAATGCTTGTACAAGACTCCGACAAGGAGAAGGAGAATGTGGGCGTTGAGCAGGAGGCCCTTGTTGTCAAAGCCATTGAACTTAGGACGGAGGGCAGCAAGGATCAACGTGAATCACCCAAGGAGGGGCCCCAAATGCCTGATTGGCTAGACAATTAGCTTAGGTGAAAGACTCCTGCCCTAAAAGATCCTAAGGCAAGGCTAGAGGGAATACTGGCTAGACCACAGATAAGCACTAAGAAGGAGAAAAGGCCAAGAATCAGATTGAAAGTAACCATGGATGCCTTCGGATCTAGGGTAGTACAAATAGCCATGCCAGTGGTTGGAGAAAAAGGAGTAACTTAGAACATCTCCACCATCGACTTAGGAGTGGCCACTAGGGAGCAAAAGGTTGACCACCTCTAGGAATTGGTAGTTACGGTGGTGCACCTTATCTAGCAGAATAAGGTTTCAAAGGAAGAACTTAAAGCATAGGTATCCTATCTAATGACCTACATTCAATAATGGTCATCCCCGGATGAGCTACCTACCACGTTGTCGGCCCCACCGCAGTTGTTGTTCCAAGAGAAAATCAATAAGCTAGAAAGAACCAGGAACTTGGATAAGACCATGAAAAATTGGCTCTGATAAGTCTTAGACATGGGGAACGCGAGCATCAACTTGGTTATCTGAATGAAAAATAAGTTCTTGGAGGTATAGAGGAATATTGGGGGCACGAGGTGAATTTGTGAGGAGTTCCCCAAAAAGTACAGAGCCACCTACTCAAGGATTGAGGCTATCCTCAAGCTACCGAGTGAGGTTTGGGAGAAGGACCTCAAGGATGATGACCACTATTTAGTGGATGTGTGGAAATGAGATTTTGATCATCGAAAGGGAAGGCTGGAGCAGATCCTGGAACGTGTGGTTCCAGATATCGAATGGGGCAAGGAGGCTAGAGGAGATTGTGCTCAATACCTCAAGCTGATGATGGGGTACGAGCTGCCTACCGTTGAAATCAATCCAGAAAGCATAAAGCCTCATTTCTTAAAGAATATGGAAAATGGGATGTGAACTGAGGTTACCATGGAAATCATGAGCTTTGCTACTCAAGCCTTTGCCCAGTCTGAGCTTTTTAGAAGTAATGCTGCCAAGTATGACAATGACTGGAAGAAACTCGTTAACAACTCCCAAGAATGGAGTAACCAGGTGCTACGATTTGACATCATGGAGGTGGACAAGCTTCATCCAATGATATTGAGCTTTGTGGAGTATGCAGCTTTGAAGAAGCAGGAGGGAAACCCTATCATTGATGAGGAATTTCTAAAAGAGTAGCTGCAACAAAGAGCAATCAACAAAAGGACAAAACTGCTATAGTGCTGCTACTAAAGACAAAACAGGGAAAAGAAAAAGGATGTTTTTTTTAAATGTGATATATTTGGGGGTAGGTGAAACCCTAGTGTAAAGTGAATCTTGGCCACTCATTTTTCTTTTTGAAAACTATAAATAAGGCTCTCCTCCTCTCATTTTAAGAGAGTTGAGTTGTTGTAAAGGCATGCTGCAGAAATTGCAATAGAAAATATAATGATTTATTGGTGTATTTTGGATTTCTCCACATGTTTCATGATTCTTCTCCCATTACTTAAGATTATAGTTTAAGTTACTATGTTGTTCTAGCATCCTTTTACTTATTCTTGGTAGATTTAGTGATGTTGTCTTTGGTTATGAAGTTTTTTGTTGTGTGTATGCTTTCCTTGTCCATACTTTTAGCCATTTGTTGCC
The DNA here is from genome assembly GCA_007115665.2 of Sequoiadendron giganteum. Lineage (NCBI taxonomy): Eukaryota > Viridiplantae > Streptophyta > Pinopsida > Cupressales > Cupressaceae > Sequoiadendron > Sequoiadendron giganteum. Next base: position 632,323,311 of record CM021101.1, read on the forward strand.
AGTAGTTGATTGTGTAAAGTTAGTCTAGACTATAATTTCATAGATTCTCTTTAAAATTTGTCTTTGTTCACATTTACATGGTGAATGAATGATGAATATCTGTAGTCCTCAGAAGATAGCATAGATTTCATGACATTGTGAAAATTCAGATTAAGTGAAATGCTATTTAAGGAAACTGTCCATAGCAGGAACCTCAATGATCACTGTTCATCGGTAGTTGTAGGTCCAAGAACCTTCCCTCTTCCCTACCTCTTTTTCCCTTTTTTAGAAACAACCTATGCTAAGGTTCATTGCACATTGTAAAGCCAAATCCAATGAAATAATGGAGTTCTAGACTATTGTTTGAGCTTGCAATAAAGTGTAGTAATTTCCTATCTAAAAAACTCCATTCACAAACCCGATTCTCCTATAGCTTTAACTTTCATAAGGCCGCCTTGTGATTCCAACAAATCACATCAATCAATTGATATATTCCAAGCATCGTCATGACCTGACATCCGAGAGACCTTGGGATAGTGTTTTACAATTTGATTGTGGAAGATTGTCTTTCAAGAGAGGTAATGCACCTATGTATTACCTATGTTGTGAAGTGCATAAAAATACCATCAACAGGTACCCACAACATACTGCTCCCCAATGGAATCAAGGATAAAATCAATTTTATACTGGGCCTCAGAGGAATCAACAACAAAGTCTGTTACCACCATCTCAGATCTCTCCTTAGAACAAGCAAGTAAATTAGCCTCAACTTCCAGCACAACCACTTCCCAATCCTAAGAACAATCAAAAAAATATACCAGTCTACTTTACTAAACAAGATAATGTTACAGGGCTTAATGCAATGCATTGTGGAAATGCTCAGTAGCGCTCAGGTAGAACAATTCAGCCACCAACCATTGAGGAAATTGTGGATGAACCCGTGCCTAGAATTCCTAAAATGGATATTTTATCCAATCATACCACTTTCACAAATGATAATGTGCCTTCCAGCAGCAGGAGCTGCTAACTTATCTCAATAGGAGGAAGGTCAGTCTTTGAGCGAACATAGAAAGGATATAGCTCCAAAAGAGAAAACTTAGGCACCATTTCCCGAACATCTAAAATCAGCAACTCCAAAAGATACTCTGGAAATTACTTTGACTTTTGAAACTACATTAATTCAAGAAATAAAGCAACTACAAATAGAGGTTCCTTTGCTTCAAGCAATAAAGGAAATTCTTGAGTTAAACCAGCTAATCAAACAACTATGTATTAAAACACTAGGGAGGAAGCCAAAGAGGATAAATATTGTTCACATTGATGGCTATTTGGCTTAATTTTTGTCTGGGAAGACTATCGCTCCAAAATATGATGATCCTGGGAGTCCACTTACAACTGTTACAATTAATGAGGTAGCAATACCAAATGCATTAGTAGATTTAGGAGCTGCTATTAATGTGATGACTGTGGATGTGATGGAAAAATTAGGTCTTACTGATTTATGTCCCACAACCACAGTCTTACAAATGGAAAATTAGTCTATAGCCATCCCAAAGGGCATTATTAAAAATGTTCTTGTCAAAGTTGATGGATGGGAATATCCAGTTGACTTTGAGGTAATCCAGTCACTTACACCCAAAGATAGCTATCCAATAATTATAGGAAGACCATGGTTGGCCACTGTTGCCACTAAGATTGATTATAGAGAAGGGGGAATGACCATTTCTCATGGTCTAGATAGTAAATGTTTATTCTTATACCCTCATGCTAAACCCACTAAACATAATAAGGTCTTGGTTGATAAACCAGAAGAATCTAATGGTCAAGATAGTTTGGCCTCGCTAGCTATGGTAGTAATTAAACAACATGGAGAGGAATTAGAGGATGAGTTAGTAGATGATGTAGCATGCCTTGCTATAGGCCCAAGTGATGAGGAAATGAAGGATGCTCCAAAATTTTTGGGACAACCAATTGATATAAGTGGGATGGAACAAAGCTACACTACAATGGGAATGCCTTGTCCCTTAGCTAATATGATTCCTAGAATGAGTCATTTCTTTGAGGATATCATGAGATTTCACTGACTTATACCTCATATTTGTCCTCTCAACACCCTATTGCGACCAATACATACTTTCACTTCGGCCCATCTTGGAACAAAATTGATTATGTTGTTGCCAAGAAAAACCTTGAATGCCAATAGTTGGCTGATAGAAACACAAGAATATAAATTGTTTAATGTATTGGTAAGGAGGTCTAAATCTTTTGCTTGGGACTATACATACATGAGGGGAATTCAACTGAGCATTTTTACACATCACATTTACACTGATCCTAATATAAGGCCTATATGCCAGCCACAGAGCAGACTCAATCCTACATTAAAGGATCTTATTAAAATTAAAATTTGGAAACTCCTCCGTGCAGGATTTATTTATCCTATCTCTGATAGCAATGGGTGTCACCTATCGTAGTTGTGCCAAAGAAAAATGGGAAATGGAGAATCTGTGTAGATTATAGAGAACTAAACAAAGCCACTCATCGAGATTATTTTCCCCTACCATTTGTTGATCATGTTCTGGATAACTTGGCTGGGAGGAAATATTTCTCCTTTTTAGATGGATTTAGTGGTCACAACCAAATTCAGGTTGCTCTAGAAGATCAAGATAAGACCACGTTTACTTGTCCTTGGGGCACATTTGTATACAGGGTCCATCACTTTGGACTTTGTAATGCTCCTATGACATTTCAGAGAGCCAATCTGGCTATATTTTATGTGCTTGTCAATGACTATGTTGAAGTCTATATGGATGACTTCACAGTCTATGGGTCAACCTATGATGAAGCCCTTCAAAATATGGACCAAGTTTTACAAGTTTGTGAGGAAAACCGACTATCCCTTAGCCACAATTTTTTTTTAATAATGGTGGAACAAGGAATAGTCTTAGGTCACCATATTTCCTTCGAGGGAATAAAGGTTGATCCCAAGAAAATCAAAGTCATCCAATAGTTGAATGTTCCTCAAACACAAACGGATGTTTGAATTTTCCTTGGGCATGTTGGATACTATAGAAGATTCATAGAAAGCTTCAATAAAATAGTTGCTCCCATGTTTTTCCTTCTCCAGAAAGAGGTAGAGTTCAATTGGACACCCGAGTGTCAACTATCATTTGAAACAATTAAGGAGAAGCTTATCTCTATTCCCATTTTGTGAGGGCCAAATTGGAGTCTTCCCTTCCACATTTATGCCGATGCTTCAGATGACGCAATTGGTGCAGTACTGGGGCAAGAAGATGAGAATGGGGGTAAATATGTCATATACTTTACTAGTAAAAAACTTAACATCTGCTTAGAGAAACTACACGACAACAAAAAAAGAATTCTTGGTTGTTGTTCATGCCATTAAAAAATTATGCCACTACATTATAGGATATAAGGTTATAGTTTATACAAACCATTCAACTGTAAAATATTTAATGAATAAAACTATAGTTAATGATTGGATTATGAGATGGTTATTACTCCTTCAGGAGTTTAATGTAACAATCCTTGACAATCTAAGGGGATTTAATGTAGTGGCAAAATTCTTGTCTTGAATCAAACAAGAAGAAGGTGATTGTGCACCTGTACATGATGAGTTTTCAGATGAGAATCTGTTTGCTATTTCTATGAAGACACCTTGGTTTTCTGACATTGCCATCTATTTAGCCACCTCTGAAGTACCCTTGGGGTTTTCATCAAAGAAAAGGAAGTGACTTATTAGGGAAAGTGCCCCATTTAAATGGATTAATGGTGTTTTATTCCGTTATGGACCTGAGATGGTCTTAAGAAGATGTGTCAAAGCTGATGAGACTTACAACATTTTGAGGGCCTATCACGATGATCCTTCTAGAGGTCATTACTCTGTGAAAATAACTTCCCATTAAATTTTAGGTGGTGGATATTATTGGCCTTCAATGCATAAGGATGTAAAGAACTACGTTCATTGTTGTGATGAATTTCAAAGGGTGGGGAGACCAACAACTTTCATTGAAATTCCTTTACAATTGAAGGTAGTCCTCGAACCATTTGAAAAATGGGGTTTAGATTTCATTGGACCCATAGATCCTTCCTCTCAAGGCAAAGAATACATACTAGTTTATATTGATTACCTGACAAAATGGGCTAAAGTTCAAGCCTTACGAGTTGCCAGAGAAGAGCAAGTCGCAGACTTCCTCTATAATAAGATCTTCCTTAGATTTGGAGCCCCCCAAACCATTGTTACTGATCAGGGACCTCAATTCATGTCCAAAGTACTCTTGGAATTTACCAACCATTTTCAAGTGAGCCATAGGAAGTCATCCCCTTATCACCCTCAAGGAAATGGTCAGGTGGAAGTGACTAATAGAGAGCTAGAGAACATATTAACAAAAATAGTTTCTCGAGGAAGAAAAGATTGGGCTAGGAAATTGCCTGAAGCTATTTGGGCGTACAACACAACATGGAAATCCACAACTAGATTCAGCCCCTATGAGCTTGTTTTTTTGAAGAAACCTCTTCTCCCCATTGAGTTTGAACTCCAAACTCTACGAACAGCTGTGGAATTGGGTCTAGATCTGAAATGTGCCCAAATAGAATGAGTTCTATAGTTAAGCAAATTAGATGAGCTTCATTTAGACATTGTCCATCAAACTGAACTAGTCCAACATCAATGGAAAATGTGGCATGACAAACACATCAAAGAGAGAGTTCCATAATGGTGACTGGGCTTTGCTATTTGATTCCAGATATAAAAATCATAAAGGAAAACTCAGGACTCATTGGCTAGGGCCTTATAAAATTTTTGAGGTCTTTTCAAATGGCATAGTTCAGTTGAAACCAATTGATGGTGATACACGAACTCAGTCAATGGTCATCACCTACGTATCTACCATAAGCCTATCAAAAGGGAAGAATTTACAAAATTTGTAGAAATGCAAGGAGAGATCCAATGCATTAACTCTGCCAAGGCAGAGTCCATCTAGTTTTATATTGAAAAATAAAAAATAAAAAAATAAAAAATAATAATATATATATATTGAAAAAAATTGTAATAAAAAGACATGTATACCAATTTTTTTTAAAAAGAATTTTTCATCAGTTCTTCTTCTTTTGGACTTAGCTGATTTTTGTTTCGATTTTGTAGGATTTATCATAAGGAAGAAATAACTTCTGGAGCACCTTTCCAAGATACTCTAGAACTTGATGGTCTATATGCCAAGTGCTCCAGAACTTGATGGTCCTCATGCCTGATGCTCCGAAAACTTGCACACCAACTCACCACGTCAAAAATTCATTCCTTCAGAGTGGTTCAAAGCTCCTGAAGTTCAAGTTTGTTGTTACACCATTTCTTCTTCTCCCCGGCTATATCTTTGAATGATGCTCTGGAACTTTCATTATGTTGTTGCCCCAGTTGTATCTTTCGGTGATGCTCTGGAACCTTCATTTCATTGTCACCCTAGATGCATCTTTCGGTGATGCTCCAGAACTTATCCACCTTCTTCGTCTCAAATGCATGCCTCTCGTGTGCTCCATAACTTATTCACTAGTTTTGAGTGCGTCCTCATTGTGTGCTTTGAAACTTATCCATTTGCATCTGACCACCTTCCATAAATTTGAAATTCCTCGATGCTTTAATTATCATATCTTTATACACACACCTTTCTCTCTATTTTTTTGATAGTTTTTTCTCATCATAAATAAAACCGCCATTACAGCCTATCCTCATCGATGGCTCTATCATTCATAAGCCTCTACATTCATGCCATAATAAATTCCCAGTCACCTCAACTAGTACCATCACGTCATCCTGTCAAATCTATAAAGGTATGAGATCTTCGAGCGATCATAGAATGCAAGTAAGTACTAATTTTTTCTTTAAGTAAGTATATTTTTTTTAATAAAGTGTAATTAATTGGCATGAACTTCCCTCCTAATTTAGTAACTTGTGCCACTCGGCGATCAACTACTAGTATGACAAGATTTTTGCACACCTCCATGTAGATTAATATCATTACACAGTAAGCTCCGAGCAAGACAAATAAATAATCTCAGTAGATTATACTTTCAAAAATAATTGTGTACAAGTTTCTTGCGTTGTTGAATTCTTCAGCAAGGTGAAAAATAAGAAAAATGGGGGGTGGAAAAAAGAAGTTTGAACTAGCTTCTGTAGAAAAATTATTGGGTTTAAATAATATTTCTCATCTATTTGAAGAAGCAAATTGGTTAGAATTCATCAGGAAGTTCGAGGGATATAATGAACAGCTAGTGAACGCATTTGTAGAGAACTACTCAAATGGCCAGGTGATACTTCATGGAAAGCGCTTCAAGGTGAGTCCAAAAATTATCTCTTGTCTATCTGGGTTAGATAATTCAAGCATTAAATTGTTAGAGACCTCTCAAATCACATATCATAAATTATTTGAATTATTTGTTAGAGAAGGAGACCCTCACCCTATGATAGTCATTAGTACTAGAGGTCAAAATAAGGGATTTCAAAGAGCCTCTATACTAGAGCCTTGGGGAACTACAATGGCTTGGATTATAAAATATTTCACCTGCAAAGGACAACTCATTGTGGTGGTAGGACCTGTATTTCACATGTTAATCCATTTGCACCATGGAAAGGAAAACCTTGCTCTTAGGGTTAATTTGCCAAAAAAAAATGTGTGATTCTATAAATTCTTCTATAGAAAGATACAAGACTAGGTCAAGACTATTTAAACATCATGGGTTAATTCAATTAATTTGAAAATATCATTTCCATAAGAATTTATGAAAGTAAGTGGGATAAATTTATAAGGGAAATTGAGAAGTCCTTAGCTAAAATAAAATCAAAATCAAAGGAAATTTCTAAACAAGCTACTTCACCTTTAGGAGCAATTTCCCCTGAGGGATCTCAAGCTCCAAAAGCTCCAATTCCCACAACCCCTAGTGAAGAAGTACCAGAATCTTTGAATGAAGAATTTAAAACCCCTAATTAGTTAGAGGATGTCAAAATCATTTATCCAAATATGAGCATTCCTTTGAGGAAAAGAAAAAGGAAAATGCCTGCGAACTTCCAGAATATTCCTCCTCTAAGGAGAAGTAGATGTTTATCCTTAGAATCCACAGAAACCCCAATATAGAGTATAGGTAGTAGTACAAAGAAAAAGAAGCCCAGAAGACTGAAAAAACCCAGTGAGACTTTTGATCCTATAGAAAAATAAAATTTTGTTGAGGAAATTCCTTCCCACTCAGAATATGTAGAAGAAGACATAGTGGAGGAAATTTAAGAAAAGGAACAAGAAGGGGAAGATAATATTTTAATACACTTATCTCCCATTGTAAATATAGCTATAGAGACTATTGAAATTGAAAATACTAATGCAGAAATGGAAAAAATCAGAGTAGAAACTGATGCTCTGAGAAAACAATTGTATAAAAACAGGGGACAAATTGAATTGCAAGAAGAAGAGCTAATAGTACAAGTTGTCGTGATAAGTAAAAGAGATCAAGAAATACAGGGTTTGAAACTACAGGTACAAGAAAAAGATACATTGATTTATGAATTGAAAGAACAAATTCAGAAGTTGACTCAAGAAAATAGGACCTATAATGCTGATATTTCTAACAAAAATAAGGAAATTGAAATGTTGAAAAAGAATTTTATGCTTATGTTTTCAACTTTTGAGAAAGAAAAGAAAACACAAAAATAAAAATTAAATGCTTCTCTTAGCAAAATTGTAGAATTAGAGCAAGACTTACAAGAAAGCACTGCTAAACCAAAAATGGAATCAAAAGAAATCCAAACTGAGCCAATTGTAATTGAATGGTTCCAGGTCTGAATTCCTCCATTACTTATGAAATGGATGGAAAGGTGCTATTTCTTAAGAGATGCTAAGATTGAAAAATATAGATTGAAAAAAGAGTTGGTACTTCTAAAAGAGTCATTTCATAGGGCTTATAAAGGGAAGCAGGATGCATGTCAGTTGGTTGAATGTTTGTTATCTTGTAGAAGGCCATCAAGATTATATTCAATGTTTCTAAATGAACAATGGATAAGGTGGAAGTTGTTCATAATTTATAATGATTAGCCATATGAGCCTAATGATAAGGAATTTGTTAAAATATTTGTGGAATCAACTCCTGAAGATAAAGATCTTCTTTGTGTATTCTTTGTTCATGACCATTTATTAGAAAATCATATTGATTTCTTCATTAATCTATTTGTTGGCGAAGTACAATTGAGAGTTTTTTTGTCCACTATGATAAATTAAATTCATTGGAAGGACCACAACAAAGAATATTCTCAAGCAGAGAGAACTATGGGCCCCCAAATGAGATCACCTAATGGTAGGCCTATAGATTTTAAAGATACCTTTTTATCTCTTCTGGTAAATGAGAAAATGAAAGAAAGATATGATGATAGTCTCTGACTCTGCTACAACCATTTCATAGAACATGGATAAAAGTTAATTGGAAAAGCCTGGCATGCTTCTAAAAAAATATTTACTCAATTACCAGCTTATCTAAAGAAAAGAGAGGTCATATCTCCTCTTACTATTAGATGGTCTTTCAGAAGGGCAGATGCTTTAGCTAAGATCCTAAGAGACCTCAAGACAAATTGGATAGGGATGACGTAGAGACTTCCTTTGCTGCACAGTCCATCCCCTGCTTTCCACATTTCAATAGATCAAAACAATAGAGTTTTAAATGAATGGAAAGAGGGAGTTTCTTTTCATAGAGGGTTCATCCATGAACCTATAACATTTGATAAAATAGTGAGAGATGAGTATGACATTAGTGGCAGGTATGAAGAATGGAACAAAGGACAGGGCTACAACCATGGAGCAAGATGACCTACCAAGAACTAGGAGGGGAAGGAAATGATGAGGTAAAAATAACCTCATAATAATAATACTAGAAAATCCTATTCATATATGCTCAATCTCAAGTCTCTGCCAATTAACTAAAATTTAGGAAAAATAATTGTTTATCTTTAAGGAAAATTGTACAAACTTTATTTCTTATGATTAATTGAAGTAATCTACCAATACGGATTTAATGGGTTGTTTTGAGTGTTTTTGTAGAGCAATAATTGGACATCATGCAGCAGTTGCACAAAATTTAACCAGCACGTGCCTTTGTAATGATTGAAGATATACATTGGGAACTTGCTCCTGAACATTAGGCTGATGAACCGAAGATGTAGTTGTTGTTAGTTTAATTTTTGTTATTTTTTTAAGTCAAAGACTTCATGGCTCATCTCGAGCCTCTTTAATATTATGTAATGGGTTTTAAAAACATAAAAGCTCATTGTAAACTGTTATAGACTTTTTCAATGGCTATCCATTCCATCTAAAATCTAGGACTTAGATTTTTTCTATAAAGATGTAATTTCCACAAGCAAAAGATAAGCGCGAAAGAGTAATGCTATGTTGTAAAAATGATTACTGAATACTTATGAATAAAGAAATTACCTTATATTCATTTTTAAGTTATTGAGTTATGAGAAATTATCTGTAATAGAGGAACTTCTGAATTAGTTGTGATGTGATATGAGAACAACCATAGTAGCCCACGAGCTGGCCACTTGAGGGAGGGTAGATAAAATAGATAAGTATTTACTTCCTATCATTTCATTGAATGCATGTTAAGTAGAAATTCAGTTTGCATGTAATAATCTTATAAAAATGGTTAATACAGTCATTAGAGGGTCTGAAGTTCTAGAGCAATTACTATTTGTTCTTTCCGTAGTATATTAGTTGTCATAAAATGTTACTTTCAAGTTTATTTGCAAGCTTTGTTACTTCCGTAGTTCCCATGCTTTTTAGTTTAATTATTTCTATGCTTTCTAGTTTAGTTGTCATGCTTTCTAAATTAGTTATCTTATGCTTTCTAGTTTAATATTTCCAATTTTCTTAGAATAAATTGTTTTGTAGTCAAGTAGTGAGATGAACTTAGTCTAAAATTAATTTCAGTTGTCTTTAAGAAACCATAAAATCTAAAAAGAGTTATCTAAGTTGTCTTCTATTGCAAATTGCCTTGGACACTGCCCGGTTGACTTATTGATATTTTATATTCTAAATTAATGGGACCTAACAATAGCCTATCGTTCACAGTGCTCAATTTAATCATCATAACCATTCATCAAAATACTACAAGATTCAAAAAAAACTCCTCATTCATTGCCAATAATATAGATAAATAGACATAGAATAATTCCATTTGTAGATAATTTAATGAAATAATCTTTAAAATATGGTTTCCCCTATTGATTTGCATCAAATAAGAAACATTTATGCACAAAAAAATCACTGGCATACAAAGTGATTATGGTTCATTAACACATCCAAGAAGTTCAACTCGAACATAAAACTTTATAAAAAGTGTATCTAAATTAAACATGAACTTAAAAAGTATCTTTACTCAAAGCTATAAAATCCTATCTACTATCATCAAGTGGCTAATACTACTTCCATCAACTGACCTTTACAACCTGGAGCTCAAATGTATATATAGACATGCTACACATAAATCCATCTCAATCAAAAATTGAGATCCACTAATCAAGGAAACAAAACCACATCAAGAAACTAGACTCGTTGATCTTCAGGTCAAAGATTGATTGCCCTGTTGTGTAGAATTTAACGCCCAAGAAAAGAGACAAGACTGGCTGATAAAAACATTTAGTTCCAAGGTTGATTTCCCTATTGATTAGGAGAGAAAAGGGGAAGTCATGTGCCAAAAATAGAACATTTTTCTGCCAGCTCACTCCTACGCAGTTTACTCAAGAAGATATTCATCGTAGTTGGAGAACACTTGTTGAAGGATTTCCACATCAAGCCCATCAACCCAACTGTCTTTAACTTTGATTCTTTTTAACTCTGTTGAGGTGAATTCCTGCATATCTTTCAATTTGGTCAATTCCCTCCAAGCAACTTTCACCTCCTCTTTAATATCCATCAGTCTATCCAATAATAAATCCTCTCCATCATCTTCTTTCTACATGACCTCCTGAAATTTGTTGTTCCATTTCTCCTTCAATTGATCCAAAGGCATGCCTTCTTTAACCTACATGTATACATTGACTAAAGTAGTTATTACAACTTCTAATTCATCAAGCTACTAATTCAAGTCTTTACTAGCATCTTGAACTTCATTTCTATGCTTATATATGAAGTCAAACCTAAACCAAATTATGTTTGAAGCCTTTTCCAGAAAATCTAAATTTTCTTCTTCAATGATTGATTGCTCTAGAAGAGTTGATTTTGGAAACTTACTAATGTCTTTCATCTTCTGAATATATCCCCTATATTATTCCACCTGTTCTCCTAGAGTTTCAGTATGATGACCCATTTCTTCTATCAACTCAGGTGTTGTTTTATGGATTTCAAAACTGTTTACCAGCACTTCACCCACTTCCTAATTAAGCTTCTCAATCCATCTATCTAGCATCCTAGACTTACACCTCATTTGTACTAAATCATCAACTTATTTTTTGCTGAGTAAGACTCGAGTTTCCAAGGCAGCAACTTGTTGGGACATGGGAGTAGAAACATCTCTTAAGAAACTATGCAATTGATCCAATTAAGCCTTTAGCTCATACTTTCTTTCTTTATCCTTGATCATCCTGGACTTTGTGGAGGAAGCTACAACATCAATGAAATTCATTTGTTGATTCCTCGTAGGCCTCCCTAAGTTGACTGTGCCCAATTGATAATTAGTCACTTGCATATCTTCCCTATCCTTGTCCACCACCAGAATTTCACATTCAACAATGATCTCTCCTACCTCTGTGAGCCTTGTGGAATGATGAACCCTAGCCTTTTTCTTAGGTCTCTCCTTTTCTACCTCCTTCATCATTTCTTCCCAATTAAGAGATGGCGGTGGAGCTATTTTCTTCTTTTCGAGATCTAGCTTTAACCATGTAGGAGCACTAGGAGTAGTGACTACTTGTACTGAGGAAGAGGTAGTTGTAGTAGAAGATAATGGCTATAACATGGTAACTTGAGGGTAAGAAGAAAATTATTGCATATTATGTTGCTCCTTTTCTGCATTCTCTTGTGCAACCCTCTCAGTTTCTTCCTTATCCTTTTGCTCCTGCGGCCTTTTATCTTCTCATTCCTTCTTCAAACGTTCTTCCTCTAACCTCTTTTCTTCAAGAAATTTGTCTCTTTGTCTCTCCAAGTCTTTGAGCTTGTCCCATTATTCCTTTTCCTTTTGTTGTTGCCTAGCAAGTTCTTCAGCACCCTTTTCATTTTGTAAGTGTTCTTCTTCTTCCCTTTTTTTATATGATTCTTCAATAATCTTAGATTTATCCTCGAGGGCTTCCTTTTCTCTTCTTTGTCTAGCCTTCTCTTCTTCAAGATCATGAATCATTTGCAGCATTTATAACTTTTCATTCTCCTCCTTTATTTTGAGCTCCTGCTCCTTTTGTTGTTGCTTCTTGGCCAACTCACCAAATTTTTGTTTGGCCTCTAATTGTTGTTGCTGGAGTAATGCATCAATTTGGGCTTTTGCTTCCATTTCTTGTTGTTTTTCCAATGCTTCATCTTGTTCTTTGGCATCTGACTCTTTTTGTTTGAGGAATGCATCAACTTGTACCTTTGCATCTGATTCCCTCTTAGCTTCTTCAAATAGCTTCCATTGGTCCTCCTCTGTCAAAACATGCTCAATTCCTACATCCTCAATTTCATCAAGAGAAATCTCCTCTAGTGTCTCCTTATGAGACATAGTATCTTAATATTGTGTCTCTACATCATGGATTTCAACCTCAAGACCCTTTCCCTTCAAAATTTTAGCTTCCCTATGGAGAGTTCCCCTAGGAATTTCTCCACTTGGTTGCTCTATAGGAGGAGGTTGAGTAGATGACTCACCTACAACTAATGTTGAGCCCCCAAGTCCTATTGGGACTTCTTCTTCATGTGCTTCAGGTAGATCTTGAGTCGGAACTTCAAGTTCAAATTCCTCTATGTCAAGAGGGAAGAATTCCAAGGGCTCCTTAGGAGGCATTCTTCTTTTTTGTCCTCTTGTACCCTTGATTGGTACCTGCACCTTTCCTTTTCTTGGAAGTTTGATCCCCAGGATCCTTGGTTCTTAGCATGACCCATTGGATGCTTCTATCCAGTACTAGCCTTTCTATATGTTTAATATCTATGGTTTCCTTTGCACCCCAATCTACAAGATCCATGTTCTTGGTACCTATATTATGTACCTCATATTGGGGATCAAAAACCACACCATCATCTGATAATGTTTCAGGAATTTCCACCTTGACCCCATACTCCACCATCAGTGGGATAGTCAACCTTTCATAATTTCTTTTCCTCAAGTCATACTCATCCTGAAGATCACTCCAAAAATTGTCCAATAGATTGAAGTGTTTATTAAAAAAAAAGCAAGAAAAGCATTCATCATATTCTTTGGATCAAAGTGCTTCCTAGTAGTGTACAAGCCCAACTTTGGGTGCATCAATTCATTGCAAACAACCTTAGCTCCTACAAGGTTTGGACAACTATATTCACCTAACTTCATGGGGAAATTATGACAATCGGGCTTATTCTTTATACCAAATTTAGAATTAATCCCCAAAGCTTGATAAACGAACTCCATTAAAACAATCCTATTGATGCAACATCTAGGGAGAAGGTGAGGGTGACCATCAAATCTAGCCAACCTGAAATAAGTAAACATGGGGTATTGGATAAACCAATATCCCCACTCTTTGATGAATGCCATGGCCTCCTAGCTCAATCTATATTTAGGCTGATCTGGAAGCTTAACTAGAGAATTTTTATCATCTCTCATCCATTTCTTATTTAAATGAGTTTTGTTGGCCTCCTTATGATTACTATATATTTTCAAGGCCTCTGCCTCTTTGAGTTGCCCAGGATTCTTTGGAGTGGGCACATTGAACATGAAGTGAAACATTTGTGGTGTTAGATCAATGATGACATTGCCATACGAATCCACACACTGTCTAGTAGCAGGATTATAGGCTCCAGCTGTCATCATTATTAATTAAGGACATTCGATTGACAGAGGAAATATAGTAATATGAGCTAAGCCAGATTCAACATTTCTTTGGGTTCTCGCTATTACTTCTTCAACAAATATTTCCAAGTACAAATCTTCATAATGGAATGGGCCCAGGTTGGTATTAGTTATGTCTACCCATTCAAAATCCACTTTAAGACCTTGTAGACATGGAAAATTGATCGACGCACTTGATCCTGATTACTAGCATCGTTTCATCCTAAATCATACTGTCAACTTATCATCACTTTTAATCTCTTAATTAAATAAATCATTATTTATTTAATTAGGTATTTCTCCTCTATTGATTAAATTAATCCTCACTCCCTCTTTAATTAAATAATTTATCTTATTTGATTAAATCCCTAAAGTCTTCTTATTAAATTGAATAAATTAAACCTTATTTGATTTAATCTAACATTATCTCCTTTAGCTAAATAAATCAAATCATTTATTTAATTAAATCTTTCTTCACAATTCTTGATTTAAATTTACTCATAAATTCAAGGCAAAGTTGTCACATCTCCTAATTCTCTCTTAAAATTAATCAATTTTGATTAAATCTTAATCTATGTCACATCCTCTAGAGAATGCAACTTGCACAATAAATCAATTTATTTGATTTATTAAATCATCAATTTCCATTCAAAAGGGAATCTTTTATGAAATATTCTTCCAATTCAAAAATACCTCCAAAAGGTATGGGTAATTCCAACAAGGCATTTAGTGCCTCTTATATGTCCTTGGAATTGAGCCAAGTGACATTAACTCCATTTCCCTTCCCTCTAAACATGTCACTTTAAAATTTCAAATTTCAATCTCATAGCATTTATCATGCACATTTACCAAAATGTGCTCATTCCTCCTTCAATCACATGTGGAAAAATGGCCTCTCCTCATTAGTTAGTATTTTGTCCCACATTCATCTAAATCCTTCAATCTTTCATTCTTTAAATCTATAAATAGAGGCCTCCTTTGTTGAATTAATCCTCCACAATCTAAGCAAGTCTACTATACTTCATTTCATCCACAACTTATCCATTTCATATCAAGTGTTCATCATTTTCATGGTTTCATAGCAAGGTTATGCCAAAATTTCATCAAGGAGCTTCAATCATCTATAAATCTTCATCAAAGCTTGCATAGGAGTTGGGAAAGGGCCAATTTCTATACATAATTAGCACCAATTCCCTCATGGGATCAAGAGTTTGCATCTTAGAATAGGATTTCATTGCTTTCTTTGTTCATTTCTTCATTTTCTTTCCTATTTGAGCATTGCAAATGGATTTCATGGGGAAACCTTGTTCTATCTTGCATATTGATCTAATATTGTGCTTGTTTGCCATGTTTATGCAGGTCTAGGATTGGGGTTCATAGACCCTGATGCTTATACCTCAAGGTATACGAGAGTTTTACTAGCTTAACCTTTTTAGGCTTTGCTCCTGGTTTTGAAGTCTCCATAGGTTGACTCCTTTGAGAAGCCTCACCCAATGCTCCTGACATCTTTTAATTTCTACAAAAAAACCCAATATTAGATCCATAAGAAGTATGAAAAACCAGGTCAGAGATCTCACCTTTCATATACTTTATTCACACTTAGTCAAAATTTCATACTCACTAGAGGCGGGCCTAGGCTGAAGACATCCCTAGAAAGCTTTTAAAGCATTGTTGGGGTCGGGACTAAAATGAACATTGAACTCATAACAAACCATATAGAGGGATCGAAATAAAAATTGGATCCCATACATGCAGAAGTTCCAAATCCATATTCCATTCTGCTTCCGCTTCTAACAAAGTGAGATATCTTGATAATTTATAATTCATCAGAAGCAGGCTCGGAGATGGATCTGGCATCCATTGCAAACAAAGGTTTGAGAACAAAATTAATCTTGGATCCGACTCCGGTTAAGACAAAAATAATGTCATTAGAAAGTTCTATAGTAGAACAAATGACATTATGGCCCAAAAACGAGGTCACTTGATAGGCCAAGGAGGCTTTAAAAAAGAAATACCAAACCATCCCCCATACGACCAAGGGGAAAAAAGCAACTAGGGCACAATTTTATAACTAACAGGGATGCACAAAACCCTAGTTTATTAAAACCTTTGACTTAAACAATTAGGGTCTAATTTAACCCTACTTAAAATCAACAAGTCAACACACAAAAGGATTAATAGGTAAAGTAATGGATCGAAGGACACCATAAAACCATGTAGCAAATGATGAAGACCCTAAAAACCTAGGGAACAATGGTACGGGCATGAAGAAAATGTGAAAACAATCATTGCAAAGGAAAAATAAATGAGAAAACAACAAATAGTTAAAAAAAACAAAAATAGAGAAAGAACCGAAGACAAGGAAAACAAAAGAAAATAAAAGCAAACAGCCAAGGATTCAAATGAAAAGAGTCACAAACCCCACAAATAATGATAGACCAAACAAACACAACGAACGACAAAAAAGAAAACAAAGAATAAAAACCCTACCTCAAAATGCAATCCACCAGGCTGGCTCTTGATGTGAATCCTCATGCAAAATGCTTGACCTCTGATTGAATCGTGCTCCCAAATGTGTAGGATTTGAGAAATATAAATCCATAGAACCCAATTAACACCTGCATGCAAGAAAATTGTCACAGAGAAAGAGAGAGAACAAAACAAGGGTTTTTCTCTTACAATGTGCAAAATTGTATTATCAAAAAAATGAATGAATCAAAAAAAAGATACAAGAGATCAATCCTTATAAAAGGAGATCTAAACCTAAAGGAGAACCTAACCCTAAAGGTGAGTGCATTTAATAATTAATATTAATTATTAAATGACTAATATATGTACATAAAGCGAATTCTTAAGAGGAGAGTAAAGTTAATTAATTACTTTACTCTAACACTTCCCCTTAAGATGAGCAAGAGTGTAGCTACAAACATGTGCAAAAAAGAAAATGTAACTACAATGCATGAAAGTAAAATTGGGTCCCAGCAACTAGGCCTGATTAGGTACCCAAATACAACCAAATCTCAGTAAAGCAGAGTAAAGGAGAAAACCCAGTGGGAAAAAACTCCTCTCCAAAAAGAGATAAAGAAATATGAAGGAATGAAGGCCTCACTAAGACCCCCCAAGGACAACTTCCTTCCCCCAATCATGGAGCACAACTGAAGATAGCGTGGAGATGCCAAAGGTTTAGTGAAGATGTCTGCAACCTGCTCCTGTGTAGGAATGTACTCCAAGATGAGAGAACCATCCTGAATCAACTGCCTGATGAAGTGCATGTGGATTTCAATGTGCTTAGTCCGCTGATGCTCCACTGGGTTGCGAGAAATGTGAATGGCACTCTGATTGTCACACCAAAGAATAGTGGGATTATCGAGAGGAAACCCAAACTCTGTCATCAACTGCCAAAGCCATAAAACCTCCTGTCTAGCTAAGACTGCTGCTCGGTACTCAACCTATGTAGAGGATAATGCAATAGCAGACTGCTTCTTGCAAGACCATGTGATAGGACTAGAACCAAGGCAAAAAAAAAAGCCAAAACTAGACTTCCGATCATTGATATCACTAGCCCAATCTGAGTTAGTGAAGCCAATGATGTGAGGGGATCCTGAAGTGTAGTGAATGCTATAATGAGTGGTGCCCCGAATTTACCTCAAAATACATTTGGCTGCTTGCCAATGGCTCTCATGAGGATCATGGGAGAACCTAGAGACAAGGCCAACCGCAAAGGAAAGATGAAGATGAGAATGTGTTAGGTACAACAAACTGTCAACCAAATGCCTATATAAAGTGGGATCCACTGAAGGAGTAGAACAAGTGGAAAACAAAACAACACCTGACTAAAATGGAGTGGGAGCAGACTTGCAATCAAGCATGCCAAATCGCTGAGGCATATCAAGAGCATACTTCTCCTGAAATATGGAAATACCATCCAAAGATTGAATAACCTGAAGACCCAGAAAGAAGTGCAGAAGACTGAGATCTATCATCTCAAATTTCCCCATCAAAGCTCTCTGAACACTTTGAATCATGGAAGATGAGCTACCTGTAAGAATGAGATCATCTACATATAGCACAAGAATCAAAAGATCACCCTCCTGACACTGAGTATACATTGTGTGATCAAAATGACAGCGTGTGAAGTGAGAGGAAAGCAAGAAAGAGTCCATCTTCTCATACCAAGCCTGAGGGGCTTGTTTGAGACCATACAATGAATGCCGAAGTCTACAAACCAAAGAAGTGTCTTGCACAAATCCCTGAGGCTGCTCCATATAGATCTCCTCATGTAGGTCTCCATAAAAGAAGGTACTCTTCACATCCATCTGAAACACTGTCCATCCTTGTGAAGCTGCAAGTGAAAGTACAAGACGTATAGAGTTCGTCTTGGCAATAGGAGCAAAGGTCTCGAAGTAGTCAATACACTCTAGCTAAGAAAACCCCTTCACAACAAGACGTGCCTTATACTTATCAATAGAACCATCTGCAACATACTTGGTACAGTACACCCACTTGCACTGAACCAACTTTCTTCCCTTAGGAAGAGGACAAAGATCCCAAGTATGATTCTTCATCAAAGAAGAATACTCCTCATTCATGGCCCTATACCACTCAAGGTGACCTATTTCCTCTGAAAACTTCTGAGGATCATCCAAAATGGCATGACTCAAAGACTCAAACCAGATGTTTGAGCACAAGTTTGGCAAGTATCAGAAGGATCACCTACCAAAGAACCAGCTACATCAATAGTAACACGGGCCCACCTAGGAAAATACAGAGTAATTGGTGGGGGTGGAGATGGTGGATCATCATCTACATCATCCTCAAGAGGTAAGTAATCCTTAAGAGATGAAGAGCGAGGAGTAGGCAATGAGGGAGAAGCTGGTGATGGAGGATCCATCTGGGGATAGCGCTCATCAAACTAGACATCCCACCAAAAAAAGACCTCTCTGGAATCAGGATCAAACAACCTGTATGCCTTAATATCCTCACAGTAGCTAACAAATATGAGTGGTCGACTTTTCCTCTTCATGGCTTTCCACTGAGCATCAGGAACAAATGCCCAAGCCTCACTACCAAAAACTCAGAATGTAGAAACATCAGGCTTGACATGGGTCCAAGCCTCCTCAGGAGTCATATGTCACAATGCCTTATGAGGTATCTGATTCTGAATATAATTGGCATAATTGACTACCTTAGCCCAAAATGAAGAACTCATTGCTAGAGACTATATCATACAATTGGCCATCTCTCGTAAGGTTATGTTCTTTCTCTCAGTGACACCATTCTGTTGAGGGGTGTAAGGGACTGTAAACTGATGTTGTAAACCATGCTCATTGCAAAAATCTCTGAAAGCCTGATTAACATACTCCCCCCCATTATCTTTGTGTATCCTCCTGATAGAAAGTCTAGATTGCTTCTCCATAAATGTCTTAAAAGTCTTGAATGAGTCAAAGACATTAAACTTGTACTTAAGAAAGTACACCAATGTATGTCTAGAGAAGTCATCAATAAAAGTGAGCACATAGCGATCCCCTGAAAAAGGAGTCGAAAAGGACATAAGATCACTGTGTACTGACTCTAGGGGTGCCTTAGCACGAGTGGCTCGACCCTTAAGAAAAGGATCTCAATGATGTTTGCCAAGGGAACAACCTTGACATACACCATTAGTACAAGAAATCTATGGGAGCCCAATCACAAGTGCCTAAGTACTTATCTGCTAAAGATATCTGTAATTGACATGGCCAAAACGTTCATGCCAAAGCCTGCTCACTAAATCTGCATGTGCTATAAGAGAGGAACCAACAGTGTCTGAACTCTCAAAGCCATCAAATTTGTATAAGCGGGATGCAGAATCCACACTCCTAGTAGCCTTAACCAAGTCAAGATCATGAAGGTCTCTAATAACCACATCATGTGGTGAGAACTCAAATGTCTTACCAGAGCCAGAGTGGAAAATCTGATAAATGGATAGAAGGTTTGTCGAAATGTTAGGAACCAGAAGCACATCCTGAAGACAACCACCATTCAATGAAACAGTACCTGAACCCTAAAATGAAAGTTGTGTTGAGTCACCAACTGCAATATGTCTAGTGCCTATAGGGGCAAGAGTGGTGACCAAATCCTCTGTGTGTCATATGGTGAGAAGCACCAAAATCTAGAATCCAAGTGGATTCTAAGGACAATGCTCATGTAGAAAGAGCATGACCTTTCCCTATGGGTTGTGAAGGAGGCTGAGGTGCAGTGATATTATACTACTACATGCCTTCCTCTAAAGCCTCTAAATGTTTCCAACACCTGGAAACTGGATGTCCTTCCTTGCCACAAAAACTGCAAGGATCTTCGGATTTCTTCTTAATCTTGGAGGAAGACTCACCAGACTTTGAAGATTTGTTTTATTTGGGCTATGGGTTTGAATCAGACTTAGGTGGTGGCTTGGAGGGATGTTCACTAGCCCCTAAATCTTTCTTGGGCTTTGGTTTTTGCTTATGTTTTCCCTTGGAGGACTAGGCTACCAATGCTTGGTTCTGTGAACTTGAAAGTGAATCCATCTACTTGAGCTTGGCTTTCTCATGAGTCAGATGATCATAAAATACCTCAAAGGTAGGCATGACATGGCGAGCACCCAGGGCATCCATGGTGGAATAGAAGGTCAGAGAGAAGATCTGAAATGGACCCCGAAGCTTGGAGAGGATCAGGAAGATGCACTCTGTATCAGTCTTAGTCTTGCCACAACCTTGCAAGATAGATCTCTATTGTTTGAACTTCATCAAAAAGTCCTCAATGGAAGGAAACAAATCAGGTACCAAGGAATTCAACTCAGCCTCAATCTGTAATGCTTTGAACTAGTTGATAGTGCCAAAAAGTCCATCAAACTTGGTCCAAATGGCTCTAGATGTGAGACACCCTTCAAGATGAAACAAGAGACTGTCTCAAATGTTCAAAGCCATCAATCCCATAGCCTAATCCATATTGTTCCTGTGCTGCATAAACTCAAAGGGGTGAGTCAATTGAGGCTGAACCTCATCCAAATAGGACCATAACCCTCAAGACTAGAGAAGTGTCATCATGCAACCCTTCCAAGTGTGATAATTATGCGGTGTGAGAGGCTCAATAGATCTATCGTCCATGCTGTGAACTGTGCCTCAATTGCTCTGAATTATTTTTTTATTATTTAGTGGTCTTTCAGAACTAGACAGAAGATGCACAAGGGTTTTTGTTTTTGTTTTTGGTGTTTATAGATTCTGGTTTTCTAATGTAAATGATAGAAAGCAAGAAAAAACACCCCCCCACAATGCAAAAAACCAATCCCTAGTACAAACTGAAAGCCAAAAAATAATAGAAAGTAGTAGATGTTTGAGACAAATCTTTGTGTACTTTAAGAATTTTCTAATGAAATAAATTGTAGATCTGGAAAGATCACAAAACCACCTTTCTGATGCCTATTCGCTATCAAAAAACGGAGCAAAATTGAGCAAGTTATGCCCCTGAGAGTACAAAAATATCATCTGACTTTGACTACGAAAAAATGCAACCAAACTAGAAAATTTTGAAACCATTTCTGCACCATCAAGATGGGCTTGGAGCCAGCTTTCCAATGCCTATTTTTGTTCAAAAAATGGAAAAAAAATGACCATTGTATGCCCGATTAAGTGAAATAGCTCCGAAAAACATAACAAGGACCTCTAGAGCCCTCAGGGGCTAAAAAAATAGACCCCTGGTCTGTTGGGTGACTAGGGGTTGGGCGCGGGTGGCGTGGTGGTAGACCATGGGTGGAAAGCTAGCATTTGGCAGAGCTTTGGTGGGGTTGTGGGTCAGCGGCACTGGCCTGAGCGGCTAGCAGGTGGCCACTTGGTGGTCAACGGGCGATGGCCCAAATAAAACGCTGGCCATGAAAAAAAAAACCAAAAAAAACTTTTTTAAAAATTTGTTTTTGATTTTTTGTTGAATTTTTCACCTCGTAGATTGTGCCTTGGGGCCGTATGACCTTGGACTAAAAAAAATTGCTTCACCTGGCAACTTTGTCCAAACTAGACATATTTTATATCAAAATAGGTGTTTTTGGATGCTGCGAGCTCAACGGTGAGGTCCGTTTGAGCTCAAAGTGCACCAAAAAAAGAAACCCCCCTATTCCAAATAAAAACTAGAAAACAAATAGAGATCTGATGCAACCAAAACCTACATCTCTAATTCTTTCAAAAATTGAACAAGTTGCAGCAGAGCTGGATCTAATACGATGTAGGATTTGAGAAATACAAATCCACAGAACCCAATGAACACCTGCATGCAAGAAACTTGTCACAAAGAAAGAGAGAGAACAAAACAAGGGTTTTACTCTTACAATGTGCAAAATTGTATTATCAGAAAAATGAATGAATAAAAAAAAAGATACAAGAGATGAATCCTTATAAAAGGAGATCTAAACCTAAAGGAAATCCTAACCCTAAAGGTGAGTGCATTTAATAATTAATATTAATTATTAAATGACTAATATATGTGCATAAAGCGAATTCTTAAGAGGAGAGTAAATTTAATTAATTACTTTACTCTAACAAAATGCTCTACCTCAACTCTGGTTCGATATTACTTATTATACAATAATAATAACCAATGATTTAACCTTACTTAAGGTTAAAAGCCAATTTCATACATGTGAGGTACATGTAATTAATGCCATTAATGCGACAAGTCAGACACGGAATCGCGGCAGGAATAGGAAAAAAACTATTGTGTGAGAGAAGTAAAGTCAAACAACAATAAGAAAGGAAAGAGCGGAAATAGAATGAGAACTAGTTTTGGAAACTTTGACCAAGTTTCGAGTTTTGTTTCGGTTCCGGTTCTGATACCAGTTCTGCCAGCAATGAAAAAAAAGGAAAGGAAGAACTTGTTAGAATTGTAAAATTTTGAAAATTTTAAAGTCTATTGGATTCAAGAGTTTCCAATATTAAGTCCTTTATCATAAGCATAAGATCCCCTCTTTGCATTGTATTTCTTATTTTTTTTGTCATGTGACCCATTTGAATGCATCTACCTCTTCTGATTTCATTGAAAGACCCATATCGGCAAGACATAGCAAAAGTCTCCCCGAGCTATATTTTTCACTAACATGTATTTGTTGCAGACAATCGGCAAGACTTTTCTTTTGTTTCGGCGACTGAGAAGATTCATATTGGCATATGCTGGGGTGTTGTTGTAGTGTCATGGTGAATTCAATTAGTCTTGCCAACTCGCATATGGAGGGGTCGTTTCAGCTAAGCTAGTGGGTATCGGCATGAAGTCATAACAAAATCATTTTGTCTTGTCGATTGGCTTGTAAGCAAATATCTTAGTAAGACTTATGTTCGTCAGGGAAGGTCTTGGTGAAGCGACTCTTGTCTTGCCAAACTAAACATAAGGGGATCTGAAAAGCTATTGGAGAGAGTATTGGGGTCTTGCCGATAGAGATATACGTCACTAGGAGAGGAACTTTTCGACATGAGTTTCACCGAAGTCTGAATGTTATACCGACAAGTAGCTTGGGATGAGTTTCACTGAATAGGATTAATATGGAGCAGTGATGTCGGTAAGACATTTGGCATCAATATAGGTCTTCCCGAAGGTTTATTGTCTTACCAAAGGTATTATTTCATTGGTGAGGTTTATTTCTTCGGTGAGAAAACTTGGAGACACGCCGAAATGAGAGTTCATCGGTGAAAGGGTGATTTTGTCTCAACGACTATGACTTGAAGAATGCATATTGGTATGACACAATGAAGGCTATGTAACATCTCCCCGACTCAGAATTGTTATAGCGACACAAAAGGAAGTGACAGTCATCATTTTTTCTATCCCAAGTGTTGGTAAGACCATGTTATGTCTTGGTGAAGGGTGTAATAGACGTTGCAAAAGGACTTCGCCCCAGATTTGAGAGTTTCTCATCGAAATGATAGTTGATGTGACAGTGCCAGTTTCAAATGGATTTTTATTTGTGCTTCATTAATGGCACAACGGGATATAACAATGAAGTTTGTATCAATTCTCCAATTTCGAATTGATTGCTGGTGAATTGGCATGTTGAGCAGAGAACCAGGACAATTTTAGTCTGAGGAGCTTGAGCGGAATACTGTAAGTGATTGTTCCTTTTTTTTTTACATTTTGATTCTGTAAGCTTGAGAATGGAGTCCTTTGGTTCTGGAAAGGGTAAGGGTAGAAAGCCTGCTATGAGTAGCCTGTCAAAAGGAAAGAAACAAAAGGTTGATACAAAGCATGAGGGCACTTAAAGGAGGTTGAACCAAGTCCTTATTGATCAATTACCTGGCTCGGGCCCAAAAGCTAGAAGGTCTGCATAGCTTAGGGTAGAGTTTGATAAATTAGATGACAAGTGCAAGTTCATAGGTGATGTCTAGACTGCCATAAGAGGTTATGAGCTTTTCAATTTCCATTACCATAGAAGAAACCATTTTGAACCAGTCTGTAACCCATGGAAGTTAAATGTAGGGAAACTGGTGTGCCCTAATATTTTTGTAAATGTAGAATTAGTAAAAGTCCTTGTAGACAATTATGATCCAAAATATAAGGCTATATGTGACCCATCTAGAAAACCACAGATATATGTGTCTAAAGAAGCAGTGGGTGAGGTTTTCAAATTGGAAGGGTTTTGCAATGAGGAGATCAGCTGCGAAGAGTTGGAAAAGGAATTTTCAAGAATGGATACAATCTATAAGGTTTGGAGGTTGCCTATTCATAGAATTAAACAGGGTAGCAAGTCAGAACCTTTGCAAGATAGTGAGGGGCCTCCTTATCATGTAGATTTGTTTGAACCTTACATGAAGTACACATATTTCTCAGTGTGTCAAGTATTGGGGATGGATGCCCCGAAACTCATGTCAATCCAATGATTATCACAACAGATATTAAGTATCATAACTCCAAGCCATTCGATTATGCTTCATATATTGCTAGGGAGCCTGATTCAGGATTGATGGCTATAAAGAGTGGAGCTTCTATTGTTCATCTCAAACACTATTCGTTGTTGATGCACTTGGTGCTGTATTTTGGACAAGAATTGGGAGTATGGCCTCCAGAAATGAGAATTTATCAAATTGGTAAGGAGGGTGAGGCATTGCCTGTTCAGCTATGGACTGCTATTTGGGACAACAGGTTTGGCAATTCCAGTTTCATTCACTTTGAGGAGTACTTTGTGAAAACTTTGTACGAGTTGTATAAGCATCCTTGTAACTATTCATTGACTAATGAGATTAAAAGGTTTCTTCGGCCCAAAGATTTCAATGGGCCAATTGAACATAAATGGGGTGACTGGTATTGTTTGGAAGGAGCTACAATGATAAAAGTGTATGGATTTGAAGGTAGCCCTTTTATTCCACCAAGGATAGTTCCAAATAGAATTGCATATTTGGAAATTGTTAGACAAATGGATTATAGCAGTGTGATGATTTTCAGTTCTTATGGGAAGCAAGCTTTTATTCCTAGTACATTATGCTTTGGTGATTTTACTATGTTGGCCAAGGAGGGATATAATTCAATCCATGATAGATTGTTACATTATAATATGAAAAGTGGACCACCCAGGAAAAATTTTGACCCTGAAGGATATATCAATTTAGCCAAAGAAAGGATTAACTTTGGAAGATATCAGCATATACTTTATCCTTTTGATGATATGATAAAAAATATGGATGAAGAAGAAGCAGAGGTGGTGGTTGAGAGCTATAACCAAGGGTTACAGGATTTGGAGACATTGTCTTCTGGAGATGAGGAAACCCCAACAGATGAAATGCCATAGAGCAGAATAGAGAAAATATCTAGGATAAGGACTCAGCGGTATGTTTGCCCAACTAGAGAACAAAGTATTGAAAGTGGCGATATGGATGAAAGGCATATGGAATATAGATTATTTGTTTCAGATGACGAGTTTATAAATTCTCTAGAGTTCAAAGCATTCTTGTATAAACTGAAGGGGAAAGAAATAACAGAAGATGTTGGTGCTGTCACTTCTGGGAATGAAGAACAATTATTGGATCAATTGAGAAAATGTGTGGATGATGAAATGACAAATATGACTCCTGAAAAGGGGAGGAAAATGTTGGAGAATACTGGTGTCATGATCTTTCCTGGACTTGATTTGAATTCTGCATTGGTATTTGATAGCTTCTTAAGAGATAGTAACACTACACACAAACTTGATAAGGAAAAGGTGATAGAGCTGTATCCAGGTTCTAAGTATAATACTGATGAGGGATAGTTGATGATATGGGCTTTGTATCACCCCCATAGGAAATTAGTGGTAATTGATACAGAGAAGGAATTTGGCCATGTTATGACCCTAAAGGTTGGAGAGGTTGATCCTATGGTTACTGTAGAGATTGGGATAGACATTGAAAAATTGAATAAAGCATAGATCCAAGAATTGATAAGAGAAAGAGAAATGTATAAGCCAAGTAATGAGAGAATGCTACGAGAAAATGATAGATTGAAAGACTTGGTTGGTGTTTCAATTGATCCAGCCAAAATGCTCACTCAAGGAGAAAGTTCTCAAGAAAAAGATCATTGGATAGGATCAAGTGCCTATAATTAGGGAAAGTATGATGCAATTGTTGCAATTGTTAAGAGGAGGCAGGATAATTTGACATCCTGGTTGAACAAATTATGGGGAAAATATTCTAGTACTCTGACTGCATTGAAGGAGCATGACAAGATGGATGGATGAATTATGGAGACGTTTCATGAATTGGCCAAGAATGAGGAGGCTACCGGTACTACACTTGAAGCTGCAAACCATATTATCAGTTGCCATCAAAAATTCTGTGAGGAATTACAGGGGGGTAAAAAAGGATTAATTGAAGCTGCCAAGAAAACTGTGGTCACATTTTCTTATGGTAGAGGGGAGTTGAAAGATTCCACTAGATGGAAGAATGAATGTGACACAATACTGAATGGAATCATGAAGATAGCTTCTGCAGAGAATACAACATTAGAGGAAGTGAGTGAGAAAAATGAGGAGATGGTCAAGATGGAAATCACGATCATGAATGCTGTCGACCACATGGATACATATAAGTGTTAGGATTATTTGGACTACCTCACTATGACTCACTTGTGGCTAACTAAAGTTTAATTAGTCTCTATCTTTTGTTTCAAATTCTGCCTTTTCCTATTTTCGAAAGGACGCGTCCTTTCGTATCCTCAATGTATAAATATCTATTTTGAAAACAATATGAAGAGTAGAATTAGATAGAGGATAGAAAAGATACAACAGAATACAATTTTTTGAAAAGGGATGAGACTGGTTGCATATGTGAAATCATGGAGATATCAATGAAAATCTAATATGATGATGTGACATTTTTTGGTATCAGTTGTTTATGATATTTTTTGAAAGTATTATTGAAGTTGTCTCTGTAATGGTGTTTTTTGGTTATTTGAATTGGTGTAAACAAGTTTTTACCTAGTTCATCAATGCACATTTGCTGGATCTGTATGGTCAATTAATTGTTTCTTTCCAGTAAAGATTAAATTCTCTGAATTGATCATAGTAATTAGGGAATGTCAATTAGATTATTAAGAAGAACTCAATAATCACAATATTGCATGTTTGTACAAGTTATAAACCAAATAAAATGCTAAATAACTTGCATGTCTACCAGAACAAGTAAACTTGTTTTAGATTTCTCTTGACTCCGTAAACCCTATAAGGCACTGGTCTTTTGTTTTCATTCTTTAGTTTCATTCACATTTCTACATCTGTTAACCAAGCATATTAGGGTTCAGTTTTGGATATTGATATACAATTTATACCAAATTTGTTTTATTTTGTCCATTTAAATCTGCCATTGTAGACAAATTATTGCAATAGGAAAAGATTTAAAGTCAAGTCTGCTCAATTCAATTAGGTACACCCGCCTAGGTCTAGCAACACCTAAAGAGTAGAAGGTTGAGTACTCTTAACCTTGTCTGTTACCCTGAAGCGTATCAAGAGATTGGCATCCTCTTGAGGCATCTTGCCTGCGTTTTTGAGAGCTAACAAATTGGCGACTCCACTAGGGAACAACAAAGAATCTGCACCTTAATCATAGAGTCAAAGGTCCTATATACAGACTCCGCTGGAAATAATAAGTAACAATCTTTTTCTCACTTTCAAAAAGTGAGTGGCGACTCTGATTTGAACATTGCAATATGAATGGAAGAAGATCTCAATTTAGGGGGGGTCATTCTGGAGCTCCTCCTAGCAATAGTAGGTGGATGCATAAAGATAATAAGGTTGACAAGGGTAAAGGGAAAAGTGAGGACATGTTCTTGACAAACAAAGATAAATCATCAATACCTTTAGGTGAGAATTGTTTTGACAAATGGAAAGATAGTTCAATTGAAGAGCCTTGTACCTCGGAGGATCTGAGGAATCCTTTTTAGAACTCTCAGAAACAAGCCTAATTTGAATCTGGACTCGAAGCTAAATGACTCAGAGTTCAATATGAATATGACCAAAAAATGTAGGGTAATCAGAATGGACCTACTAATCAGGAAATTCATCAAGAAGATTATGAATCTTTAACCTATGATGAAGTTAAAGCACGATTTGAATCTCAGAAAAGGGAGAGGGAAGATCAAGAAAAGGCCCAAATGATTCAAGCAATAAGAGAATTCAAATTGTAGAAATCCTAGAACATTGCTCATGCATCTGGTTGTTCCCCAAAGTATATACCACCCCATAAACAGAGTAATCATGGTACTAGGTATATTGAACCACCAAGGATTCCTCACCCTCAAATTGGGAATCAATATAGACAGCCAAATCATCCACCGCATATTCCCACACAACATATAAATAATTATCCACCTCCTGGTTAGCATCATGTGCCATAATGAAATTTACAATATAATAACCCTATGTACCAGTATCAGTATACTACTATGATCAGACAATTTGATTTGGCAGGGTTTCAGTTGTACCCTTATCCTATGGATGGTTCTTGGAGAAATTTGGTGCCTAAATTCACAGGGAGTAATGCAATCACTGCCAAGGATCATTTAAGGAGTTTCAATGCTTTTGTTTAGGATTTGGATGTACCCTATGAAGATTTACATATGAGGTTATTCATGATGTCCCTTATTGAGGAAGCTAGGGATTGGTTCAATAGCCTGGCAAAAACTTCTATTTATTCCTTCCAGATATTTCAAGATCAATTTCTTGAACAATTTGGGAATCTAAGTGCACCAGATGCTGCTCTCCATGAACTAATGTGAATTCAGAAGGGTCAGAATGATTCAATTTTTGATTTTAACAGAAGATTCAATAAATTACAGAATAGAATACCTCCTGGATCAAAGTTACTGGACTCCGTAGCATTAAGTGTTTACCTGAATGAATTTGACCCTAAAATAGGGTATGAGTTGAGAAGCAGGTTCCCAAGGGACTTAGCTGAAGCACAAAAGATAGCATTAACAATTAAGAATAACAGAAAGGCTGCTGGGATAATGAATAAGAGAGACAACCCTAGGGCTCATCAACAAAACAATAATTATCAATATAAGTAGGAGAACACATATAGGAAGGATAGGCCTAGGTTGCATGATATGCCTTACAACACAAACTGGAAAGATGGAAAACCTATGACAGATAGGCCTAGAGACAAGGATACTCCTGATCCATTGAGAAAGAAGGGAACGTATATGGTGAATAACAATTATTTTTGTGAAGCTTGCGATAAACCACATTCCCCCGAGTATTGTGTTGTAGCCCAAAGGATGCAAGAGGAGGGAGTGTTAATGGGAGATGGTGGAGAAGATCACAAGATTTACTTAGCTTTGAATGCTCTTCACCATGTTGAGGAAAGATATTCATCTTCGGAGGCAGGAGGTTATGAATATGATGTTACAGAACAAAGGTACAAGATCCATATGGCTGAGCAGCAAGTCTTTTCTGATTCTGAGGATGATTATGTAGAACCACAACCTGTTGAGGTTTCTACTCACAATAATGTGAGGAGACTTACTGATAAGGAAATAGAGAGATTAACTATTGCTGTAGTTGAAGAAGCAAAGAGTAAGTACTGGTTGAGAAATAGGATAGTAAATGAGAAGGAAGGTGTCCCTAGGGGTATCTTTATGAATGATCAGAAAGTTGTACAAGGAGTTTCAAAGAAGATTGAAAACAAACAACGTGAAGAAAGCAAACAAAATCCTATCCAAAAGGATGCAGTAAAAGAATTACACAAAGAAATTCAAAAGACAGATCTGTCAGGTAGAAGAAAAAAAGAAGGGAATAAAGGAGAAACATTAGAACAAAAGAAAGTGATTAAAGCAAAAGGTTCTTCATTTGATTTCACCCAAGCCTTGTCTCAGGTAAAGATGTCTGTCCCACTTCTTGAAATGATGAAAATTAAAGAATACAGGGATAGTGAAATGCAATTGATAACAAATGAAAGTGAAAAACATGTAGCTTCTGAAAATAAAATGACTGCTAAAAATAAGCAGGATAAAGTAAACATTCCAGACATTTGCTTGAGTAATGTGTTGACAAGTCTGCCACAAGTTGACCCTTTCTTTATTACATTACTCATAAATAGCAAATTATTGAGGAATTGCATGATAGATTCTGGTGCTGCCATGAATATTATGCTAGTAGGGGTGATGAAATAGCTAGGTATGTGGGTGGATACATATGAAGGAAAATGTTATGCAATGCATAACTGGCCTGTTCCTGTGGTGGGTATAATGAGAGATGTAGAAGTCAAGTTAGCTGCTTATCCTCAAGTAGCTTGTAATATTGATATAATAGTGATAGACACCCCTCCTCAATTTGGTATGCTTTTATCAAGACAGTGGACAACAGCTATTGGTGGAAATATCCAATTTTATCTATCTTATGCAACAATTCCAGTAAATGGCCAAGAGGTGAAGTTGTACAAGGAACCAAGGATGAATCAGCTTATTGATTATGTGCCACAAGACCAAATCAACTATATTTGTGATGTTGATCTTGGGAGTTTCAATATAGAGCTAACACAACCAAAATTGACTAATAGTGATCCTATTGAGAAGCATGCTGCACAGAACCACAATGGTGTGTGGAAAATGTATTTTGATGGAGCTTGCAACCAAGAAGGCAATGGAGCTGGGATAGTATTTGTTTCGCCTGAAGGTATTACATTTAAGTATTCATTCCTATTAAATTTTGAATGTACAAATAATATGGCAGAATATGAAGCTCTATTAACTGGGTTGAATATAGCGGTGAAGCATAAAATCAAGTTGCTGGCTATTCTAGGAGATTCAGAGTTAATTGTCTCACAAGTTAGGTCAAAGTATATAGCAAAAAACAAAAGACTAAAGCAATATAGAAATGTTGTATGGGATACAATTGAATTGCTTGACGCCTTCTCAATTGAGTGGGTAGATAGGTCAAAGAATATAATGGAAGATTTTCTAGCTAATGTAGTGTTGAAAAGAGATGACATTACATTGGCTGGAGTGTCACAAATTGAACTCAAGAGTAGGCCTACTATGCCTGATAATTTATATAGTAGGCAAGTTTTTAATGATGACATTGATCTTTTGAAATTCCTTCATTGTATAGACCAGCATGAAGCCCAAGAAATTGACTTCAATGCCTTTTTTGAGGAAGTTGATGGAAAAGAAATAGTATTTGGGAAGGAGATTTTACAGCTTAAGACAAATAAACTTCCTAAAGGCTTGGTGGCACTTGAGAGGGTGTATGATGGAAATGATCGGTCTATAATGAAGCAAACACTAGTAGGAAAGGATAATATTGAAGAAATTAATTTGGGAACTGAAATGGCACCAAAAAAAGTGTACATTGGTAAAAAGATAAGTCCTGCAATTAGAAAAATGCTGCTTGATTTATTGAGAAAGTATAAACATGTATTTGCTTGGTCTTATGAGGATCTAAAAGCATATAGAGAAGACTTGTTTCAACATGAAATACCATTGAAAACAGATGCTAAACCATTCAGACAAAAGAAAAGACCTATAAATCCAACTTTAGAGCCTAAAATGCAGGAGGAATTGGTGAAGCTCAGAGATGGTGGAATTATTAAGCCTATCAGACATTCAACGTGGGTTTCAAATTTGGTCCCTATTAGAAAGAAAAATGGAGATATCAGATTGTGTGTAGACTTTAGAAATTTAAACATAGCATCCCTTAAAGACAATTATCCTCTGCCAAATATGGAGGCCATACTACATAAGGTGACAGGCTATGAATTGTTGTCTATGATGGATGGGATTTCAGGGTATAATCAGGTCAAGGTTAAAGAGTCTGAACAATACAAAACAACATTCATGACTCCTTGGGGAACGTATGTTTATCTGAGAATGCCATTTGGTCTCACTAATGCAGGGGTGACTTTTCAAAGAGCCATGGATGTGGCATTTGCTGATTTGATCAATATTCTCATGGTGGTGTATCAGGATGACCTCACTGCTTACTCCAGGAAGGCTAAAGATCATGTTCATCATTTGGAAAAGGTATTTATAAAAGCTCTTGAATATGGTGTTAGCTTAAACCCCAAGAAGTGTAATTTTGCAGTTACAGAGGGTAAACTTTTGGGACATATTGTTTCAAAGGAAGGGGTTAGGATAGATCCTGAAAGGGTTGAGGCTATTGATAAAATTCTTGTGCCTAAAAGTGTTAAGGCAATACAATCGTTCTCTGGACAGATAAATTTTCTTAGGAGATTTGTCTCTAACTTTGCTGAGATTATTAAACCCATAGCAAGAATGTTGAGAAAAGGATAGAAGATAGAATGGATTGCAGAGGCTTTGGACACTTTTGTATGATTAAACGAGCCATCAAGGAGGCCCTTGTTCTTAAGTCTCCTGATTTTTCAAAACCATTTCAGATTTTTTCATTTGCCTCAATGCATATTGTTGCAGCTGTTATGCTACAAAAGACTGAAGATGGTCATGAGTAGCCTGTATATTTCTTTAGTAAGTCATTACAGGGATCTGAATTAAAGTATGATATAATGGAGAAGCAAGCATTTACACTGGTGAAAGCTGTGAGAACTTTCAGACCATATCTTGTTGGAGCTAAGGTAATTGCTTATGCTCCTCATGCAATAGTCAAGGATATTCTGACACAGTCTGAAGTAACAGGTAAAAGGTGCAAATGGATCAACAAAATCCAAGAATTTGACATCGAGATACAAATTACTAAACTAGTCAGAAGTCAGGGTTTGGCTAAACTAATGGCAGAGGCAAACATTGAAGCAAATCAGATTTGCAATGTAGAAGAAGAAAATGTAATTGCAAGCATTTAACATACTCAATGGTATATAGATATCATGTACTATCTTAAATACATGAAGTGTCTAGAGGGATTGAATGACAACCAGAGAAGAACGCTGAAGCTACAGGCATCTAAATATGTTTTTATGTGTGGAGATCTATTTTGGAAAAATAGGGATGGTATATTATTGTAATGTCTAGATGAATTTCAATCTAAACATGTTTTGAGTGAAATGCATGAAGGGGTTTGTGGAGGACATTACTCAGCAAAAACAACTGCTCAAAAAATTCTCAGGATAGGATATTATTGGCCAAAATTCTTTAATGACTCTTTTGCACATGTGAGAAAATGTGAAGCTTGCCATAAATTCTTTGGAAAATTGAAGTATCAGGGAGCTTTGCCACTTGGACCCATGTAGGTTGATGCCCCTTTTCATCAATGGGGAATTGATTTCATTGAGGAAATACTAGAAAAATCAAGTGGTGGACATAGTTGGATATTGGTGGCCACTGATTATTTTACTAAATGGGTTGAGGCCGTTCCAACTAAAAAGGCTACAAGTAAGGTGGTGACACAGTTCCTGATGGATAATATCATTACTAGATTTAGTACACCAATGAGGTTGATCACTGACAATGGAATGTGTTTCAGATCAGATGAATTCAGAGGCTTTTATAGCACATATGGTATTGTCATTTCTTATGTAGCTCCATATCATCCACAGGCTAATGGACAAGCAGAATCTAGCAATAAGAGTCTTCTGAAGATTATAAGAAGGATGCTAGGTCAGAACAAGAAGGCTTGGGATGCGAAATTAAGACTAGCTGTATGGGCTAATAGAATTACGGTGAAGAAGGCAATTGGGAAGTCCCCATTTGAGTTAGTGTATGGAGCACAAGCTAGGATACCTTTGCAAAACTTATTTCCAGTTTATAAGTTTGTTCTTCAGGAAGATTTGGATATTCCTGAACCCATGGAGGAGAGGATGGAGCAGCTAGCCGAATTGGATGAAATAAGGAGAGTGGCTCAAAATCAGAATATAAAGTTGTAGGCACAAATGAAATATTTATTTGACAAAAAGGCAAAGGATAGGAAATTTGGAGAAAGTGATTTGGTTCTGATGTGGAATGCAAGGTGCCAGGAAAAGCGAAAACATGGGAAGTTTGAAGCCTTGTGGCTAGGGCATTTTGTGGTGGTAGGAAAGAAAGGCAAAGATTCATACTACCTACAAAATATGGCTGGTGAGGATCAGGAATTGCCTGTGCATGGGAAATTTCTAAAACATTTTTTCTCTTGAAGTAACACAGAGGATTGAGGGTTGCCAGTGCATGGACAACTCCTAATGATCCTTTTTAAAATTCTTTTCCATGCACAGTAGTCTAGGATATAAAAGGAATAGGACTTGCAAGTACATGGACAATCCTGATTTTCCTTTTTTTAATATTATTTTTTCCATGTACAGTAGTATAGGGTCTTATTTTGTTCCATCATGCTCACATGTTCCATCATTTTGAGTTTGGTTTGCTCACCCAGAAAATTTGAATACTTGCAATGATCTTGCTATCATTCATCCCTAGATGGAGCCACTGTTAGAATTGTAAAATTTTGAAATTTTTACAGTCTATTGGATTCAAGAGTTTCCAATATTAAGTCCTTATCATAAGCATAAGATCCCCTCTTTGCATTGTCTTGCTTTTTTTTTTTGTCATGTGACCCATTTGAATCCATCTACCTCTTCTGATTTCATTGAAAGACCCATATCGGAAAGACATAGCAAAAGTCTCCCCAAGCTATATTTTTCACTAACATGTATTTGTTGTAGACAATTGGCAAGACTTTTCTTTTGTTTCGGCGACTAAGAAGATTCATATCAGCATATGTTGGGGCGTCGTTGTAGTGTCACGACGAATTCAACTGGTCTTGCCGACTAGCATGTGGAGGGGTCGTTTCGGCTAAGCTAGTGGGTATCAGCATGAAGTCATAACGAAATCATTTTGTCTTGCCGATTGGCTTGTAAGAAAATATCTCAGTAAAACTTACGTTCGTCGGGGAAGATCTTGGCGAAGTGACTCTTGTCTTGTCGAACTAAACATAAGGGGATCTGAAAAGCTATTGGAGAGAGTATTGGGGTCTTGCTGATTTGAAAGGTATGCCGATAGAGATATACGTTGCTAGGAGAAGAAATTTTTGACATGAGTTTCACCGATGTCTGAATGTTATACCGACAAGCAGCTCAGGATGAGTTTCACCGAATAGGATTAATATGGGGGAGTGATGTCGATAAGACATTTGGCATCGATATAGGTCTTCCTGAAGGTTTATTGTCTTATTGAAGCTATTATTTCATTGGTGAGGTTTATTTCTTCGTTGAGAATACTTGGTGGACACGCCAAAATGAGAGTTCATCGGTGAAAGAGTGATTTTGTCTCAGCGACTATGACTTGAAGAATGCATATCGGTATGAGACAATGAAGGCTATGTAACATCTCCCCGACTCAGAATTGTTATAGCAACACAAAAGGAAGTGACAGTCATCATTTTTTGGATCCCAAGTGTCGGTAAGCCATGTTATGTCTTGGCGAAGGGTGTAATAGATGTTGCAAAAGGACTTCGCCCCAGATTTGCAAGTTTCTCATCGAAACAATAGTTGATGTGACAGTGCCAGTTTTAAATGGATTTTTATTCATGCTTCATTAATGGTGTGACGAGATATAATAGTGAAGTTTGTATCAATTCTCCAATTCTGAATTGATTGCTCGTGAATTGGCATGCTGAGCAGAGAACCGGGACAATCTCAGTTTGAGGAGCTCGAGCGGAATACTATAAGTGACTGTTCCTTGGTTTTTTACATTTTGATTCTGTAAGCTTGAGAATGGAGTCCTCTGGTTCTGGAAAGGGTAAGGGTAGAAAGCCTGCTATGAGTATCCTGTCAAAAGGAAAGAAACAAAAGGTTGATACAAAGCATGAGAGCATTGAAAGGAGGTTGAACCAAGACCTTATTGATCAATTACCTCGCTTGGGCCCAAAAGCCAGAAGGTTTGCATAGCTTAGGGCAGAGGTTGATAAATTAGATGACAAGTGCAAGTTCATATGTGATGTCTGGACAACCATAAGAGGTTATGAGCTTTTCAATTTCCATTACCATAGAAGAAAACATTTTGAACCAGTCTATAACCCATGGAAGTTAAATGTAGGGAAACTGGTGTGCCCTAATATTTTTGTAAATGCAAAATTAGTAAAACTGCTTGCAGACAATTATGATCCAAAACATAAGGCTATATGTGACCCATCTAGAAAACCACAGATATATGTGTCTAAAGAAGCAGTGGGTGAGGTTTTCAAATTGGAAGGGTTTTGCAATGAGGAGATCAGCTACGAAGAGTTGGGAAAGGAATTTTCAAGAATGGATACAATCTATAAGGTTTGGAGGTTGCCTATTCATAGAATTAAATAGGGTAGTGAGTCAGAACCTTTGCAAGATAGTGAGGGGCCTCCTTATCATGTAGATTTGTTTGAACCTTACATGAAGTACACATGTTTCTTAGTGTGTCAAGTATTGGGGATGGATGCCTTGGAACTCATGTCAATTGTGCCAATGATTATCACAACAGATATTCAGTATCATAACTCTAGGCCATTTGATTATGCTTCATATATTACTAGGGAGCTTGATTCAGGATTGATGGCTATAAAGAGTGGAGCTCCTATTGTTCATCTCAGACACTATTCATTGTTGATGCATTTGGTGCTGTATTTTGGACAGGAACTAGGAGTATGGCCTCCAAAAATGAGAATTTATCAAATTGGTAAGGGGGGTGAGGCATTGCCTATTCAGCTATGGACTGCTATTTGGGACAACAGGTTTGCCAATTCTAGTTTCATCCACTTTGAGGAATACTTTGTGAAAACTTTGTACAGGTTGTATAAGTATCCTTGTACCTATTCATTGACTAATGAGATTAAAAGGTTTCTTCAGCCCAAAGATTTCAATGGGCCAATTGATCATAACTAGGGTGACTGGTATTGTTTGGAAGGAGCTACAATGATCAAATTGTATGGATCTGAAGGTACCCCTTTTATTGTACAAAGGACAGTTCCAAACATAATTGCATATTTGGAAATTGTTAGACAAATGGATTACAATAGTGTGATGATTTTCAATTCTTATGAGAAGCAGGCTTTTATTCCTAGTACATTATGCTTTGGTGATTTCACTGTGTTGGCCAAGGAGGGATATAATTCAATCCATGATAGATTGATGCATTATAATATGAAAAGTGGACCACCCAGGAAAATTTTTGACCCTGAAGGATATATCAATTTAGCCAAAGAAAGGATTAACTTTGGAAGATATCAACATGTACCTTATCCTTTTGATGATATGATCAGAAATATGGATGAAGAAGAAGCAAAGGTGGTGGTTGAGAGCTATAACCAAGGGTTATAGGATTTGGGGACATTGTCTTCTGGAGATGAGGAAACCCCAATGGATAAAATGCCACAGAGCAGAACAGAGAAAATATCTAGGATAAGGACTCATCGGTATGTTTGCCCAACTAGAGAATAGAGTATTGAAAGTGGTGATATTGATGCAAGGCATATGGAATACAGATCATTTGTTTCAGATGATGAGTTTATAAATTCTCCAGAGTTCAAAGCATTATTGTACAAACTGAAGGGCAAAGAAATAAGAGAAGATGTTGGTGCTGTCACTTCTGGGAATGAAGAGAAATTATTGGATCAATTAAGAAAATGTGTGGATGATGAAATGAAAAATATGACTCCTAAAACGGGGAGGAAGATGTTGGAGAATGCTGGTGTCATGATCTTTCCTGGACTTGATTTGAATTCTGCATTGGTATTTGATAGCTTCTTATACACACAAACTTGATAGGGAAAAGGTGACAGAGGTGTATGTAGGTTCTAAGTATAATACTGATGAGGGATCATTGATGATATGGCCTTTGTATCCCCCCCATAGGAAATCAGTGGTAATTGATACAGAGAAGGCGTTTGGCCATGTTATGACCCTAAAGGTTGGAGAGGTTGATCCTATGGTTACTGCAGAGATTGGGATAGACATTGCAAAATTGAATAAAGCACAGATCCAAGCACTGATAAGAGAAAGAGAAATGTATAAGGGAAGTAATGAGAGAATGTTAAGAGAAAATGATAAATTGAAAGACTTGGTTGGTGTTTCAATTGATCCAACCTAAATTATCACTCAAGGAGAAAGTTCTCAAGCAAAAGATCATTGGATAGGGTCAAGTGCCTATAATCAGGGAAAGTATGATGCAATTGTTGCAATTGTTAAGAGGAGGCAAGATAATTTGACATCCTGGTTGAACAAATTATGGGGAAAATATTCTAGTACTCTAACTGCATTAAAGGAGCATGACATGATGGATGGACGAATAATGGAGAAGTTTCATGAATTGGCCAAGAATGAGGAGGCTAACAGTACTGCACTTGAAGCTGCAAACCATATTATCAGTCGTCATCAAAAATTCTGTGAGGAATTGTAGGGGGATAAACAAGGATTAGTTGAAGCTGCCAAGAAAAATGTGGTCACATTTTTTGATGGTAGAGGGGAGTTGAAAGATGCCAAATTAGGGTTTAGTTTTGGATATTGATATACAATTTATACCAAATTTGTTTCATTTTGTCCATTTCAATCTACCATTGTGGAAAAATTAGGGCAATAGGAAAAGATTAAAATTCAAGTCTGCTCAATTCAATTAGGTACACCCACCTAGGTCTAGCAGCACCTAAAGAGTAGAAGGTTGAGTACTCTTAACCTTGTCTGTTACCTGGAAGCGTATCAAGATATTGGCATCCTCTTGAGGCATCTTGCCTGCATTTTTGAGAGATAACATAACTAAAAAGAAAACAATGAGATCGAGACAAGGTAAACAACATCAATCCCAAGTCCAAACAAACAAACCAAAAAGGCAGAGGTGGAGGCGGGATGGAAAAAAGTTTGGAACTTTGTATAATTTCCAAACTAAATATCCATTTTGGATCCGGTTCTACGAAAGGAAAACAAGATAGACAGAAGAGATAAAAAAAGAGACGAGTAGGATCAGAATCAGGAAGGAGTTATTGAATGAAACTCAAAACAAGTTTCAAATCCAGATTCTGTTCTGGTTCCGATTCTAGCAGAACAAAAGAAAACAAAGTGTTGGAAGAAGGAACAACTCCAATTTTTTTTGAAAAAGACTCAAGGATAGAAAACAGTAGAGGGGGACCCATTTTGACCAAGGAAAAATATGGGGTGGTTATGCAAGGCATAACAAATGGCGACTCGGCTGGGAAAATGGTTTACCCATTTCAAGACACTGAAGAATTGAGTCACCTAAAAAACTTTTGGTTTATGAATCATGTTAACTTGAACAAGATCATATATATAGAATAAGGCTGAGCTGGAATCTCAGATGTATGTGCTCATGAACTATTTTGAATTTGAGTGTGTGCATATATGGTGCATCCTTCTTCATAGACACTTTCTCCACTCCTAAACAACTACACCTAAGATCTAAGCTACATAGGTTGAGTCCTTCAACTGTCGTGCAATGAAATCCTGGGCATTACTTCGCTCCTAGACATGTGTCCATAGCCCCGATGAAGATACCTCTAGTTCTCTCAAAGCATTGCTCTACTTCCAGACATGCGTCCATAGCCCTGATAGAGATACTTGAATCACCCATTTGATATTGAGTTCTCCTTTTCTCTTTTTCTCTTTTTTTTCCACTTTTACTTAGGCTTCACTTGTGGGAGCACTTTATGAACTTTTCTCAATACTCAGGTGCAATTGATCTGAAAGGTGGGTTGAGAACTACAATGAATTTCTTGACAGTCTTGGAATCATATTTTTCACTTGAATCAAAGATACAACCACCCTAAAATAAATAGGCATTTTACTTAGGCAGATGTTTATCTATTTTGTGATAGACTTCGATCATAATTCATGAGATATTCACAATGTAACTTTTTCCTTAGAAAAATTTCAAACCAACATTAGAATGGTCATAAGACATGAGTTTAGAATGAAATATTTCAACAAAAGCTCCTTGAAAATACCTAAATCAATTTCTCTCCTAGTGCCTATAGCATACTTTGAATAACAACCCCTTTTCTTGGAATGGGTAGAAATGAAGATCCCCGATGAACAAGACAAAACAAAAACAAATGAAAACAAAGAAAAAGAAACAAAGGGAAAAGACAAAACAAAAACAAAAGAAATAACTAATTACATATTATACAATATAGTACAATTATTCAAAAAATTAGACCTTTATGAGCCAAAGTAATGTTTAAGAAACTGACCATTAACTAGAAATGGAACAGGTTCTCCTATCAAGGTACTCAACCAGAAATCATTCTCACCTAGTATCTCAGCTACTTGATATGGACCCAACTAGAGTCTATAAAACTTTTGGCGATCTCCCTTTTTCTCTTTAGCCTTGTCCCATAGTAGCACAAGATCGGATATCCTAAAGGCCTTTACCTTGGCCCTCTTGTCAAACCAATGTTTGACGATAACTTGATGTTTAGAGAACTGTTGCAAAGAAGCATCTCTTTGTTCTTCCATATTGAGCAAGTTGGTTAGTCTGACCTCAATCCTATCATCGTTTGTATAAAATTCTTGCATAAACTTGAGGACAGGTATTTGCAAATGGATTGGGAAGACTGGGTGTTGGCCATAGACATTTAAATGGTGAATTTCCTAGGGCATCTTTGATTCGAGTTTGATCTACCCATAAGGAAAATCTCAACTGAGTGTTCCAGTCCCTAGGATTGTTTTCTAACAATTTTTTAATTACCTCCAACAATTTTTTATTAGTGGACTTAGCCACTCCATTTCCCTGAAGGTAGTAATTAGACAAATATTTCAAAATAATCTTATGTTCATAAGCCCATTGAATAAATTTAGTTGAAGAGAAAGTGGGGCCATTATCACATACCAAGGCAAATGGTACTCCAAACCTGGTGGTGATGTTCTCAATTATAAACTTGATAACCAATTTTGTGGTGTTGTTTTTGCAACGCTGAGCCTTGGTCCAATGTGTACAGTAGTTAGTTGTAGTCAGGATGAAATTGTGACCTATAGAATATTTTGGATTAATGACTCATACAAATTCTAGTGCCCATTGCGCGAACAGTCTTACCTCATACACTAGTTGCAAAGGAATTGCTAGATTTCTTTCCTTGGGTGTAGAGGTTTGGCATACATGACATGTTCAGACATGTTGGTGTGCATCCTGAAACACATAAGGCCATTAATAGCCTGATCTAAGAATTTGATGGGCCAAAGCATCTGCAGATCCATGTCATGTACCATGTCTTCCATGAAACTAAGCAATGGCCTGCTTAGCCTCTTGCTGATCCAAACAGTGAAAGTAAATTCCTTGAAAATTTATTTTGTATATAGATTCCCCTTTGAGAATATAATGTGCACTCTTCATCCTCAATTCT
This sequence comes from Sequoiadendron giganteum, assembly GCA_007115665.2. Taxonomy (NCBI): domain Eukaryota; kingdom Viridiplantae; phylum Streptophyta; class Pinopsida; order Cupressales; family Cupressaceae; genus Sequoiadendron; species Sequoiadendron giganteum. The sequence continues at coordinate 632,365,036 of CM021101.1, forward strand.
CTCCTTTGAGTAGCATTCATCCCCTCTGAGCATATGTTGTTGAGGAGGAAGAAGATCAAATTTATGTACTAGGGATCCTTAGTGAACTACTGCATAGTGTACTACTGACATGTGATATTATTTCCAACATCCGCCATTGCATTTCATAAACCCTACCTGTGGATGAGTTTCATTGGATGAATTTCTAAGTTGAACTCTTGAAAATAAGCCATCCACTTTATCTTCTTTCCCCCAATTTGCTTTGCATTAGGAAGTATTTTACAGCTAGATCAAGAACTATGGCAATAACCTAACTCTGAAGAATGTAATGCTTGAAATTTTTTACTGCTTGAACCAATGCAAAGGCCTTCTCAAGGTGTGGGTACCTGACTTCTACATTCTTAAATGGGGAGCTCATGAAGGCAATAGGTATTTCCTCTCCCTTACCTCTTTGTTGCGTTAAACAACTGCACATGAATGGTCAGATGCAAAAGAATAGATATAGAAGGGCTTTATATAATCTAGGCTGGTCAAGATAGGTGCCTCAGATATTAATTGTTTAATCTATGAGAAATCAGATTTGGCCTCATTGCTCCACTCTATTTTTGTATCTTTTTTCATCATCTCATTAAGAGGTTTGACGATTTCCGCAAACCCTATTATAAATTTTTTGACAAAATTAATCCTTCCAAAGAAGGATCTCATTTCTTTCTTTCTTACTGGCCTTGTCAGCTTTAAGATTGCCTCTAATCTATCAGGGTCTATGGATATCCCCTCTTCTGATATTATGTGGCCTAAGAGTTTCCCTTCGAATACTCCAAACACACACTTTTTTGGATTTGTAGACATAGAAAATTTATCGACACACTTGATCCTAATTACTAACATCGCTTCATCCTGAAACATACTCTCAGCTTATCATCACCTTTCATCCCTTAATTAAATAAATCATTATTTATTTAATTAGGTCTTTCTCCTTAGCTGATTAAATTAATCAATTTAATTTAATTAGTCCCATATCTCTGTTCATTTAAATAATTCATTTTATTTAAATCAAATATCTAAAGTCTTCTTATTAAATTGAATAAATTAAACCTTATTTAATTTAATCTAACATTATCCCCTTAGTTAAATAAATCAAAAAATTTATTTAATTAAATCCTTCCTCTCAATTTCTAATTTAAATCAATTTTATAAATTTAAGTCTAAATTGTCACATCCCTTGATTCCTCATTAAATTAATTAACCCATGATTAATTTAACCCTAAAACATGTCACATCCTCTAGAGAATACAACTTGCACAATATTTCAATTACTTTGATTTATTAAATTGCTTATTTTCTCTCAACATGAAATAAAAGGGGAATATTCCCTCAAATTTGAATTCAAATTCAAGTGGGCTTGGTCCTTCCAACAAGGCATTTATTTCACCTTACAAGTCCTTTTTCCTTGAGCCAAGTGGCCATAACTCCATTTTCTTCCCTCTCCAACAAGTAATTTCACTATTTTGAAATTCCAACTAATGTCATTTATTGGTACTTTGATCAAAACTTGCACAACCATCAACCATTCACATCTTGACATGTGGCACTTGGCCATTTGATGTTGAATGATCCCACATTGCTCAATTTCACTCATTCTTCCAATTTTAAATCTATAAATGAGATAGTCTTCCTCTCATTCTATCATCCATAACTTGAATAAAATTACTATACTCAACTTCATCCTCAAGCACATCCATTTTCATTCAGTTCATCAAGATCTTAGCTAGGTTATGCAGATTTTTCATCACGGAGCTTGATTGAATCTTCATCAAAGTGGATCACTCATCAATATTGCAAAAAAGGAGTTGGGAAAGGGCCAATTTATACACATAATTGGCACCAATTCCCCCCCCCCCCCATGGGATTGAGTGTTTACATGCTTAAATAGGATTTCAATTACTTTTCTTGCTTTGTTCTTCATGTATTCCTATTTTGAGTATTGTAGATGAATTTCATTAGGAATCTTAATTCTCACTTGCATATAATATCATTAATGTGTTTGTTTCTTATGTTTGTGCAGGTCTAGGATTGGCGTTCACTTTGTGGCTCTAGAAGGAGGGTTGGTTTGGAGAAATTTGTCGTGTTTTTCCAAAAATCCATGGTTTTTTGACATTTTTTGTTCCTATAGGGGATTGTACCACTTACAGTCTAGCGACACTATATTGTGCCACTATCAGACAAGTGGCACTATATTGCACTGCTCAAAATTCCAAACTCCACTGTCAGAGTCTTCTTGCCCATAAATTTCAAATTTCCAAACTGCGCCGCTAGGCTAAAATAGCACCGCCTTTGCGCTCTTTGTCCTGCTGCAAAGTGTCGCTCTCAATCATATGCAATGCTATATTGCACTGCTAGAGTTTATAAAATCTCCCACATTTGCTAATATGCCATTGGATGACAGTAAAAAGTTCAAATTTAATTTTTTTTTGACATGTGCCTTTTTGTTTTCAGCTTTTTGAGCTATTAACCTGTTTGTTGTCTTTATATCTTCTGGTTTTAATCATTTTTTAGGTTAGGGCAAGAAGGAAAGCAAAGTGGAAGGTTACATTATGACATCATTCTCATCTTATACCAAGTTTTTTTAAACACTTTAGTGTTGTTTAACACTCTTAGAGAATTCTCAATCTCTCTTAATAAATTTGTTATCTTTCAAGCTTTAGGGAACACTAAATTTCCTTTTGGGCCATAAAAAGAACAATACAAATTTTCTTTCAAAGTTTGCAAAAAAAAGGCTAAAAAAGAAATTTAGAACAACATACTAGATTTGGTTTAAGGATTAACAATTGAACAAGGCAAATCCCACATTTGATTTGGTGTTGTAAAAAGAATTCACTTTTGCTTTGTGGATTTAAAATAAACAAGTGTTATTTTGTTTTGTAATTACTTACTCAAACTAATACCATTAAAAGGACATATGCGCTTCTCTCGTGCCTCATGGTGATCTTAAGAATCAAAAGGCCTTTTGGTGATCTTAAGTTGAGTAAAGTAATTACCTCCATATTTCATTTTGGGATTAAAAGTGAACCAATCTTGCGAGTGTGCGTGTGGCATATTGTGAGTGTTCTCCCTTTTTTTTAGAAACAAAATTTGATTGAACTACAGGATATGCTTGCTTGCTTTTGTTTACCTTAGTGGGCCTACCTTGTGGGAAAAAGTAATAACCCAAGGGAATGACCAAACCGGGAATATGCTAAAGCCAAATGACTTCCACCCAGGATATAAGTATGGATATTGGAACAAAGGCCAATATTACAAGGATTATTCTGACGAGAAGGGAAAAAATGGTCTCTCGCCATACTGGATAATCCCCCATGAATGAAATGCTCCTATTAAAAGCCCTTGTTTAGCAAAAACCAAAATCCTATCTATTTGTTGGTGCAAAAGGTCATGTCCTTTGAAGCTGCCCCATGTATACATGCAATTTTGTTGTAGAGATGAAAATTATGCCATGAGAGATTCATGGGTACTGATGCTTGATTGACCTGAGAAGGAAGTGCACTGTAAGGGGGATTGAGTGAGGTCAAGCATCTAATCATCCACACTGAATTTGTGCAGCTAGATTTATCCAAGTGGGAACCCAACAAATTTTATTTTTTTAGCCTAGGGATGTGCATATCATTTAGAGGTTTCTAAGTGCTTGGGTTTAATCATCATTTGTTTTCACTAAATTCAACCTAGGAAACTGTGCTCTTGAAACCTTGATTTTCACATAATGGACCTTATGGAATGAAAAGAAATTGAGGCATAGACATTTAGTTTGAAATCATAATCAAGAAATTGTTTTTGATAAAAGGAGCTCATTAAGAAAAGATAAGTAAAATTGGACCTCACATGTGTTCTCTCAAGTGATTTCCCATAAAATCAAAATCCAAAAACCAAGGTTCAAGAAGCTTGGTCCAAAGGCTCATGAAGAGCATGTTTCTATGCTTCTTCAGGTTAGAGAAAGATTGGTATATAATTTCTAAAAGAAGGCTTCAAAGAACAACCCAAGTTTGTATGGATTCTATTATCAACAAAATCCAACTCTTTTTCAAAGTTTTGCTTTTCTCACTTAGAAGTATGGCATGTTCTTTAAATACCAAGGTCTTGTAAGAAATAGTCTTGTCTAGGTCAAGTCTAGGATCAAAATCATCACTCTTATCCATCCCTCCATCATCAAAATAAAATATTATCTCACCAAAAAACTCTTGAGAACTTTCAAACATCATTCATGCTAAACTTAAAGGCAAAATCAACATCACCTTGTTTGACTTAATACGCTTAGTCAAATTATCAATCCTCTTGAACAAATCTACCTCTAGGATAACACAAATTCCTAAGGTCTACAATTTCAAAATCACTTTGATTGGCTTAACACACTTAGTCAAATCATTCTATTGTAAAAATTTTCTCTAGGATAACACAACTTCGTAGGTTTTATAAGTTCATTATCATCTTGTTTGGCTTAACACACCTAGTCAAACTATAAAAATCAAATCAATTAAAGCCCTAAAATGTTTAGCATCTCCCCCCCCAAGGTTCTTCAAGAGTTTCACTCACCCACATCATCCATCTTCCATTGATCTCATCCCCATCATCAATTTTGATCCTTAAACTTTCCTAGTTCTTCTCCTTTTTGTGCCTAGGATTAAGATCAAAAAATCTCTATTTTATGGTTCAAACAAGATCACAACACAAGAGGAACATGGAAATAACTAAGGAAACATCAACTTCAAGTGACCTAAGTCAAATGACTCCTGAAATAAACCTTGTAGGATCAAGCAACCCTCCAAAGAACTCCTCTCTGCCATCGCAAAACCCTCAAGAGGAGGGCCATGTAGAGGACATCACTAATGATGACTTGGGAATGATGCAAGAGGAAATAACTGAAATGTTTTAGAATACTGAGAATCATAGAATCATAAATTCCATGTTGAAACTTAATCCCTCTCTATATATACATGTGTTAACAAATGAAGGGGCTAAACTCCCTTCTGACTTTGACGTGAGTATCAATATGGAAAGGCCTCTTGCAACAATACCCCCAATATCAGTTCCAAACATCAATCAAGATATTCCTCAAATCATATCAACAATTGCTTCAACCCCACTAGTTGTTAACAAGAGAAGCACCATGCTTCGTGCAATCCAAAAGCATCACCTTGTATACAACAAAGAAATGAATATCAACACGACACCAGATAAATCCATCCCAGTAAATTTATTACACCCGTATGTTCCACTTACTTTCCATAATCATGTGGAATCATTCTCATTTCATGCAACACCAATCTATCTATTGAATATGCAAACTTCTCTCCCCATGATTTTGCAAGGAGAGAGTGGGTTATTCAGAATAGGGGGAGTCATTGATCCTTCCTCATCATCACTTTTCCAAGGGAACACACCACCATTCCCTCCATTACATTTGACATCCATATCATCTTTTGGGTTGGGCCTTCCCACCCTACCTGCCACCAATCTACCAAACCAAAGCAATCTAAGCATCACATCCAACCCCCTCATTTTTCCATTAGTATTGCAACAACATATGACAACCATTCAAGCCACCGCAATGGTCAACACATCCAATAATCCCCAAATCTCTCAAAGCATGGTTTCCCAAGGACCAAGCATCTCGGTCACACCACCCAAAACCCAAACCCTTATCACCAACAAGACCCTTCCACTCACCACAATGGTTAACACCATTCCAAATCCAACTTTGATTCCACCAAAAGCTAACATGATGAATTCATTCATCACCATGATGAGGTAGTTCAAAAATCCACCCACCAAAGGATACTTCAACAAAACCAAAAAGTTACACAACTGGCTACTTAGCAAGTGCAAGCGCAATTAGCCACCCAACAAGCCACTCAAGCTGCACAAGACACACAAGCTGCACAAGCTCAACAAGCCACGAAAGATGCACAAGAAGCACAAGCAGCTCAACAAGCACAAGAAACCCAACAAGCACAAGATCAAACACAAGCCCAACACGAAGCTCACTAGGAACAAGCATAGTACCACACACAACTACAAGCAATCCATGAAAAGGCATACCAACAAGCCCTGTAAGATTTTTAGGCACAACAACAAGCTAAACAACAAGCTTTTTTGGTAGAACAATAGCTAGACCAACAACAAGCTTTGTTGGTGCAACAATAGCTAGACCAACAAAAATATTTGTTGGCACAACAAAAACTAGACCAACAACAAGCTTTGTGGGAACAACAGCAGTAGGACCAACAACAACATGACCAACAACAAGAGTTGTTGGTACAAATGTAGGCATAACAGTAGGCCCTAAACACACAAAAAATATTGTGACAAACCCCCATCAAAACCCTACTCGTCAATCAAACACTGCAAACAGCTCAAAACACATTCATCCCACCTCCTGATCCGCAAAATGATGTTGCAAGATAGATCAAACTGCTCTCACAGAAAGTGTTGGACCTTCAGTTAGGAAAAACAACTAGAATGTCTGGAAATTTGTGCCCCTTTTTGTTTGATAGGAGTCTTACAATGGTACCATTCCTGAAGGGATTTGAAATCCCCAAATTTGACAAATATAATGGGATGGGAAACCCTAAAAATCACGTCAGGGAATTTCAAGTGTATTGCATGGAAGTTGCATATGATGACATGTATCTAATGTGACTATTTCTTCAGAGTCTGACTGGTACCACTATGGAATGGTTCTCTCATCTACCCATAGGCATCAAATTTTTTCAGAAATTGTTGATGCATTCCTCGAAAACTATACATTCAACATGTGTAGGAATGTTAGTCTGGAGGAACTATCAACACTAAAACAAAGAAAACGAGAGCTATTCACCTCCTTCTTGCACAGATGGCAATCCAAGGCCAACTAGAGCAAGTGGACCATGCTAGAAGAACAACAATTTTGCACAATCATAGCTAATTTGGATGAAAACTTGGTGTTCTATCTAAAAATGAAATGCATTACAACATATGATCAATTGATCCCAAAGGCACTCAATATTGAAAGAGCCCTTACTACGTGATTGGGCACATCTATGTTTCTTGCACAATAAGATAAATGCCCATCCACCCGTTATAATGATAAACCTTGCACATGGTCAAGGAACAAAAATGTCACAATTAACAGAGTGGTCGATGCTAGGGTTATCATTAGTGCTCCCAAGAAAAATATCCAAACCCATCATCAACCACATAATCAAAACCACAACAATGTGCAACCCAATATGGTAGCACAACCACCATCACCTCCGAACAATCAAATCAATAACCTGAACAATCAAGGAGGACCACCTCCCCGAAATAAGTATCCCCCCAAGTGGAAGTTCACGGCCCTTGGGGAGCCAATCAAATCTATAATGAAGAAACTGGTTGAAGAGAACCTTATCAAAATCTCCACTTGTGAGAAATATGTGGAACCCGTGACAAAATCACCATGGTACAATGCAAATCTCCTTTGTGATTTTTATAAAATCAAAGGGCATACAACCACAAATTGCATGAGATTGAAGAACATCATCCAAGATCTCAGTGAGGATAAAATCATAAATGTCGAGCAACCCGATAGCAATCAAGATCTCAGAATATACACGAATCCGATGCCTAATCACAATCAGGGAAATAATCAAGGAAACAATCAAGGAAATAACCAAGGGAAAAAAATGGGAAACAAAAGTATGCTAGTGAAAACCTTGTATACGAAGGCATCGTCACATGCATAGATAAAATGGTCACTGTCTATAGTGTCAAAGGAGCCAAAGCTAGTTGTGGAGTTACAACACATGGCAGAAAGGTTACTATTGTAGGGGCATTGTAGCCATATAAGACCCCCATCTCAAATCCGAGAGCCTTTCCCTATGATTATAATGTCATTGAATAGCTAAAAAGAGCCCCCGCTTAGATCTCTATCATGGAGATACTTAAAATCTCCGCCGCCCATAGGAAAATCCTTGATGACGCATTAGCTGTGTCCACTATCTCTACAAACCTTGACATGGAACAATTCCAAGATATGGTAGGTAACATCACCCCAAATCTCCTCACCTTCTCTAATCAAGATTTCCCTGCCCAACCATCTCACAACCGTGCACTTCACCTCCAAGCCCTGGTTCACAAGAAAAAGGTCACAAGGGTCTTGGTGGATTGAGGTGCGGGCCTCAATATTTCTTTGCTGAAACTTATAAAGAACTTGGGAATCTCAAAAGATTCCATAGAAAGAAAAAAAAGGCATTACCATCAAAGAATATATGACCAAGAAAGAGTGTCTCAAAGAACTATCAAGATCCCAATCCAAGTAGGGCCAGCTACTATGCAAAACCACATGTCAGGTCCTCAACCTTGATTTACCCTACAACATCCTCCTAGGATGCCCGTGGATCCATGGAATGAAGGCAGTTGCCTCAAAATTCCACTAATGTGTAAAATTTTCATATCAAAATGAGGAGGTCATAATACATGGGGATCCTAAACCATTCACCTATTGCAAAAACTTGGAAGCCAAGTTCTATAAGGTACCCCAAGTACCAAAAATGATGAGGGACCCTCCACTCCTTATATGGATCTATCTAACCTCGCCTGCACTTCTATGACAGAGACACCCTCCATCCCCGATATATCTGATATCAAGCTCAGGATCAAAGATAATGGGTGTGGAGATTACAGAATGAGAAAAAATGCTTTTTTTGTAGGAGAGCTACCTTAATCTCCTAGGTCACATGGATGACCTCAACCAGTTGAAACACCTGCCCACACTTTTAGGGTAGACCCTTCTAGATTCCACCGTTGGGGGGATCTAAGTCTAGAAAATGGGGATGAAAGAGACATTTCAAGTTCACTATACCAAGATGAAAGGCCCACACCCACCCTACCCATGGATGAAGCTAGCAGAGGACTACAAATGATGCTTGGTATGGGCTACAATAGAAATGGAAGCCTTGAAAGGAACAGCGATGGACGACTAGAGCCCATCATTATAGAAAGACAAATGAGAAATCTTGGCCTTAGATGTACCCCTCCGAGTATAACCATGCGTGGTAGAGGTACCTCTATTAGAGTAGTCGGGACTTCCCCTCAGTTATCGACAACTACCCTATAGTTACCAGTATCCACAGGTCTGCCCCTAGATAATTTCACCTTCAATATAACTGATTTCTATAGTAGTGATAATGAGGATACCATAATCGGCTTACCCACACTTTTTGAAGACTCCTCCATACTCATGATTAGTGCCTCACCCATTGAGTCAGACCATCAAACTCACAAAATAAACCTAGTTTACCCCCAACTCATTGACTACAACCAACGAGGACCACCAGTTCTAGACACATTTGAAAATGATGAGGCACTCTCGAAATTCATGGGACTAAGGGATACAGTACCATGCAGAGATCATAAAGCTAGATTCGACATCACGCTAGACACACATGCCTATTATGGGGAGACAATTTGAGTCCTTCAGTTGCAAAAGCAAAAGAATGAGAATAAGCTTAGGGTCATTGAGTGAAAACCACACTATGGCACTCTCTAACCATAGAATAGAAAAAATAAAGGATACATCCAATAGTGAAAACCTCTCTAAGGCATCGGAGGATGAAGGATTCAATCTCCCCCTATTGCACTTCATCAAGAGAAATCAACAATCCTAGCATAATAGTGCAATCTTGTCAATCTAGGAATAGAAGCAACACCACACATTACCTTCTATGTTGAATCACTTCTCATAGAAGAACAAGAACTCTTAGTGGAATTCCTAGGAGAAAGAATGGTGAACTTCACATGGATTTATGCCGACATGTCTGGTCTTGATCCGTAACTCATTGTTCATCATTTAGATGTCTACCCAGGGGAAAAGCCAGCAAGACAGAAGTTGAGAAAGATGCACCCTTAGATAGCCTTGCTAGTCAAGGTGGAACTAGAAAAACTCCTAGATGCTAGTTTTATACACCCAATTGATTATCTGGAATGGGTGTCAAATCTTGTGTTAGGTTCAAAGCCAAATGGGGGCATTTGTATCTGCACTGATTCTAGAGACCTAAAGAAAGCGTGTCCTAAGGATGATTTTCCACTACCCAACATTGATATGATAGTGGACATGATGTCCAGACATGATATTGTATCACTAATGGATGGCTTCTTAGGGTACAACCAGATCATAATAGCAAAGGAAGACCAACATAAGACAATGTTTACATGTCCATGGGGCACCCATTGTTGGAACATGATGCCATTTGGGCTAAAGAATGCGGGAGAAACATATCAAAGTGCCATGACACTAATTTTTCATGACATGATTCACAAGACTGTGGAAGATTATGTGGATGATATATTGGCCAAGTCAAGGAAAAGACAAGATCACATAGTAGCTCTAAGTGCCATCTTTGATAGATTGGAGAAATATAAGGTTAGACTTAACCCCAAGAAATACATTTTTGGTGTGCAATCAGGAAAAATCTTGGGATATATAGTATCAATGAGAGGAATAGAAGTGGATCCCACCAAATTCAAGGTGATCCTCAACATGGAAGCACCCAGGACACTAAAACAGCTCAAAGGCCTACAGGGAAGGCTCCAATCCATTCACAGGTTCATAACACAACTCGCGGATAAATAGATCCCATACTCTCATCTACTCCACAAGGGAGTAGAATAAAAGTGGGATGAAAAGTGTGATCAAGAGTTTAGTAAAATAAAAGAATATCTACTCATGCCACTAGTATTAATGCCACCTACTCCAAGAAAGCCATTAATCCTATACATTTCAGCAACCATGGCAGCTCTCGGTGCTCTATTAGCTCAACACGATGAAAATGGAAGAGAAAGTGAAATATACTATATCAGTAGAACAATGGTAGGGTATGATCTCAACTACACACTAATAGAAAAATCTTTCCTAGAAATTGTGTTTGCAACCCAAAGGTTCAGACACTACATGCTAGCTCATCAGATCAAGCTGATTGCAAATATAGATCCACTAAAATACCTGATCTCTAAGGCCACTCTCACGGGATGAAAAAATAAGTGGGTCATGATATTGACAAAACATGATATTGAATATGTAGAGCACAAGGCCATCAAAGGACAAGGGATTGCAGACCAACTGGTAGAGGCTCCTATTTACGCCGACAACCCACTTATCTCAGAATTTCCGGACGAGTCAATTTTCAACATAAGTATAGAAAATCATTGGAAGATGTATTTTGATGGGTCATACAGACAACATGGGTCAGGTGCCAAAATCTTCTTCATCACTCCCTAGGGAGACTGCATACCCAAATCCTACAAACTATCTTTTCCATGCATGTACAACATAGCAAAGTATGAAGATCTCGTCATAGGATTAAAGATTGTAGTACAACGGCAGATTATGGCTCTCAAAGTCTATGGAGATTCACAACTCATAATCAACCAAGTCAATGGTGAGTACCAAACAATGGACAAAAACCTAACTCCATACAAGAAATTAGTGGAGAGCCTCAAATAATTCTTCATTGATGTCACCTTTGAACAACTACCTAGAGAAAACAACATAGTAGTAGATGCTATGGACACAATTGGATTGCTCTTGCAAATCCCAAACAATGTTCCAAAACAAGAATTCTTGGTAGAGCAGCTTCTCATAGCAGCATTCAAGGTACCAGAGTATGAATTCATGTGTGAAATCATTGGTCTTGGTGATCCTTGGTATCATGATATCTATACCTACTTGAGAATAGGAGTTCTCCCAGCTAACATTACCCCAAACCTTAAACAAGCCTTTGTCAAAAGTTCCTTACATTTTTTCATCCTAGGAGAAACCCTTTAATGTAGGAGCATTGAAGGAACCCTATTGCATTACTTAAATCTTGAGGAAGCCCTGACTACTCTGATTGAGGTCCACAATGGAATTTGTGGTTCACACTCGAGTGGTATGACCTTTGCTAAGATACTGCTAAGGATCGGGTACTAGTGGCCAACAATGGAAAGAGAGGCACATGACTTTGTCAGAAAGTGTTTATAGTGCTAGATGCATGGAGACCTTATTCATGCACCAGCTCAAGAGCTTCATCCTATTGTTACACCTTGGCCATTTCATAGTGGGGGATCGATCTCATCGGTAAAATCACACCCACCTCATCCAATAGAACCAAATTCATCATCACCACCATGGAGTGCTTTACAAAGTGGGTTGAATCAATTCCCATGACCTACATAATAGGAAAGGAGATATCCAAGTTCATCTTGAACTATCTCATTTGCCGATACGGTGTCCCCAAATCCATTATCTCTGATAATGGTACACCTTTCAAGAATCAGGATGTGCATGACCTTTGCCACAAATTCAATATCCAACATCGCTTTTCCACTCCATATTACCCACAAGGCAATGGCCAAGTAGAAGCTACCAAAAAAACTATCTTGAAAATCCTTAAGAAAATAGTCAATGACTCTAGTCATGACTGGCATCTACAGCTAAATCCCACCTGATGGGCCTACCGCACCAACATTCATGCAACAATAGGTGCCACCCCATTCTCCCTTATCTATGAATCATAAGTCATCATCCCAATCGATATTGAGCTCCCATCATCAAGGATATCACTACAAAACATCATTATAGATAAGGAATATCGAGTTTCAAGGTTAAATGAGCTGGAGTTATTAGATGAATGGTGCATGGATGCCCTCAACCATTTACAAGTCTATCAGAACCACCTAAAGCACAACTACAACAAGAAGATTAGGAGACACACCTTCCAATTCAGAAAATTTGTGGTAAAGAAGAACAAGAAGAATGTGCCAAATCTAGAAAGCAAAGGAAAATTTAGCCCCAACTGGTTGGGACCTTTCATCATCATAGCAAGCTATAAATCAAGAGCCTACAAGTTATCAACACCAAAAGGCGAACCCCTGCAGGAGCCCATGAATAGCTCCCATCTCAAAAAGTTTAATGCCTAAAGTCTTGCAAGGTATAGAACCAAAAAATATAAAAAATAGAAAAATGTCCTAAAAAAATAGTCACTCTAATGAAAAACTCGTAAACAGGCATCTTGGTGACAAAAAAAAAAATTGCAAAAATGCAAAAAAAGAAAAGAAAAATGATTGAAAATGGTAAAGAAAAAAATCGTCCTCTAGTGAAAACCACTTTGGTGGTGCTTTGGACAAGTACCTTGGTGAAAAACTAGAAAATAGGGACCAACCGTAAGTAAATCACTCTCCATCCACCAGGACCTTTGTGACTCACTTATCCATTACATTCCATCTATCCTTCCACCATCTGTTTGCAACTGTACCATAGCTTGATCTTGTGCTTGTATCATGTTCCACCCTAGTACTATGTGGCATTTTCCTAAGGTCAATTTTTCCTGCCTTTATCGAAGTATTCTATCACATCACACTGGGGGCATGTTCTTATACCTGCATCAGATCAGATTTGTGTATATTTTGGTGATCTTCCTTAAAAAAATCCAAAAAAAATTCAAAAAATCCTTCAAAAAGTCCAAAACATGTCAAAAAATATGAAAAATAAAAAATAGAGTCATCCATCCAAACTACATCATCTCTGAGCTTGAGCGTAGGCAAGGTTGATCTTTGATCATCCCCCAAGACACGCTAAGTCAATCCTTTACACATCTGTCGCAATCTGGGAATCTATTTGCTCACCTATATCATCATCGAATTGAGTTTATTGTCAATCGAACTATGTGGTCTCTGCATGTATAACGTAGGGAAGGCTAATCTATGGATCAGCTCTCGAGATACCTAGGATAGGTCTTTAAGTTAGTCTCTTGGTCATAAATCTCAGAAATCTAAAAAAATTGAAAAACCCGAAAATCAAAACAACATCCAAATATCTGAAAAATCCAAAATGGTGCACCCGTCTCATCTTGCTTTCACCCACAATAATCATCATTCATAATAAACCAATCATTGCATTCATCCTTTGGTGAGTCAATTAGAAGAAATTCTAGTAGGTTCTAAGGTGAACGCCAAATCATCAAAGTCTCAAGTCTAAGTCAGTAAGCAAGCAAGGTGATCAACTCAGAGTATCAATAGCATACCATCCAACCAATGTCATCAAAACCCTGATCACAACATGTCCTGGGATGCATCCTTCCCATGATGGACATTAGCATCAGTTACCCCACTATAGTTTAGTCTTGGCTAGCAGTATGAAGAAAATTAGCTTGTCTATTTACTTTATCCTTTCCTTAGATTTATTTTATTGAGCTCATTCCAAGGACCTCTCGATGATGCCTAAACAAAATAGGTCTAGAGAGAAAGGGAATGGGGAAACGATCATTATCTTTTTATCTATTGTGCTTGTTGGATACTCTTGTAAAATAACTCATTCATACATGCTTTTTTTGGTTTGTAGGGAGGGTGTTTTATATATCTTGTTGATGACATAAGAAGGCTTGATTTTCTATGTTTTGGTCCAAGATGTTTAGAATGTCTGAACAACATCTGGAATAAGGTTTCATATGCTAAGTGTGAATAGGAATACTCCTATCTAATTGTCGAGTCAAATTCTATCACACTAGGTATAATGCCATCCTCGTTCTTTATACCTTGATACATCGTACCTATGTGTATTATCAAACATAAATTAATTGGCCCTTTTAAAATCCTGACTCTTGGTAAGCAAATCATTGACATTTAATGAGTTGTTGGATCTCTTTTCTTCTATCTTCTTTCCATACTAACATGGTATCATGATAGTTAATCAGAACATCGCTAATGCATCTGCCCTGCATCCATAAAATCATTAGAATAAATGAATATCATATCATATAGATCATACCACATCATATCATCTTGCATTATCATCATCTTAAGTTGTGAGGAATAATATAGAATTTTTATTCTAAGTATCTTAAGAAATCATTGCATTACATTCATTTCGTATTATACATTACATGAATCATTAAGGGCATAATAGAAATAATTAGCATCCATTATCATTACATAATTGGTCGCATATCATTTGCATCATTAATTATTTGCATATCAATACATAATCATTTGCATATAGTGCATCCATACGATAGTCATAAAAATGCATAGAAAAGTACAAAAAGAAATGCATCCATAATCTTCCTCACATCATATCGCGAAAGAATAAATTAGAAGAATTTAATAAACATCTCATTACACATAGGAAAGTAAAATGCATCCATACATCATACATCATAGAACATCTCATAAGTAGAACCATATTATATATATATATCATCACAATATATAACTTTCATGATACAAAACTTAGATCAAGTATATACATCAAAGTACATGACAATAGGGGCAATAATCAGAGCCCTTGGATCAAAAAGGGATAAAATGCTTGTTATCAAAAGACTAACCCTGTTGGTTGGGCCCCTCCACCTCTAGTCTCTCATCATGATCCTTGGGAGGCCTCATCCATGTTTGTTGTGAAAATTTAGGAACCCAACCAGTTAGTGGCACTGCTTGCCTGTAATGCACCCGATAGTACTCGACCTCTCTAACCACCTCTCGGTATGCCCTCAAGGATATTGTTCGGCCCTAGCAAGATGAGGTTGTGCTCTCTATATGTCACCTTTGACCAATCCTCTGATCCCTCTCAGATCGAGCCTGGTCCCTCTTAGTAGTAACTGTCAAAGTCTACTGTTTGGCCTGATCTCTCTCTGCCATCAGAATCTGTACCTGACTCTGTAGCTACTAGATCAGTACATCTCTATGATCGGGCTTCCCTATTGGCTACTGATCTAGGACCTCTCTATCCCCATCTCTAGTCTGATCATCCTATGCAGGGATCTCATGAACCTCTATCCATGGAGGTGTATGTTTTGCCTGATCCCTAGGCAGTGTCTGATGAGGAGGTGGTCCACCTCCTCCTCTATCTCCATTCCCATCTTGATCACCATCCCCTCTTCCACCCCATCCCTTGCCCCTGCTAGCTGACCTATGTCTCGACCTCCACCATGGGGGAACTATGCCTAGAACTGTCAATCAGAGAGGAGGCCTGAACCAAGCTCTATAGGCCTCTATAACCCCTGCATCTACTGGTCCTTGGTCATATTGCCATGGCCTGATCACTAGCTATCTAAACAAAGCTACTACCTCTAGTGCTGGAATGGGCTGTCTCCATGCTATCTCTCATGATGAATGAGCAAATATTTCCATGTACTGATAATCCGATCTATCTTGAACATCAACGAACTCGCGAGCCACCCTATCTGGAAGATACCGCTCTATCATGGTGTGCTTGTGGCCTTGCATCCAACTATACTACCAAGCAAAGAATATTTGCTCATGATCATCATCCCATAGGCTTAATCTAAGGCCTCCAAACAAAATCTTGCATCTCATCGAGCACCTGTCACCAGTGGGCAAAGCCTTCTATTCCTATGTGGGTGAATCTAATCTGGGCTCCCCCATACCACCAAACGACAAGATAATCAATATCTAGAACAATTGGTGTGACAACTAGATGGAGCTCTGGAATCCACTCCCATGCCCAAATGTGTAGTAAAGTGACCCCGACCTCGATGGCCTTGCTATCGAGATACACAAACTCATGCAAATCCCTGTATAGTGAGGCCAACATCACTGGCCCCCAATCAAAGAACTCCCTGCGGATGACCATTCACTCTCATGCTAGTCCCCAACCTGGAATGAATTATCAACACTATCGATCTAGTGCCACAAGACCTAAAAATGATGGCTGTAACAATCAATCTATAGGTGGGCACGACACCCCAGTATCTCTCCAAATTAATCTATCCATCAAAAAATGGATCTCATCAAGACCCATCACATCAAAGAAAGCATCCCTACCGACATCTAGATCATAAATATCTCTCGCTCCATAGATAGGCAGTCATAGGATGTGCCAGAAATCCTTGAGACTAACAGTAGCCTCACCAGTAGGAAGGTTGAAGGCGGAGGTCTCATTATGCCATTGCTTTGCCAAAGCTGTCATCATCCCTAAGTGGATCCAAACAGGATGAACGTATGCAACGAACCAAAGGCCGAGCATACCAAGCTGCTCCTCGATAAATATGTGCATACCCTATAATCTCTTGAGCACCAACCATCTATGCTCTCTTGAGTGAAGTATATTGAGCTCCTCCCGCACAAGGGAAACCATTGCATCAAGTCTCATAAAAAAATTTGCCTCCCACATCAGCTTTTCACATTTCAAACACCAAATGTGGCACTGTTTGCAACTGCAACACAATTTGTAAAGTTCTAAACTATGTTGCCATAGTGAAGTTTGACAAATCCTAAATTCTAAAGTGCACTGTGCATTCTGATTTGTATGTGTGACTGACTTTGTGCCAAAACCCTAGTTCCAAACTATGTCATATAATCCAATTTGCATATGCGATGGAGTTTGGCTGAAACCCTAATTCTCCTAACTCGCCCATGGCAGCGTTATTCTCATATGTAGCATAGTTTGAGGCCGTGCAACACTGATTGAGCATTTGCAGTGTCGCTTGACCTAATGTTGACTTGAGCCCTATTAAATGTACGGAAAATGAGAAAATTAAAAGTTGAGATAGGGGTACATACCATGAGTCCTACGCCGGTTGGCTTCTAGTGCACTCGTACCCTCTCCTACACATGCCTGGGAAGCTGTCTATGCACCATCTCAATTGGAACTCAGAGCTCAAAGTGCAAAATTTTCTAAAGGCTAAGTGTGCAAATGAATTGAAAGTGACCCCTCAAGGTCTATTTAAACCTGTAAATTAGGGTTTTTTACCTAATTTGACCATCTAGCTAGGCTTTTGGTCTCCCGATCACTTTTTTTCCCAACCGAGGGTCATGTTGCATCTTTTCTAGTATTTTAATGCATTTTTTGGCATCTTGGGGCATTTTTGGAGCTATTGAACACCTTGTCCTCTTTTTTCGTGAGATCATCCAAAAATCAAAATTTTCATCTGATCTCTCAAGGGGGCAACATATCAACATAATCCTTTCACTGGGGCAGCAGTGGGGCATTAAAAAAAACAAATTTTTTTGAACTTTGATCACAACAATTTATTATTTGAACCAACGCAAAAAGGTGCATTGCTTCAAAGAGGGGAAAAATGTAGACATGGAAAATTGACCAACACACTTGATCTTGACTACTAAAATCGCTTCATCTTGAACCATACTCTCAACTTACCATCACCTTTCATCCCTTAATTAAATAAATTGTTATTTATTTAATTAGGTCTTTCTCCTCTACTGATTAAATTAATCAATTTAATTTAATTAGTCCCATACCTCCGTTCATTTAAATAATTCATTTTATTTAAATCAAATCTCTAAAGTTTTCTTATTAAATTGAATAAATTAAACCTTATTTAATTTAATCTAACATTATCCCCTTAGTTAAATAAATCAAAACATTTATTTAATTAAATCCTTCCTCTCAATTTCTAATTTAAATCAATTCATAAATTTAAGTCTAAATTGTCACATCTCTTGATTCCTCATTAAACTAATTAACCCATGATTAATTTAATCTTTAAACATGTCACATCCTCTAGAGAATACAACTTGCACAATAAATCAATTACTTTGATTTATTAAATTGCCTATTTTCTCTCAACATGGAATAAAAGGGGAATATTCCCTCAAATTTGAATTCAAATTCAAGTGGGCTTGGTCCTTCCAACAAGGCATTTATTTCACCTTACAAGTCCTTTTTCCTTGAGCCAAGTGGCCATGACTCCATTTTCTTCCCTCTCCAACAAGTCATTTCACTATTTTGAAACTCCGCCTAATGTCATTTATTGGCACTTTGATCAGAATTTGCACAACCATCAACCATTCACATCTTGACAAGTGACACTTGGCCATTGGATGTTGAATGATCCTACATTGCTCAATTTCACTCATTCTTCCAATTTGAAATCTATAAATGAGAGTCTCTTTCTCTCATTCTATCATCCACAACTTGAATAAACTTGCTATACTCAACGTCATCCTCAAGCACATCCATTTTCATTCATTTCATCAAGATCTTAGCTAGGTTATGCAGATTTTTCATCATGGAGCTTGATTGAATCTTCATCAAAGTGGATCACTCATCAACATTGCAACAAAGGATTTGGGAAAGGGCCAATTTCTACACATAGTCGACACCAATTCCCCCATGGGATTGAGTGTTTACATGCTTAAATAGGATTTCAATTACTTTTCATGCTTTGTTCTTCATTTATTCCTATTTTGAGTATTGTAGATGAATTTCATGGGGAATCTTGATTCTCACTTGCATATGAGCTTATTAATGTGTTTGTTTCTTGTGTTTGTGTAGGTCTAGGATTGGGGTTGACAAGATTAAGGGAGACACCATAGCTTATACACTTTTTGAGGGCCTTTTCCAAATCTGCAACATGGTCTTCTTGGTTCTTGGAGAAAATAGTTAAGTCATCCACATAAATAATGATACACTTACGTATTAAATCCTTGAATGCGATGTCCATTGCATGTTGAAAGTTTTCTCCAGTGTTGATAAGGTTGAATGACATCCTCTGATAAGAAAATGTGCCCGATTGGTGGTGAAGGCAGTTTTCATTCTGTCCTCATGACTAACAGACACCTGATTATACCCAGAATAGACATCCAGAAATGACATCATCTAGGACCCATTGACTATTTGTAATACCTCATCAAGAGAAGGCAGTGGGTAATTATCCTTCTTAGAGGCCTTATTTAAGTTCCTAAAATCAACACATAACCTAATTTCACCACTTTTCTTGCGCACAGGAACTAAATTTGCAACCCAAGGAGAATGTCTGATTGGGAATATTATTCTTGTAGATAGCAACTTTTGCACCTCCTTCTGAATCAGGGGCTCAATCAAAGCATTGACCAGGCGTTGCTTTTGACGAAAGGGCTTGGCTTCTATCTTAAGAGGTATGGTATGTGTGATCACTAAAGTGTGAAAGGTATTTAAGTCTTCATATCCCCAAGCAATGGTTGCAATGTTCTCCTCCAAAACATTGACTATCTTCTTCTTAATTTCTTTAGGATAAGTCTTTGCTATGAGAACATTCCTTTCAGGACTTGAGTGAGTTAGATTAATAGATTCATACTTCCCTCCATCACTCTCTGTGGGCACCTTTTGACAAGCTTGTGGGTTAGAGTCAAATATCCTTTCTAAAGCTACCATCCCCTTTGGAATATTATTTCTTTTCAACTCCAGTATCCCTTTTGGGTCACCATTCTCAGGATCCCAATCTCCCCGATCTCTCTCAAATTCATCAATTATATGTCCTTCAAAGACATTTCAACTTTCCAAGAAGGCCAATATATGTTGGTCATCATCGAATACCTAAAAATTTTGGACATTATCCGAGATAGCTAGGACTGAGACTAATTCAACTATAAATATTTTTATCGTAGAGTCTTGCATAGGCTCCAAGGTGCTAGCAATAATGGTGAGGGCATCTACAATCTGATTAGTTTCTCTAGGAATTAGAGTGATCCCAAAAGTGTCAAATTCTTCAATCAGATTCCAAGTTCTATTTCTATATGCAGCCAATCTTTTTTTATGACAAGTATACTGGCTGCGAACATGCTTTACAATTACTTCAGAATCCCCCATTACCATGAGAGCGGTGACCTTCTTTTGATGGGAAAGCATGTCTATGAATGAGTGCTTCATATTCAACCACATTATTTGTGCAAGCAAACTACAACCTGTAAGATGCAAAGTAAGTCATCCCTTTTAGGTTGGTTAGTTCAATCCTTGCCACTTCTTGCTTTGGATTTAGAGCCATCAAATTTAAGACTCCATAATTTATCTTTAGTTGGGAGTTCTTTCTTTTTTGGGATAATAGTGGATGACTTTCTTGATATGGGTGGTGGCTCAGACTGTTGCTGGCCATCAAGAGTTGAAGGTGACTGGGGGCAAGGTTCACTTAAAGATTCTTCTATATTTAAATCTTGTTCAAGAATGACTCCCTGAACAACTTCTTGAATCAAGTCGCAATCGAATTCATTTTTCATCAATGCCTTAGGCATTGGAAGAGTATCTGGGGTGGGTGTAATGGAGAAATATTGAGATACCTCAATCTCCTCTTGAAACTCAGAGCATAGAACCTAAGTCTGCTCAAATGGTGAGGGATCTTCCTCTTGAGAAACACTGGTTCTAGTGAGGATGGTAGCATCCTTAGCTTCAAATGGAAATTCATTGGTGGGTTTCTTGAGTTTGATCTTGACAAATTAATTGAGGCTGGTAGATATGGCTTAAGATATCTACACAAGGTTGACATGTCAACTCAGAATGATTTTGATAATGTATCCTACACCAATTAGGAAGCAACAAACTGCACAAATCGGTCTCTTCTCCCAATACCAACCTATCTTGCTGTAATTTTTTTATTAGAACTTGTTGGTTGACCGAGATCATTGGATCATTCTATTCTAGAGGAAGTGTATCATCAGGATCGAGTATTGAGAAGGTCATGATCTCCTCCTTCTTGTAAACTGCTATCTCAGTCTCAAACTATGCTACTTCATTGGGAGAATCATATTCAATAATCATGTGTTTGAGCCTAGGCTCACTCTCAATTCTAAATTGTGTTGCTATCCCTTTCCAGGGCAGCCTCATGTTAGAGAAATCCAAATAAAAATATCCCCCAATACTCTTCATTAGCTCCTGACTCAGGAGCATACCATATATTTTTGGGATATCGACCACTTGGATATCTATGTAAGTTTGGATCCTTGGATCCGATCCAACCTATACATGCATATTTTTTAGTTCTCCCACCACATTAACCTCATTTTTGTCCAACAAAATCACTTTCTTATTAGTCTAGGAAGGACTTAATCCTAGCTTCTTGCAAATGGAAAAAGGCATAACATTACTCGATGCTCTAGAGTCCTGCAGATAGTTGTGCAGATTCTTTCCAAAGATTCTTAAACTCAAAAGGAAAGGTGGGGTACTGGTCTTACCTTTATAGATGGCCACATTCGTCTCCTTCCCTAGAGTCATTTTACCATTTCCTTTTGAATGATCTGCCTCCTTCAGGGATTTCAACACAACTTTTCATTGAGTCGGGCACCACTTCATAATGTCAAAGAATGGCAATGATGTCTTTTGTCTTTGTAGATCTACAATGAAATCAAACTTTGAATCATTCCTAACTTGATACTTAGGAAAAGAAGGTGGATTACCTTTGCTGTGAGAATCAAAAGGCCCTTTTGGTGGTGGTGGGTCATTATCTTCATTCTAATTAGGTGGGACCATGTTGTTGGGAGGTGTAGATGTAGTGATTGGGCCCTTATTCTAATTTCTCAGGAAATGACCACCTTTAGACTGGAAGGCTTGGGCATCATACACATCTTCTTCTGGTTCATTATATCCTTGCATGGGAAATTGATATTGTTCCTCGATGGTCTCATAAGTCATAGCAGTACTTACTGGCCCACCATCTTGATTGGAATTTCCTTGTGGAGGGTGGGAATCAGCTTGCAAAATCTTCACCATTTTTTCCATCTTTGGGCAATTAACCTCATAATTTACTATAGTATCGTGTAGTCTACACTAATTAGTCATGAAATTGAGATTTGCAACATTAGTAGTGTGTGGTTTATCTTGCCAAGATTGATTATTATGGGGAACTCCCCCATTATTGGGTCTAGTGTTCCACTGCCTATTGTTGTTGTTGGACCTCTGATTGTATCCTCTATTATGATTTTGATAATTTTGGTTAGAGGATTTTTGGTTCTAGAAGTTCCTATTGGTGTTCTGATTTGTATTCTAATTAGAGTAACTACCCTGGTTGTTATATCCTCCCTCATTCTAGTAATTCTGGTTTTGGTTCTGAGGGGGGTTATGTCTAAGTTGTGCCATATCTTGGAAATTTGCGATAGAGTCTTTTTAGAGTTTCCACCTCATCGGTTAGTTGAACAGTGTGTTCATTTTGCACAGTTTGTCCTACAGATGGAGAATGAACATGAGTTGACCCTCCCCCTTGCTGCTAGTAGTTTTGAGATTGTTGGGAAGAATCCTAAATGCCGTTAGAAAAAAAAGGCATGGTAGGTGAGGCTTGTAACTCAGAAATAGGTCCATATTGGGAGTAAGACATTCTTGGGACCATATTGAACAAAGGTGGATTAGGCATCTAATAACCCATAGGGGGGGAGCTCCTCCTAAACTTCCTGGTTGTAGAATTATCTATTGTTCCAATTTAATGGCTAGATGATAAAATTTAGACAAAGAGTCAATCTCATTGGCAGCATAAGTTCTCTACAAGAATAGGCCAATCAAGGGATCAACAACTCTTAAATATTCTAGAATGACAATATTTTCAGCCACTAAGTAAGGTTCTTGTAACCTATAGAACATTCTTTGGAATCTAGTGTTGAA
Organism: Sequoiadendron giganteum; assembly: GCA_007115665.2. Taxonomy (NCBI): domain Eukaryota; kingdom Viridiplantae; phylum Streptophyta; class Pinopsida; order Cupressales; family Cupressaceae; genus Sequoiadendron; species Sequoiadendron giganteum. The sequence goes on from CM021101.1 coordinate 632,388,380, forward strand.
TAATGGAAATGGTTCATGATGGTCCTTTCTTATGTTAGCAAATTGATGATACAAGATGGAAGGGTCTACATAGAACCTCAACTAATTAATATGGGTATTTTCTAAATATTCCCAGTTTAGAATAGACCCCTGGAACAAATTTAGATACTAGTTGTATGCCATGTCTCCCAAACAATAAGGAAAAAACCTACATTAAACATCTTGGTGAGCTACCTGAGCATGAGTACAGGCATCCTTGAATGCTTGTATATGTTCCTCGAGACCTTGATTCTCCATGCATATACTTGGGGAAATTTTTTTTTGGATTTTTGGGATCATGTATACCAGCAGGAATAGTCCCTAGTGGAGAGGGGTTATTTATGAAGTAATCCATGGGTGGTGGTGATACTAGTCAAACCGGTGGTGATACTGGTCAAAACGGTGGTGATACTAGTCGAATCGGTGGTGATACTAGTCAAACCAATGGTGGTGTGTGTGGATTAGGTTGCTGGGGTGGTAAAGATGGATTTGCCAGAAATCCAGGTGGAGTAAGTAGTGGTGACAATGGTGGGATCAAAACTCTATGAGATTGGGGTCTGTATCTAATTAGGGTTTAAATTTCTACTAATGTTTCAAGGTTCATAGAGGATCTGAGAATCCTCCTCTACTTTTTCAGTGAGAATGAACCAATCTAAGCTAGCTTGTTCCTTCAAGCCCTCCTTCTATCACCAAATTTGTTGATGGTCAAAATAGCACGAACAACATAAAAAAATATATTTCTACTCTATGTCTCCTGAAAAAGAAAGACAACATATAGTAGCCTAACTTCCAAGGTCCTAGTAGTTGGTTCTCAACTATCTGATGTCACTCAATTGGCCAATGTAACTATAATATTCAAGGGGCCTTTTTTAGTGATAAGGAGTACAAACTATATTGGATTCATCAATCTATGTTTAATGGGGGGTGTTTAAATAAATAGAAAAAATATAGATCAAGGCATAGATCAGTAAAACATGAACAAAATTCTTTAACATCCAGACATATATTCTCAACAACGAGTTTTTCTTAACATATCAAAACCATAACATTATGCAACTCACAAAACAATCCATACCATTACATACATTCGCAATGCTCAATTTAATCATCACAACCATTCATAAAAATACTACAAGATTCAAAACAAACTCCTCATTTTTGGCTAATAATACAGATCAACAGACATATAATAATTCCATTCATAGATAATTTAATGAAATAATATTTAAAATTTGGTTTCCCCTATTGATTTGCATCAAATAAGAAACTTTAATGCACAAAAATTTCACTGGCATACATACTGATTATGGTTCATTAACATCATCCAAGAAGTTCAACTCCAACATAAAACTGTATAAAAAGTGTATCTAAATTAAACATGAACTTAAAAAGTATCTTTACTCAAAGCTATAAAATCATATCTGCTATCATCAGGTGGCTAATCCCACTTCAATCAGCTAAATTTTACAACATGGAGCTCAAAATTATATATAGACATGCTATGCATAAATCCCTCTCAATAAAAAATTGAGATCCACTAATCAAGGAACCGAAACTGCATCAAGAAACTAGAGAGGATGATCTTCAGTTAAAAGATTGATTGCCCTGTTGAGTAGAATTTGATGCCCAAGCAAAGAGACAGGACTGGTTGATAAAAGCCTTTAGTTCAAAGTTTGATTGCCCTATTGAGTAGGAAATAAAAGGGGAAGTCATGTGCCAAAAATATAACATTTTTCTGCCAACTCACTCCTATGTAGTTTTCTCAAGAAGATATTCATCATAGTTGGAGAACACTTGTTGAAGGATGTCCACATCAGGCCCATCGACCTAGTTGTCTTCAAATTTGATTCTTTTTAACTCTGTTGAGGTGAATTCCTACATATCTTTAAATTTGGTCAATTCCCTCCTAGAAGCTTTCACCTCCTCTTTAATATCCATCAGTCTATCCAACAATAAATCCTCTCCATCATCTTCTTTCTGCATGACCTCCTGAAATCTATTGTTAAATTTCTCCTTCAATTGATCCAAAGGCATGCCTTCTTTAATTGATATGCCTACATTAACTAAAATAGTTATTACAACTTTCAATTCATCAAGCTACTCATTCAAGTATTTAATAGCATCTTGAACTTCATTTCTAATCTTATTTATGAAGTGGGACCTAAATTGCATTATGTTTGAAGCCTTTTTCTAGAAAATCCACATTATCTTCTTCAAGGATTGATTTCTCTAGAAGAGTTGATATTGGCAACTTAATGATGCCTTTCATCTTCTAAATATATCCCCTATATTATTCCTCCTATTCTCCTAGAGTTTCAGTATGATGACCCATTTCTTCTATCAACTCAAGTGCTATTTTATGAATTTCAAAACTGTATACTAGCACTTCACCCACTTGTTGATTAAGCTTGTCAATTCATCTATTCAACATCCTAGACTTACTCATCACTTGTAATAAATCATCAACTTCTCTTTTGTTGAGTAAGACTGGAGTTTCCAAGGAAGCAGCTTGTTGGGACATGGTAGTAGAAAAATCTCTTAAGAAACTATGCAATTGATCCAATTGAGCCTTAAACTCATCCTTTCTTTGTTTATCCTTGATCATCCTGAAATTTTTGGAGGAAGCCACAACATCAATGAGATTCATTTGTCGATTCCTTGTAGGCCTCCCTAAGTTGACTGTGCCCAATTGATAATCAGACACTTGCATATCTTCCCTATCCTTGTCCACCACCAGAATTGCACATTCAACAATGATCTCTCCTACCTCTACGAGCCTTGTGGAATGAAGAACCCTAGCCTTTTTCTTAGGTCTCTCCTTTTCTATATCCTTCATCATTTTTTCCCAATTAAGAGGCTGTGGTGGAGCTATCTTCTTCTTCTCGAGATCTATCTTTAACCATGTAGGAGCACTAGGAGTAGTGGCTACTTGTGCTAAGGAAAAGGTAGTTGTACAAGAAGATAATGGCTATAACATGGTAACTTGAGGCTGAGAAGAAAATTCTTGCATATTTTTTTGCTCCTTTTCTACATTCTCTTTTGAAACCCTCTTAGCCTCTTCCTTATCCTTCTAGTCATGTAGCCTTTTGGTGCAAGAGCACCTACACCTTGTGAAGTCTAAGTTGATAGCTAGGTGTGTCTTGTGTTCATTTATGCTTAATAAGGTCTAAAGGACCAGTCATAATGTAATTTGAAAAGGTTTTGAATCATTTAGTTGAATTTGTCAGTTTGATTCATAATGCCAAGGCCATGTGAAATCATGAGTTTTAAGGGATATGGGGAGTAGGGTCTTATTCCATGTTAAATAAGGTCTCAATGAGCATTTTAAATGTATTGGAGGGCTTAATAGGTCAGTTAGGTGGTATTTGCAAAATCAAGTTGATCAAGTTGTAATGGGGTAGTGATTAAGAGCAAAATTGGCAAAAATTGTCATCTTAGACTCTAACAAAAGGTGGTTATGGTAGTTGGTCGGTTCAAGGGATGGTTTGGATGTTATTACATGATATATTTTTGTAATATCTCGAATTGAGGCTGTTGGAGAAGTTTGGAATGAGTTTCTAATAAGAAGTTTGCTGTTTTTTTGTGTTTTCCATTAAGAAATTGCTGATCCCGTGCATTGTACGACCTTTACATATTGTTTTACACTACAAGCCTATTATGGTTGGATAGATAATTAAATAACCTTTCTTTTGGCGTTGGAATGGTGTGATTTCATTGAGAATTGAGTGAGATATCCCCGTTTTACTACCGGGTGGTCTCAAATCTCATGTTTTTCCTGTTTTCCTGAACTTTGCAAGTATTGTACGGATCTGTACCATCACCATATGATCTGAGAATTATATCATCTTGTAGGGGAATGAAATAGCTTTCATCTGAATCCAATTAGAGGTTCTAATATTGATTTTTGAGAGAGATCTCTTCATTTTTCTGGGACTGCCTGTTTCTAACTAATTTGAGGGTTTGATTGGTGTAAAAAATGATGTTCTAGTCATTCCACTTGCTGTCCAGCCCTGTAACTCGGTGGAATGACTTATTTCATGGAATTTTAGATGTACCAATGGTTTGGGAGGCATAAAATACAAGTTGTATGGTTTTAGGGGGATGCCTTAGGGTGTTTTCATGAGTTTTCCAAGTGAAATTGAGGAACTAAAGTAAGGTTTTGGAAAAATATGATTGGAACTCTATATGTGATGGTGTTTTGAGTTTTTGCAGGTCATTTTATGAAGGTCTAATGTATTGGAATGTTATGATATGTCTTGGAACCCATATTTTCAATAAACCCTCATGAATTGTGCCTAAAACAAGGTTTTTCAAGTTTGGCATGTATTTGTCCGTACCAATGGAATATTTTTGTGATTTTGGAGGTTTGAAGGCATATGAATTGCTGCACCAAGGTTTCATGGTCCTATGATAGGTTTAAAGGCATGTTGCTTTGAAAAATAGGCCTAATCAGCATAATTGAGCCTCCTGGGTCTGCATCACCTTTTATCTTCTCATTCCTTCTTCAAACATTCTTCCTCTAACCTCTTTTCTTCAATAAATTTATCTCTCTGTCTCTCCAAGTCTTTGAGCTTGTCCCATGCTTCATTTTCCTTTTTTTGTTTCCTAGCAAGTTCTTCAACATCCTTTTCCTTTTGTAAGAGTTCTTCTTCTTCCCTTATTTTATATGATTCTTCAATAATCTTAAATTTAGCCTCAAGGGCTTCCTTTTCTCTACTTTGTCGAGCTTTCTCTTCTTCAAGATCATGGATCTTTTGAAACATTTCTAACTTGTCATTCTCCTCCTTTAGTATGAGCTCCTTCTCCTTTTGTTGTTGTTGCTTGGCCAAATCATCAGCTTTCTATTTGGCCTCTAATTGTTGTTGCTAGAGTAATGCATTAGTTTGGGCTTTTGCTTCCATTTCCTACTATTTTTCCAATTCTTTAGCTAGTGCTTTGGCATCTGAATCTTGTTGTTTGAGGAATGCATCATCTTGTTCCTTTGCATCTGATTCCCTCTTAGCTTCTTCAAACAACTTCCATTGGTCCTCCTGTATCAAAACATGCTCAATTCCTACATCCTCTATTTCATGAAGAGGCGTCTCCTCTAGTGTCTCCTTATCTGATAGAGTATCCTGAGAGTCTATCTCTACATCATGGATTTCAACCTCAAAAACATTTCCCTTCAAAGTTTTAGCTTCCTTATGGAGAGTTCCCCTAGGCATTTCTCCACTTGGCTGCTTTGTAGGAGGCGTTTGAGTAGATGACTCACCTACAATTGATGTTGAGGCACTAGGTCTTATTGGGACTTCTTCTTCATGTGCTTCAAGTAGATCTTGAGCCAAAACTTCAAGTTAAAATTCCTCTATATTAGGAGGGAGGAATTCCAAGGGCTCCTTAGGAGGCATTTCTATTTTCATCCTCTTGTACCCTTGAATGGTACCTACACCTTTCTTTTTCTTGTAATTTTTACCCCTAGGCTGCTTGGTTCTTAGCATGATCCATTGGATGCTTCTATCCAATACCGGCCTTGCTATCTCTTTAATATCTATGGTGTCCTCTTCACCCAAATCTAGAGGATCTAAGTTCTTGGTACCTATATTATGTACCTCATATTGGAGATCCAAAACCACCCCATCATTTGATAATGTTTCAGGAATGTCCACCTTGACCCTATACTCCACCATGAGTGGGATAGGCAACCTTTCATAATTTCTTTTACTCAAGTCATACTCATCTTGACGATCACTCCAAAATTCCTCCAATAGATTGAAGTGTATACAAAAAAAAAGAAGCAAGCAAAGCGTTCATGTTCTTCTTTGGATCAAAGTGCTTCCTAGCAGTGTAAAAGCCAAACTTTAGGTGCATTAATTCATTGCAAACAACCTTAGCTCCCACAAGGTGTGGAAATATATATTCACCCAACTTCATGGAGAACTTATGACAACCAGGCTTATGCTTTATACCAAATTTAGAATTAATCCCCAAAGCTTGATAAATGAACTCCATTAAAATAATCATATTGTTGCAGCATCTAGGGAGTAGGTGAGGGTGACCATCAAATCCATCCAGCCTGAAATAAGTAAACTTGGTGTAATGGATAAACCAATATCCCCACTCTGTGATGAATGCCATGGCCTCATGGCTCAATCTATATCCTGCATCTCTCATAAGTTGGTTAATAATTACATATAAAAATGCGTCATTAAACCTTCTGTAATGAAGTTAAGAATTATGGGAGGTGAGATGATCATAATGATTCCACACCTTATTCCATCCATCAACTTCTCCCAAAATCTCCACTCTATTTAAACTTGGAAATATGCCCCTTCTTGCTGTTGCATAAATCACATAGGAGGTCATGAAGAAACTATTGGTTTCTATCACTCTAATCATTTGGTGGTGTATGATTTCAAACACAATCATGGGCTAGTAAAATTGTTGCCTACCATCTAGGATTGTCTGAATGAATGGAAACATCCATTATTTAAAGTGAAGAACATACTTCTTCCCAAACACTTTGAATAGCATCAATATAATGTCCCCAATCTCCTCATAGAATTCTTCCCTTTTAGGCTGATTTGGAAGCTTAACTAGAGACTTCCCTTTTAGGCTGATCTGGAAGCTTAACTAGAGACTTTTTCTCAACTCTCATCCATTTTTTATTCAAATGAATTTTGTTGGCCTCCTTATGATTACTATATGTTTTCAAGGCCTTCACCTCATTGAGTTTCCTAGGATTCTTTGGATTGGGAAAATTGAACATGAAACAAAACATTTGCGGAGTTAGATCAATGACGACATTGCCCTATGAATCCACACACTATCTAGTAGCAAGATTATAGGCTCCAGCTGCTGTCATTATTAATCTAGGACATTGGATTGACAAAGGAAATATAGTAATATGAGCCAAGCTAGATTCAAAAATTCTTTGGGTCCTCCTTGTTACTTCTTTAGCAAACATTTCCAAGTATAACTCCTTACAATAGAATGGGACGAGGTTGGTATCAGTTATATCTACCCAATCAGAATTCACTTTACTAGCAGTGATGGCAGGACCCTGGTGCTTTTACCTCAAGGTATAAGGGAGTTTTACTTGCTTAACATTTTTAGGATTTACTCTTGGTTTTGAAGTCTCTGTAGGTTGACTCCTTTGAGAAGCCTCACCCGATGCTCCTGACATCTTTTAATTTCTGCAACAAAACCCAATATTAAATCCACAAGAAGTATGAAAAAATAGGTCATAGATCTCACCTTTCATATGCTTTCTTGACACTTAGTCAAAATTTCATACTCATCGAAGGTGGGACCAGGCATAAGACATCCCTAGAAAGCTTTTAAAGCACTCTCGAGGTCAGGACTAGAATGGACATTGAACTCATAACAAACCATATAGCAGGATCAGAGACAAAGTCAGAATGGTAATTGGAACCGGGATTGGAATGAAAATTGGATCCGATACATGTAGAAGTTCCAAATCCATATCCCGTTCTACTTCCGCTTTTGATAGAGTGAGATATTTTGATAATTTATAATTCATCAGAAGTTGGCTCAAACAAGGATCCGACATCCATTGCAAACAAAGGTTCAAGAAAAAAATTAATCCTAGATCCGACTCTGGTTAAGAAAAACATGACGTGATTAGAAAGTTATATAGTAGAACGAATGACATTATGGCCCAAAAATGAGGTCACCTGACAAGCCAAGGAGGCTTAAATAAAGCAATACCAAACCATCCCCCATATGGCGGAGGGGAAAAAAAAAAACTAGGGCACAATTTTAAAATTAATAGGGATGCACAAAACCCTAGTTTATTAAAACCTTCAACTTAAACAATTAGGGCATAATTTAACCCTACTTAAAATTAATGAGTTGACATGCAAAAGGACCATTAGGTAAAGTAATGGATCGAAGGACACCATAAAACCATGTATTAGATGATCAACACCCTAAAAACCTAGCGCACAATGGTACGAGCATGAAGAAAATGCGAAAATGATCGTTGCAAAGAAAAAATAAATGAGAAAATGACAAACAATAAAAAAAAGAAAAACAAAGAAAGAATCGTAGATAAGGAAAACAAAAGAAAAGAAAAGAAAAAAAAGAAGAAGAAGAAAACAACCAAGGATTCAAATGAAAAGAGCCATGAACCCTGTGAAGAACAATAGACCAAACAAACATAATGAATGACAACAAAGAAAACAAAGAACAAAAACCCTACCTCAAAATGCAATCCACCAAGCTGGCTCTTGATGCGAATCCGTGCGTAAAATGCTTGACCTCTAATTGAATCATGTTCATAAATGCTCTACCTCAACTCTGGTTCAATATTACTTATTATACAATAATAATAACCAGCGAGTCAACCTTACTTAAGGTTAAAATCCAATTTCATATGTGTGAGGTACTTGTAACTAATGCCATTAATGTGGCAGGTCGGATGCGGAATCATGATGAGAACATGCACAAAACTATTGTGTGACCAAAGTAAAGTCAGACAGCAATAAGAAAGGAGGGAGCAGAAACAAAATTCAAACCAAGTTTGGAAACTTTGTCCAAGTTCCAAGTTTGGTTTCAGTTCCAGTTCCGGTTCCGATTTCGGTTCTTCCAACGTCAAAAAAGAAGGAAAGAAAGAACTAAAAAGAAAACACTGGGATCGAGACAAGGTAAACAACATCAATTCCAAGTCCAAACAAACAAACCAACAAAGTGGAGGTAGAGGCGAGATGGAAATTTTTTTGGAACTTTGTATAAATTTTGAACTTAATATCCATTTTGGATCTGGTTCCACGAAAGGAAAGCAAGACAGACTAAAGAGACAAACAAAGAGACGAGCGGGATCGGAATCGGGAAGGAGTCAGGGAATGAAACTCAAAACAAGTTTCAAATCCAGATTTTGTTTTGGTTTTGGTTCTAGTATAATAAAAGAAAACAAAGTGTTGGAAGAAAGAACAACTCCAAACTTTCTTGAAAATTACCCAAGGACAAAAAACAACAGAGGGGGACCCATTTTGACCAAAGCAAAAGATGGGGTGGTTATGCAAGGCATAACACTACCTTTGGTGCTCCTCCCATCCTTGAAAATCCAAAGTAACTATATAAACCTCTTGATCTTCATTACTCCATCACTACCTCCACCTATTGAGGATACCCCTCTTCATCCACATTGATGAGTACAACAAGTATACCCACAATCATGAAAAGTAGTTTGGATCAAGTATCTCAAGATAATACATAAGGGCATGGAAATTTTATATCATAGAGTCAACCCTCAATGCAAATGGGGACATCTTTACCCAATCCTCCCATGGGTTCATCTATACCATTGGTGTCACAAGACACATCCAACCCATCTATCATCGACCCAAATAAAAATAACACCTTGGTTATGAACCCCATCAATCTAGAAAACACCTTTACTACATCCAAAGCACAAGGAAATCCCCCAATCATTAGTCAAAGGAATCCTTTCAATCAATAGATTCAAGGTTCTAGTATGTCAGTACCATTACAAAATCTAATAACAACATCCTCATCTTTCCCCATGGTCCCCTTCACTATGTAAAATGAAATGCAGCCTCAAACATACATTCCTCCATCTCAATCCACCATCTTACAAGGAATTTTGAACCAAGGAAACTCCCAACCTCTCATCGCCAATCCCCAACCCACTCAAAACATTTCAACTCACAATCCATTGTAAATGTCCCAAAAACCAATTGATCCTATATTGCAAACTAATACCTTATCCTTACAAAAATCTTATCAGCAAGAAACCTTAGCCATACAACAACAAAAAAAGAAATAGAAAGCAACCTTACCTACATAGAAACATCAAGAAAAACAACAAGCTTATCAAGAATCCTTAGCACTAGCACAACAACAACAACAAGCTTATCAAGCATCCTTAGCAGCACAACAACAAGAAGAAGCTTATCAAGCATCCTTAGCAGCACAACAACAACAATGACAACAAGCCTATGAATCATTCTTAGTAGCGCAACAATGAAATTAGGCACAATAATGAGCCCTCGCGGTACAAAAATAACATCAAGCCCAACAAAAATCCCTTGTGACACATCAACAACATCAAGCCCAAAAATAAGCCCTAATGGAGCAACAACAACATTAGGCCCAACAAAAACAACAACAAGCCTTACTAGCTCAATAGTATGCCCAACATCAACAACAACAACAACAAAGTTCCTACTATAATCCTCATCATAATATCATCAATACAAACACATTAGGAACATATACATCAACACCTCAATCAGCTTCACATAACCTCATGCCACCATACATCCCATGCAACACACCATCATATTAGAATCCCATATACAACTCATCCATCATACCATCATATGTTCCTCCACCAAACTCGTAGGATGATCTAGAATCACAATTCAAGGTGTTATCCCAAGAAATATAGGCCCTTCAAAAGGGAAAGAAAAAGAAGCCTCATACTCATAATCTATGTCCTTATCCCTTTGACAGAAACATCACAATGGTGTCATTCCCTCTTAGATTTGAAATCCCAAAATTTGATAAATACAAATGGAGAGGGAGTCTTGTAGACTGATGAGCCTAGAATTTCGCCTAGTTAGAGGGATAGAATCTCTTGCTATTTCCTCGATTACCATAAGACTTTGATATTATATGCTGACATTTTCATATAGTTCTCTTAGACGTATGACATTTGGACTAATTTCACTTATGTCGGTTTTAATGATATATATACCCATTATGTGGACCATCTATATTTATCTTGCATGTGATTGATGAATGTTCTTAAGATAATTATGATTATGTGATTATTATGTGTACTGAAATTATTTTCTAGACATGATTGATATGCTAAGTTGAGAAATGCAGCCACCAACCGGTCAGGTTGAGGAGAAACGTGAAGGTCAAACTTAGGATGCTAGCAGAAGCTTTTGCGTCGGCCACATGTAACTGCTCTACAGCAATGTTCAATGAAATTGAGTATCGAGGCCATTACTGCAGTGGTTGAGTTCATGTTTGGGCTTGCATGTCCAGTAGATTCCCCTGCATGTGTAACTGCCACTTCATCTCTCTCTATCAATTTCCCTAAATGGAATCCTCCTAGTTAGTGGGAGTGGATAGCCTTTTTTAGTTGATAAATAAGGATCAATCCTCCTTTCTGGGGAGCTAACGAATTCTAAGTTGACCGACATATTCTTGTACAAGTTGATTACCAGCCATGTTTTTGTAATTACTTTTTTGATAAATAACATGAGATTCTGAGTTGAGTATCCAAGCTTTATAGTAGTTTAGAGGATACTCATCCAAGGGGGCCCACTTGGTGAGTAATCTTTGTTTTAGTTTATATAGATTAGTGTTAGTCTTTGTTTGAGTACTTAGTTAAAATCTTGGCATTAACTATTCCTGCAGCCACTAGAACTATGTTCTATGACTGTTCCTGCAACCAAGGCTGGAAGAGTAGTTTTATGTTGAATTCTTAGTCTTTCCTTCCTATTATTTATAATTAGTTTAGATTTTTTTGAGTAATGTTCAACACTTACTTTGTTTCCTTTCTTGCAATTTACTTTAATTTTTAAGTCTCCCTTAGATATAGAATGAAGATGACCACTCTAGAATTCCTAGTGCACATACTATGCTGACCCATTTCAAGTTCATGTCCCTGGGTTGACAATTTAAATGTACCTTTGTTGCGATTAAGATGGCTATTTAGGTTAGATGTCCAATCTCTGAATCATGGTACTAAGAGCTGAGTTATTGAGATCATTATAGGAGGCTGACATTTTTGGCATGGTTGTTGGGGATGGTGTCAAACTAGGAAATATTTTGGAGTCATTGATAGTTTTCCTACTTTAGTATTTCACAAGTTTTCTCTTAGTATTAGAAGTATGATCCATTATGTTTTCCCACCCATTCTTTGTGTGATTTTCCAATATTTAGTTGATACCGCATGCATAGAAGAAGAAGAGATGCTTTTGGGATAATTCTTCCTAATAATCATATTGAGCCATTTCAACTAGTAGAACTTCCAAAACTGCCCAGAGATGAAGAAGAACCACAACTCTTTATTGATGTATTCCCCGATTTGACCAATTCTGAAGTTTCTCTTGAAGATCAAAATCTTATTGAAGAACCCTTTGTTTTGGAATTTCATCAAGACATGGCTAATGCAAATGGAGATAGGTCTAACAGGATAAACCAACCAGCTTTCCCCTTTCCCATTGCTGAACAAAATGAAGTGGAAAACCTCAAGAATATCTCTACCTTAGTCCTCCCTAAATTCTATGGGCTTGTCACAAAAGATCCTGATACCTTCCTATTTGAGTTTGATATACTTTGTAGAAGCTATGAATATACCACTGATGCCCATAGACTCAAGCTATTTCCTACTACTTTGAAAGAAGCTACATTGAGATGGTTTATGAGCCTTGGCAAAAATACTGTAAGAACTTGGGATGATATGAAGACACATTTTCTTGAGAAATACAAAGAATATTGTAGGGGTAGTGACATGAGAGGAGGATACAGTTTCAGAATGCAGCAAAAAGAAGATGAGAGCTTGGAAGACTTCATTTCGAGGTTCATGTTTTGTCTATAGAAATCTCCACATCATACACTTAATGAAGACATAAAAATTACTTTTCCTGAGAGGAATTAATGAAAGCTACATTGATTCCTTGGACCTAATGAAAGGAGGAGATATCACTCAAGTCCCTTGGGATGATATCAAGAAGATATGTCAAAACTATTCTAAGGTAGCTTCAAAGAAAGGAAGAGCCTATCAATCCTCTATGGGTAAATCATCTAGTAGTGGAGTCTCAAGGATGGAGATTACTAATTTATTGGTAGATTTCAAGCAAGATATAATTAAAAATATAGCTACTTATTTGGATACGCTTTAAGCTAAAAAAAACATGAGGAGGTAGGGGCAATACTGACAAAATATTGCCCCTAGTGTAGATAGAAGAAAAGAGACTACAGATGCAAGGTGATAGACAACATTGACAATAAGAAGATTCCACTTGGGTTCAAACCAATCCATACTAAGGAAGACCAAGTCTAATTTGTTGCATAAAAGAGGTCGTAAGCTTCAAGACAAGGTATGCCACCAGATCCACTCTCTTTTGTTGGACCATATTTTAACTCTTATTTATCTGGTAACCAATGGAAACCACCCTATCCATCCAAATATGGAGGATACCCACCCCAGTCTTGGAAGAACCCACCCAGTACTTGGTACAACTATCAAAATACCTCACCTCAGTGGAAACAACCTCAGGGGAATTTGCAATAGTTTCAAGGACCTTAGCAACCACCCCCAGGAAACTAGCAACAAACATCTCAAAGGAGAGATGGCAAGAAATGGCCAAACCAACCCACCAACTATATGTAGTCATCTTCTCAAACCCAATAACCTGCTATATTGCAATATCCTCCTAATCCTAGTTTCAATATATCTAAACCTACCCAGTTACCAACCCAACCCACACCCAACCCAAATAATAAATCGCAACAACAACCTGTATATTCTTCTGATCCAAATAAATTTCTTGCATATGCTATGAATTTAAGTGACATACGTCTATGTTTAGGAACAAACTTGAAAGATCCTTCCACCCCCATCATCACTGAGCTACCTGTGGAAGAGAAAGAAGAATCCTTGACTGATCCCATTCAGCCTGGTGCACTTAAATAGCCTGAGCCAGCTCCAACAAACCAAACAACACAAGAACCACCATTTCCTCAAATATTAGAAGCTACCAAATGAAAAGAAGATGAAGAGGCAACTAGTTGATATAATAGATCAGCTAAAGCATATATGTGTTCAGATACCTCTGTTTCAAGCTATAAAATATGTCCCTATCTATGGAGAGGAAATCAAGGAAGCATGCCTCAAGAAATCAGGCAGGAAAAATAAGGACCCCACTACAATCCATATAGTAGGGCAGCTTGTTGACATCATGCTTGAAAAATTAACCATTCCCAAGTACAGTGATCCAAGTAGTCCTATAGTTGAGGTTGTTATAAATGGAATGAACATAAAAAATGCCTTGATTGACTTAGGTGCAGCAATCAGTGTGATGACTAAGGACATCCTACACCAACTGAATATTGCAAATATGAGATCTACTCCTATAGTCCTACAAATTTTTGATAGATCCACTATGAAGCCAGATGGCATCGTAGAATACTTGGTGATTATCCTCGATTCCTAGGAGTATGTAGCCGAATTCATGGTTCTCTCACCTAAATCCACACTAGGAGGATTTCCACTTATCCCTGGTTGGCCATGGTTAGCAACTAAAGATGCTTATATTGGTTGTCACTCAGGTGATATGACCATTTCTGATGGCACAAACACTAAAAAATTTAATCTCTATCCTCCAGCTCAACCATCCCAAAATGCAGAAATATCAGTATGGCCACATATTGGTGCATAAGTTGAAGAACTCAACTTTGTGGCATAACTTATGATGCTTGGAAGAAGTCCTTTCCTGCAGCTTCAAGATGAAGATGAGGTGTTATCTAGTATCATTTAGAACCAATTTCAAATAGAAGAAACATCATTTGGCTCCATAGACATCATGCAAACAATTCTATCTGCTCTGCATGATCTTCCTGCAGTAACTCTTCCTACAACTCTTCCTACAACAACTATCTCTGCAGACAAACTCCCTACAAGCACTATTCCCATAGCTAAAATTCTTGTAGCCACAGGTATGTTTCAGACAATGTTGCCACATGAACTTAAGCTACCTTGTATTAATGAAGCAACTATGATAGAGCTAGTAATACAAGTACAAGTGTCTCAGGGATGATCTCTAAATATCATTAGTAAATTAAATGAAGCACAACAATTGGTATTAATAAATTTTCTGAAAGAGCATCAAAAATAATTTGCCTGGGATTATCATGAAATGAAAGGATTAGATCAAAAACTCTAATTTCAAAAAATCTATATCAAATATGAATGTACCCCTGTAAGACAACCACAATGGAGAATCAACCTTGTCTTGAGAGAAATAATCAAAACTGAACTACAAAAGCTACTAGACACAGGATTTATCTACCTATTTTAGATAGCTAGTGGGTGTCTCCATTGGTAATTATGCCTAAAAAGGGAGGGAAAAGGAGAATTTGTGTTGACTATAGGGAGCTCAATGCTACCACTAAGAAGGATCACTTCCCCCTACCTTTTGTAGACCAAGTCCTATACTCTCTTGCAAGAAAACAATACTTCTCCTTTCTTGATGGATTTAGTGGATACAATTAGATTCAAATTGCACGAGAAGACCAAGAGAAGACTACATTTGCATGTCCTTGGGGGACATATGCATATTTTGTGCTTCTATTTGGGCTATGTAACACCCCTACCACTTTCAAGAGACCAATCATTATATTCTTAGACATCTCCCTTGACTACATAGAGAACTATATGGACAATTTTACTACCTATGGTGCCACCTTTGATGAAGTATTGCAGAACCTGAAGAAAGTAATCCAGAGATCTAAGGATCAGAATCTGTCTTTAAATAGTGAAAATTACTTCATGATGATGCAAGATGGTGTAGTCCTTGGCCACTACATTTCAAACCTTGGAATTCAAGTTGATCTAGCAAAAAGTGAGGTATAATCTACCTATACCTGCAAAACAAAAGGATGTTAGGATATTTTTAAGACATGCAAGCTATTACATACATTTAATCAAGGATTTTAGTAAAATAACCACTCACTATATAGTCTTCTAACCAAAGATGCTAAGTTTCAATGGATAGAAGGTTGTGACAAAGTATTTTCTGATTTAAAGAGAGCTCTAACACATGCTCTTGTACTTAAAGGACCAAATTGGGAAATCCCTTTCCACATACATACTGATGCCTCAGACTATGCCATAGGAGCAGTCTTAGGAAAAAAAAAAAATAAGCTATTGAAAATGCCATCTATTTTGTTAGTAAAAACTTGCAGGGAGCATAATTCAATTACACAGTTACAGAGAAAGAAATGATGGTAGTAATCTATGCCTTGAATAAATTTAGGCACTATATCACAGGTTACCAAATTTTTGTACACATTAATCATGCAGCCATTAAATACCTCATGAAAAAACCTCTAATCCCAGGAAGATTAGCTAGATGGTTGCTACTAATGCAAGATTTTGACATAGCTATTGTGGATAAACCAGGATAATCAAACATGGTTGTAGATTTCCTCTCAAGGTTGACATCATCAAAAGATACTCAAGGCATAGATGAATCCTTTCCAGATGATCATCTATTCTCTATACATGTGCATACACCTTGGTATGTTGACATAGCCAATTACCTTGTGACAAGGAGAGTTCCTCCTCACTTCTCCCCAAAGGAGAGAAGAGTGTTGATTGAAAAGTGATTCCCTTTTTCTTGCATAGTTGGATGCCTATTCTATACTGGACCAAATCACGTTATGCAAAGATGTGTAAGGGAAGATGAAACCTATGAAATTCTGCATGCATGCCATGATGAACCTATGGAGGCCACTTTGCAGTAAAAAGGACAACAATGAAAATATTGAACATAGGATACTATTGGCCCACACTGCACAAAGATGCAAGAAGATATACAAGGAAATGTGATAGATGCCAAAGGATGGCCAGGCCAACAAAGTTAGATGAAATTCCACTCTATCCACAAGTGGTAGTCACACCATTTGACAAATGGGGTTTGGATTTTATGGGACACATTGATCCTCAATCGAATGGTAAGTCCTGCATACTAGTGTGCACTGATTATGTAACAAAATGGGTTGAAGTCAAAGCTATGAAACATGCAAGAGACAATAAGGTTGCATAATTCCTTTATGAAGAAATTTTCACAAGATATGGGGTACCAAGAGAACTAGTAACTGATCAAGGCACTCAGTTTACATCAACCCTTATTACAATATTGATCAATGAATATAACATCTGCCACAGGAAATCCACCCCTTATCACCTTCAAGCAAATGGACAAGTTGAGGTGAAAAACAGGGAGATTGAGGCCATCGTCACCAAAATAGTACATATTCATAGAAAATATTGGGCATATAGATTATCAGAAGCAATTTGGGCTTACAGGACTACCTGGAAGACAACTATAGGCTTCACCCCATTCAAACTGCTCTAGAATTGGGGATGAATATTTCTACAACATAGAAGGAATAGATCATGCAGCTCAATGCATTGGATGAGATGAGGAAAACAACATTACATCATACCAAACATGTGAAAAATAAGAGAGTCAAATGACACGACCTATTTATCAAAGAAAAGATATTTCAACTAGGCGACTGGGCATTGCTTTATGATTCTAGGTACAAGGAAAATGCAAGAAAATTGTAGACAAGGTGGCTAGGACCATATGAAGTTGCAAAAGTCTTTCCCAATGGAGCTGTACAACTCACAAACATTGATCCTTTGAAATTCAAAATACTGGTGAAAGGGCACTGTCTTAGATTATATCATAGGCTGACTTCAAAAGAAGAGTTCCTATAGTAGTTTTTCCAACACAAAAAGCCCAAGCATGGTTCCTACAGCAATGAAGTTCCTCTAGCCGAAGGCAGTGGACCTAGTGTCCCTCCTTTTGGTTAACTAAGGTACCTATTTATCATAATAAAGATTTCTACTTTTGAAGAAATCCATTTCTTCGCCCATCCACCCATCCACCCATCTGTACCACCTTTCTTTCCCTTCCATCATTTCATTTCACCTCGCCTCGTTCCACCACCATTAATTGCTTAATTATTGCTCAACAACACAAGTGGTATTTTCTCCGTGATCGATGAAATGATTTCTCCACCATCATATTTTCATACACTTAGGTATGTGCACATTAATTGCATTCTTAATTATCCTTTAGAGCGTTTTATTTAATCACTCTATGATAATATGGATGTTCACATAATTGTCTTTAAATCCCCTATCAAATAAATCATACCATTCTGCATGTGTGGGCACATGTCCAAATTTAGGTTTGGGGGAGGGGTAAGCAAGATACAAAAAAAATTCCGCATGCCGATATATGATTGTTTGCATCAAAAAATCTTGCTAAGCTTATTCAAAATTTAAAATGAATGACAGCTTGCATGTATGATGTGACACTAAATTGTCACTGCCATTCCCTCTCATTATGATTCCTTTTATTACCATTTCTATTATTCTTAACTCTGCCATCCGAAATGCAAGTGTTAAGTTGCTAAAAATAGGGAAAAAATGAAATTCAGTTGACGGATTCACCTAGCAAAGCAGACAAGAAAAATTTGAAAAACATACAGAGGTAATTTTGTAGGGTGATGAGCTGAGCCGAGACAATGGGAGGCAGACTCATTCAGAATGAACCCTCATCTCATGATTCCTTGTTATAGGATGTAGTGGTTGTGCATATTTGCACACATGCCCCATCGTAGGCAGGGACCCTCTTTTTTCGCTCCTGGCGGGCATCTTTGCTCCCGCCTCATTTTTTGTACTTGTCATTTTGGTGTCCTAGTTGTTCAACGCACCCTTCAAAGTCTCATTTTTGGCTAACCATATTTTGCCTCTAAAATAAAAAATTCCTAAGTCTTGGGTTTTTCGGGCTTCGCCTCCCCGCTTGCTTGATTCGTTTTTTCCTTAATTTTTGTCTTTGGGGATAGGTTTCCTATGAGTTCAGGATGTTTTGTGGTGCCCAAGTGAACTACCAAGGTTTTGTTAAGTTTTAGGAAGTTGCAAAAATTTCAAAATAGCATTCCTGCAGCAGTATTTCCAGAACGACATTATGGCCTCTTGTTTCTGGAACGTCCAAGCGCTCCTCTGATTTTAAAACGGACTTCGACCCAAATCCTAAAATTGAATCTTATCCTCCTTTGACCTTTCAAATTCCAAATTTGCGGCTGGGAGATACCATCCAGAGTTCCATGCTCTATTCACCATTTTCAAAATATCATTTCCAAAATGACATTCTGGCCTCACGTTTCTGGAACGTCTAAAAACTCCACCGATTTGAAAACAGACTTCAACCTAGATGGTAAAATTGGAACTTATCCTCCTTGGAACTTTCAAATTCCAAATTTTCAGCTGGGAGATACCATCTGGAGTTCCATGCTCTATTCGCCATTTTCAAACTAGCATTCCCAGAATGACATTCCAGCCTCACATTTTTGGAACGTCCAAGCGCTCCTCCGATTTGAAAATGGAATTCAACCCAGATGGTGAAATTGGATCTTATCCTTCTTGGACCTTTCAAATTCTAAATTTTCATTTAGGAGATACCATCTGGAGTTCCATGCTCTATTTGACGTTTTCAAAATAGCATTTCCAGAATGGCATTTTAGCCTCACATTTCCGGAATGTCCAAGCACTCCTTCGATTTGAAAACAGTGTTTGACCCAGATGCTAAAATTGGATCTTATCCTCCCTAGAACTTTCAAATTCCAAATCTTCAATCAGAAGATACCATCCAAAGTTCCATGCTTTGTTTGCCATTTTCAAAACAATATTTCGAGAACAGCATTCTGGCCTCACATTTCCAGAACATCCAAGAACTTCTCTAATTTGAAAATGGACTTCGACCGAAATGCTAAAATCGGATCTTATCCTCCCTGGACCTTTCAAATTCCAAATTTCCAGTCAGGAGATACCATCTAGAGTTCCATGCTCTGTTCGCCGTTTTTAAAACAACATTTCCAGAACAACATTTTAGCCTCACGTTTCTACAACGTCCAAGAAGTCATTTGATTTTAAAATAGACTTTGACACAAATGGTAAAATTGGATCTTATCCTCCTTGGACCTTTCAAATTCCAAATTTTCAGCCGAGAGATACCATTCAGAGATCCATGCTCTGTTCGCCGTTTTCAAAACAACATTTCCAGAATGGCATTCCGGCCTCACATTTCCGGAACATCCAAGCACTCCTCCAATTTGAAAACGGACTTTGACCCAGATGGTAAAATTGGATCTTATCCTCCTTGGACCTTTCAAATTCCAAATTTGCAGCTAGAAGATACCATCCAAAGTTCCATGCTCTGTTCGCCATTTTCAAAATAACATTTCCAGAACATCCAAGCACTCCTCTGATTTGAAAACGGACTTGGACCCAGATGGTAAAATTGGATCTTATCCTCCTTGGACCTTTCAAATTCCAAATTTTCAGCTAGGAGATACCACCCAGAGTTCTATGCTCTATTCACCATTTTCAAAACAACATTTCTAGAAAGGCATTCTGACCTCTTAATTCCAGAATGTCCAAGACCTCCTCGGATTTGAAACCAAACTTCGACCCAAATGCTAAAATTGGATCTTATCCTCCGTGGAACTTTCAAATTCAAAATTTGCAGCCGGGAGATACCATCCAGAGTTCCATGCTCTGTTAGCCATTTTCAAAACAACATTTCCAGAATGGCATTCCGGTTTCACATTTCCGGAACGTCCAAGCGCTCCTTCGATTTGAAAACGGACTTTGACCCAGATGCTAAAATTGGATCTTATCCTCCTTTGACCTTTCAAATTCTAAATTTTCAGTCGGGAGATACCATCTAGAGTTCAATGCTTTGTTCGATATTTTAAAAAAAACATTCCTAGAATGACATTCTGGCCTCTCGGTCTCGGACCATTCAAATGCTATCAAGTAAACTGCTAATGGCAATTCACACTGATTATTATGATCTTTTGATGATGCATGAATGGATCTAACAAGGAGTTTACAGGATTTTATTAACATTTTCCTTGATTTGTGTATGAAATCACTTATGACACTTCATGCATGCAGGTTCCAAGAAGCCTACCGCGGGTCCGTTGGGAGACCCATTGAGAAAGCTGAACAAGGATAAACATGTCACTCCTATCACCATTCATTTTATGCCCACCTCTCCTCGTGGTGCCCGTCAATAGAGTTGACATCAAAAGAAGGCCTATGCCAAGGAAGTCAATGACAAAATACAAGGGGGGTTGTCCTACTTTTCACTAGATGATGATGATCTTTGGGGGTTGTCCACCCGAATCAGGGGAAACCAATCCATTGATACCAATCATCAATAGACCCATTTGATCTAATGACGAATGCTACAATTCCATCTGGAGGAGATAGATTTTAGGCAGTTTCAGCTACAGTAAAGGGGAAATCAGCTAGAAGACAAAACTGCTGCAATGATTGCCCACTAAAAGACAAAATAGGGAAAAGACAACAGATGTATTTAAAATTGCTGAATATTGTGGGGTAGGTGAAGCCCTAATGTAATTGAATCTGGGCCACACAATGTAATTCAATCCTGGGCATTCATTCGGGCTTTGGAAAACTATAAATAGGGGTCTCCCCCTCATTTGTAAAGGGTTGGAGAGCTGTTGTAAAAACATCCTACAGCAATAGAAAGCAGCATTGCATGATCTATGGGTGTTACTTTTTTCTTTTTCTCATTATGTGTGCATGGTTCTACCTTCCAAGTTAATTTTAGTTGTAGTTTCTTGAATGGAAGTGGTAATGGTGATTGTTGTTCTAGTATTTGATGAATTTCCAGCCCATACTTTTGGCACTTGTTGATGACAAGTTGTTGTGCAAAGTTAGCGTGGGCTTCTTTATTTCATTGCTGCAACTTAGTTAACTTGCATGTTCATGACGTGTGTATGCAAACTAAAAATTTGCAGTCCTTAGAAGATTGCATTGGTTTTGTGTAACTGTAGGTTTCTCTTGGCTAAGAAAAACCTAGTTTAGGGAGTTTGTCTACTGTAGCAGCCTCCATGATCACTGTTCATTCATAGTTTCAAATCCAGGAACCTTTTCTCTTCCTTGCTCTTTTTCATTTTTTTTAATAAGTAACCTTAGGAAATGTTCATTGCACATTATAAAGCTAAATCCAATGATAAAATGGAGTTCAAGGATATTGTTTGAACCTGCAACAAATGCACAACAACTCTCCAATCTTAAAAACTCTATATGTTGATCCAACTTTCCCACTTTGTAACTCATCTGTAAGTCCACCTTGCGTTTCTAGCAAATCACATAAATCAACTGAGATATTCCAAGCACTATCAAGACCTGACATCCAAGAGACCTTGGGATAGTGTTCTGCAATTTTATTATGGAAGATTGACTTTCAAGAAAGGTGATGCACCTATGCATTACCTATGTTGAGAAGTGCATAATGTAATGATAGATAAATTCCTACAAAACCAGATTGTTAGTCTAATAAAAGCATATATAAAATATTATCCAACAACCAATGGAATGGAAAGGACAAATAGTGAGAAAAGGAATGAGACTAGAATAGTCTCACCCCTTTCTCTTCTCCATGGCTCATTTCCATTGTACCTCCTAACTTGTTTGTGATAAATGGATGCCCTCAGATTTGTTTGTGTGAGCAACTATGAATGTCTAGACCTAAACAAGATTTGAAGGATTTATAAAAATGCTCTCTAATATACAAATTATTAAATATGCCTAAAATGATATGACAATTATGATAATGAGATTACAAGAATGCTAAGAGATAATAATGATTCATCCCGAAAATGAGATCAATATTGTCATTTTATAGAAAATGCAATCTTGAATGGATGAACGAGATGAGAGATTGAGGAATGCCCTAGAATCAAAGGTCAATATTCAATAATGAAACTCTCAATTAGGGTTAGGGCAAAATGCCCACATGTGTGAATGAGATTTAATTTAAGAAATTAAATCAATGGTGGAGAATAAATGTGACCTTGAGATGAAATTAGTAAAAATCAGAAGACAAGAGGATGAGATTTTAGAAAATTGGTAAATTTAGCAATTACTTGATTTGTAGAAGAATCTTTCCATTTTGAATTAAATTAATTTAAAATATGGATTTTGTGAGATAATAAGTAATTGATTTTTGAAATTAATTACTAAAAGCTTAATCAATTAACTATGTGAAGTCATTTTTAAATAAATTACTTTATTTAAAAATAAGGAAATGTCACATAAGGTAATTAAATAATTAATAATAATTATTTAATTTAGAAGAGAGAGTTAATTAATTAAATAAATTAATGAATTTATTTAATTAAGAGATGATTTAGGAATTAGCGACATATTAAATCAATATATTAAAATATATTTATTTAATAATCAGGAGGACATTAATGATAAGGATTAATTAAATAAATTGATGACTTTATTTAATTATTAGAAGACTTCACAATTAATGATGCATTAAATAAATAAGATTTATTTATTTAATAATCATGAAGAATGAAAGATCATGAATTAATTAAATAATTATGAATTATTCAATTAATAGTTGAAGGTGGGTTAGAAACATAATTAAAATGTCATAATTATGTTAAGACGAAAGGTGGTAAAATAGTGCTTGCAGGTCTTGGTCATTTCTATGTGTCTACACATAAAAACACCATCAACAGAACTGGCGCTAGAAGAAGGGTTGACATGTTGAGGCTACAAAGATGAAAGTTGGAAATCGATAAGAGCACTTTCAAAGAAGAAATCTGAGATAGAGAGATCTCTTTTAATGCTAAAACATAAAATCAGAAAAATTTGAAGGCAGAAAGAAGCTGAGTCAAAATGGAGTAGCACGTGCAAATCAGCATCACTCAGCTACATGCAAATTTAAATAGGAGATTGAGAAGGCCATTGCAACAATTTATATTGGTAGATAAGTTTAGGATCCATTGCACTTATAGGCAGAATGAATTAGAGTGTCTAACCTTTTTGAGCAGAACTGAAAGAGTCTTGCAGGGAGAGATTCCCTTTTGGGAAATCTATCAACCTTTGGCCCTTGTAGACCCGAAGGAGGAATTGACAACCATGGCAGCCAAGAAACTTGAAGAGCTGATCCAAGAATTTTTGGGCAGCAAAGATAGACCAAGATTGGAGGAAGCACTAATGTCAAGCTGGTGCAGATTTCACAATGCACCACATTCCAAATTTACTTGTTCGTCATGTGCAAGCATCATCGCCCAAGTCAAAGGCAATTTGAACAAGTTGGAGCAGCCAACTATCAAAAAGAATGAGTCATCCCATATGGTAGAAAAGCTATCAACATATGGAGGAAAGCGCCTTCAACATAAACTAGGAAATATGCCACAAACTAGTGCTGGGATAGCAAAGACTGAAGCTGAAAATCAAGAGGAAGACATTGATTTCCTTGGGACAGTAGAAAGATTTGGCGAAGGTTCACTAGGAATGGAGTTGGAAAGCCTCTCCTTCATCAGTAAAGGGTAGTCCTCTACTCAGGAAGAGGAACCATTGGTAGTTGAAGATGATTCAATCAAGTTTGCAATAGTGTATGTTGGGGCAGCCAATGAAGATGCTGAAAATCAGCAAGAGGAAGAGGTTGACAGCCTTGGGACACTAGAAAATGATGATGAAGGCATAACTAAAATTAGACTGGAAGACCTCTCCTTTCTGCAATGATAGTGACCAAGCACCTAAAAATGTAGACTTGGAGGAGTGGGAACAACTACAGGTTGCAGCTGTTCACTACCATATTTTCATTTCAAACGATGATGAGAACCCAATCATGGATAGATATAGTGAGCTAGTGTCAAGGCTAGCAAAGGATTGGTCTGAGCTAAAATGTCAGGTGGATTTGGAGGTATTGTTGCTACCAAATTGGTGTAGGCTCCATGATTCATCACACTCATAGCTCACATGCAAGCTATGCTAAGAAGCTATCCAACAAGTTAGAGAACAAGCAAGGCAGCCAAACACACCACTTCCTACAGTTGCTTCATGAACGAAATGTGAGGACCAAGAGCTTGAGCTAAGTAATGACTCAGCTGGGGTAGTCCTCAAGAGGATGTTGGGACAACAATAGAAGAAGGACATCAATACATTCTCGAGCTTTCAAGTGATGTAGTAGATCAAACATGAATGTTGTTCGCCAATCATCAAGAATTTCTCCCTCTTCAAGAGTATTTGAGTACCATGGATGATAGGATTTATGGTGATTCTTTGGAGGAAAATCACATAGTAAATTTTGCTCCCCTTGATGAGGTACCATGAATTGATGACTT
This sequence comes from Sequoiadendron giganteum, assembly GCA_007115665.2. Taxonomy (NCBI): domain Eukaryota; kingdom Viridiplantae; phylum Streptophyta; class Pinopsida; order Cupressales; family Cupressaceae; genus Sequoiadendron; species Sequoiadendron giganteum. The sequence continues at coordinate 632,413,364 of CM021101.1, forward strand.
ATTTCCATTGGGAGTTGTACTATGGAGGTATGCTCATGTCGAGGAAGAGCACATCCCAAAAGACAGTAGCGATGGAGACATACTCCTTGAACCTCCGAATGGTGATGCACTAGAGTTCCCAGATTGGGAGAGGGGTTCCTTCTCCATTTATAGTGATAGTGAACAAGGGGAAATGAGTGAATGACGTGATGAGAAGCATGAACAACAAAGAGAAGAAGATAAAGGCGGGGGTGCTAAGATAGCTTCCACCAGAGATGAAGCACCTGGTCGACTACAAGATGCAACTTAGAGTCCTTCCACCATAATCAATGTTGATCCTCCTTCATATTTAGATGGCTGCAATAGGACAGATTCGTACATGTCATCATCTCATGATATTGAGCATCATGAAGATAAGTTCAAAAATTGGGATAGAAAGTGGGACAACATGTTTCCTTTCGAGGACAGCAATCATGTGGATGCTCGGTTTGTAGAAGATCAACGAGATGAAGTACTTCTTTTTGAAGAACTACCAAGGGGGATTGTTGATCCCACACAAGATGTGGAAGAAGTGTTTACTACCTTGTTCTCCCTACCTTATGCAGACTTGATTCCTGAGATGCTACACCCTCCACCATGCCCACCCAAGGTTGTTGATGCAAAGACTGACGATGCGGTGCTTGCTCTCAATTGTCAAATGTTGCCACCTCCATGTGATGAAATCTAGGTTCTATCCTTCCTCGCTCCTATTAATTTTCATAGCTGCACTTATCATTTTGATTATGGGAATGAGAACAAATGAACATGTTTATGGATTAATCATGGGTTTAATGAGCCTCCTCAATTGTTGATTCTTCATGATGTTGGGGTAGAATTTGAATTCTACCATATTGAATTTATTCCCTCTTAATATAAGGCTAAATCTTCATGGTATAGAACTATAATGATTGCCCGTTTCCTTGTGCACACATTGAAAAATCCAATGGGCATGAGTATCAGTTGGCTTCGCTTGAACGCAGTGCTTTGTAAATATCTCTTTGTACATACCTCATTTTGAGTAGTGTAGGTTTCCTTTAAATACTTCACTTTCCTACTTTCCTTAGGTTAGTTTTTTTGTTGTAGGTTTCTTGCTTTAGAGTATTTTCTTCGTTGTTTTCTTTCGTTGTCCCGCTTTGGTTGGTTTTGGTGTTTTCTTTTCATTTTCTTTTGTTTTCTTTTGTTTTCTCTCGTTTTGCTGCTACCTTGCTTGGGGTCCCTCTATTTTTGGCTAGGCACATCTGTGCATGCAACAATCATACTTATCACCTGGGGTTGTTCTATGTATTTCTTTGTGAAACTCTAATCAAGTTTTTAGAGTGGATGGTGAGGATATTTTGTTAGTATCAAGTGATCTAGATGTTTGATTGAAAGTGGATAAGTCATTGGTTGGTTTGATTCTGAAGTATTTTGGAATGTTATATCTCTCACAAATTTTAAGGATTTGATAGTCACTATAGGTCCTTTGTGAAGTCTAGTTAATTGAAAAATCTAAAATTATGCTCCAACGCCACTATGATTCTCAGCCCTGAGCATGAGCTTCATTGCTTGTGGGTTGAAATAAAAGAACTGAAAAGAGAAAAGAAACAAAAGAAATAAAGAAAAATATTAAAAATCAAAAGAAGAGAAATTTATCTTTTTAGGGGTATACAAATAACTCTATCAGGGCTATGGATGCTTGACCGGTAGTAGAGCAATGTTCGGGAGAATCACAGTGACAACCTCATTGGGGCTATGGACGCCTAACTGGCAACAAGGCAATGTCCTAGATGCTTTTGGAGTTAGAATAAACTATGTAGCTTAACTTGATGGAGCTTAGGTTCTTGTAGCAACTGAAGGATGAGAATTAATGCAACTACACACACTTGGATTTTCAATATATTGAAAGTTGGATTAACTGATGGTTTTGATCCTTTGGTTGAACATGAAGATCGGAACCAGATATTCTAGGTTCGTGATTCCAATTTGTCATAGAAATGCTTTGGAGCATTTCCCCAGCGAGTTGCCATTTGTTGTGCATATTTACACACAGGCCTCACCGTAGGCAACGACCCTCTTTTTTCACTCCCGGTGGGCTTCTTTGCTCCCACCTTATTTTGTGTGCCCCTCATTTTGGTGTCCTAGTTGTTTAACACACCATTCAGAGTCTCATTTTTGGCTGACCATATTTTGCCCCTAAAATAAAAAATTGCTAAGTCTTGGGTTTTTTGGACTTCATCTCCCCGCTCGCTCGATTCACTTTTTCCTTCATTTTTTTCTTTGGGAATAGGTTTCCTATGAATTCAAGATGTTTTGTGGTGCCCAAGTAAATTTCCAAGGTTTCATTAAGTTTTAGGAAGTTGCAAAAATTTTAAAACAGCATTCCTGCAGCAGTATTTCCAGAACGACATTCCGGCCTCTTGTTTCCGAAACGTCCAAGCGCTCCTTCGATTTGAAAATGGACTTCAACCCAAATGCTAGAATTGGATCTTATCCTCCTTTGACCTTTCAAATTCCAAATTTGCAGTTGGGAGATACCATCCAGAGTTCCATGCTCTGTTCGCCATTTTCAAAACAACATTTCTAGAAGGGCATTCTGGCCTCACATTTCTGGAACATCTAAGCACTCCTCTGATTTGAAAACGGACTTTGACCTAGATGGTAAAATTGGATCTTATCCTCCTTGGACCTTTCAAATTCCAAATTTTCAGCTAAGAGATACCATCTGAAGTTCCATGCTCTGTTCGCTGTTTTCAAAGCTGCATTCCTAAAACAGTATTTTGACCTCACATTTCTAAAACGTCCAAGCGCTCCTCCGATTTGAAAACGGACTTCGACCCAGATGCTAAAATTGGATCTTATCCTTCTTGGACCTTTCAAATTCCAAATTTGCAGGTAGGAGATACCATCCAGAGGTCCATGCTCTGTTCGTTATTTTTAAAAGAACATTTCCAGAATGACATTCCGGCCTCACATTTCCAAAATATCCAAGCACTTATCCGATTTGAAAATGGACTTTGACCCAGATGCTAAAACTGGATCTTATTCTCCTTGGAGCTTTCAAATTCCAAATTTTTAGTCAGGAGATACCATCCAAACTTCCATGCTCTGTTCGTCATTTTTAAAACAACATTTCCAGAACGACATTTCGGCCTCATGTTTGTGGAAGGTCGAAGCACACCTCCTATTTGAAGAAAAACATCAACCCAAATGCTAAAATTGGATCTTATCCTCCTTGGACCTTTCAAATTGAAAATTTGCAGTTAGGAGATACCATTCGGACTTCCATGCTTTGTTCACCGTTTTCAAAACAACATTTCCAGAACGACATTTTGGCCTAACGTTTGTGGAACGTCCAAGCACTCCTTCAATTTCAAAATGGAATTTGAACTACATGGTAAAATTGGATCTTATCCTTCATGGACCTTTCAAATTCCAAATTTGCAGTCGAGAGATACCATCTGGAGTTCCATGCTCTATTTGCCATTTTCAAAACAACATTTCCAGAATGACATTTCGGCCTCATGTTTTTGGAAGGTCCAAGCACACCTCTGATTTGAAAAAATACATCGACCCAAATGCTAAAATTGGATCTTATCCTCCCTGGACCATTCAAATTGAAAATTTGCAGTTAGGAGATACCATTCGGACTTCAATGCTTTGATCACCGTTTTCAAAACAACGTTTCCAGAATGACATTTCGGCCTCACGTTTGTGGAACGTCCAAGCACTCCTTTGATTTCAAAACGGAATTTGACCTACATGGTAAAATTGGATCTTATCCTTCGTGGACCTTTCAAATTTCAAATATTCAACCGGGAGATACCATCTGAAGTTCCACGCTCTGTTCGCCATTTTCAAAACAGCATTTCCAGAATGAAATTTCGGCCTCACGTTTCTGGAACATCCAAGCACTCCTCTGATTTGAAATTGGACTTTGACACAGATGGTAAAATTGGATCTTATCCTCCCTAGACCTTGCAAATTCCAAATTTACAGCTGGAAGATACCATCTGGAGTTCCATGCTCTGTTCGCCATTTTCAAAACAACATTTCTAGAACAGCATTTCGACCTCACGTTTTCGGAACGTCCAAGCACTCCTCTGATTTGAAAACGGACTTTGACCCTAATGGTAAAATTGGATCTTATCCTCCCTGGACCTTTCAAATTCCAAATTTGCAACTGGGAGATACCATCCGGAGTTCCATGCTTTGTTCACTGTTTTTCAAAACATCCCTAGAACGACATTTTGGCCTCTCGGTCTCGGAACATTCAAATGCTCTCTAGTAAATTGCTAATGGCAATTCACGCTAAATATTATGATCTTTTCATGATGCATGAATGGATCTAACAAGGAGTTTACAAGATTTTATTAACATTTGCCTTGATTTGTGTATGAAATCACTTATGACACTTCATGCATGCAGATTCCAAGAAGCCTACTACAGGGTCGTTGGGGGACACATTGAAAAAGTTGAACAAGGAAAAACACATGGCTTCTATCACCATTCATTTTATGCCCACCTCTCCTCATGGTTCCTATCAATAGAGTTGACATCAGAAGAAGGCTTATGCCAAGGAAGTCAATGACAAAATGCAGGGGGGGCTGTCCTACTTTTCACTAGATGATGATGATCTTTTGGGGTTGTTCGCCCAAATCAGGGGCAACCAATCCATTGATGCCAATCTTCGACATACCCATTTGATCCAATAAAGAATTCTGAAATTCCATTGGGAGGAGGAAAATTTTAGGCAGTTTCAGCTATAGTAAAGGGGAAATCAGCTAGAAGACAAAAGTGCCACAGTGACTACCCACTAAAAGACAAAACAGGGAAAAGATAATAGATGTATTTAAAATTACTGAATATTGTGGGGTAGGTGAAGCCCTAATGTAATTGAATCTGGGCCACACAATGCAATTCAATCTTGGCCATTCATTCGGGCTTTGGAAAACTATAAATAGGGGTCTCCCCCTCATTTGTAAATGGTTGGAGAGCTTTTTTAAAAACATCCTACAGCAATAGAAAGTAGAATTGCATGATCTATGGTTGTTACTTTTGAGTTTTCTTATTATGTGTGCATGGTTCTACCTTCCAAGTTAATTTTAGTTGTAGTTTCTTGAATGGAAGTGGTGATGGTGATTGTTGTTCTAGTATTTGATGAATTTCCAGCCCATACTTTTGGCACTTGTTAATGACAAGCTGTTGTGCAAAGTTAGCCTAGACTTCTTTATTCGATTGCTGCAACTTAGTTCACTTGCATGTTCATGACGTGTGTATGCAAATTGAAAATCTGCATTCCTTAGAAGATTGCACTAGTTTTGTGTAATTGTAGGTTTCTCTTGGCCAAGCAAAACCCAGTTTAGGGAGTTTTTCTACTGTAGCAGCCTCTATGATCATTGTTCATTCATAGTTTCAGATCTAGGAGCCTTTTCTCTTCCCTGCCCTTTTTCCTTTTTTTAATAAGTAACCTTAGGCAAGGTTCATTTCACATTATAAAGCTAAATCCAATGATAAAATGGAGTTCAAGATTGCTATTTGAACCTATAGTAAATGCATAGCAACTCTCCCATCTTAAAAATTCCATTTGTTGATCCAACTTTCCCACTTTGTAACTCATCCATAAGTCCACCTTGTGATTCCAGCAAATCACATAAATCAAATGAGATATTCCAAGCACTGTCAAGATCTGACATCCGAGAGATCTTGGGATAGTGTTCTGCAATTTGATTGTGGAAGATTTTCTTTCAAAAGAGGTGATGCACATATGCATTACCTGTGTGGAGAAGTGCATAAAAACACCATCAACAGTAGTATACTTGGCCGAATTTCTAAATTGTTGGTGGCTAGACTATTTTCTAAAGCTGAATGGTTTCAACGAGGGTATTGCATTGGAGTTCTCTCAGACATTCTTAGACAGAAAGGCCATGGTGAAAGGAATAGAGGTCATAGTGACCGAAGAGTGAATTGTTGAAGTTTCAGGGTTGCAAGCTGATGGTGAACCATACCCTATTTCTAAGCATGCCAGGATAGCCAGAGCCATATTTACAATGGATGGGGACCCTCCACTCACAATTGAAAAGAAAGGTGCCAAGAGGCTCTCTCTACGCGAGCCATGGAAGCAGGTAGTTGTGCATATCATCAAGCACATTACTTGCAAAGGTCGGTTATCGAACTTGCATTCAGTATATTTCAGATTGTTGAGTCATATGTGGCACAGAAGGAAGATAAACATGCCCAATGTACCATACAACCATCTCTCTATTATGGTAGTAGAAACACAAAAAGGTAGAGAAAACTCTGTATCCCAGCACTGTTTAATTAAATTACTGGTTATGAGATCTTTGCATGATACAAATCCTAGAATGGCCTAGGATGATTTTGTGAAAATTGAGCATTCTAGACCCAAGCTCTATCAGCCTAGGGTTTCATCTGAGTCACGTAGGTCTAGAATAAGATTGGGCATAGCTGAAGGCACCCCTAGTGCCTCGACCCTTGGTGCTGGTATGGATTCCCCCATTGAAGAAAAGGCCATAAATGTTAGTTCCTCTGACCATGTGAATGAAAGAGAAGATTCATCATCAGGTTTTGATGATGGTGATGTCCCAATAATAACTATGATAAAGACAAGATCAAAAAAGAGAGATGCAAAAGAAAGGAGAAGAAAAATGCAATCTAGATAGGAAAAGGTGCCAAGCCCTAAGAAAATGAAGGCTAGCACTGTTCATCTTGTAGCCAAAGAGAAATGAAAAATCCCTCTTAATAAATTGAAGTCACTCAACCCTGAGCTTAGTGGGACATTAGGTGATAATAAAGATGCCCCAATGGAGTAGGAGAAGGGACAAGAAAAATATTTGTCCGAAGAGGCAGCAAAAATGACCCTGGCAGATCTTGCTGCCATCGCTGGAGAAGTTGAAACTCAAGAAAATGAAGAAAATGAGGACTTCATGCAACAAGACCAACAATGGGACTTCCTACAACAAAGTTAGGAAATAGATCAGGAGCCCCTGCAGCCACTGCCAAAAGAGGAGCAAGAGGTCTTGCAGCAGAACAAGGAAAGAGGAATCATACCCCAACAACCTGAATCAGTAAGACCTCTTGAATCTATGTAGATAGTCCTCTATGGGAAGCAACCATCTAATATAATTCTGGTAGGAATCCACAACCCTCCTAATTTTTTAGTACATACAACTATTTTAAATCTATGGGAAGAAATACAAAGAAGAGAGCAAGAGTGGAAGGAAGAAAATAAAATATTGAAAAAAAAAAATCAGATGAGGGATGAGATGATCGAAGAAAAGAATGAGGAAATTTTTTTTTAGAAGGAAAGAATAAGTGGTGTTTCAACTCTAGCGCCACAAATTTTGGATTGTAGAACCCCTCCAAGGGTTTATGCTTTGCACTTAAAGGAGAAATAGCTTTCCTTTAGAATGTCAAGAATCATCTCAGTCCTAAACCCCTCTATTGAAATCCTTGCTGAATTTTTCAATGCCTACAAAATTGCTTCCCCTGAAGTGAAAATTTGTTGTGTGAATTCTATTTACACAATTTAGTTGTCCCAAAAGATAAATATTGGAACCCACTACCTTATGTTGGAGACATACAACTGAGAGCATTTATGTCCTTCAGTGCAAAATGAGATTAGTTGGGGTGAGAAATACAGTGCTCACAAGAAGAAATAATCCAATATTCCCCTAGCCATCAAGGCTAAATCTAAGAGCCCCAAAGACATTTATATAGATTGGAATAGGTTGCTCTTTAGTCCAAGCTATGGTGACCGAATTATGCCTTGGATTGAGGTTGTGTACAATTAGTATGAAGTGAAAGTTGTTGCAAAAGAGGATGCTATGAGGGGATATCTATCCCAAAGTTGGAACTTGTTGACCAATGAGCTAAAGCAGGTTGAACCACACTCTGTTCACAATTATGGTGCTGCACTGAAAAGAATTGACAAATATATCCAGCTTGGAAGAACCAAAGGGAATGAATGGATTCCCCTAACTTTCCAGCCACCCATCCTCCTATGGCATGTGCCTAACTTTAGATTCTAAAGATATGACATTGCAGAAGAGCAACAAAGATGGAGAAGGTTTGATAAGTTGGGTGGGTTTTATTGGAATCCTGATTCACCTATTACAGACACCGACATTGGATAGCTATCAGTCATAGACTTCAAGGCCTAAAAAAAGCATAAGAATAACTCTTCCCCTACTGGAGGACCAAAAAAATGTTAGGTTGGGGTGAGTTATGAGCCTAGAATTTATCCTAGTTAGAGGGATATAATCTCTTGCTATTTCTTGGATTACCATAAGACTTTGATATTATATGCTAACATTTTCATATAGTTCTCTTAGACATATGACATTTGGACTAATTTCACTTCTACTATTTTTAATGATATATAAACCCATTATTTGGACCATCTATATTTATCTTGCATGTGATTGATGAATGTTCTTAAGATAATTATGATTATGCGATTATTATGTGTACTCACATTATTCTATAGACATGATTGATATGCTAAGCTGAGAAATGCAGTCACCAACTGGCTAGGTTGAGGAGACACGCAAAGGTCAAACTTAGGATGCTAGTAGAATATTTTGCATCAGCTGCATGTAACCGCTCTGCACCAATTTTCAATGACATTGAGCATCGAGGGCATTATTGCAGTGGTTGAGTCCACATTTGGGCTTGCATGTCTAATGGATTCCCCTACATGTGTAACCACCACTTCCTCTCTCTCTCGCTTTCCCTAAATGGAATCCTCCCAATTAGTGGGAGTGGATGACCCTGTTTAGTTGATAAATAAGGCTCGATCCTCCTTTTTGGGGAGCTAGCGAATTTTGAGTTGATCACCATATTCTTGTACAAGCTGATTACAAGCCATGTTTCTGTAATTGCATTTTCTATAAATAACATGAGATTCTAAATTGAGTATCCAAGACTTATAGTAGTTTAGAGGATACTCATCCAAGGGGGGACACTTGGTGAGTAATCCATGTTTTAGTTTAGATATATTAGTGTTAGTCTTTGTTTGCGTACTTAGTTAAAATCTTTGCATTGACTATTCTTATAGCCACTAGAACTCTATTTTGTGATTGTTTCTGCAGCCAAGGCTGCAGAGTGGTTTTTTGTTGAATGCTTAGTCTTTCCTTCCTATTATGCATAATCAGTTTATATGTTCTTGAGTAATGTTCAACACTTACTTTGTTTCCTTTCCTACATTTTACTTTAAGTTTTAATTCTCCCTTAGATATAGAATGAAGATGACCACTCTAGAATTCCTAGTGCACATACTGTGTTGACCCATTTCAAGTTCACGTCCCTGGGTTGACAATTTAGATGTACCTTCATGGTGATTAAGATGGCTATTCAGGTCAGATGTCTAATCTTTGAATCATGGCAGTAAGAGCTTTGTTATTGAGATCATTATAGGAGGCCGACATGGACCATGTAAAATAATTCAATGTCATGTGTATGGAGGTGGCCTACAATGATTCTTCTCTAATGCACATCTTCCCTCAAAGTTTAAGATGTACTACTATGGATTGGTTTTCTCATTTGTCTCCTGACATCAAAAATTTCCAAGAAATCACTGATAAATTCATGTATCACTTCTCCTTCAACCTTGACATGGATGTTAGACTAGAAGAGTTGTATAGTCTCAAACAAACTAAAGGAGAATCATTCACTAATTTCTTACAACGATGGAGACAAAATCTAGTAAGAGCAAGTGAACCCTTCCTGATGAACAACAAGTGGGAATCATCATAAAAAAATTGGATCCCGATCTCTCTTTCTATTTGAAAATACAGTGCATCACATCTTATGATGAGCTTGTCCCTCAAGCCCTTAACATTGAACGACCTCTAATCTCATAGGGAAATAATCAAGCTTACAACCAACCATAAACTAGTTCAAATGACAAACCTTATGTCTGGCCTAAAAACAAAATTTTGACAAATGATGGTGTGGTAGATGCTAAGGTGGTCCTATGTGCTCCTAGATCCAACAATAATCAAATTCCTAACATTCAACCAAATGTGTAACAAACAACACCCCCTCAAAACAATCAGATCAACATCACTGAGATGAAACAAAGGTGAAATACCAATAGGAACAACTATCCCAAGCGCAAGTACACACAATTATTTGAACCCATTGAAACCATCATGGAAAATTTGGTAGATTCAAATCTGATAACACTACTCAAATTTGAAAACTCCAAAGAACCGCAAGAGAAACCATCTTGGTAAAACAAGAACGATCTCTGTGACTTTCAAAAAATAAAAGGACACAAAATGGAAAATTGCATGAGACTCAAGAATATCATCCAAGACCTCATAGAGAATGAAACCATCTCTGTTGAAGTACCAAATAGGAATAAAAATCTTAAGATATACAAGATTCCTATGTCAACTCAAAATAAAGGGAACAACACCGAAAAAGCTACGGATTACAAAAACATGCGAAATAGCTATTCAAACATGGTCACTTCTTGTGATAGTGTCATTACTATTGTCACCATCAAAGGACCTAGTGCAAAGTGTGGAGTCACCACATGATATAGAAATTTCACCATCTAAGGAGTCCCATCTCAGTCTAGGGAACAACCTACTTTACCAACATCAAATCTCAACAAGTACAATCTCCTAGACCAGCTTAAGAAGACCCCATCACATATATCAATCTTAAAACTATTGAGGCTATCACCCCCACATAGGTAAATCTTAGAGAAATATTTATTAGAGTCATCTATCCTCAAGGATATTGATATAAATCAGTTTTAAGCTATGGTAGGACATATTACCAATCACCTTCTAACCTTCTCTAAGCAAGACCTACTATCGCAACCATCTTGTAATCATGCTTTACACCTTGAGGCCTTCTTTCATAAGAACAAGGTTAAAAGAGTATTAGTAGATGGAGGTGCTACTTTGAATATTTGTACACTTAAGTTGATCAAATACTTGGGCTACTTAGAAGATACCATTGAGAAAACAAAGAGTACCACCATCAGAGCATATGACAAATGACAACCAAGAGCAGATATCTCAAGGCATCATTACACTACCCATCCAAGTAGGACCTATCATTGCATAAAATACATGCCAGGTGTTATATCTTGATCTTCCATACAACATCATGCTTGGATAACTATGGATTCATGCCTTAAAAGTTGTCACCTTGACCTACCATCAATGTGTCAAGTTTCCTTTCAAGGGAAGAAAAATTACCATCCATGGAGATCCTGATCCTTTTTAATACTACACAAACCTTGAGGCCACGTTCTATAAGATACCCCAAGTGTCGAAAAATGATGAAGGGCCTACACCCACACCTAACTCATTTTTTGCTTTGTCATCTCCTGCATCTACCTCAGTGAATATAGCCATTATGAAAAACATTCCTAATATCAAAGCAATGATCTAGGATGATGGTTCTGGAAACTATAAGCTACTAAAAGATGGCTTTGTCTTAGGAGAACTACATCTTTCTCCTCATTCTCCGGGAAACCCACATCTAGCACCAAAGAGCCTGAAACAATCAAGATGGAAGCTACTACCTTCACCAAGTGGGGGCATCTAAATCAAGAAGATATCAATGAGGAGGATGTCTCTAAACTCCTCTATTAGGATGAACAACATGTCCCTATTCTTCCCATGGAATATAACATTAAAGGCTTACAACTCATGAAGGGAATGGGTTATTGCAAGAATGAGAAGCTAGGACATAATGACAATGGCTTGCTAGAACCTATCATTCCTAAGAAATGATTAAAGAATTTTAGTCTAGGTTGTACTACTAGCAAGGTCACCCATATTAGCAAAGGTACTTCCACTAAATGGGTCAAGGATTTGTAATGGTTACCTACACCATGTGATATGAATTTAGATGACTTCCCCCTTGATGTTGATAACGTATTTGAAAATAAATCCCTCTTCATGACATCCATTACATCCTTTGCTCCAATCAACCAGCCAGCTGAACTACGCCTAGTATACCCACAACTTATTGACATGGACCAAGGATCGCCAATTCTTGATTTATTCAAAAATGATGAAGCGATCTCAAAATTCATGGGACTCCATGAAAACCTATAATGGGTAGATCACAAAATAGGTTTTTACATAGAGCTAGAAATAGAGGAATACTATGGTGAGACAATTGAGTCCTTCAGTCAAAAAATTGATGTAATGCAACTAACATGTAGATCCTTGAGTGAAAACCATACTATGGCACTCTCTGATCCAAAAATAGTAAAAATAAAGGAGGTATCCAAGGGTGAAAACCTCTCTAAGGTGCCCAAGGATGAGGGATTCAATCTTCTCCTTATTGAAATACATCCCCAAAAGTCAATGGTGCTAGCAGAAATGGCTACTCCAGTCAATGTGGGAACAAAAAGAATCACCTAGATCAGTTTCTATGCCTAATCCTTGCTGGATGAAGAACAAAATAACCTAGCAGCATTCCTGAAAGAGTGGAGAGCTAACTTTCATGGTCATACACAAATATCCCAGGCCTTGATCTTGAAGTAGTTGTGCATCACTTAGTGGTCTATCTTGAAGTTAAGCTAGTCAAGTAGAAGTTAAGGAAGATGCACCCTTAGATATCACTCTTAGTGAAACTAGAGTTAGAGAAGCTTCTTGATGTTGGATTCATCCAACCGATAGATTACCTTGAGTGGGTTTCAAACCTCGTACTAGTCTAAAAATCCACTGGGGGTATTAGAATCTACACTAATTTCAAAGACTTAAACAAAGCATTCCCTACAGATTATTTTCCTCTTCCCAATATTGACCTTATTGTGGACTTAATAGTAGGGCATGAAATGCTATCACTCATGGATGGTTTCACAGTCTATAATAAAATCATGATCACCAAGGAGGATCAACATAAAACTACTTTCACTTGTCCATGGGGAACATATTGTTGGAACATGATGCCATTCAGGTTAAAGAATACAAGAGAAACCTATCAAAGAGAAATTATCCTCATCTTCCAAGACATGATCCAAAAAATAGTTGAATATTATGTGGTCGATATTTTGGAAAAATAAAGGAAAAGGAGTGAGCACATACAATTCCTAGGACCCATATTTAACAAGTTTGAAGAATACAAGGTACGAATGAAAAAAAAAAAGTGCCTCTTTCGGGTTACATCAGGGAAACTTCTTGGCTTTATTGTCTCACAAAGAGGAATATAAATTGATCTAGCAAAGGTAAAATCCATTCTCAACATGGAACCACCACAAACATTGAAGAAAATGAGAGTATTACAAGGAATATTGTAGTCCATCTAAAGGTTTATATCATAGCTATCAGATAAATTCCACCCCTTTTCACATCTTCTCCATAAAGGGATAAATTACAAATGGGATGAAAAGTGTGATAAAAATTTCTAGTAGATCAAATATTATCTACTAACACCTCAAGTTCTCATGTCATCAATACCAAAAAAAACACTAATCTTATATATCTCAGCAACATTAGCAGCACTAGGAGCTCTTCTAGCACAACATGATGAAAATGGGAAGGAAAGGGCTATCTACTATATCAGAAGATCATTGGTGGGCTTTGAAATGAAATATTCACCTATTAAGAAAGCATGCCTAGTAGTAGTTTTTTCCTTACAATATTTTAGGAGTTACATGTTGTAACATCAAATCAAGTTCATTGCAAAGATAGACCCATTTAAATACTTGTTATCTAAAGCAACTCTCACATTGCGAATGGCCAATTGGATGATGATCTTAAGTGAATTTGACATAGAATATATGGAGTGTAAGGCAATAAAAGGACAAGTGATCACAAACCAACTAGAAAAAGCACCCATCTATGCAAAAAACCCCTTGGTATCAGAATTTCATGATTAATCAACGTTCCTTATCAGCCTCACAGCTCAGTGGAAGATGTACTTTGATGGATAGCTCACCCAACATGGATCTAGAGTAGGAATTATTTTCATCAATCCTCAAGGTTATTCTATCCAAAATTCATACAGACTATCATTTCCTTGCACTAACAACATTTCTAAGTATGAAGCCCTAATCATAGGTCTAAGGATAGCGGTTCAGTGGTAGATTCAAGAGATGAAAGTCTATGGAGACTCACAATTGGTTATCAACCAAGTCAATGAGGACTATCAAAACAAGGATGACAAGATCACTCCTTACAAGAAGATGGTAGAGAATCTCAAAGATGTCTTTATAGACATAACTTTTGACTAGATTCCTCGCATGAACAACATAGTAGTAGACACCATGGCAACAATTAGATAATTGTTGGACATGTCAAACACCATCCTCCAATGTAAATTCTTGGTAGAACAAATTCTCGTCTTGACTTTCAAAATCCTTGAATCCAAATTTCTATGTGTCATTATTGGTCTTTGATGCCTGTGGTATCATGAAATCTTTACCTATCTAAGTAGAGGAACCTTCCCATCTAATATCACCTCAAACTTAAAAAATATCTTTGTTAAAAAGGCATCCTGATTTGTGACCGTAGGTGATACCCTTTACTGTTGAAGCATCGAAGGGACATTAGTATGACATATTAACCAAGAGGAAGCCTTAACTTCTTTAATAGATGTACACGATGGCATAAGTGGTTCTCATTCTAGTGGTATGACTTTAGCTAAGAAATTGTTGAGGATGGGGTACTATTGGCCAATTTTGGAAAAGGAAACTCATCAATATGTGTAGAATTGTGTCCAATGTCAACAACATGGAGATCTAATTCATGCACCAACTCAGGAATTGCAACCAATGATCACACCTTGGCCTTTTTCATAGTGGGAACATGAACTCATTGGAAAAATCACCCCAACCTCATCTAATAGCCATACTTTTATTATAACCTCAAATGAGTACTTCACTAAGTGGGTAGAAGCTATTCCTATGAACTACATAATGTGGAAGAAAAAATTTAAATTTTATCCTAAACTACCTCATATGTTGTTATGTTGTCCCACAAACTCTAATCTCAGACAACGAAACACCCTTCAAAAATTAGGATGTAAAAGAACTATGCCAATTATTTAACATTCAACACTGATTCTCTACCTCATATTATCCCCAAGGAAATGACCAAGATGAGGCTACAAACAAAAATAGTCAATGAAGTTGGCCATGATTAACATATACAACTAAATCCTGCTCTATGGGCCTATCAAACCAATATTCGTAAGCCAACAAGTGCAACCCCTTTCTCCTTGGTCTATGGATCAAAATATATCCTTCTTATTGAGGTTGAGCTCCCATCATTGTGAGTGTCACTACAAAACCTGATCACTGATGAAGAATACAAAGTATCTTGGCTAAATGAGCTAGAATTATTGGATGAGTTTCGTCTCAATGCTCTTCATCACTTGCAAGTTTATCAAAACTGACTGAAATGGAGCTATAACAAGAGGATGAAATGTTGGTCTTTCTAGGTAGGGGATCTTGTCGTAAAGCAAAATTAGAAGAATCTATGAGATCAAGATAGTAAAGGAATATTTTAACCTAATTGGTTGGGTCCCTTTGTTGTCACAACAAGCTATGGTTCGGGATCATATCAACTATCAATTCTTGAAGGTGAACCCTTCCAGGAGCCAACTAACAGCTTCCATCTCAAAAAAATTTATACCTAGTCTTGAAGGGTACAAACCTAAAAATATAAAAAAAAATTTAAAATGATCAAAATCCAAAAAAAAAGAGAAAAATGATTGAAAAAGTAAAGAAAAAAATCACCCTCTAGTGAAAACCACTTCGATGGTGCTTTGGGAAATTACCTTGGTGAAAACTTGGTAAATAGGCACCTTGCCTAAATAAATCACCTCCATTTATTCTTTGGCTCTTTTGTCCTATCATTCTTTGCACCATCATTCATCCATTGCCTATTCATGTCCTTATCATAGCTTGATGATGTGAAGTATCATATCCCTCAAGTACTACTTGGCATATTCCAAACATCAATTTTTCCTACCTATATCAAAGTAGTCTAACATATCATGTTAGGGGCAATTTGTTATGGATCATATCAGTTTCTTGTATATCTTGAGGTTATTTGGAAAGCTCGTCAGAAATCCCAAAAAATTCCGTAAAACATTTATTAGAAAATCCGAAAACATTTGCAAAATATTGTACAGAAAAAATCCAAAAACATTCAAGAAGTTGTAAAGGCCAAATCCAAAACATCCAGAAAATAGCAAAATCCCTAAAAAGGTCAAAAATAAAAAATAAAAAAATGGTTCTCTTGTAAAAATAAATCATCTCTGATCTTGAATGTAGGCAACGACATCATTGATGTGCCCCTAAGACACCCTAAGTTAGTCCTTTAGGAGTCTTTCATAATAAACTGGCATCCCCTCACCTATTAATATGTCATCTTCAATAAGTCAAGTTAGTTGAACTATGTGGTCTTTGCATGTATAACGTAGGCAAGGCCTATCTTTGATCAACCCCTGAGACCCCTAGGATAGGTCTTTTAGGTTAGGTTCTTAGTCAGAAAACTCAAAAAATCCCTAAACATTAAAAATTTCCAAAACTCCTAAAAAATCCAAATATCAAAAAAGCCTTTAAAATTCAAAATATCCAAAAAACCCAAAAACATTTGAAAATGGAAAAATTAGAAAAAATTTAAAAGACCTAAAAACCCTCAAATAATCGAAAACCAAAACATTCACATAAACTTTCAAAAAGACTAAAAAATACCTTAAAACATTTTTCAAAATACCAAAAACACTGAAATATTCCAAAAGATCCAAAACCACCCATCTCATCTCGCTTTCACCCATATTAAACCACTACCCATAATAAATCAAGTGCCACCTACAATCTTTGGGAAAGAAAGTAGAAAGCAAGTGTCGCAAGTCGTAAAGTGAGTACTTAATGGTCAAAATCTAAAGTCTAGATCATATTGGGAACAAGCTACACTGAGAGGAGGGGGGATGAATTAGTGTTGTGCAAAAATTAACTTTATTAACCTTTATCTTCAAGCATTAACAACATTCAACCATAATACATAAATATGAAGCAAATGAACACAACACCATAACACAAGGATTTTTACATGGAAACCCTATTAGGGGAAAAACAACAGTGGATGGCCAATCCACAATTATGATCTGAGTATACTCAAATGAATTTTACAATAAGGGGAATGCACTTGCATTCAGGTGCATTACATAGAGCTCACTTCTCAAAGGGAAGGCTCACTTCGTTACAAATAAAATCAGATTAAAGCCATCTGAGAGTTTTAACTGAGAAAAATAGCATCTACATATGCTTGATTATAGTTCTGGGTAAGCATAATATTTGATCTGTTGTCTTACAGACTGATTCTACACTTCTGCTCTATTCTGCTCACACTCGCAATACAAATACTTTATGCACAAGTGAAACTATGCAATATCACTCTTCTTCTTTGATCTAATTCACAATTCGCATCAATACATATTTCATACATCATCCAAAATGATACAAACGATCTTATATATATCCGCAACTTAGAATTCAATTACACTATGTCAGCTGCAATAGAACACAAAATAATTACAATTGTCAGCTCAAATCATGAGAAATATGCAATGCATATCCACAATAGTCAGAAACAACTTGGCTAGGACCCAAACAAAGATGTATGAATACAAAAGTACTTAACTAATTACTTCTCATACATCTGGAACATGATTCATTTATGAAGTCGGCTCTAGTACTAATAAAATAAAGAATTAGCCAACCGGATCTTCTAACTCGCATGAAAATCAATATGAGCCACTACATTTTGATAGTAACTGAGATAATATACCAAAAAACATTTCCTGAGATGCACAACACAAAACATTAATAGAAAATATTCATACAAATTGATGAACACTAAATTATTAGATGCTCTATTCTTCCTTGTCAATCTTTAATCTATCTACCAGTATGATCGAATGATCATGTGTGTATCTAATCATCAACCAGGGTTTCCATCAAGGACAACACCAAATGATACTAGTAGTGTCTCTTTCCAACAATCTCCCCCTTTGGCATTGATGGCAACACTTAGTGAAAAATGGCTAAGTGTCAGATTGGTACCAAGATAAAGTACACTACCATATCCAAAATTCCAAAATACAATTCTCCCCCTAAGATGATTATGCATTTTTCACTCCACTATTCTCCCCCATTGACATCAATGGTAAAGGTAGGGATTCGTATTTCAAAAATGGATCAATCAATAAAATCTGTTATACAAAAATGCTTCTTTAACTTACATAAGCTGAAAAATGTCTACAAAATCTTTCTTTAGCTGGTTCAGATTTGCATCCCAAACTCTTTTGAGACTCTCTAGGATAGTTATGTGACCATAGATTAGGTAGGATTGGGTTTCTATAGATTCCAAGTTGGTTGGATCACCAACTTCCATAGTGTCTTCTCCTTCCTTTAGAGCACTTGACAATATCTCAATTTTTGAACAAACTATGCCTTTGAGTTCACATGTCCTTGCAACAATTTTATCATTCTCATGCTTCAAGATTTTTATTTTTTCAAGCAAAGACATCACTTCACCTTCTATCTTTCCAACACTACCAGTTAGAGGATCAAATGCTTCAGAAATAGTATTTAACTATTTTTCTAGATCCTTAACCTTTTTCTCATTAACTTCAGTAAACTTTGAAAAAGACAAACATGATTTGTCAATCTTTCCACCTTTTGAAAGAGCATTTTGTAAATTCTTCACACATGTGGCTAAAAGGATTTTATCTTTGACAATCAACTCTTTCAATCCATTAAAACTTTTGACATCAAACTCTTTCTTCACTTTCACCATAGTTGATTTCTCAAGTGACTCAAAGTGAGTAATTACAAAGTTGATAAGCTTCTTTAATTCACCGGAAGAGGAACCAATTAGATCATTCACATGAGTGGGCATTATATTTTCCAAGACTTCAGATGCAAGATTCAAAAGTTCACTATCCTCAATGTGGGACTTCAATAGTTCTTCTTTGGCTTTCGCTTGAGAAAATTAAGCTACCTTCATTTTTTGAATTGGACTTAAGGTAGATAGGTCAATAGGACCTTCAATCAATTTTGGATCAATTTCTTCTTTTTGTTCTATCAAAAAAAATTTCACTGCCTCTGTAGTGTCTCTTGCTTCTACTGGAATTGCTTTCTCATCAACTTTCCTTTTTTCAATCATTTCTTCCTCAAATGTAAGTTCTAATTTGTCTTCCACTTTCTCAACTGATACATTTTCAGGTATCTCAACTTTCATAGGAATTTTTGTGTTGTACACTAATGGAGGAATCTGAATCCTCAGTTGTATCAAGATTTTCTTCTTCTTCTTTCCTTTCTGGACCAAATGGAGTATCTTCAACATGTGCTTCCTCAACAACAACATCATTTCTATTATTTAATAGTATCTCCCTTAGGATTTTCTCAGTTTATTTTGTAACTTCCTCGGTTAGACAATCATGATCTTATTTACCCTTGATTTTCTCTTGAATTTATTTTGGGCTTTATTCAAGAGTGCCTGCATATCATCCATAGACATTATCGGACACAATTCTGTAAGGATCCTTTCTCTCATCTTCTCTTCTTCTATTCTAGCATTGAGTCTCCTCATTTCCATAATTTTATCAAGACTTTTAGGTAGATTTGGCATTATTTCAATCAAAACTTTATTGAAAATATTCATATGTTTTATTGTTGCTTCCTCAAGAATTCTCTGATCAGATTTACCAAAAGATTCATACCATTTGCAAAGTGGTTTTATATTTCCACCCTTAACAAAAGCTTCTTAAATTACTTCCATTGACATACCTAGTTTTTCAGTCTTTTCCTTCTTCTTTTCTTGATCATATCCATTAGAGGGTTTTCCTTTTGTAACTATTGTTGCCTTGGTGCCTTGATGCCCGATTTCCTTGATTCCTTCATAAGACTTTGTCTCTTCATCCTCAAAGACTGCCGCATAGACTCTTTTACTTTTATCTTTCTTCCTCTTCCCATCTTTACCAAATCCCTTATATTTGTAGACACATAAAAATGACCAAGGCCTGCAAGCACTATTTTACCACCTTTCATGCTAACATAATTATGACATTTTAATTATGTTTCTAACCCACCTTCAACTATTAATTAAATAATTCATAATTATTTAATTAATTCATGATCTTTCATTCTTCATGATTATTAAATAAATAAATCTTATTTACTTATTTATTTAATGTGTCACTAATTATCAAACTCTTCTCATAATTAAATAAAGTCCTCAATTTATTTAATTAATCTTTATCATTAATGTCCTCATAGTTGTTAAATAAGTATATTTTAATATATTGATTTAATATGTCACTAATTCCTAAATCCTCTCTTAATTAAATAAATTCATTAATTTATTTAATTAATTAACTACCTCTTCTAAATTAAATAATTATTCTTAATTATTTAATTGCTTTAAGTCACACTTCCATCTTTTTAAATAAAAAGATTTTATTTAAAAATGTCACATGGTTAACTGATTCTTCTTTTAGTAATTAATTCCAAAAATCAATTAGTCATTATTTCACAAATCCATAATTTGAATTAATTTAATTCAAAATGGAAATATTCTTCTACAAATCACGTAATTGCTAAAACTATATATTTTCTAAAAACCTCATCTTCTTATCACTTGATTTTTACTAATTTCATCTTAATGTCACGTTTATTCTCCACCATTGATTTAATTTCCTAAATTAAATCTTGTCCACACATTTGGAGATTTTTACCCTAACCCTAATTGAGAGTTGTCATTTTGAATCTTAACCATTGATTCTAGGGCATTTCCCAATCTCTCATCTCATCCGTCTGTTCAAGATTTCATTTTCTATAAAATGACAATCTTGTTCTCATTTTCAACATCTCTTATCAATCTTGATTAATCTTCTAATATTGCAATCTTTTATTTTGATTATCATCTTTAGGCTTCTTAACTTCTTGCATACTAGATTTAATATTTTTGCATTTAGTTCATATAAATCCTTCAAAGTTGTGCTTAGGTCTAGTCAAATATAGAGTTTTCTCAACATAAATCTGAGGGCACTTTCTTCAATACAACAAACCAAGGAGGTGCAATGGAAATCAGCCATGGAGGAGAGAAGAATGGGTGAGCTTGTTTTAGTTTCATTTCTTTTCTCATTTATCTCCCATGTATTTCATTGCTTTGTTTGGATTTATTGATATATGCAAGCATTAGAACAACTAACAATCTATCTTGTAGAAATCCATCATTACATTGGTGAACCCGACCCATTTTGACATGTTTTTGTAGGTTTTCATATATTTTCTCTAGTCATTTGCAAGAACAGGTACGGAACAATGCATTCACCTTCACGTGCGATGCAATTGCTCTGTTGCGCCGCATTCGACTTCGCTTGCGACACAACTACTCTGATGAGCCGCATTCGCCAACCACAGTGACACAACTACTCTAATGCAACAGATACAACAACGGCAAAGATACATTTGACCTACCGAGCCGCAACTGCTCTGCTGCGATGCAGGCGACTGGTAAAAAAAAAATTGCAACTCTTTTTGGTTTTTTATTTTCTTTTGTTGTCTTTTCTTTTTCCTAGATTAGAGTTTTTTTGTGTTACTGATCTATTTGTTGCAGTATGTGTCCAACTGGATTTAATTAGTTTTCTTTGTTATTTCTTTCAAACAAATTGCATTTTACACGCATTGGTTAAAAAGAACACACATGCAAATGCATATTGGTAAAAAAGAACAACACACTTTGTTTTTCATTGGGTTTAAAATTAACTTCTAGATTAGATAATACTACAAATGGTTAAAATGAACCCTCTTGTTTGACAAACACTACAAATGGATAAAATGAACCTTGTGCATTCTCTATTTCTACACATTTCATTTTTGGTTTAAAAAGAACACCATGCGAGTGTGATCTGAAATATTCATGTGCTCTCTCTTTGTTTTTCAACAAAGATCGATTGAACTATGAATATTTTGGTTCGCTTTTGTTGAACTTTAGAAAATTAGGCCTGCTTTGGTTGGAAAAAGCACTCACCCCAAAGTGACTCAAATCGGAAATGAAGCTCTTTAGCCGAGCTACTTCCGACCAATATATAAATGTGAATCCTAAGGGAAAGCCTAGGATTACGAATGCAGATATGTCATATAGACCAAGTAGTACTCCCCAAAACCCTATTGAGCTTAACCTCTTTAGGCTGGAGTGCCTCCATAATGGAGCTTAATTTTGGCCCCATGTATGACCACTTGAACAGATGTCCGAATTAAATCATTTGTTATAGAAAGCCAAAAACCTTCTATTCTTTGCTGCAACAATGGTTGTTGCCAAGGTACCCGCACCTGCGCAGTTCTTAGTAGAAATGATCAATCTGCCATGGGAGTTTCATGGATGTTGGAAGCTTGGTTTCCCTAAGAAGTGAGTGCACTGTAAGGGGGAGCCCATGGGGCCAAGCTTCTGAATTCATTCGCTAAGCATATGTGGTTAGTGGGATCCAAAAGAATACTGTCTTTGCAGCCTTAGGATTTTTTTTGTCAAAGTCTTCAAAGTGATTGTTTTTTCTCTTTTCAACAACAAGTGTTTGCCAAACTGTTTTTTAGAAAACTTCAACAAACTTCAATAAACTAAACATAAAAAATCTGAGTCAAAACTGGTCAAATCTGCAAAACTTGTTTTTTCCAAAAAAATTGCCTATTGCGACGCAAATGCTCTGTCAAAATGCAATCGCTATATTTTGAGCCGCAATCGCTCTGCAGAGCTGCATTTGAAACACTTTGAGCTGCAATCTCTCTTATGAGCCACATTTGACTCATCTTGCATTGCATTTGCTATTCTAAGCCGCATTTACCAATATCAAACCACATTCACCATTTTGAGTCGCAATCGCCAGTTTTTGAACCACATTCACTACTCTGAGCCACATTCACTCTGTTGTACCACATTCGCTGTGACACATTTACCAACATTTCATAAACATCTTCCCACTATCAAAAATTGAAATTCCACAACTTGTCTTTTCCAGAATTCAATCAAGTCTTCCTTCACTCTTACTGTTCAAACCAGACACTAAATTGCTCAGCTTCCCTTAAACATTGCATTATAGGTACCATTTTAGGATCACAATAGGATTTTAGGAGTAGACTCTTACCATCCATTGTCAAAAATTTGCATTCAATAGTATGTTATCATTGGACCCAATTAACCTTTGTCATTTAGTCAAAACTTTTGTGAATTATTTCCTACTCAATAGTCTAGTGTGGAAACTTCACTTTGTCCTCTTTTTGTCCTTTTATGGTCCATTGGTATTCCAAACTTGAATCATTGCAAAATCTTTGTTTTCTCAAGTTTTCATCTCCTTAGATTTCTCAATAGTAAGTACATCTTAGGCTCCTTTAGTTGCATACCATTTGGCCTCCCCATTTTAGAGTCACACCATTTTGCATTCAGGAATCTTTAACCTCATTTTGGTCTCATTTGCATTTCATAACATTCCTAAAATTTCAAAAAACCCAAAAACATGGTGTCATATTTAGATCATTGTCCCCCATCATCCCAAAGTTGAGAAAAACTTTTATGGCTGAAACTAGATTGCAGAAAAATAAAAGACTCATGGATTCCTTTGGACAAGACACCAACTTTCTTGGTTTCACAACTGACATGGATTCTTTCCCTAATGATATGAACAATCCTTCTTCTAACATGGGAAATTCCAATATCAATCCTTTCAGTGAGATGAACATCCCACCCACTCCACAGGACCTTTTTGAACAATTCATTCGCAGAGACTCAAATGGGGAAGTCTTTGAAGAAGACATATTAGCTACTGCCCAACACCCATAAGTTGCTACTTTTATGGAAGAAGTAGTCTTAAATGACTCTTCTAGATTCCTAGCTATGCTCCTTGACCAAGGGGCTAAGTTACCAAAGGGATTTGATCTTAACACTCTTAGAGCAACATCTCCCAATCCCCCATCACACAATCCTTCCATGGGAGCTTCTTCACAAAATGTCATCAACACCATGAATGCTACCTCCCTTGGTCATACTACCAAAAAAACCAACACAACATCTATTGGGGGATCATCTTCCCAACCCAAAACCACATCACAATCCATCCCCCAACAAACATCCACCATGCCTTTCCAAACAATGGGTGCAACCACTTCAACACTCTTTGGAGCTTCATCTAGTTCCATGAGTGCATCAACAAACCTATTATTAGGTTCTTCAAATGCTATGCCAACCAACTCATCCAACCCTTTTGGGAGAAATAAATGAAGAGTTTTCATTCAAGGCACCCAACCTAATTCCTCATAGGTTAATACCAGTATTCCTTTGGGCCAAAACACCAACATTCCTCATGGCCACAATCTCTTATTTGGGCAAGGCAATCAAGGTGCTCAATCCTTCACTCCATTTGGGCATCAACAAGCTCAAAATCAACAAGGTCCTCAATCCTTCACTCCATTTGGGCATCAACAAGCTAAAAATCAATAAGGCCCTCAAATTCAATCTAACATGGTAGGATCTCACATCCCCACTTATGCCTCTCAAGTCCATACACAACAGAAAATCCCTCACCAAAACACTCATTTCCAACAATCGCATAATCAGAACACTCATTTTGCTCATCGACAACCAATTCCTAATCAACACATCTCATCACAACAGGTGGGAACTCAATCCATCCCTATCACCAACATGTGTGATGCTACCAACAACCCAATTGTGGAAGCACTCACACTCCAACTCGCTGCTCTTCAAACCAAGTGGAGACCTTGCAACAATCCAACAAAAAGTCTTACATGTCACATGACTTGTGTCCATATCCATTTGACACAACCTTGTATATGCCACCCTTTCCTCATGGGTATGTGGTACCTCATTTTCCTAAATACAAAGGCAAAACAAACCCTATTGAACATATAAGAGAATTCACCACTAGTTGTATGGACATTGCATATGAGCAAACATACCTCATGAGACTTTTTTCTAGAAGTCTTATAGGTCATGCATTGGAATGGTTCTCGCTATTTCCTAAAGTAATCAAAACATGGGATGAATTGGAAAACAAGTTTGTTGAAAACTATGCCTATAACATTTATACGGATATCGACATTGCCTCCCTATGCAGACTTACCCAAGAGAATGCAGGAGAGACTTTTATCCCATTTTTTAAAAGATGGAGAACCTTAGCAAGCATATGTCTGATAGAAATACCTAAAAAGGAGAAAGTCACCATGTTTGTACAAACTCTCCTAGGACCACTAAGGTATGGCTTACAAGTCCATTGTTGCACCACCTTTGTTGACCTTGTTGAAAAGGGTGTTCAACTTGAGAAAGCCTTGATCACCAAAGGTGAATTAAAATATGGTGGCAAAACCATCAATACCACCACAAATAATAACCCAAGTAGCTCAAATGACAAAACCAAATACTAGGTTAAGAACAAATACATCACCAATGATGGTGTGGTCGATGCCAAAACCGTAAATGCAATAGGTCATGTACTCACCATCAAAGGAGTGCAAAATAAAAATGCACCTATCACTACACCAACACCAACTGCTAATGCTATTCAAAGCAATCCTAGTCAAGCTAATCAAAGGCAACTGCATCAACCCCGACAATTCTAAAAATGCATAAACACCCCTTTGGGTGAACCTATTAAAATTGTCTTGAAGAAAATTCTTTAAAACGGAGTCATAACGTTGGAAGAACCTAAACCGTATGACCCTGGTTAGTTCAAACAATCATGGTGGGATGATAGCGCATTTTGTGATTACCACCCTGCCAAAGGGAACAAAACCTCCTCTTGTTATCAATTGTGAAATCTGGTACAAGATCTCATTGAGAACCACACCATTGAGTTAGGTGGTCAATCATTCACGTCTAATGCATATCATACTATTCACAAGAACCCACTGCAGGACCATGGTAAACCTTCCTCATCTAGCATGAAGAAAAAAAATAACCAAGCCAATCATGTCCATCCTACCTACAATAACATCCGTCCTACTTACAATTATCCTAGCGGTACCATTATTAATAATCTTTGCGTTGCTGATGAAGATAAGTGTGTTAATACCATTACCATTAAAAAGGCCCCAGAATGCAATGTCACCACATGTAAAGGCAAGGTCACCATCCCAAGTCCTTCTGCACGTCAGCCTAAGATCACCATACCCAATCCGTCTGCCAGATAATCAAACCCTAAACCAGAGTTTAACCTTATTGAGCAATTGAATAAAACACCTACTCAAATATCCATTCTCGAATTGCTTCGTATCTCACCCTCACATAAGGCCATCTTGGATAAAGTCCTACAAGATTCATCTGTCCCAACCAACATTGATGTCAACCACTTTGAGACTATGTTCGGATATCTGAATTTGCCTCATCACATCACCTTTTCGAACAGTGACTATTCCTCACCCAAACCATCTCATAATGATGCCCTTCACATCAAGGTTTTTTTCCACAAACATAAGGTTAGATGAGTCTTAGTAGATGGTGAATCAAGATTGAACATCCGCTCTTTAAAATTGGTTAAAGCTCTTAGCTTCTTTGATGCATGTGTAGATGCTACCAAGAGCATCGTCATCAAGGCATACAATGATGAAGAACATGCTTCTAAAGGTGTTATTACAATCCCACTTCGAGTGGGACTAGTTATCATAGATACAACATGCCAAGTCCTGGATCATGACATACATTACAATATCTTCCTTGTTTGCCCCTAGATTCATGCTCTAAAGGCCATTCCATTCACATACCACCAATGCCTGAAATTCCCTTTTGATGGTATTTAAATCACTATCTCAGGAGATCCTGATCTATTTCAATATTGTACCAATCTATGAGCCACTATTGAACACCAGGTACCCATCAATCAAGAAGCCTCAATTTCCACCTCGTCCAAATATATTGACTTATCTGCACTCACCAAATCATCCATTCCATCAACTTCTGCCAGACCATCTTCCTCGGCATCCATACCAAGTAAGGAATTTCAGATCCAGGACATTGGCTGTGGAGAATTCAAACTGAATATGGCTTACTATATCACCATAATACCTAAGCCACCTAAAGTCTATGGTAGACCATGTTTCACCGTTGAGCCCGAAAGAACTTTCAAGGCTCCACCAAAAAGAATTTTCACACTATGGGGCGATATGGGTAATGAAGTCATAATTAACATAGATAATTGGATCTATAAAGACCCAGAAGAGTTGTCTCCACTACCAGTACATCTCTATGGAAAAGGCTATGATATATGCAAGGCCCTAGGTTTTGACAACACAAGTGGTCTTGGAAAGGACAATAATGGAAGGAGGGAACCTGTTATCATAAATGCAAGACTGAGGTACATAGGGCTAGGGTTTGACAAACTCAGAACTGACGATTAACATACCTATGAACTTTCAAGTGAGGGCATAACAGCTACAGAAAGTGTCCAGACACGCGAAGAATCCCTTACCGAAACTGATTCCAATGAATGAGAATGGGAATCTAAGAAAACCCTAAGTGACTATGACATTGATGAACTATTCTTGGACCCTGGTCAACTCCCCTTTGAAGAAAAATTCTAACAAGAGTACAACATTGACCCTATTGACCCACATTCCAATAATAACAAATGGGTGAGCATTCCTTGGGATCCAAAAGAACATAAGGTGTCATCAGCAACACCTGAATCATCCCACCCCATTCCCGAGCCCACCCAAGAACCTAATGTGTCTGAACCTACTATGTAAGCTTCTGAAATGCCAACCACTAGTCATGA
Source organism: Sequoiadendron giganteum (assembly GCA_007115665.2). NCBI lineage: Eukaryota > Viridiplantae > Streptophyta > Pinopsida > Cupressales > Cupressaceae > Sequoiadendron > Sequoiadendron giganteum. The sequence goes on from CM021101.1 coordinate 632,441,150, forward strand.
TGCGAATAGTTTTATCCCCTACTATGACTTTGAATTTGACTCATCTAATTTTGAGTATGGTCCATCCATCGCGTCTGACACGGAAGTTGAAATTGACAACTTTTCCTTCACACTTGAGGCTTCAATTTGCACACTTTCCGCATCTTCCCCATCCTTTACCAACAGTGACGATGGGATTACCCTTGTTTATCCACAACTGATTGACTGGGACTAGCAAGAACCACCAGTGATGGACATCTTTTAGTATGATGAGGCAATAGTAGAATTCATGGGGCTCCAAGAAGGTATTCCATGGGGTGATCACAAAACAGGGCTCTCCATTGATCTAGATTGTGCAGCTTACTTTGGGGAGACTGTGCAATCCTCCAATCACAAAAATACAAAGAATAAAACAAAAAAAGAAATGTCTTTAGGTGAAAACCTCTTTGAGGCACCTAAGGATGGAGGATTGGACTTTCTTCCCATGACATAGGAAAAATGAGCTATGCTCATTAAAGACACAATAGAAGTTAAGATAGCCACACCAGAGAATCTAAAAATGATTCTCTTGGCCACATCATTGTCAAAGGAAGAAAAACCCGAATTTCAACAATTCTTCATAGACAAGAAAGTTAACTTCACATGGTCATATGCTGACATGCTAGGACTTGATCCAGAATTGGTTTTACATCATCTTCCTCTAATCCCAGGAATCAAGCCAATCAAACAAAAGTTGTGCAAAATGCATCCACAGATTGCACTACTTGTCAAGGTTGAACTAAAGAAGTTACTGGATACTGGGTTCATAAGGTCAATAGATTATGCTGATTAGATATCCAACATTGTCCCTATCACAAAGCCAAATGGACAAATCTGTATCTGCAAGGATTTTAGAGATTTAAATAAGGCTTGTCCAAAGAATGATTTCCCCTTACCAAATATAGACATGATTGTTGATCTCATAGTAGGGTACAAGATGCTATCCCTCATGGATGGTTTCTCAGGATACAACCAAATCCGAATTGCAATGGAGGATCAACATAAAACGATGTTCACCTGCCCATGGGGAACATACTATTGGAATGTCATGCTTTTTGGTTTAAAGAATGTCGGTGCCACATACCAAAGAGCTATGACAACAATCTTTCATGACATGATGCATATCCTAATGGAAGATTATGTGGATAACCTATTGGCAAAATCTTTGACACGGAAGGATCATCTCAAAGTCCTGGACAAACTTTTTAGATGGCTCGAACATTACAAGGTTCGTTTGAACCCAAAAAAATGTGTCTTTGGAGTCACTTCAAGCAAGCTTTCGGGATACATAGTTTCATGATGAGGCATTGAGGTTGATCCCACAAAAGTGAAAGCAATTCTGGACATGCCTCCACCAAAAGGGATCAGTGAGTTGAGAACACTTTAGTGTAGACTGCAGTCCATCCATCATTTCATCACACAATTGGTAGACAAGTGTCAACCATTTCAATATCTGTTACACAAAAGTATTCCCTTTATATGGATGGAGAAATACCACACAACATTCAAACAAATTAAAGAATATCTATTGACACCACCAGTCCTGATGCCGCCCATTGAGTGCAAGCCATTGATCCCGTATGTCTCTGAAACTACAAATGCACTGTGGGCATTATTGGCACAAAATGACAATGAGGAAAAAGAGAGAGCCATATACTACATCAGTCACACACTGATAGGATATGAGTTCAACTATACAACCATTGAATGTGCATGCCTTGCAGTTGTCTTTATGGCATAGAAACTAAGACACTACATGCTGAGCCACCAAACACACCTGGTAGCCAAGATTGATCCACTCAAATATCTTCTAAGTCGGGTGGCATTGACAGGTCGTTTGGCGAAGTGGGTCATGATATTGAGCGAGTATGACATACAATATGTTGAGTGCAAGGCAATAAAAGGTCAAGTAATAGTAGATCGATTGGAAAATGCACTGATCCAAGCCACTCATCTACTGATAACTGACTTTCCTGATGAGTCTATCTTTCATGCAGAACCAACCTTACCATGGAAACTATATTTTGATGGGTCCCACACCGTTCATGGCTCAAGAGCTAGTATCTTATTCATCACACCACAAGGGGATTCAATTCCTAAATCATTTCAGATTGCCTTCCCTTGGACAAATAAAATTTCCGAATATGAAGCATTGGTCACAGGCCTCAAGATAGCAATTAAATGGAAAATTCAGACATTGCTCGTATTCGGAGATTCTCAGTTAGTCATCAACCAAATGAATGATGATTATGAAATAAAAGATGAGAAGTTATATGACATCCCAGACTTAGAAATGGTTTGCGAGATTGTTGGTCCAAGTTCACCATGGTACCATGACATCTATGATTATCTCAAGTCCCAAACCTTACCACCCAACCTTTCCAACAGCCAAAGAAAGTCCTTTATCTGAAAAGCTTCTAGACACACCATCATCAGTGACACCCTATACCACCGTGGCTTTGATGATCCGGAGGCTAGGTGGAGATCACTCACAAAACAAAGACTTCAACTCTCAACCAAGGACTCAACTCCAATTTCATGGACATCAACTCACCCTCAAGGATCTTAACCCTCCAAGTTTACAAAACAATCAAGACCTCCACCCAGACCCTACAAGGTCTCTCAACATGTATATAATGGCAATTTGACCATTCAAACTCAATCTCAAAGGTCGATCACTCCAAAATCACCATTCAAAAACCTTCATACCAATTTGTTCAACAAAAATTTCATCAACTAATTGAGTACCAACAACAACCACACCATTAATCTCAACATCAACATGTTCATTAACCAACAAAGAAGTTTTTTCATCTTCAAACACAATAGAAATATCATGCATCTCAACTTGTAACTTATCTTTCTCAACTTGAATAGTAGATTCAAACTTTACCTCTATCTCATTTTTTGCATTCTTCTATTTTCTTTGCTTCTTCATAATCTTCTTTAGAGGCCATCTTAACCTCTGTGACATTAATACATTCCAAATCCTTTGTGCTTCCTTAAGAATTTGGTGTTCTTTGGCCAATCTTTCCAACCTTTGGCTTATCTTTTCCATGGCTTCCTCAAACTCTATTTTTCTTTCCTTTTGTCTTTCCTTTTTTCTCATTTCCTTTTCCTCTCTTTCCTTATTCCTTTGTGAATCCTCAACCTTCCAAAATCTCTTTAAAAATTCCATCTTCACAAGAAAGTATCTCCTTGCTTCCACTCCACCTTGCCTCACCTAGGCAATTAGGTTCTTTCCTCAACCTGCAAACAACCACAAACAACTTTCCTAGAGCATCTTTAGGCTCTAATACCAAACTGATGTAGAGCAAGGGATTCACAACTCAACATACCATTCACTTGACAACTTCCATAAAATTATTCATCTTAAACAAATATTATGTGCATTCTAGATCACATTGAAAACACTCTCATGGCAACCCACAATTCAATGCACCGAACTACCATTTATAAATTCCACAAAGAAAATCGTAAAGCCAATCAATTTGGCAAGATTTCAGATAACATAATTATAGACTTCATTTCCAATTTTTATGAAGATCCAATGGTGGAAAATAAAGTTATTGCATTTTTCCCAAAACTGCAAACCCCAAGTAGTGTTCAAACCTTCCCTCACAAAAATGATAATAAATTATTTAAATTTTAATGAAATTTGATGAGACTTGAAGAAAATGAAAGTAGATTCAAATATAAACAAAATAAAATTGGTTTCAAATACAAAATATAGACTTTAAAATCCGTACCATCATATTTTTCAGACTATAAATTCTGCACAATATTGTTAGAATAGGTAGTCTCACCAAAATAGTCATATCTTCCACAAAACTCAATAACATTCAATTAGACAAAAAGAATTCGAAACTAGAAATAGATTTTTTTCCATCCATATATGATAATCCATTATTTGAGTCCATATCAGGCCATATAATGCACAACTTCATCGTAAAAACAATGTAAAAATCAGAAAATGCACACAAAACTTGAGGTTGCCATTCATCAAACTTCACAAATAATGTCTCCAATCCCCCAATTTGAGTTTTGAAGGGTTTACTTATACATTTCCAATAAAAATAAATATTTTCAACCACATTTTAGCTAGTTTTTTGACAAAACACCTTAATGACACTTTTGACAAGTTGCTTGACAACTTTCTTGAGCAGCTTTTACAATTTTTACAATATGGAACAACTTTAAACATTATTTGAGAAATGACTTCAAATATGACTTCCTAAGACTCAAAAACCTATAAAATGGTTTGATAAACCTTATTATAAGACCCAATACATAAAATAGATCAACTATTTACAAATGGCCTCATGGAGGCTTGAAAGCAACTTGGTGCTCCTACACCATTTGATAACACCCTTCTTCGTTGTCTCATCACTAATGAAGCCCAAACAACTTTACGTGAAGTACATGAGGGTATATGTGGATCTCATTCGAGTGGTCCAATGTTAGCTAGGAGATTCACCAGACTTGGAACTACTGGCTGACATTGGAAAAAGATGCTCTTCAATTTGTCAGAACATGTCAGAAATGTTAGGCGCATAGTGACCTCATTCATGCACCTACACAAGAACTAAGATAGATGACTTCTCCATGGCCTTTCGCACAATGGGGACTCAACCTCATGGGCAAGAGCCATCCATCCTCCTCTAACAACCATAAATTCATAATCACTGCCACTGAGTACTTTACTAAGTGGATTGGAGCCGTCCCTCTCACTTACATCGCCGGTAAGCAAATATCGAAGTTTATCCTAAATTACATCATCTGCCAGTATGGTGTCCCACAATCCATCATCACAAATAATGGAAGTCCATTCAAAAATCATGACATTCATGAACTTTGGAAGCGATTCCACATCCAACATCATTTCTCCACCCCATATTATCGACAATGTAATGGCCAAGCTGAGGCATCAAATAAAACAACTCTTCACATTCTTAAGAAGACCGTCAATGACGTTGGCCAAGATTGGCACTTACAAATTAATCCTTCTTTATGGGCCTATCATACCATCATTCGTACCTGCACTAGAGCCACTCCATTCTCCCTGGTCTATGGATTTGAGGCCATATTGCCCATCAACATCGAAACTCCTTCTCTCTGAGTCTCCTTGAAAGGAATGATTGATGATGAAGAGTATAGATAGTCTTGCCTACATGAGCTAGAAATGTTACAAGAAAGGCGACAAAATGCCTTAAATCATTTGCAGGAATATGAAAATAGTCTCTGTCGGAGCTATAACAAAAGAGTAATGGCCAAAAAATTTGAGATCGGTGACTTGGTTCTCATACAGAACCCAAGAAATCAGGCGGACTGTGAAAATCCTGGCAAGTTTGAGGCTAATTGGCTTGGTCCTTATATCATTACTACCAAATTTGGTTCTAGAGCTTATCAATTGGCCACAGCTGATAGAACCCATCGACAACTTACATCTGAAAAAATTCTACACATAGCATTAGAGAGCTTAGCTAAAAACCTAAAAATACAAAAAAATTGAAAAATAAAGAAAAATCATCCCTTGATGAAAACCTGGAAAATAGGCTTCATGGTGACACCAAAAAAGTAAAATAATGGCAAAAATAATAAAAAGAAATAAATTCATCCAATAGTGAAAACCTGGCAAACAGGTGTCATGCATATTCGATCATTTCTTCACCATCTACTATTACTCAAATTGACATTTAACCACTTTCCATAATCACAAAGGCCTGACACGTTCACAACACTCATCCTAAGTCCTGTCAATTCTGGCCATGGTTAGCATTTGGTTGACATCATCCCTTGCATATCCTTGCCTTTTTCCTTGCATCTACCTATCTCCATATCATTGGAATCAGGTAATCCCCACTCTGTCTGGGGGCAAGACCTTTATCATGTAACTGGAGTGGGTGTCGCGCATGATCCTGCACTCATAAAAAGTCCTGAAAAAGTCTTAAAAATCTGAAAAAGTCCTGAAAAAATCCTAAAAATCTGAAAAAGTCTCGGAAGAAGTCCTAACATTTTGAAAATGTCTTAAGAAAATCCAAAAATAGAGTAAAAAATCAATCTCTATTTGGTCAGTCCAGTCAGTCATGTCAGTCAATCTTTTTTCCTAGTCCGAACTACAATGTCTTTGTGCATTTGCTACTTAGGCAAGATTCATCTTTAAATCCCTGAGACATTAGGTCAGTCTTTCTAGGTTTGTCAAAAAACAATCATGATTCAAACTTATGTCCTTTGGACAAGGTCATTGGTCATGACGAACTACGAGGTCTCTGAGTGCACGACGTAGGCAAGGCCATCAATCGATGAGCCCCTGAGGCCACACTAGGTCAGTCCATAAGGGTTCATGGCACAACATTTTCACACACGTCAAGCTATCTTCAAATCAAACAAATCTTATGTCAATCTATCAGCAATCTATCTCATCAACACTTTTGGTCAATTCAACATGTCAGCAATGACATGTCAAATTCTACCAAGACATTTTACCCCGGTAAAACTTTGGGTTCTTCTTCAGATGTGTCCTTCTAAAAAGAAACTCTCATCATTTCTCTATGCTTTTGGATGTGTCCTTCCTAAGCATTGTCATCATCATTTGGCATTTTGATGGATTCTCCTAACTCGGAGAATCAATCTCCTAGATATCAATGTCATTCAGGATGTGTGCTTCCTGAATTTGATATCGCTCGACATTTGGCAACACCTAACATTAAAACACTTGGAAAAATTTATCTGTCTTTTTGATGATTATCATGATACTAGTTCCTTATGTCTTAGGAACCATGCCATATCATGCTAATTATCCTTGTCTTCTTGTAATAATTCTTCTATTAGTTTCTCTAGGATGGCCTGACTTCAGGATTTAGAGAAGCAACGACATAGTACGATGATTTTTCTGTCTGTTTTTTACTATCATGTGGTTAGTTTCTCAAGGATGTCTTGACATCAAGATTTAGAGAAGAAGCGACGTCTCATGATTGGTCTGGTTTTTTTGGCAGTTAGTCATGACAAAAGGACTAGGTTCGACCTTGCACACTATTGATCTATGGTTTTTTTGGTTTTATTGTTCCTCGTATGAGTCATGATCATCTTTGACTGCGACTATTGATCTACATGATGGTTCAACCTTGCACACTATTGATCTATGTCATATCATAGTGTTTTTCGACCATCATGACATTTTCGCCCAATGATGATTAAAGAGCAACAACTATGATAGCACTATAGCAAAGCTTTGAAGGATTTTAATTTTCACACTAACATGCATATCTTTCTTCGCACTTACATCAATCTTCACCTTCTCTTCTCTTGTTCTCTGATGATATCCTATGACATACAAAAAAACAAAGTTGCATACATGATCACATGATCATTTCATAATCACATCTCACATCTGCATAAATCAAATACCATAATTCACATCCATCCATAAAACCATCATTTGCATCAACATATAGGCATCATAAATAACATTTGCATTAACATATAAGCATCACATCATCATCACATTACACAATGCATACATACATAACCACATCCATAATTGCATTCATAAGCATAAACATAACATCCATGCATCTTATAGCATCATAGAAGCATCTCATAAACATCCGATATAGCATAAAATACCATAACACATAACACCATATGGGCCGCATCAAAAACTACATCACATATATATAATCTCAAAAATGTAATGTCACATGATAGAGTCATATGATATCCTGAAAATGGAGCTCGTAGGCTCAAATATCAAAATATAAAAGTGTCTAAAAACAAGTCCTATGATGTCCCTCCTCCATCCCGTGGAGGTGACCTGTGGGGTAGCTATGGCGGACTCATCAAGTGAAATGTGACCTGAATGGGCATCCTGTCCTAAGTCGGACTCTGAGAGCCCAAGGCCTCGGTAACATGAGGCTAGCTTTGCTCTGTTTGGTGTCTTGACAACACTAACCTATGGCTATGGCCTGATGAGTGCCTATGAGAGTTGTGTGACCTATGGCCTGATGACTGACCTGATGCAGTGGAGCCCCCAGCACTGGTATGACTACTACTATGTGATTTGTTGTTGCTGTGTGTCCAAGTGCCACTACTTGTCCTACTATAGGATCAAGAAAAACCTTGGTCCCGTCTCTCTGGGGGAACTGCCTGCTCATATAACAACCTGTACCACCCCCTGCTCTCTACCATACTGGCCAGCTCCCTGGCCATATCCCCTATCGGTCCTACGCACAACTTGGAAAACTCTGTCACCCACTGATCTAACTCCTACCGTCAGATGAGAGCCTGATCCCTCTCCACCCTGGTAATCTCTAACTCTGCTACCAAGGCCTTGTTCTAAGACAAGGTCGCATCAAGTCTACTCTGAAGATCCGTGATCCTCTAATCAATAGTGGCATCGACAGGAAAAATTAGTGATCTATCACCCTCCTCATCCTCGAAAATCATCCACTCCTATAGTCTTTGGTCTATCTCATCCTCCTCCTCTTCCTCATCTCTCTCCTCATCCCTCTCCTCCTCTGCCTAGATCTCCTCTACATCTATATGAAGAGGTTGTCCCTTGACAAATGGATCCTCCTTTGCGGCCATCTCCACTTCCTCTCCACCCCCAACCACCTCCTTTGTCCTCACCTCAGCCTCCTTTCCACCCCTGACCACCACCTTAGCCCTCACCTCCACCTCCTCCTCACCCCCTTTGAGTGCCTTCCCTACCTCCTACTCCTCATGAATAGGTGATAGTGGTGCACCACCCACTCTCCTCCTAACTCTCCTGGGCTACCTCTACCCTCCATCATCCCTCCTCCTCCTCACACCCCTCCCATCTCCTCCACCACCTCCTCCCCCACCACCCCCATCATCTCCCCTACCATGGACTCCATCTCCTCTGCCTCCATCTCCCTTACCTCTGTCTCTCCCTCTGGAACCTCGGCCATCTCTGCCTCCATCCCTGCCACCCCGGCCTCTCCTTGGTACCTATGGAATAATTGATATCCAGTCTATAGGCAACAGACCATCTGGATCTATCAATGGGATAGGCCTATGAATCTACCACCAGGTGTCGAACTCGGTAGATGTACCTACATCTGCTGGACCTCCCCTCCACATCCACCAAACTACAACAAGGCCATCTACCTACTGCTCAGCCACTGTCACTGATATAGGTGGCCCCCATATGGTCTCTTTGGAAGATCATGCATGCTCTATAGTGCCTACTAGCACATCTAGTTGCTCCTCAAATTTTTGTAGTTCATGTTGGGGTAGGTACAACTCTATGATACATTGACTCTACACTGTATGATCGATTAGGTATCTAAACTATCTACATAATGATAAATGACCATCCTCGTCTAGCCACTAGGCACAATCTTTGTATGGCCTCCACACAAAACTAATCATGGTGTCAATCCTATGACGCCAATAACCAGTATCCCCAATATGTGTCTGACTGACTGACCCCACATATAGATAGACATACAACATCCCATCGCCCAACTATTGCATCTGTACTGGTGGCCAAAAAATAGGAATGTGCTCCCATGCCTAGATCATGAGGAGAGTAGCCCCACAATTGATACTCTGGCCCTGATGGTAGATGACCTCATGCAACTGATGATATAGCATGACCAACAAACAAGGCCCCCAAGAAAAAACGATCCTCTATCCTCGCATATGGACTAATACACCCCCCCCATCTTATAGGAAATTCATGACCATGATGATTTGGAATCATTAATCCAGCAATTAGGGTCATAAGCATAGCATCCCACCTAGGAAACTGGTCGGCTACAACATCCCAACCAATCTCATAACCATTAATCCCCATCTGGGCACCACCAGCATCCTTGTACATCTCTAATAGGGCATGTCGCCCTTGGTGCGGGTCATATACAACTCTCTCTCCACAGATCGGTATGCGAAGAATGTGGTACACATCCTCTAAGGTGACTATCGCCTCTCCTATAGGTAAGTGAAAAGAGAAAGTCTTCGAGTGCCACCTCTCACAAAGAGTTATCAGCAGACCCCTATTTGCCTAAATAATGGGCATGTATGTAATGTAGTATAATCCTAGTGACATCAGGCATTGTCTCTCCCTGTCGCCGAAACGGTCTCTAGAGGCATATGTCACCGGCCTGAACTCTCGCATATAGATTGATAGTAGTTGTCTTTGCATAGGAAAAGACAAGATTTAGCACACATGGGACAACATTGTTGACAAATTATTACTATTGGGAAGTCAAGAGTTCATCTAAAACTAATATCTACACAAAGTCAACACAAGTCAACTCTGGTCAACTACAATTGCATTGCGTTGACTACAAATGCATCATGATTTGTCACTTGTAGCTCTACACATGGAAATTGCATCATAATTTGTCAAATGCGTCACTTCCTATAGCAATTGCGCATCCTGACAATGATTGCATCGTTATATGTGGCAATTGCGTCACATTTTCACAATTGCATCATTCAACCTGGCAATTACATCGCAACATTGCAGATGCATCATGAAATGCCTCACTTGCATTGCAATCTAACAATTGCATCGATTCCCATCGCAAATGCGAACTCAAACAAAAAACCTAACTACCCAGTGCACTTGCATCGCGACGCAAACAAAGGCATTTGCGGCTTACGTGATGGCATTTGCATCACAACGCATTCATTTAACCCCCTGCAAACCCTCATAAATGCATAAAATTTAAAAATTGACAAGTGGGATAGGGTACTTACCGGTGCCTTTGCGCCCTCAGGTCTTTGGAAGGTCCGCACATGGAATCCATGGTGGTCTATCACTAGAATCACCATCATCTCTCCGAGGTCTGATCACTAAGAATTCTATATAGGAAATGAGCAAATGACACTTGGTTTTGATTTTTCAACCTATTTATAGGCTGAAAATTAGGGTTTTGACCTAGTGGGTTTGTACTGGAGGCTCATTTGACTACCTTTGAGTGTCATTTTTTGTTGACTTAGCATCCTACACTGCCGAATCTGATCACACCATTATTTATTTGGCCATTAATTGAATTAATCGGGACACTTTCCAAATTTTCTAACCCTAGGTCGAAATTCAAAAATTTTCCCGAGGGCGGCATAAGCACTCGGTACCTTCACTGGGACATATTCTACACTTGTTTTCTTTGCAACAATGCGACAAGTTGCATTATGACAAAGAAGGGAAAATGTAGACACATAAAAATGAACAAGGCCTACAAGCACTATTTTACCACCTTTCGTCCTAACATAATTATGACATTTTAATTATGTTTCTAACCCACCTTCAACTATTAATTAAATAATTCATAATTATTTAATTAATTCATGATCTTTCATTCTTCATGATTATTAAATAAATAAATCTCATTTATTTATTTATTTAATATGTCACTAATTATCAAAGTCTTCTCATAATTAAATAAAGTCCTCAATTTATTTAATTAATCTTTATCATTAATGTCCTCTTGATTATTAAATAAGTATATTTTAATATATTGATTTAATATGTCACTAATTCCTAAATCCTCTCTTAATTAAATAAATTCATTAATTAATTAACTACCTCTTCTAAATTAAATAATTATTCTTAATTATTTAAGTGCTTTATGTGACACTTCCATCTTTTTAAATACAAACAATTTATTTAAAAATGTCACATGGTTAATTGATTCTTCTTTTAGTAATTAATTTCAAAAATCAATTGCTCATTATCTCACAAATCCATACTTTGAATTAATTTAATTCAAAATGAAAATATTTTTCTACAAATCAAGTAATTGCTAAAATTATTGATTTTCTAAAAAACTCATCTTCTTATCTCTTGATTTCTACTAATTTCATCTCAATGTCACGTTTATTCTCCACCATTGATTTAATTTCCTAAATTAAATCTTATCCACACATTTGGGGATTTTTAGCCTAACCCTAATTGAGAGTTGTCATTTTGAAGCTTAACCATTGATTCTAGGCCACTTCCCAATCTCTCATCTCATCCGTTTGTTCAAGATTGCATTTTCTATAAAATGACAATCTTGTTCTCATTTTTGACATCTCTTATCAATCTTGATTAATCTTCTAATATTGTAATATTTTATTTTGATTATCATATTTAGGCTTCTTAACTACTTGCATTCTAGATCTAATATTTTTGCATTCAGTTCATATAAATCGTTCAAAGTTGTGCTTAGGTCTAATCAAATATAGAGTTTTCTCAACACAAATCTGAGGGCACATTCTTCAATACAACAAACCAAGGAGGTGCAATGGAAATCAGCCATGGAGGAGAGAAGAATGGGTGAGCTTGTTCTAGTTTCATTTCTTTTCTCATTTATCTCCCATGTATTTCATTGCTTTGTTTGGATTTATTGATATATGCAGGCATTAGAACAACTAACAATCTATCTTGCAGAAATCCATCATTACAATATTTAGTTTTCAAAGGGATTGATTTTACTATAGGGGTTGAATGGGATACATAAATTCTAGTTGATCTAGCTTGGGAAGATGGTGTTGCCAAACCAACTGATTGATTTTTTGTTGCCTCCTTAGCTGCTTGCTTTGTTTCTTCAACTTCTTCCCTCTTCTGTCTAGCTTCTTTTAATTTCTCTACAAATATTCCCAGACTTTATGCAAGAACTTCTACCTCTTTTCCAACTCTTTTGGTTACCTCAAGTTTCCTGAGTTCGTTGTGCACCTATATGTCCTTCTCTGCATAGGTACCAAACCTCTCTTTTTTCATATCAAAAGTTTTACTTAGTAAGTGTTGTGCATACATATCCAAAATGTTCTCTTCAACTTCATACCCCATAGGTATGATCTAGACTATTCTAGTATTAGCAACTTCCATCATACACTGATCAATGTCCACCATGAAACAAATTGTATCCTTGTACTTCTCTACAATTGAAGTAGGAATCCTTTCTTTGGCTTGCATCATAGTCTAAAAGCTTTTAAAGTATCCCAAGATAGTTGTATTCTTTGTTTTGGTGTTTACAAAATTGTGTAACACATCTCTAATCTAAGCAGCTATTAGCTTGTCTTGTTGCCAATGAATCTTTCCAACTCCTGGAACTTCACCCATGAAATAAAAGAATAAGCATAAAAGAAATTTTCCATACTTGAAATATTTTTTCTTATCTTTCTTAATCTTCACAAGATTTTTCATTTGCTGACTCCTCGGCAGTTCACAGAGATCATATTTTGCATTTTCTTTCACCATCTGCTAGGTGACATAAATTTTTGTACCAGACATAGATTCTTCTTTGTTGGAGTGATAAATCTTGTACCTAAAAACCATAGATACAAATTTGACATCTACATCAACAATGTCATCAATCGTTATTTCCCTTTTGTCATATTGAGAAATGGTTGCATCAATGACCATTTGGTTCTTCACCAATTTTAGAATAGGCAATCCACCAGAGGAACACAAACCTATAACAACACTTATAGCTTCTCTTGTTATCTTGAAGGGTACGTTAACCACATGAATTATGTATGAACTCTACTCAAGATATACCAGACCCATTCATTTTCTCTAAAGATGGGAAATTTCACAATCTGAGTGAATGTCTTCTCTTCTAGGGTTTTGTATTCTAGTTTCACACAGAAATATTCACCTATGATGTGATTCTTATACAAATTCAAAATTTGTGAACTTCCTAGTTCTTCAATATTCACGTGAATATAAACCCTAATATCCTCTGTGTGTAACACTCCATACAGAACGGATGAAAATTATCCTAACGGATCAGTCTCAATAGACTTGTAAGGATTCCATTTGAATTTGGGACAATGTCGATCCTTGAATTCAACTACCAAAGGACTATTCATTTTGACCAAATCAAAAATTCGTAGATTTTTTCTGAAAAATACCTTTTTCGCCGGATCAAAATTTGTTTGCTGAATCACTTCGACACTTGAATCTTGCCTCAATTCACCAAGTTTTTCCTTAGATCTCTCCAAACTTCTTTTCTTCCAAATACAAAGTGACAAATGAATAATAGAAATGACTTTTTATCACTTGCATACCTAACCCTTTTTTGTCGCAATAAATGCTTTAACCCTATTTCATCTAGTTATCTTGTTTCTATGTATTGTGCTGGACAAATATTCTAATGATATCCAATATGGCATACCACTTCCTCCAATGAGCTCAACAACATCTGTAGAACATCTATGCACCTCATGTACATATCCACATCTAGTTTCAATTACCAGTTAGGGAGTTAAGTGATTTTCTTGACTGCTCCCCCTAAGCCAAAGGCCTGAAAGTAATTCCTGGAGGAATTACCAGAAGTAAGTTCTAGTGCTGGCACATTTTCTTCAACTCAGGGATCTTTCTTCACCCATTTCTTTTTCATATGCTGCTTAACCACATCTGTAGTGAATTTTCCTTTTCCCTTGATATCCTTCGGTATATTTTTTCTTTGATTTACCATACCTTTTTTGTTCCAATAGAATATAGCAATGTGACCAAATTTGTTGCAGTTATAGCACATAAAATTTATCTATCTAGACTAGTTGTTCCATTGATTTCCTCTTGATTTTCACTGGTTAGCAGTATGGCCAAGTCTATTGCATGTATAGCATCTGATATTTCTATGAAATTGATTCATCATATTTATGCATTCATTTGACTTATGACCAATCTTATGACAATTAAAGCACTGACCTGAGAAAGATGGATCACTTGATTTCATTCTACATTGATCAGCCATGTCTTTGATGGTAGAAAGTTGTTGATGTCACAATTCCCACTCATTTAATTTCTGTAATGTCAACCAAGGGGTGTCTAAAGCTATTTTTCGATAAGAGTTGGATCATTCTTTGGGGGGGGTTTGGTAGTTTTGGCTCAGTTAGGAGCGATTCAGAGCTCTTTTTGTTTTTTTTCTTCTTTTAAGAGTTTTTTTGAACTAACATTCTATTCCTGATCTATCCTAAATGACCTTCAAAATGGAATTTGAATAGAGAGATTTTGTTCCAAGACAAGTTAGTTTATGAGGGAATGGAAAATTAACTTAATCTAATTTGAACCTTAAAATCTATCTAAAACTTGATTAATTGCTTTGAAAATAAACTATTCCATTCCTCACTTACTAAATTGACAAGTAACTATCTTTCTTTGCACAAAATCCATTAAAATGATACTTTAGATTATCTCAGTTACACAAATGATCTTTAAACTAAGAAATGAACTACATAACTCGATAAAACATAACAATGTAAAAACAATGATGCAATACAACTTCAGTCTAAATTGTCTTCCAATTCATAAAAATGAAACAATTTCAACTTGGGCTAACATGGAAAATGAAACATAGAAATTATTATCAAATCTTAACGACTAATAGGATCACCTCAATCAGAAAGCATGTTGAAAGAATCTTTGATCACGATGTTGAGGTCAAATTTCTTCTTATTTACAACTAATGTGCCCAAATAGGGTCGAATTACATAAATGATTCTAATATTAAAACAAAAGGGAAATTACATGAGAAAGATCAAAAGATTGATACAATCTAACATCCAACTGCATTGGCTCAGGATATAAATATCCAACATTATTTTAAAAATAATAGATAAGTGAGAAACTTAATCTACTCAAATTCTAAAAGATATCCTCGCATGCAGGAATAAAGTTGGCGTGGATCCTTGTAACTACCTTCAGTTGCATTGAATTCCTGATTTGTGAACTAGATGTGTGGTGCTAGAGCTCGAGTTGTAGTTGGTAAAGTCTTCATTCAGCATGATGAGTCATAAAAAAGGAGATCAATGGATCATAACTCATTTGAGGATGAGTCACAAACAATCCTGCCATTCATCACTTTCAAACACAATTAGTTATCACTTGGTTGAGTATTAAACATTAGCTCCAAATACATAATAAATGTATATGTATGATAAAGCATTTCATAGATTAATAACCACATTCTAAACATACATATAATAGAAAATAAGCACTTATATTAACCACTCATATTCTAATTCTTTATACCTCGATAAGTTCATAAAACATACATAAAAGAGAAGATTATGAGTTTTTAAAGTATTAAAAAGGTAAAAACTTAATGATTATGAGGTCAATATAGAGCCTCATCATTCTCCTCCTCCTACATTTAACCATGCCCTCATGGTTCATCTAGGTGGAATATGAATTCCTCTATTGAGTGATTCAATCCAAAGAGCACAGTAAAAAACTTTCCCTCTGTATCCAGCTATAGTTCTTGTTGACACTGTAAATCCATTGTTATTTTCCAAATTTTCATACCATGTTCTGAGGACCTCTATTGGTATCTGTGAAGGTGCATTAATTTTAGGTTCAAGCATGATAATGATAGGAATTATAAATCTCATGCCAATCCAAAACTCTTGCTGGTCATGAATTAAAATGATTACCTATCTTACATGTGTCATGCTCCATCTGAGGTTATTTTGGAGATATTGTGTCTCTCCTCATTATTGAATCTAGAAGTGATCTGAATCTCTCTTCACATGCTTGGATAGCTAAAGGAGGAAGAGTGCCCTAAACATTTTGAAAGGTTGCAATTCTTTTCAATAAATTATTGACATAAACAAGAGTGACATCATTCAACCTTGATATGGACCTGAATTTGTCAATGTAGTGGATTGACTTTGGATATTCATTCCTCATTGGCAATCCATATGTTTTTTGCATGCTTTTACATTCCTCCATTCTGGTTGACCACTCAACATGATTTTTCAATAATGAAACAAAATATTTAATTTGAAGTTCACCTATATAGAGATTGAGCAATGAATAATAATTATCTACCATAAGAAATCCATGCTGAAAGAATTCACGCATTTGATTCTGAATATCCGGACAACTGTTAGAATAAGAATCCATAAATTCATAATCTGTCCAAAAATCAACAGGTCTTTTTAGCACAATTTGATTTAACTTCCACTTTAAGAATAGTTCTCTAATAAAGAAACCATACACCCCAGAGGGCTTCCTTGTACAAACTAAGGCAAATGCAATATCCATAGTCTGAATTACCCTTTCCTCTGCTTCTTCTTTTTCCTTCGTGGCCTTATCCAATTGTTCTTGGAGTTCTGTGTTAAGTTGTTTATATTTCATAGTTGTTAAGGAAAGGTATCTAGGCTTCTCTGTGCTAGTCTTTATTTCCAATTCTATTTTTAACTTATGAATTTCTTTATCCTTTTGCTCATCTTGTATGGCGTTTTTGGTCAGTTTTTCTTCTACCTCTTTCAGTTATGAAAAGAACTGACTAATTTCTTTTCCAAACTATTTCTTTTAATTGAATTGTTTCTCCCTGACATTTCAATATTTGCTTATCTTTTTGCTTCAATTTTTCCTCAAGTAACAAATTTTGCATTCTGAATTCTTCCAATTCTCTTTCTAACCTGGATATTCTGAGAGCTGTTTGAATTTTCTCTTCCTCTCTTTCCTTTAAATTTTCATTATCAGAATATATCTCTTCTTCTTACATTGGTTGTTTTCCCTCATGATAGACAATTTCTTCTTCATTGAGTTGAATTATCTCTTCCTATCCAATTTCAACATTTGTCATTTTAATGACCTAACAATTTTCTATATTTGGCATCTCAACTTCATGTTCAGTTTCCATAGTTGACACATTAATATTCTGAAATGGAGAATTAGGTTTTGAAAATTCAACATCCCAAATAGGGGAATTATGAGGTGACAAATGTTCTTCTAGTGGTGTACATTCTTTTTCTATCCTTTCTTTTTTAGGCTCTACTTCTTCCAACACTTCCTCTTCAATCTCTTCTTTTTCATGCTTATCTTTCTCAACTTCTTCTTCCCCAAGCTCATCCAAATGGATGGTAGAAGTAGGATTTTCAGACTCAAATTTTTCTTGCTCCATTCTTTGTGTTTCTGACCTAGTTCTCCTTTTAGGTCTTTCAATTTTCAAAGTTTTCTTCTTCTTTTTAGAACTCTTTTTCTTAGTGTTATAATTCTTTGGGGTTTTCTTTTCTTTAGTTTTCCTCTTCTTCGCAAAAACAAAGCTCTCTGACTTGTGTTTCTTAGTTTCCCTTACCGATTGAGTTAGGTTTTCTTTTAAACCCTCTGTTTTAGCTTTTCTTTGCGGAAGTAGAGCTCTCTGACTTTTGTTTCTTGGGCCTACCAATAGGTTTAACTAGGTTTTTAGTTAAAACCCCAGTTTTCTCAATTTTAATTGTTCTTCCTTCAAAAATTCTATGTTTTCCTTTTTCCCTATCAATATTCAACATAAATTTTCTCCACTCCTCTTCCCATTTAGGTTTCTGCATGAAATGGTGCTTAACTATTAAATGCATTAAGCCATGATGATTTACTCTATTTTATTTTTCCTTGCATCTAATAGCCATTTCAATAAGTTGAGAAAAGAAAAAAGTAGGTAGATTAATCCTTACTTCAGGTTTAGTTCCTCCATGCCTGATATGAATCAACAACTTGAGTGTTGGCCCTAGAATGATTGCAAATTGACCTTCGTAGTTGAAGAACTTCATAACACAGAGTGTAGTGGATGCCCAAGGTTCTTACAAACTTCCTTTCTCAATACCCTTATCCTTCCCTTTATGTATTCAAAAAATTGGCAAGGGATCTCTAGGAGCATGAAATACTTCAAGCAAGTCTTGCAAATTTGAAAGCTTGGGTTGAATAATGTCACCTTCTGTGAGAATTCTAGACAATGCACTAATTATAGAAAAAAATACCTCAATGGGTTCTCCCTTGACCACTGTAAAGTTGATATGGAAGTTTTTGATAAATTCCAGCACAATCTCCCACTCATAGCCTTCATATTTGAGCAAGAAATCTAACCATCCAACCTTGTGTACATACCTTCTAGATTCAGCATCTAAAGTTACTCCTTTTGGTTCTACTATTATTTTATACCCCATTTTTTACAAGACTGAAATTTTAGGAGCTTAGAGACTACCAGTAATGTCAAAATTTCAAAAAATGACAATCCTCTTATGTTTGAAATGGCGACGTTAATTCATTTCTAAAATGAATGACAAGATAACATAACGAATGTAGTATTAATTGCATGCACTTTGCATGCCTATTATGTCTCATCGATGTACCGGCAACAGTGTGTCACGTTTATCTCAATCTAATTGCCCATCACCTCACCTTGAAACTATCTTTTCATCTTTATTACCCAATTAAGTAATGGAAAGTTCATTTATTCATTTAAAACAAATTATATCTAGCTTTTTGGACAATCATAATTTAATCTACTAAGTACACTTTATAAACTATATTGAATGTACTTCAAACTTTGAAAAATGCCTGGAGATATAAATGCTTACCTACCAATGATGGAAATTTCAAATAATGGTGAATAATGGTGATACATGTCCACTTTTAACCGCATAATCAAAAATTAAAATTTGATCTCAATAAAACTATTAATGAAAGACACGTTGAGCTCAACCCTTGTGGGAGCCAACTTCTTTCCACGTGCCAGGTCAGTAATTTTTGAATTTTTGAATTAACCCTATACCTGCACATTTACACAAACACATTAGTAATAAATGAAGCTGAAAAGATTTTGACAATACAAAACCATTTTATGCGCTCCTGATTTAACATTCTCAACTGATTAGAAAATATTAGGAATGATCAAGAGCACTTTTCCCTCACTTTTTTTCTTTCTTTTTTTTTTCTTCTTTTTTTCTTTTTGCAAAGTAAACTGCCATTTTTGGTTTTCAATTTACTTTATTTATTCATACCCATTAATAAATTTAAGGATTGACCATTTCACCCAAAGAAGAAAATTCTTCCTTAGTAAAATTCTCAATTCTTACTTGAAGCTCTGTGATAAATTCCTCTTTCGATGCTGGTCTATGATAAAGCTTGAGCCTATGCCGATTTACCAACATTTTTTTTCTCTCCCCATCTATGGGTGTTAATCAAATAGCTCCATTATCAAACACTTGTTCAATTTCATATGGCCCAAGCCATCTTGTGTGTAGTTTTCATTTAAATTCCTGAAACCTTGAATCAAATAACAAAGCCCAATCACCTACAGTGAATTGCTTACTCCGGATATTTTTATTATGCCATTGTTTCCTCTATCCTTGAATGACTTTTGTTTGGTGCAAAGGTTCAGTTCTCATCTCATCTAATTTGTTCAGTTGCATTATTCTATTCCTCTATGCTTCAGTAATATCCATCCCCACATTCACAGCTATTCTAAGTGTTTCTAACTGAAACTCAATGGGAAAGATAGGAGTTTTTCCATAAACCAACTCATATTTTGAAAATATAGTAGTTGTCTTCCATGTTGTATTGTATGCCCATACAAATTCAGTTAACCTATCAGAACAATCATTCTTCTTAGATGAAACTATTTTTGTGAGAATATTTTCTAGTTCTCTATTGGTCACCTCAACTTGCCCATTTTCTTGAGGATGGTAAGGTGATGATTTCCTGTGTTAAATTTGATATCTTTCTAAAAATTCCCAAAGTATTACAAATATGAACTGTGGCCCTTGATCTGACACAAGTTCTTTAGGTGCTCCATATCTCTATAGAATATTCTTGTATATTAAATTTGCAACTTTTTCCTCTTTAGCAGCTAGAAATGCTTTGACTTCTGCCCATTTTGTAACATAATCAGTACATACTAGTATATAATGATTTCCCTTGGAAGGAGGATCTATTGGGCCAACAAAATCAATACCCCATTTTTCAAATGGTTCAAGTGATACGTGTGTTTGTAATGGAATATTTTTTGATCTTGTAGGTCTCCCCATTCTCTGACATTGATCACAATGTTTCATGTAATAAAATGCATCCTTAGTCATAGTAGGCTAGAAATAGCCTGCTCCTAAGATCTTATGAATTGTTCTTATTGTAGAGTAATGTCTTGCCCTTGGTTCATCATGACATTATTTCAATATATCATATATTTTAGTTTCCTGCACACATCTTCGCATTACATGATCTTGGCACATTTTAAACAAACAACCATTAATCCATTCAAAACGAGAACTTTCTCTAATCATTTTTTTTTTCTATTTTGCTAAAAAATAAGGACATTTCTTAGTTACTAGGTAATTTGCAATATCAAAAAACCATGGTGATTGAATTGATATTACAAATAGGTGTTCATCGGGAAATACATCTTCCACAAGCTCATCATTACCTTGCAAAACCATTCTTGAAAGAAAATTAGTTACAACATTATCTCTACCTGGCTTATCAATGATGGTTATATCAAATTCCTGAAGTAATAACAACCATCTAATAATACATCCTCCCACAACAACTTTATTCATGAGATAATGAATAGTTGCATGGTCAGTGTGCACAAAATTTATATATCAAATTATATAATGTCATAATTTATTTATAGCAAACACAATTGCTAGGAATTCCTTCTTAGTAGTAGTGTAATTCAGTTATGTTGGATTGAGGTTTTTGCTAATATAATATATAGCATGCATTGCTCTAGATTCATCCTTCTACCCAAGAACTGCTCCAATCGCAAAATTAGAGGCATTTGTATTAATATGAAATGGTTCAGCCAAAATTGGACCAGCAATTATGGGTGAAGTTGTTAAAGCTTGTTTGATTTGATCAAATGACTCCTGATGAGATGAAGTCCATAAAAATTTAGAGTCTTTATTTAATAAAGTAAAGAGTGGACCTACTATTCTACTAAATCCCTCAATAAATATTCTATAATAACCAGAGTGTCCTAAAAAACTTCTCACATCAGTTTGATTCCTAGGTGTAGGTATTTGCAAAATTATTTCAACTTTCTTTGGGTCTACTTTGATTCCTTCTTTTGACACATGATGACCTAGAAAAATTTCTTATGTCATCATTAGCAAACTCTTTTCATGTTTTAATGACATTCTATGTTCTTTACATCTATTTAGGACTCTATCTAGACTTTCCAAGGACTCTTCATAAGATTTCCCATGGACTGTGAAATCATCCATATAAACTTCTACACGTGTTGTTGTCAAGTATGCAAAAATAGCAAGAACAACACATTGAAAGGTTGCAGTAGCATTACACAACCCAAAAGGTAGAACCCTATAAGTAAAGGTACCCCATGGACATGCAAATGTAGTTTTATCTTGACCCTCTAAAGCTACCTGTATCCAGTTGTATCCACTAAACCAATCAAGAAAAGAAAAATAACTACTTCCAGATAAGTTATCAAATACCTTATCTATGAAGGGAAATGGAAAATAGTCTCTCTTTGTAACCTTATTTAGTTATCTATAATCCACACACACTCTCCATTTCCCATTTTTCTTAGGTACGATGACCAATGGAGAAACCCATTTGCTGTCCAAAATAGGATAAATGAATCCTACCTGGAGCAATTTCTTTATTTCTAATTTCACAAAGTCTCTTAGAGTGGGGTTGATTCTTCTCTGAGCTTGTCTTACAAGTTTAACATCAATAGTATAGATGTGGTGTGTACAAATGTCTGGATGAATTCCTCTCATATCCTTACAATCCCAAGTGAAGGCTCCTATACTTTTCTCTAAAATTCCTTTTAGTCCTTCCTCTTGTTTTGTTGTTAAAGCACTGTTGATAAGTAAAGGTTTGTCAACTTGAATAAGGATTTGTTGTCTTTTCTTGAAGATTCAAAGGATCACCAATTAACGTGTTTAAGGGACAAGGATGTGGGAGAAGTTGATGAAGTACCCTATTCTCATCATGTTTTGTGATGTTAGCGAAAGGACAACATGATGAAGTTTTAGAATCACTACATTATCCTAGATATTATTCTCTTATGTTTATAGAATCATGATATTCCTCAACATGTTCTGCCAAGGTCACCATTGCAAGGCCCCTTATTTCTTCATCCTTAGAATCAAGATCATCAATTTAGATTTGATTATCCACTGTTAAATATGGTTTAGCTTGTGGATACAAAGTCACTTCTTTCTATTTCATCCCATTATAAATAGTCATACTACCAAATCTACAATCAATGAATGCAGCAACAGGTTCTAGCCAAGGTCCCCCTAAAATAATAGGATAACCCCTCTTTCTTTATTTAGTTTTTAACACAAGGACATCAACATGATATCTTCAAGAATTCCCCCAGGTTTTGCAATTGATTGGTCAGCTAATTGTAGAACTATAATTGTTGGTTTAACATTTATAATCCCAAAATTTTTAGTTGTTTCAGTAGTAATAACATTAATGGCAGCTCCCAGATCAATAAGAACATTTTTAATTTCAATACCATTATTGCTAAGGTTAATCACAAGACTTCTTGGATCACCATATTTTTGTGGAATTAGCTTCCCTGAGAGGACATCAGACAACTTTCCTCCAGCTTGAATTGTAGGGGGCAACATATTTTTCCTCCCAAGTGTCTTAACATAGAGATTTAACCACCTGGTTGATCTATGGAATATCACGAATAGCCCTCAACAGGGGAATTCAATTTTTATTTTCTTGACCTCATCAATAATCCGAGGATCAATCAGATCATCTTTTTTATCTACTTGTTCAACCAATGGTTCCTGATTAAGTCATGAAGGAAATTGTGCTTGTTTAACATGATCTTTATTGATTTCTTTTTCTATTTTCTTCATGAAATCTTGTTGTTGATCATCCTTAGTTTCATCAGGTTTTGTTGGTATAACTCTATTCCTCAAATGAATACCTCTTATTTCAATGTTATTCAAATTAACTATGTTAGGATCAACATTACAAGTAGGTTGTTGAGTTTTAACATTCTTAGGATTAGGAACTGGCTAAGCAGGTATCTAGGATTGATTGACTGGTTCAAAGCTTGATTGTTGGTTTTGTCTAGTTAACTGATTCTAATTACAATGTCTCTTTGGCCCCTGATTCTGCCACTGATTATTTCCTTGATTAGGTTGCCATTAGTTAGGCTACCATTGGGTCTGATTCTGTTTCCATTGAGACTAATTTGGCTACCACTAAGACTGGTTTGGCTGCCACTGAGGTTGGTTCCATTGTGGATATTTAGTCCCCCCCCATGATGGTACCCAAGGGTTTGTCAAGGGTGGAAATGGATTATGCATTTGTTGGGGATTCCACTGAGCTTGGGGATTCCATTGTCTAGGATAATTCCATTAATTATTCCACTGATTTGAACCCCAATTAGAATTGTTTTTAGGCTGACCAAAGGCAAGGTTAAACTATCTCTATCCTATAAAATTAAATTCATCTTCTACTAGTTTCTTTAGTTGATTCCTAATTTTCAGGAGACTACATTTACCAGTAGAATGTCTCTTTTCACATATGTCACATAAATCTACCTGATTAAAAGGACATTCCCTCAGTGGATTCTTATCCCTATATTTAGGATAGTAGATGGCCAAAGGTTCAACTATTCTTTTATCAGACTAAGAAATGAGATGGAGAATATATGTTTTTAAGTTTCCAATTTCTTCCATGACTTTAGAGACATCTAATGAAGAACCTTTGTTCTTTTTCCTATAATCTCGTCTTGTCCTAGAAAATTCCTACAAATTTCAATGATTTCCTCAAATGACTATTTATTAATATCCCCTTTCCCTATCAAATTCAAGGCGTCTATGGAATCATCATCAATTCATTTTAAAAAGATAGACTTACTAATTTCTTGATTTAATCCATTTCCACACCTTTTTAAAACAAATTGATACCTATCTACATAGTCCTCTAGACTCTCATCTTCCAATTGCTTCATTTTAAACAATTCTTCCTTCCTATTCCCGACTTTGCAATAATCTTGATATTTATTGAGGATTATTGTTTCCATTTCATCCCAAGTATTTATTGAATTTGCAGTTAACCCCATAAACCAACGTAAAGCTGATTCTTTAAGAGTGGATGAAAATAATTTCAATTTTTAATTTTCAGATGTATAATCATAAGTTTGATATAACACTTTAAACTCAAATAAAAACTGATCAGGATCTTCCAAATTTTTCCCTCTAAATGTAGGTAAATTAGAAGGTGAGATATTTTTCATTGGTGGCTCATTAGCCTAGACATTTATAGAAATGGGAAAGGAAAATTTTATGTTGGGAACCTCCTCCTAATCTCTGTCTCCCATACTTTCTAATTGGGTAGATTCTGACCTAGTAGAGGGTGAAATTGTAGCACTCGATTTGGATTTGCCATGATGGTTCTCTCGATTTCCTCTTACAAGTCATCTAGACTGATCTCTGAAAATGTTCATTAACTAATCTTACAAACACTTAAGGCTTAGATTTTCTTTTTAGAGCCAAATTCTCCCCAGAAATGGCACCAAAATGATGGTAGGAAGTCGTTGATGTCACAATTCCCACTCATTTAATTTACTTAATGTCAACCTAGGGGTGTCTAAAGCTATTTGCGATAAGAGTTGGATCGGTCTTTGGGGGGGGTTTTGGTAGTTTTGGCTCAGTTAGGAGCGATTCAGAGCTCTTTTTGTTTTGTTTTTCTTTTAAGAGTTTTTCTAAACTAACATTCTATTCCTGATCTATCCTAAATGACCTTAAAAATGGAATTTGAACAGAGATATTTCATTCCAAGACAAGTTACTTTATGAGTGAATGAAAAATTAATTTAATCTAATTAAAACCTTAAAATCTATTTGAAACTTGATTAATTTCTTTGAAAATAAACTATTTTATTCCTCACTTACTAAATTGACAAGTATCTATCTTTCTTTGCATGGAATCCATTAAAATGATACTTTAGATTATCTCAATTACGCAAATGATCTTTAAACTAAGAAATGAACTACAAAACTCGATAAAACAAAACAATGTAAAAATAATGATGCAATACAAATTCAATCTAAATTGTCTTCCAATTCATAACAATGAAATGATTTCAACTTGAGCTAACATGGAAAATGAAACATAGCATTGATAATCAAATCTCAACGACTAAGAAGATCACCTCATTCAAAAAGCGTGTTGAAAGAATCTTTGAACACAGTGTTGAGGTCAACTTTCTTCTTATTTCCAACTAATGTGCCCAAATAGGGTTGAATTACATAAATGATTCTAATCTTAAAATAGAAGGGAAATTACACGAGAAAGATCAAAAACTTGATACAATCTAACATCCAACTGTGTTGGTTCTGGATATAAATATCCAAAATTATTTTAAAAATAAAAAATAAGTGGGAAACTTAATCTCTCAAATTCTAAAAGATATCCTAGCATGCAGGAATAAAGTTGGCGTGGATCCTTGTAACTGCCTCTAGTTGCGTTGCATTCTTGATTTGTGAACTGGATGTGTGGTGTTGGAGCTCGAGTTGTAGTTGGTAAAGTCTTCATTCAACATGATGAGTCATAAAAAAGGAGATCAGTGGATCATAACTCATTTGGGGATGAGTCACAAACAATCCTGCCATTCATCACTCTCAAACAGAATTAGTTATCACTTGGCTGAGTATTAAACATTAGCTCCAAATACATAATAAATGTATACATATGATAAAGCATTTCATAGATTAATAACCACATTCTAATCATGCATATAATAGGAAATAAGCACTTATATTAACCATTCATATTCTAAGTCTTTATACCTCGATAAACTCATAAAACATACATAAAAGAGAAGATTATGAGTTTTTAAAGTATTAAAAAGGTAAAAACTTAATTATTATGAGGTCAATATAGAGCCTCATCAATGTCCAAATTTATTGCAACTGAAACATTATCCATTAAATCTCTGAGTATTAGGTTACCTTATCAGATATCTTCCAAATTTGTTCATTTTCTTGAATCTCCTTTGTCTAGCATTCTTTTGTCTAGATTTTGAACTTTCTCCTTCTTCATATCCAAGACCTCTCTTGTCACCATTAGTCCTCTAATCTTTAATCAGTTCATCAAGCTTGGATAAGCTAAATTTTAACTTCTCCTTGTATTCATTTGCAGCAACAAGTTCATTTCTGAGATCATCCATCTACTTTTCAAGTGCCTCTTCATTATTTTTAGATTGTTCTAGTTCATCATCTAATCGGCTGCATACTTTGTATTTTTCTTTTAAGGACTATGCTAGGTTCTCTTCATTCTTCTTTTTGCCTTCAACCTCCTTGGTCATTCTCATCATGATAGATTCCATCTCATGCTTTAGGACAACATTGTCATTGGTAAGCTTTTCACATTCTTCTATCTTTTCCTTTAGGGCTTGACTGGCTTGTTCATCTTCAATGCTCTTACTATCATTCTTCTTGATTTGATGATAGAGTTCCTTTCTCTTCTCTCTAAACTTATTGATTGTGTCTTTCAAAGACTCAATGAATTTCTCAGCATCTGTGAGGTTTGCTTGTAATTTCTGAACTCTAGCCTTTGACTAATCAAGATCATCCAAGTCCACCAAGAGATGTTGTTGAAGACTACTTGAATCCATTGAAACACCTTCCAAGATCTCCCCAAGTGGTTAGACTTCTTTCAGAGGAACCAATTTTGATACCAATTGTTGGGAACAAGCTATACTGAGAGGGGGGCCGAATTAGTGTTGTGCAAAAAAGTAACTTTATTAACCTTTATCTTCAAGCATTAACAACAGTCAACCATAATGCATAAACATGAAGCAAATGAACACAACACCATAACAAAAATATTTTTACGTGGAAATGCTATTAGGGGAAAAACCATGGTGGATGACCAATCCACAATTATGATTTGAGTATACTCAAATGAATTTTACAATAAGGGGAATGCACTTGCATTCGGGCACATTCCCTAGAGCTCACTACTCAAAGGGAAGGCTCACTACCTTACAAACAAAATAATATTAAAACCATCTGAGAGTTTGAATTGAGAAAAATAGGATCTACATATGCCTGATTATAGTTTCGATTAAGCACAATATTTTATCTACTGTCTTATAGACTGATTTTTCACTTCTGCTATGTTCTGCTAAAACTCATAATACAAATCCTTTATGTGCAAGTGAAACTATGCAATATCGCTCTTCTACTCTACTCTTATTCGCAATTCACATCAATACACACTTCATACATAATCCAAAATGATACGGATGATCTTATATATATATCTGCAACTTAGAATTTAATTACACTATATTGGCTTCAATAGAACACAAAATAATTACAACTGTCATCTCAAATCATGAGAAATATGCAATGTGTATCCACAATAGTCAGCCACAACTTGGCTAGGACCCAAACAAATATGTACAAACAAAAAAATACTTAACTAATTACTTCCCATACATTTGCGACATGATTCATTTATGAAGTCGGCTCCAGTACTGATAAAACAAATAATTAGCCAACTAGATCTTCTAACTTGCACATAGATCGATACAAGCCACTACGCTTCGATAGTAATAGAGATAATATATCAAAAAACATTTCCTGAGATGCACAACACAGAACATTAACAAAAAATCTTCATATAGATTGATGAAAACTGAATTATCAGATACTTTGTTCTTCCTTGTCAATCTTTAATCTCTCTGCCGGTATAATCAAATGATGATGTGCGTATCTAATCATCAATTAGGGTTGCCATCAATGACAAAACCAAATGATACTAGCAGTGTCTCTTGCCAACAGATCATAGGTAAATTCATCAGTGAAGTTTGTATCAATGGCTCATCATAGAATCATCATCCTAACATCAAACCATTTGATCAACATGTCCTAGGATGTATCCTTCCTACAATGGACATGAGTATCTTACATCACCTTAGCTAAATCTAAACAAGCAAGAGATATAAATAGAACCGACTGTTTTTCTTTGATCTTTTCTTGTCACTTATCCTAATGACCCATTCTGAGGACCTCTTGATGATGTCTATCAAAAAAAATTAGAGAGAAAGGAATGGGGCATCGATCATGATAAAATTTTTTTGTGCTTGTGGATATTTTTGTAAAATAATCTTAGTGCATACTTTCTTAGTTGTGGGTAGGAAAATTGTTTGGGGTATGTTGTTGACTATTGTGTATGATTTGGTGGGTATGTGCAGGATCATGATGGGCCAAAAAGTGGTGACATGTAAGTAATATGATGGCCCATGTGGCTAATGACTTTTTTTTTAACCCAAAATTGATGAAACGAAAAGGATTTTTAGAGGATATTCTCATCTTTCCACTAATATAAATTATGCTTTACTTTGAATTTAATAAATAATTATTATTTATTTTTTATTTGAATTACGACTAAAGTACTGATTGATAGGATGATTGAAAAACATCTATAGCTTTGAAACGGTGACAATTTTTTTGAATCTAAAACATGCATCACATTCTATGCTTCGCATACTATAGGATTAAAAAAAAATAATAATTTCATGAATTTTTTACCAACTTAAGGTGGTTAGACGTACGAGTTTTTATATTTTTTAAAAGTTGTAATAAACAATTCATAATTAAATATTTACTTAGAAAAAAAATACAAAACAATATGCATCACATCGGGACATGATTCCTCTACTTATATCTAAAATCTTATAAAAAAATATTATCATTTTATTGTGGTTAGGGTGGTCAAAAAAACACCTACTTATTTTTTCCTTGAAATTTAAGTACTACTGCATTGGAATTTCAAATTTTCACCAAATAGATTTAAAAATAAATAAATAAACCTATTAGTTTAGAAGCTACATTCAATTTTCTACAAATTTTGTTGTTACATATTTTTGAAATAATATAGATAACTTATTCAAATTTTTATGTCAAGTTTTTTCTAAGTCTAATTTTCTGAGTTTTCATTGCCACTTAAGGGCCTATTTTTTCCATGATGATCCTGCACATACCCTGGTCCAATATATTCTAAACTCCTTACTCACATTCCAACAAATTTTTTTTATGTGAAGATGTGAACAACACTATCCTATTTATTTGTCGAGTCAAAGTCGATTAAACTAGATACAATGCCATCTTGGTTATCAATACATTGATGCATTGTGTCTATGTGTTATATCAAACGATAAGGAACAATCGAAAATACCAATCCCAATATGTGAGAAAATAATCATCCTACATTCCTCACCATCTTGTATTGTATCGTCACCATCTCTAATAAAGTCTCGATGGATCATGGACTTGTTGAATTTTTGAAGAAATCATCAAAATAAATGGTCAAGTCATCTTTATTCTTCTATCTTCTCTCCACACTAACCTAGTATCATGACACTCAACAAAAACAACATCAAATGCATCCATCCTACATAAAAAAATCATCAACATACATGCAACTCATAATCATAGCATAATCATAAAGCATCCATTAGCAAAATCATTGCATATTGCATCATACATTCTACATCATCATTTGAGTTGTGAGGAATACTATATATTTGTTATTATAAGAATCTTAAATCATTTCATATCATACATGCATTACATATATCATAATCATAGCATTAACCATCCATCCATCCATAGGCATACATCATCATCTGATCATAAAATTGCATAGAAAATACACAAAAAGAGATGCATCCATAACATTTGCATATCATAGAATATCATGAAAAGAATACTGTAAAATAATATAAAATTGCATCCATAGTATCACATATTGCATAGGCATAAATAAAGTGCATCCATACATGATAAAATATAAGCACATCTTATGCATCCATATATCATAAGCATGAAATAAAATGAACACATCATATTGAATCTATATCCGTATCATATATATATCAAAAAATGAATGTCATGGTACAAAATTTGGATTAGTGTACGTATATTGATCGTAAATACAATATCCACCAAGCTATTAAAAACAAGCCCATGAATGTATATCTATATCAAAGAATCAAGTAACATAATATCAACAAGTGTCTATACATCAGAAGCTAGCCCTGATGGCTACTCCCCTCTCTGACCCGCCTCTCTGTCTACTCCTCAACTTTTAGGTGTACATCGCTACGCTGTGAAAAGCTAGGCTACTTAAATTCCTATGGTACATCCTGGTGGTAATGCATCCTATAATATATGCGACCTCTATCACAACCTCTCTATATAATCTTGCTAAAAATTTCCTACCCTATGTTGCTGCTATCATGGCATCTATTTGGTGACATCAACCAATCTCATGATCCCTCTCAGCAGTCACAGCCTATAAGTGCTATTTGGTGTGGTCTCTCTCTGTGGTCATGGCTACCACCTATTTTCTATCTTGGTCCCACTCAGTAGTAATAGCCAATTGTTTTTGGTAGGCCTGATCCTCCTCACTTGTCAAAAACTGCACTTGTTATTGTAACTATTGTATTTGTGCCTCTTTGGCATTTGGTGGCAACAGACGCACTACCTACTACTATACAACCAGTAGATGAACTTGAGGACATTGATTCCCAATTGGTGGAGCCCCCAAAACCTATCCATCATGGCCATCCTGGCTAGCCTACTCCTATCCTTGTCCTCTACCCCTGCCTGCACCTCTCCCTTTGGGCCTCCCTCACCGTGGAGAACCTATTGGATCTGTCAAACAATGAGGAGGTGTGAACCATGCATCATAAGAAAGTGTGGTTGGTGTTTCCCCTTGACCCTAATTGTAGGCACATGGCTAAGGTTCCATCTATTTGAAACTCTCTACTAGCTCTAGAGCTAGAATAGTAGGTCCCCATGTGGTAGCCTCTCGAGCAGATCTCACAAAATGGCCCTGTAAGCATCATCTGACTTGTCCTGCTTCTCTCCAAACTGCCTCGCCACCCTATTTGGTAGATATATCTCTATAGTGGTATGCTTCCAACCCTACATGTACCAGGTCTATCTAGAAAAAAAAAATTGTTGTGCATCATCGTGCCACATTGGCATCTAAAGACTATCATATCATCTAAAACCCATTGCTAGTATGGGAGCCCAATCTATCTAGTATGCCATAGAGTAATATCACTTCTATACCGGTAGATCATAGGATCATCTGGCTCAACATCTGCCATCTGTAATATTAGTCAGAGCATAGCTATATGCTCCCACTCCCAAATATGAAGCAAGGTCACCCCTATGCCAATGGCCCTATCATTGTAGTAAACAAAGTCGTGCATATCATGATATACTGAGGATAGCATCACTAGCCCCCATGCAAATTGTGTCCTATAAATTATCACATGCCATACTAGGCCCCATACTAGGATGGACCCTCTATTGCACCAGTCCAAGGAAACCAAACCTAAAATAATGGCTACAATGATCAATTAAAAGTTGGGAACGCGACCTCTAAACATCTCAAGGTCTATTTGTGATGTCACAAGAGCAATTTTCTCCAACTCCATCACCTCGTGATAGGAATAAAATCCAACATCAACATCGTAAATCACATGATCGCCATGTATCAGAAAATGAAAAATACATCATACATCCTCTAAGGTCATGGTCGCCTTGCCTGTCAGAAGGTGAAACAATCAAGTCTTATTGTGCCATCTCTTGCACTAAGCGGCCATCATAGCTAAATGGGTCTAGATGACAAGCATGTATGCAACATACCAAAGGTTGATCTCTCCCATGTACTATTTGTGTAACTCTGAAAAATTTCCCAGTCACTCCAAAACTGTGGGTTGATGCTCATGTGACATCAGTGGTGGGATGATCTCATGCACCCACAAAGCACACGACATCTGGAAATCAAAGAAATTTGACTCAATTTGGAATTTTCAGCTAAAAAATCATAATAGCATCATTATTTGCAATAGTGTTTCCATATTTAAATCCCAAATGATGACACTTGAATGCATTCCAAATTGCAAATCGCAAGATGCGTCACCAAATACATGAGCATCACAATTTAAGCTTTGAAAAACCTAACCCTAATTTCTAACCGGCAAGTGTGTTGCTATATAAGCATGCATCACAATTTAAAATTAGAAACACTAATTTTAAATCACAAATAGCGTCACCATACTTATATGTGTCGCTATAATTCATTTTAGTGTCATCGATTGCAAAATGGGTGTCACTATATAGCGATGCTGCCAAAGTTTAAATTTCAAAGCGTAATAAATGCATAAAAAAGTCAAACTTCAAATCAAGTTTTGAGTTACATACTATTGTTCCTAAGCTTGGAATCCCCTGATACTCTTGAACTCGATCGAAAATGTGTCATGGAAGCTGTTGGCGCGCCATTTCGTCAAAGGGTCAAAGCTCAAAACAACAAGAATTATCTAAGGTGTGAATGCACAAATGAATTGAAAGTGACCCTTCTTGGCTTATTTATGCTAGAAAATTAGTGTTTTTTTTCCATAATTTCACCTTCAAGCTAGGGTTTATAATCATTTTCACCAATTTTTCCAATCAAAACCTAATTTTACATCATTTTTTGTATTTTTGACATAATTATTATATCTCAGAGCCTTTTTGGATCCCTTGGGGCAACTTTTAACTTTTATCGAGAAATCAACCCAATTGCTTGATTTCTTGAGGGGGTAGGGAATTAGCTTTATCCTTCCGCTAGGACATCTAAAAAATCCAAAAAAAATATTTTTTGATTGAGGCAATATTATTTAATCTAAAAAGCATTATACTTTGAACTAAAGTAGTAGGTACACCTCACTTCAAAGAGGGGAAAAATGTAGACTTTGAAAAATGTCTTGAATGATATCATGCACTCAAAATAGATACTAACATCATTTCCTCTTGAAACCCATCCCCTTTCCACTTAATTTATTGAATTAGCCTAGCTAATTAATTAATTGCATAATTTGCATCTGTTAACCTGATTCATCAAATCGAGTTAATTCACCCCCTTTCACACTAACATTTCATCTCATTAAATTCAATAAATCAACATATTTAATTTAATTCCCTAAGTCATCTTATTTAATTAAATAACCCTAAGTTATTTAATTAAATATCATTTCATCTCCCTCATTCAATAAATTATTTAATCTAATGAATTTCACTTTAATTCTTCTAATCCCTAATTGTATGATTAAACTTTGTTTAATTAACAATTAATTTAATTTTTGTCAAAAAGGGGAATATTCCCATGGAATATTCCTTATCTTGTTTTTTGCACAATTAGAACTTTCTTTTAATTTACAAAATATCTTTATCCTCACCCATGAGAATATTCTAAAAGGAATATTCTTTCTCCTCTAATCATCTCATTTGGCTACAAATGCAAGTTATCTTGTAATCTCTTGAGCAAGTCACCTTGTGACCTGTGTGTGTAGGTCAAAAGTGTGTTTGTTTGAAACAAATGTGAGCCCTTGAATAATTCTCATTTTACATTCTCATTCATTGATGAGAATCCATGATCCATGCCTCTTCTCCCTTCTATCCTTAACTATTGATTAATATTTTCAATATCAATCTTCTATTTCTCATTTGTTTTTTCTATAAATAGAACCCTATTTTGAGACAAATGGATCCATCTTTCAATTGCAAACTTATGTTGTTGAATTCACTTGCATGCACACTTTCAATCTACTCACTTTTAGCTTATTTTAGTTCATTTTTAAATTGTATAACAGCTTAAGACATCCATTAATGGCTTCCATGCATCCATCTTAGCTTTTTTATAAATTAGGGTTTACATATTTTAGCTTAGAAATTGCATAGTTAGATCAATTTAAGCATAAAATTATGTTAATATAGCTTGAATCATGTTCATTTTAGCATAAATTAGGTTTTCATCCATTTATCACAATGGTTTCATTGATTCTCTTCCATAGAATCGATTGAAACGGGCTCACAAATCATGGGATTGGGAAAGGGTTATTGTTCCACATCAACATGAAACCAATTCCACAACAAGATAAGTTTTAAATGGGTTAGAGTAGGCTTTTAATTGCTTTCATAATTTACAGTTTTCAATTTCAATAAATGCTTAGTTTAAGCTTTCAATTTGAATGATATTATTTGTAAGATTGAGGTTTTGTGGATAAATTATTCTTGGATTCATCATGGATCAAGTGTAATCGATCTACCCTGATAATCCTTGTCTCACAAGAACCATAGGAGGTTCCTCAACCAATTTCTCTTTAGCTTTGTAAGCTTGTTTAATTTTAGGAGGCACAATGGGATTGCTTTAGTTTTCTCGTGGCCTCTTGTAGGAAATTGTAGGAGGTTTTGTTATGGGCTTCTCTTGGATTTTTGGAAGGACTTTTGGTTCAATCATTGTTTTGTCAAGGATATGCAACTCAAACATGGGTTGAGGCATGTTTCAAAGGGACAATTCTTCTATACACTTTAATTTGATCTTTTGATAGGATTTGAAAAATAAGTCCTCACGAGGTCTATAGGTTCCATAGGCTCAGGCCAAAAGAAATCCAATGAACATTTCCCTCGAGAAGACATAAGATTAAACCCACTATGATGCACTATAAATATATCATTGTAAAAGGGAAAATTTAAACATTTATGCATAACCTAGGGGACAAAATTCATGGAGTGAAGTAATGGGTAGTCTAACTTCACACGAAATTGGTTTGATTGTCGGATAATGGTGAATGAGACATTTAATGTTTTCAGTCCAACTTTTAAAGGAAGATCTATCGAGCTCATCATAGGACAAGAAAAACTATTATGCATCTTGATCCATGCTTTCAGTTTGTCATATGTATCTTGACAGATTTCATACAAAAATAGAAATTCTTCAATGATCACATTCTCTCGACAAATGGGATCAATTAATATCCCATTGGTAGGTTTGTCATTGATTCTTCTAGCTATGTAAAGATGACCATTGAGTGCATGTTTAGGTATGTCTTTTTGTGAGAAAGCAATATCAAGAGGCTTTCTAGTTGAGCCCTTATGAGGTTTAGCTTCGATAAAGTTGATTGAAGCATGGATATTATTATTCTCTTGTTTGTTTAAGTTCTCATTTAGGAAGCAACTAAGGCTATTGGTAATTTGTGTTTCGTTTCCTATTTTATGTACTTTCCTAAGATTTTGTAAAGTAGGGATCATACTAATGCCCATGCTTTCACTAAGGATAAAGTTTTATAATTTTTCTCAGTTGTGTAATGCCCCACCACATAACCCTAGAGGAAGTTGCAATTAACTACTTAAGCACATAATTTTTTATATTTAAAGTACAATTAACATACAATTTCACTTCTTGTTGCCAACAACCTCTAAGGCTACAAGATTGAGATTAATTTTAAACCCAGACATACATCATAATACATCCATACCATTTTAATTACCTAAAGAATTAAGTAATCATACATTCCATACATGATAAATTGCATCATAACACAAGAGATACAATAAAATTCCAATAACATTAACTTATCAAAAAGGATTACATCACTCATTCCCCAAATTAGGTAGTACAAATACATATGATTACATGATACAATCAACCACCTTGAATACAAATGAGGGGTAATATTTACAAGATCCAACTGAAATAAATATAAAGCATGAAATGAATACTAGAAACCATGAGCTCTTCAACTGGAAACATCGCCATCATGACCTGAAGATCAAAGGGGACCCAATGACGTAGGGTGCACATTCCTCCCAACCAAGTGGTACTCATAGGCCCACCCCTCATGCTAGGAGATAGTAACAAGGATACATGGCCAATCCTACTACCTCTAGACACAAACTAACTCATACTGACTCAACCAAACACATGAGCCATACAAGCACAAGTAAAACATTACTACACTAACATGGGTCACATTGCTTCCAGATTATAACCAATCAAGTATGTTAAAAGAACCATACACATAAAATCACGTACCAATCATTGTCCTAGATAGAGTGTCATTGCATAGCTCATCATGAGTTACCCATTGTGGATCTTCATAGACCCCAAACCTTATTAAAGGATATCTTGGAGAGCTCAACCGACCCTTGACCCTCATACTTACTCATGCAGAGTCAAATACCTCTCGTACAAACAAGGTAGATGACCTTTTCCATTTCAGGCCTTCCCACTCATCCCAAGCCTAAACATGCACTTTTGTCTATGAGTGAGGCTAATTAATCCTATTTAGTATGATATACTACCCAAACCCCTAAATACATTAATTAATTTTTCACTTGATTAAACTACCTTTGAAGGTTACCTAGTCTTACCTCTTTGGGCTCTGGCCCCTAATGGAAGCCACTCTTCTACATGAAAACATACCAAGCAAACCAATCACCAAGGGTACCATAGTGCACACAAACTAGATAACACAACCACTCCAATCCTAGGAGGCAACATACGACTAAACCACTCCAAAAATTGGAGGCAAAAAATCACACAATCCACTCCTAACCAAGGAGGAAAAACATCTCCATTCATGGAAACTGAGTAAATTACTGACATGACTTCATGCACTACCCAAGGGAAATAAAAATGGTTGACATCACAAATTGACAACCCCCATCAAATAAAGAACCTCTAGAAGACTTACAACTTATAGACTAACTTTTAACCCATTTCCCAAAACCAGAATACAAAGGAAATAACAAGAAAGGCAATCACAAAGGAAATATTCTAATTTTGGATATACTAAATCCATTTACTTTTCATATTGAATTCACAGTAATTTCAATTGCTCTAATAGAAAATAAATTAATTAAAACAAACTAAAAGCCTCTTCAGACACAGAGAAGGGAAATACTAAATTTTATAGAGAAACAAATTCATTGATTACTTTTAAAAGCAACATAAATTTCCACTACTGGTAACTCAATCAATTTCTCCTACTTAAGCATATAAGCATGCAACCATTTTTTAATAAAACTTAATTAAAATATATATTTAAATATATAACTCAATTTTCCCTAATAATGTCTTCCCTTTTAAATCTTTCCATTGCATGCAACTAATTAATAAAACCATTCAATATACATATAAATATATCCTCATTAAGTATATATATACATACATATAATTTACAATTATATAAATCAATATATAAACATTAAATATCTATTTAAATTATTTATCAAAATACCTTTTAAATAAAACATATTGTGATAATATTTAATATATAAACATATATATATATATTTAAAATCCACATATATATAAATATATATTATGTATGTATATATATATTTATTAAATATATATATATATATTTATTATATATTTAAAAGTTAAAAATAATTAAACAAAAACTGAAATCCCAAAATCGCACACATTTAAACAAGGTTGGCGCACATATTTATGGAAAGGCTTAACATTTTTGGGGAGGGGTCGGCGCTTACAGAGCCGGCCCTCCCCCAAACCTTTAGCATGGCTACATTGGTCTGGGGAGGGTTGTGGAAGCCCTACCTCCATAGCCATCCCCTTATGGGGGTGGCAGTGGGGGTAGTGCCTCCCATAAATTCCCCCTTATTATATAAAATTAAACTCCAAACAAACTTAAATAAAACCTACATTTTTTATCAACTTCAAATTGGCGTACTATGACACTTCTATATCATTTTTAAAAATAAATAATCATATATATATATATATATTTGCATTTGTATATATAACAATATATATATATATATGCATATATGTATATATTATATATATAAAAATATCACAACTCCATAAATAAATTGGGAAGAAAATTTTCAAAAACCATCTACAGGCAAAATTATGCAACTTCCGGAAAAAACACAAATTCTACAGAGGATAATAAATAGGTAAAGCTTTTCCCAAGCAATTTAACAGAGGATTCTTTCTTGCATTCACAAATCCAAACACAGTGGAATGAATTTTGAAGAATTATAATTAAATTCCTATAGTTTAAAACATAGAGAAATTTTTTCAAGAAAAGACAAGCTATAGGAAAATTACAATTTCCTACATAAGCTTTCAATAATTTTCTACATAGAAGCTTTCAAAAAATTTCTACACAGGAAGTTTTCAATAAATTTTCTAAATCTTATAATGTTTCCCTCTGGGTTTTTCCATTGTTTAAAATATAAATTTCATAGAGGCTCTCTGATTTCGCTATAAAATTTTCTATAGAACCACTAAATTAATCACGCCAAATCTTCAAATACAGAAGCCTTACAAATTTTCAAAACAATTAAAATATTCTAGTAAAAATACAAAATCTTCTTACATAGACAATCTTTCATTTTATTTATTTCCAATTTTAAGCAAAGCTTCTATAGAATTGAATTTTGTATAGACAATCTTTCTAAATCAACTAAATAAATAAAACAATAAAAGAACCTATTTTCTTGAAGCTTGAAGACATGAAGGTTGGAGTAGAGCCTCGCCTTCAGAATTCAATTTCCAAAGCCTTTCCCAAAATCACCACTTCTAGAAAGATGCAAAAATACAGAGCCCACAATATTCTCGAGAACCTCTTTCAATTTTCAACTAACAATTTCTGAAAAATATCCCTCTTTCCATTCTCCTGAAGTAACCTCTTACCTCACTCAGTTATGGCAAATATTCTCTCCGAGAATAAATTTTTCACACACATGTCAAATTTAAAATATCTTTTCAACAACACAGATATTTCCTCTAAAGCATTTACAAGTATTTTTGCATTTTAATAATTCAAACCCATTTTAATCTCTATATAAATTTAATCAATTAATCTATTTGCTTAATAAATAAATTTAATCAATTAATTTATTTACTTAATAAAATAAATTTAATCACAAGGATTAAATTAATCTACCAAATAAGTTAAATTTCATTAATTAAATTAAATAAAAAGCTTCTAACAATATTATTTAAAATTAGTTAAATAAATACTAAAATCATTAATTTAACATTAATTTCCATAAAATAAACCTTGCATAAATAAATAACAATTGACAAAGAAAATGTGTACACGACAATCAAACATACTAAACATGGATTGACTAAACCTGACAACACATTGAGGCTAGGGTGTAGACTTGACATTGGTAACCTAGCTACTATCTTCCAATCAACTTTACTATTGAGTCGACACACTCAAACCTGTGAAGCCAAGTGGAGTCGATGTCATGTACCTGCAAACCTGTAAATGAGATATCAAAAGAACATGTATATAAACATCATAGTAATACACATCGTGAAGAGGAAATCATGGAATTGCAGGGCACTCACAAGTGAGTGATGCTATTTCATCCCCTTCACCAATACACTTGTCACGAACTAACAGTTCTATCATAATTAAATTACTCATGTGCAATAATCATGTTATAGAAAACTAACATTATTACACTAACCAAAGCATGTCAAATAAAGTACCAAAGAAGGTACATCACACCACCACAAATAGTCTATGTCACTCTATAAATAGCAATCAAATAACACAATTTATGATAAAGTATATCAAAGTATCAAGTAACTATAGCACAAAGCAAAACAAAACAAGGACACGTTATCTAGTCCAAAGAGAAAAACAGAGGGGTATTACATTTTCATCTAGTATTTTTATGCCTTCTTGTGAGAGATGAACATCATGCACATTGGTTTTAGGAAGTGAAGTCATAAAAAATGAAGTATGCAAACTATGATCCATAGAGGGTTGATTATCAACACTATTAGGAAGAGGTATAGAGAACCCAAGATCCACTTCAAATGGGATATTGCAAGATGACATGAACCTCAAACTATGTCTAACAATAGTATTGCTAATAGGACACCAAGTTGTAAAGCTCATACAAGTTTTACAAACTTAGTGTGCAAAACCAAAATGGAAAGAGCCAATGCAATGACTTAGGATGAGACACAATTTTCAGATTCTAAACAAGGAAATTTATTGATTACACTATGCAATAGAATGAAAAATTAAATGTTGTAAATACAAATTTAAAATTTTCCAATGTACTAAATGAAGAAAATTAAGCTATATCTAATAAAATGAATGGAACAAAAAATAAACAAACTGAAACAGAGATGTAACAACAACAAACAAAAGCACAAAACAAGAGATTTCAATTTCTAGAAATCCAAATTTAGGTATGATCAAAGACTCATTCATCCTAGGGAAAATTGGTCCTAGATTAGGGTTTTGGAACTGGTTTTTATAGATTTTTAAGCCTTTTTTGATGATTTCTAGATTTTGGTATGCTATAGTAAGTTTTTGTTTGGGATTTTTGTAAATTCAATGTGAAATACAAGATTAAAATGTAAGAAAATGATGAAATACAAGACCTAGTTTGATATGAAATTTTATTTTTATTTTCAAATGAAAGTTTATATGATCCAAATAATATGCAAAATGACTAATCTTTTCTTGTACTTTTTATTTTTAAAGAATTCCAACAATGTAATTCTAAAACCCTATATGAGATGGAAATTTGAATGCAAAATAAGACACCCTAAATGAGATCAATTCAATGAAAATGAATGCAAATGAATGCAAGATCTAACCTAGGATGAAAAGTGTAGACACAAACAATATACAAGTTAATCCTACACACCTGATCTTAATCTTACTAACATCAATTCATCCTGAATCATCTCCTTTACTAATCAATTTAATTAAATAATCTCAATTTGATTAAATTCATCATATTCCTTCTCTTAATTAAATAAATCAAATTTATCTGATTGAGTCATTCTCCTCTATTAATTAAAAAATCATTTTGTTTAATTAATCCTATCATCCCTCTTTTAATTAAATAATTCACTTTATTTAATTAAATCACCAAAGTCTTCTTATTAAATTGGATAAATTAAACCTTATCTAATTTAATCTAACATTATCCCTTTTAGTTAAATAAATCAAAACATTTATTTAACTAAACCTTTCCTCAACTTTGATTTATTTAAATCCTAAAATCTAAGTCAAAATTGTCAAATCATCTAATCTCCTATTAAATTGATCAAATCCTGATTAATTTAATCCCAATCACCTAAATTCTCTAGATTTTTCCACTTGCACAATAAATCAATTTATTTGATTTATTGATTCACCAATTTCCATTCAAAAGAGAATCTTTTGTGGAATATTCTTCCAATTCAAAAATCCCTCCAAAAGGGGATGGGTACTTCCAACAAGGCATTTAATGCCTCTTACATGTCCTTGGCCTTGAGCCAAGTGACATCAACTCCATTCTTCTCTCCCTCCAACATGTCACTTTCAAATTTCAAATTTGAATCTCATAGCATTTATCATGCACATTGACCAAAACTTGCACAACCTTCAACCATTCACATCTTGACAAGTGGCACTTGGCCATTGGGTATTGAATGATCCCACATTGCTCAATCTTGCTCATTTTTCCATCTTGGAAATCTATAAATGAGAGACTCTTCCTCTCATTCTTCATCCACAAGTGGATCAAATCATCAAAGCTTACAAAGGAGTTGGGAAAGGACCAATTTCTACACATAATTGGCACTAGCTCCACCATGGGATCAAGTGTTTGCATTTTTTAATTAGGATTTCCTTTATCTTTTATGTTTTGTTCTTCATTTTATTTTTATTGAGCATTCTAGATGGATTTCATGGGGAATCCTTGTTCTAACTTGCATAAGAACCTAACTATGTGTTTGTTTGATGTGTTTATTGCAGGTATAGGATTGGGGTTCACATTTTGGCACTAGAAGGAGGGCTGATTTGAAGAAATTCATCACATTTTTCTAAAAATTCATGGTTTTTTGATATTTTTTGTGCCTACAGGAAATTGCACCGCTCAAAACTCCAAACTCCTTTGCTAGAGTCTTCCCGCCCACAAAATTCAAATTTCCAAACTCAACCTCGGGTTCTTAAATTCCAAATTGCGTCGTTGGGTCAAATAGCACTGCAATCACACTCTCTATCCTGCTGCAGACAACCGCTCTCAATCATCAATGATGCTAGATTGCACCACTGGCCTTCTCAAACTGCACCACACCCACGGATTGAACTGCTGGAGTTGGGTAAAAGGCAGATTTATGATTATTTTTAACATTTTTTGTGATGCAGGAACTTCCTGAGGTCATAACTTTTGAATTGGATGTGTACTTTGGCTAAAATTTTACAGGAAATTTTGTTGTGAGGCGGCATGTGGATTGCCAACCGATGTTAGCTTAGGTTGGTGGCCATTTTGGCACATCTCCGAGGCTTGAAACTTTCATCTTGGCCCTCAAAATGGCAATTTAGTATTTTTTTCTAGTTTTTTAAAAGTCATTTTTTGTTAATAACTCGAAGTTCATGTTTCAAATTTAGGATGTTAGTTGTAAATTCATCCTATCTTAGTTTTAGAATTTTTTTGGGAAAAAATAGGACTCTCAAAGTTATGCACGCAAAACTACCAAAAGTGGAAAAATTAGACAATTGTTGAAATCTACCAAAAAAGGAAATTTCTTGATCAAAAGTGAAGGAAGGAAAACGAAGACCAAGGGTTCTTTATGATGTTATCATCTCATTGTATTAAGTTTTTTTAAACACTTTTGGGATAACTTATAATCCCTTCCTAAGGATTTGATTGTCTTTATGCTTTTAGAAACACTAAATTTCATTTGGGTCCTAAAAAGAACACTACAAAAGTTTTCGATTTTTGCAACAAAGGGCTTAAAATGAACTTTAGAACAAACTCACTAGATTTGGTTTAAGTATTAAAAATTGAACAAGGCAAATCTCACATTTCCTTTGGTGCTTAAAATGAACTCACTATTGCTTTGAGGGATTTAAAATGAACATGTGTTTTTGTGCATTGTAATCATTTTTGCAAAGTAATTTCATTTAAAAAGGTGTATGCGCTTCTCTCGCACTTTATGGTGATCTTGATAATCAAAAGTATTTTTGGTTACATTAAGTTGCATAAAATATTACCTCCACATTTCAATTTGGGTACCTAAAAATTGAACCAATCTTGC
This sequence comes from Sequoiadendron giganteum, assembly GCA_007115665.2. NCBI lineage: Eukaryota > Viridiplantae > Streptophyta > Pinopsida > Cupressales > Cupressaceae > Sequoiadendron > Sequoiadendron giganteum. Next base: position 632,484,779 of record CM021101.1, read on the forward strand.
GAGTGTGAGTGTGGCATATTGCAAGTGTTCTCCCTTTGTTTTTCAACAAAGTTTGATTGAAATACGGGATATGCTTGCTCACCTTTTTTTATCTTAGCGGGTCTGCCTTGTGGGAAAAATTAATCACCCAAGGGAACGACCCAACGGGGAACACGCTAAAGCCAAGCGACTTCCAACCGGTATATAAGTTTGGATTCTCGAGGAAAGTTTGAGAATCACGAGGATTATTCTGACGAGAATGGCAGAAATGGTCTCTTGCCAAATGGATAGTCCCCCATGAATGGAATTCCTGCATTAAAACCTTTGTTTAGAAAAATAAAAAATCCTTTCTATTTTTTGGTGCAAAAGGTCATGTCCTTTGAAGCCGCCCTACGTAACATGCAGTTCCGTTGTAGAGATGAAAAGTATGCCATGGGAGATTCATGGGTACTGATGCTTGGTTGACCCAAGAAGTGAGTGCATTGTAAGGGGGAGCTTGTGTGGTCAATAATCTAATCATCCACACTGAATATGTGTGGCTGGATTTATCCAAGTGGGAATCCAACAAAATATTCTCTTCATCCCATGATTCTACACGTTCTTGGAATAAAAAAACACTTTGCTTGGGTCTCATAACAATTGAAAACAAACGTTCACAAAAGATTCAAATTTTCAACCCTTTGGGGGAAAAAAATACCCTTGATGAATCCAAGTGCTCTTGCTTGCCCTAGGGATTCCATCCTTAGAGGTTTCTAAGTGCTTGGGTTTAATCATCATTTGTTTTCACTAAAGTCAACAAATAGGAAACTATTGCCTTGATTTTCTCAATTTCCACATAATGAACCTTGTGGGATGAAAATGAATTGAGACATAGACATTCAGTTTGAAAAGCATAATCAAGAAAGTGTTTGTGGTAAAAAGAACCAAATCTAAGAAAGATAATAGACAATTGAACCACACATGTGCTTGGTCCCTTTTGAGTCATTTGGTTTTCATGCAAACATTGGTCTTTTGGTTTGAACCACTTTTACGGAAAATCATGTTCTTCATTACCTTGGTCTTGTAAGAAGGTCCTCGTAGGTTCATTTAGGATCAAAATCAAACACTTCATCCATCCAAACATTTATCAAAATCCCATTTCACCAACAACTTTTGGAACCTTGGAAAACATCACTTATGCTAGCCTTTTAGGAAAAATCAACATCACCTTGTTTGGCTTAACACACCTAGCCAAATTATCCTCTTGTCTACGATTTTACTCTAGGATAACATAACTTCCTAGAATTTACAATTTCATTATCCAAAATCACATTGTTTGACTTAACACACTTAGTCAAACTATCTTCGAAATCAAAAAATCAATCAAATCAAGTCCTAAAGTCTAGCATTCATCCAAAGTTCCTAAAAGTTTAAACACCCATATCATTCACCCCTTTCATCCTTCATCTCATCATTGGTCCTAAGCACCTTAGAGGTTAACTTTTTCAACAAGTTCAAAACACAAGAGGAACATGGAATATAAACTTGATTCATCCATCATGAGTAATCCAATTCAACCAAACTATCCAAGCCTTACGATGCCAATTTATTTACAAAACTTGCATTTTTACAAACCACACATGGGATCATTATCTCCTTCCAAACCTCAATGGTACTACAAAAGTGAGCATGCCCAATCTAAATTTTGGAACACCTTTCCCTTTGGTATATTTAAATCAAAGTCAAAACTTACAAATCTATGAACCAAAAAATCAAGGAATGATCCTTCCCCCTTTACCAACCATCAATCAAATGAATCCGAGCAACACCCCCTTCATAATTCAAAGCATCATATCAAATCCTCCCATTTTTCCATCGATATCACAATAACAGATGACAACCACTCAAGCAAGCCCAATGGTCAACACATCCATCATTCCCCAAATCTCTCAAAGCATGGTTTCCCAAGGACCAAGCATATCAATCACACCATCCACAACCCAAACCCTGATCACCAACATGACTCTTCCTCTCATCACAACGGTCAGCACTATTCTCAATCCACCGCCGATAACACCAAAATCTAACATGACAAACTCATTCATCACCATGATTCAAGCAGTTCAAAAAGCCACCCACCAAAGGGTAGTTCAACAAAACCAATAAGCTGCACAACTAGCTTCTTAGCAAGTGCAAGCGCAATTAGCTGCTCAACAAGCTACACAAGTTGCACAAGATGCACAAGCCACACAAGCTACACAAGTAGCACAATCAGCCGAACAAGCACAGGCTCAATCTCAAGCTCAAACCCACCACCATGGTCGGCAAGCACAAGCTCAATACCAAACACAATTACAACAGGCATTTCAACAAGGCCCACAACAGTATCAAGCCTAATAGAAAGCAGCCCAATTATTAGCCCAACAACAAGATCAACAACAAGCATTATTGGCACAAAAAATGTAGGCATATCAACAAAGCTTGCAAAAAACTCCCACTACAATTATTGAAAACAATGATCAAGATCAACCCATCAATGTGCACCTTAAAGATGTTTCCATCTCATCCAATGAACAAATCAACACACACCAAGAGCCACTTTTCAATCATGATCAAAACTCACCAACGATGCCTGACAATGATCCAATTCAAGAAACATTAACATCATTTGATCCTATGGTTGAAAACATTGACAATCTCTCCACCACAGTTGTCAAAAACAATAATCAAGATCTTTCTATCGATGAGCACCTTGAAGATGTTTCCACCTCATCCAATGATCAAATCAGCATACATCAAGAGCCATTTTTTAGTCATGATCAAGACCCCTCCTACAAAGATCTATTTCAAGGAGTGTTGATGTTATTTGATCCTATTGATATAATCCAAGATCCATCCACCAATGATCATGTTGAAAATGTCTCTACATCACCTAATGAATTAGAGGACATATCTCAAGAACTTATTCCAAAGCATGATCCACATCTATCACCAAGGTCTAGCAATGGTCCTTCCCAAGACATATTGACATCCCTCAGCCTCATGATTGTGGATAGTGAAGGAATCCTCCCTAATAACAATGTCCAAGAACCTTTTATAAGCAATCCATTCTTTGAAATTGACCCATGTCGAGAACTTGATCCAAAACATGTTGAAAACAATTCCTACATTAACCAAGATCAAGAATTCGTATATCCAAGATACTACAATGAGGTAATGGAATCTCTCCTATCTATACAATATGTCACAAATAAGGATCATATCCATATAGCACATACCCCTCTGTCTACCCATGAGATGATTTCTTTAGATGGACATGTAGATGATCTTCATTCAAAATAGGAGTCGCATACTCTTGATATCATTACCAAGGAACAAGAGTCTCCTACTCTTAACATTTATACACATGGTCAAGATATGGAGAAATCTAGAGACATATCAGAAATGTGTCATGAAGAAGGCTCCTATAGAAGTGGTAAATCAGAAAAATCTTGTGGAATGAAATATGAGGAAGATTTTTATGTGGATAGTGAATAATCAACACCTCTTGAAGAAGCATTAAAAATTGATATTTCACAAGATCAAGAAAAAGATATCAATCAGAAAGTTATCCCACATATGGAGGATCCTATCACTTATAAACTTGGATCACTTACATTTTTAAGGGAAAATTACCTTATCAAGGAAGAACCTATCACCTTTGAAGATCCATGACAGAGGAGAAGGATTAGCACCTTGTTTCCAAGATAAATCATATCCTATTGCAGATAAAAATTTTGAACAGATGAATTATCAAGGAAAAGGATTAGGTCTGCATGAACAAGGTATTCTAGAACCAATGCTGATTATTGGCAATCCTAAACATCAAGGCCTTGGTTATTCGACAATCAAGGGATATAAACATATCAGTGATACCTCTATAAAACTAGGGGCAACTTCATCTCAAGCAAACATCAACATAGGGAGCACGAAGAATCCTGATGATGAAACCAATGCCAATACTACAACCAGCCATGACACAAATCTTCATCCACCCATCACCCCATCAACGAATTGTGACCAACGTCAAAAGAAATATTTCCATCAAAGCACAAAGAACATTATCAAAGAAAAAGAAGAAGCAAAGCATGAAGGACAAATCAAATACAAGTGGATACCAAAAAATTCAAAGAAAAATTATCTTTATCAAACTCCATTAGTCAAAGAAACTATGGGGAAAAATAAACAAGGGAAAAGTATCCATCAAATATTTCCGCAAAAGAAAAAGAATGCTTCTCAAGCGACATACAAAGTGTATCGATTTGTTGGTCATAATTCCATGCACACTTCCGTATCCACCCATCATTGCTCATCTTCCCAAGTTTGGAGAGTCAAAGGTTCCAAACTCTCAACCAATCCATCTTTTATTCCTAAACACACTCCATCCATGCCTGGACACATGATATCCAATTCTCACATTGACCATGTATTGGTAGTGACCCTTCATCATAAGGATTGAAAAGGCACTATATCACAATGTGCGCACAAAGACAAAGTTAACTCTGATATCAACAAAGTAGATAAGGAATCTCAAAAGTTGCATTCAAGTGCATGGGTCTTGGAAAATAAACTTCTTCAAGTAGGATATCAGTGGCACATTATGATAGAATCATATACATAGACACCACCAGGTGGTTCAGCATGAGCTTAAAATCTTTCAACAAAAAATACCAAAAAATATCAAAAAATATAAAAATCCAAAAAAAATCAGAAAAAAGATTAAAAACAGTAAAGAGAAAAATCATCCTCTAGTCAAAACCACTTCGATGGTACTTTGGACAGGTACCATGATAAAAACCTAGAAAAAAAGTGTCATGTGTAGAATCAAGCATCTATGTGTGTCAGTTCATTTGAAAGCATCTCATCCCATCCATAATAAATCCATCATTCCATCCATCTTATCCATAATAAATCCATTTATCCATGAACCATTTATCCAATCCATTTTCATCCATCTACATCCGTAGTTCAAATTATCTTGATCTTCACCAAGTTTGGTGCACACTTTACACTTGCTTATGGTAAACATCTTGACATGGATCATTTTAATTGATCCTATCCTACATAACATTATCTGAGCCATGAAGCATTATCCAAATAAACATCCACTATCTGAACCCCTTATCCTATCACAAGATAATCCTTGGCATCCTTTGCATGCTTACCATATCCATCTGTCCACACACCTATCCAAGCATCCACCCATGACATTCCATACATTTCTAGACATTGGGGGAAGATATTTACATTTTTCTTTGGGAATAAATCTTGATATATATCCTCCAACTTATGTGGTGATCCAAACATTGGCAAACATGAAATCAAATTGGTCAAGCATTTGTGAGCAAAAAATCCAAATCACTAGCCCATGAAATATTTTGATGAAAATATGTTCCTTATCAAGCTTTATTTTTCATCTAAAATCAACCCAGACAATCAATATCAGTCACATCTAACTTGCACATTAGCATCACTTCAAATCATCAAAACTATTTTGTTCCAAATCAAGCTTCAAAATCCTGATCAATCAAATCCAACCAATCCATCACCATCTAAGGATATCCTTCCCAATCCTTGTGTTTCTTAACACTATCATTGCATTGTTGTGTATCCTCAATAATGTTATCATCATCAATCCATTGATCAGATCAATCAACCTTAGCTTGGTTTTCAACAAAATCCCAAATAGTGCACTGATATCATCACATATCCATATCCAAATCATATCAAAATCCAAAAAATATTAAAAATATAAAAAAATCAAAAAGTGGCATCATCTTGCCAAACTACGTCATCTCTGAGCTTGAACGTAGGCAAGGTTGATCTTTTATCATCCCCCAAGATATTTTAGGCCAGTCCTTTAGGCATCTTTCACAATGGCAATTGATTTTCCCATCTATTTCACACCCTAGGTTAGTCCTTTAGGCGTCTGTCGCAATATGGCAATCAGTTTACCCGTCTTTCTCATCTTTGAGTCAAGTATGTCATCAGTCGAACTACGTGGTCTCAGCGTGTATAATGTAGGTAAGGCTAATCTATGGATCAGCTCCTGAGACCCCTAGTATAGGTCTTTAAGTTAGTCTCTTGGTCAAATCTTGAAAATCCAAAAAAATGAAAAATATCAAAATCCAAAAACCAACCTCAAAACATCCAAATATTTGAAAAAACCTAAAATGGTGCACCTGTCTCATCTCACTTTCACCCGCAATAATCACCATAACAAAACAATCATGGCCTTCATCCTTTGGTGAAGCAATCAGAAGCAAGTCTAGCAGGTTCAAAAGTGAATGCCTAATCATCAGAAGTCTCAAGTCTAGGTCAGTAAGCAAGCAAGTTCATCAACTCGGAGTATCAATAGCTTATCATCCAATCAATCTCATCAAAACCCTGATCACAACATGTCCTAGGATGTATTCTTCCCACGATGGATATCAACATTAGGTATCACCTTAGTTTAGCCTTGGCTAGTGGTACAAAGAACATTAGCTTGTTTGGTTACTTTGTCTTGGTCTTTTTTGACGTATATTATTTTCTGCTCATTCCAAGGACCTCTCAATGATGCCTAAACAAAATAGGTTTAGAGAGAATGGAATGGGGCAGTGATCATTATCTTTTATCTGTTGTGCTTGTTGGATATTCTTGTAAAATAACTTGGCAAATACTTGCTTTGTTAGGTTCATCCTAGCAAGGTTTCCGTATGTTAGGTGTGAATAGGAATACTCCTATATGATTGTTGAGTCAAATTCCATCACACTAGGTACAACACCATCCTATTTCTTTATATCTTAATGCATCATACCTACATGTGTTATCAAACATAAAGTAATTGTCCCTTTTAAAATCCCAACTCCTCGTAAGAAAACATTTATATCTAAAGTAGGTGTGAAATCTCAAAATATACATGAGGCTACCCATGGCTGATGACTATCTATACATCATCAAAATTGTCTATGTCAAATATCTGATATTTCTAAAGAGCTATCTTTCGTCCTCTGATTAATAGAACAACTCCTCTTGCATTTTATCGTGATCTCGATCAGAAAATCAAACATTTTCACTAGATCTCTCGAGGGGGCAGTATACCAGCATAATCCTCTCATTGGGGCAGTAGTGAGGGATCGAAAAAAATAAAATTTTTTGAACTTTGATCACAACAATTTATTCTTTGAATCAATGCAACAAGTGCATTGCTTCAAAGAGGGGAAAAATGTAGACATGAAAAATATACAAGTTGATCCTACACACCTAATCCTAATCTTACTAACATCAATTCATCCTGAATCATCACCTTTACTAATCAATTTAATTAAATAATTTCAATTTGATTAAATTCATGATATTCCCTCTCTTAATTAAATAAATAAAATTTATCTAATTAAGTCATTCTCCTCTATTAATTAAATAATTCAATTTGTTTAATTAATCCTATCATCCCTCTTTTAATTATATAATTCATTTTATTTAATTAAATCACCAAAGTCTTCTTATTAAATTGGATAAATTAAACCTTATCTAATTTAATCTAACATTATCCCTTTTAGTTAAATAAATCAAAACATTTATTTAATTAAACCTTTCATCAACTTTGATTTATTTAAATCCTAAAATCTAAGTCAAAATTGTCAAATCATCTAATCTCCTATTAAATTGATCAAATCCTGATTAATTTAATCCCAATCACCTAAATTCTCTAGATTTTGCCACTTGCACAATAAATCAATTTATTTGATTTATTGATTCACCAATTTCCATTCAAAAGAGAATCTTTTGTGGAATATTCTTCCAATTCAAAAATCCCTCCAAAAGGGGATGGGTACTTCCAACAAGGCATTTAATGCCTCTTACATGTCCTTGGCCTTGAGCCAAGTGACATCAACTCCATTCTTCTCTCCCTCCAACATGTCACTTTCAAATTTCAAATTTGAATCTCATAGCATTTATCATGCACATTGACCAAAACTTGCACAACCTTCAACCATTCACATCTTGACAAGTGGCACTTGGCCATTGGGTATTGAATGATCCCACATTGCTCAATCTTGCTCATTTTTCCATCTTGGAAATCTATAAATGAGAGACTCTTCCTCTCATTCTTCATCCACAATTTGAATGCAAAGTTATTATCTTGACATTAGAGCAATTTCATATCCTTTCTTGAGCATTTTCCATCACCATAGCTAGGTTATTGTAGGTTTTCTCAAGGAGTTCATCATTGTTGTTCACCATCAAATGGATCAAATCATCAAAGCTTAAAAAGGAGTTGGGAAAGGGCCAGTTTCTACACATAATTGGCACCAACTCCCCCATGGAATCAAGTGTTTGCATTGTTTAATTAGGACTTCCTTTATCTTTTATGTTTTGTTCTTTATTTTCCTTTTATTGAGCATTGTAGATGGATTTCATGGGGAATCCTTGTTCTAACTTTCATATGAACCTAACTATGTGTTTATTTGATGTGCTTTTTGTAGGTATAGGATTGGGGTTCACAAAAATAAAGAATCCAAAATCATAAAATTGTAATTCTCAAGAAGTTGGGTTTACCAAAATGAAACAAAGCAAAAGAGGTGCACTACAAATGCTCGATCAATAAAATGGGTACATCTAATTTTACTTAGTTTTTTCACTCAATTATGAGGGGTATAATGCATAAATAACAATATAAAATCAATCCTAACTATTATAACAAAAAATAGGAAGGTTTTGAGATGCTGAAATGATGTGTACCTTGCTGAAAATGTGTTGTTTTGGGCCTCACTGAGGACTCATTCTCCCAGTGGAAAATGGATCCCTGCTAGAGTTCTGGAAAAGTGATTTATAGGTTATGTTCTTCAATATATGCACTCCCAACTCCTCGATGTTTAGCTCCAAAAATTTAAAAACAACTTTTGTAACTTAGTTTCCATGATCTTGCAATGAAGATGACAACTCTTGCAACTTCACAACTTTTCAACTTTTATTCACACATCAAGAAAGAAGATTTTTTTTCTTATTGTTAGGGAATAGGGTTTTTCCTTAGTCAAACCTCGTTTAGGTAATTAAACCTTGAATTGGAATAATGCATAAAAGGAGAGATGAATGAACAACAATGTGTAGCAACTCACCAATCCTCAATTGAACCGTATAATGCAAATCTAAAATTTTGCATGAAGTTTTCATAATGTATGTAGATCTTGATCCTGAAATTGACATAGGATAATGGCTTTGAAAACTTGAACTTGATCACCAATGCTACAACATCACATAAGCTCAACTACATGCATGATGCACTATGCCTTCGACATGATGAAATGGCCTTTGATTGCTGCAATAAAACTTCAATAATCTACCTTTGAATGCCTTTGAAATTCTCTTAAAATTCTCTCTTGATCATAAGTTTTCTATAATGATTGAATACTTGAAAGCTTAGATCTTCTAGTTATGAAACTATGTGAATTAACCTTATATTTATACTTAACTAAAGATTTAATTCTGAAATCCAAATAACACAAGCCGACATCAGATCTAGGATTCAAAATCACTAAAATCCTACCAAGAATAAGTTCAAAAAGGGGTGACCTAAGTTAAGGAGGACCCATTCACCATAGGGTAAATGGATCCTAGCATACTCAACTAGGACATGCTTCGAGGATATGAAATAACATGCAAAAAGGGGGTCCTTAGACCTGGGAGGGACCCATTCACAAGGTGGCGAATGGGTCCTAGGTCACTAGCCTAGGACTCAAGCCTTTCCAAATTAATTTTTCTTAAACATTATTAATGTGTGTCAGGATTTATCATTAAAAAAATGCAATAAATTAGGCTTGGATTTGAATTTAAGGGGCTAATTAAGCTCTAATTAGCCTAAATTAATGAATAAAGCTCTATATTAGTGTGAAAGTGTAAGGAAGCACTTTACAACACCCTAAATCAGGCACAATTAAGTTAATTTTATCATTAACTATCCATTACCAAACTAAGTGTGAAAAAAGGGTTACTTTTTTTGATGCTACAGTTAGGTTTAATTTTTTATTCTCATTTACACATCATAGCCCTCATATTGAATGAAATAGAACTGTAAATTAGGTTCATCATTTTGTTAATTCATTTGTGTGAATCTCTCTATTTTCCTATGTTTCAATACCTCTCCAATATTATATTCTTGTTGTTTCTTTCATAGAAAGGACCCAATCTTCTTAACCATCTATTCCTTCACATTCCTTTGGTAGTTTCACAATAACTTCCATATCTTCTTCTTGTATATTTTCTTCTTATTTATCTCAACTAATCTATGGGGATCTTTCACTTTCCCCAATAGTTATTAATTTGTCTAGATGATTCCTTAACATACTAAATATTACTTCTACCTTGTATACAACATCATCTCCTTTAAATTCATCTTATCTTCCTATTGTTATATATTACATGTTTAATTACCATTAGTCATCTATATAGAAACATTTCTTCTACCTCTCCTTATGTCAAATACCTTTCCACATACCCCTTTATTTTTTCACCTACCATACCATATATTGCATTATTCTATATTACAAAATTTCTTTCCCTTTGATTGTATCTTGCTTCCTTCAACATTAATTTCATTTAAACTTCTCTTTCTTTGTTCATCTTCCTCAAATCTCTATAAATTATACAATCTAATCAATATATGTATAATCATCAATTTTGATTTTTTTTTAAAACAAAGTGATGTTTCCATCATATTAACAACCATAACTCTATGACTTGAATTTATTCTTTATTTAATTTTCAATCAATAAATTATAAATTATTTAATTACATATTTCCTCAATATTCAATTCTCTATCCTCTTGATTTTTATATTCACTAAATTAATTTGGTTGATTTCCTCTCTTATTGGAATTATATCCACCTATTTCTCTTTCACAACTTCTTCTTAGATATCATCTCTTACAATTTCATTTATTGCCTCATTTTTATTCTCATTCTAAAGGGTGATGTTATGTCCTTGTTTTATGTTATTAACTATAATAATATTATCTCATAGTTAACAGTATATTTTTCCAAGTCTATCAATTCTTCTTCTTAATCTAAGTTGTATGTCTTTGCTCCTTAATGTCAATGATCTATCAATAAGATTAGTAATATTTGTGATCTTATACCTCAAATATAATGCTAGATATCTTATATTGTCACTGACATTCCTCAACACTCATTAGGAATATTGACTTGGCTTTGATAGCATCTAACATATTCATAAGTGGATGTCCTAATAGAGGATTCCCAACCATGTATACTCAAAAAAAATTCCCATAATTCATGTATGTAATAATAATAAAAACCAAAACACCTTTGTGACAATCAACTTCATGTAATATATATATTTACCAATTAAAATCACAACATCAATAATTTGTTGAAAAAAAGGTGAAACTAATATAAGAATACATTTTAAAATTGAATTCAAATCTGAAATATTTTTCTTAAATAATGATTTCCATAATGTTACAATCATGTGATTGCAATAGTAAAAAGAGATAAATCAGAAAACTATATCAATAGAATTTATGTAGAGAAACCTTTTGAAGACAAAACTCCACATGAGAAAGAGGATAAATATGCATTTTATCTTCAAAGGAGAAATACATCCACACACTAACACTATCCTTAGTCTGATAGAACTACAATAGCACCTATTTACCTATAGAAAATCTCATAAAAATATTATCTTTTTCTCTTAATACATAGACATGGGGAGAGGATAAAATAACTAATGACTTACGAAACTGTGGTATTATAAAAAAACCCCACATCCACCTTCGAGAGTATCTTCTAAGATTAGAAAAATTAATTGGTGACTTCACATAGTGGTAATAAATGAGCTCCCTAAATAGACAATATAACCATTAAATCATATTAGTTGCCACGAATCCTAATGAATCCACTCCTAAAGTGTAGAGCTCTAGAATAAAATATCAAACTCATTTAGGACCTATATTTTCATACAATATTTCTATGTCAAACCTAGCACCTATAATTAGGAATATATATTTAGTAATCCAAAAGTCAATTGTAATAACCACCATTATACTTCACCTTCTTAATTAATGTAAATGAAAACTAATATTAATATATTTTGAGAATCTAAATTATAAAACATTTTTCAATTCTATCCTTTATGTCCAAGGAAACTTTCCAATAGTGTTGGAGATACACAAATAATATATAGGATTATAATTTATATGACACCTTAATCCTAACATATTTGATACTAGAACTTAGGTAATTGGTTATAATATAAAATTAGCATTTTATCATGAATGTGGTAATTAACAACACATTCCTTGGGATACTCTATGTCATATTACTTTTCTGTTAACTATCTATACACTAATGGATCTTTAAATCTATTCTAACCCTTTATTTTCTTCTACAATTGTTAGCAACTAAATTCCTTCTTAAATTATATTGGAAAAATATTTATTTGGAAGTTATAAAAATTAGTGTATCAATGGAAAACATATTAAATTACCCAATGTTAAAGGTATAATGGTAAATGGATCGAAATGAAATTAGTTTCCTTTGGTTGGCCTTGAGACATGGCTAGGTCACCTTGGAATTTCATAACTTACATCCTTCTCTAAATGAATATTGAACCAAAAGCTTCAAAACGTAATGAAATTGTAAAAATGAACCCTCTTGGGACCAATATTTATCCTTAATTGATTATACCTTGGTGCAAGCCCTAAAACATATAACACATAATGTGTAGGCTTATATATACTAATCTACCATAGCAAATAGTCAAATTATGAAGAAACATATGTTGATGATAATATGTAGCAATGTGATGAATACTCCAGATCGATTTGAGAAATAAATTTAAATGATAGCTAAGGCTATTTAAATTTATATGATAATGAAGAGGTGTTTCATTTTATAATGAGAAAAATTAAATATTAAAAGTGTTAATAAATAAATTATGATTATTTATTTAAAGATGCTGACCTCATGGAAAATCACGCCCCTTCTAGAAGATAGTTATTTCTCCTTGAGGCTGACCTCTTGGTGAAGAGACACATCCCTCCTCTTTTGCGTACATATATACAAGGTTTTCTCATTCATTTTCTAATCAAGTTCATTCATAGCATTCAAGGAGAAGTATGATCTAAGCAGTAGATCAAATTTGTATCAGCAAATAATCATCTACAGTAGCAGGTCGATTATAAAGGAGAATCATATTCATTTGTGTCTTTGCATCTAGGAGAGGTGCTGCTATTCATTTTATTGATTAGGAATTACATTTTGCCTAAGTTGTAAGCATATTTCTACTCTTATTGTTATCAATATATAGGAGATATATTGGCTGGGTTTTTCTCCCTCAAGTTGGAGGGTTTTTCCCAAGGTATTGGCTGTGTTCTTGTGTTGATTTTGAATTAATTTTTGTACTCTAATATGATCATATAAAACTAACAACATAAAACAAACACATGGGCATGAATGAGATTCTTTGCAAATTTATGGATGAAACCACAAGTCATCATGAATAAAATATCACTCTGTATAGAATATTCTTTCATGTAAGCCTCAGTTCTTGATTGGTGAATCAATTTAGGATATTTTGACTATAATAAACAAAATTATTAGAAAAGAAAGATACTAATTAAAAAATAAGATGAATTGAAAGAAAATATTTTTTGTTGAAACAAGATTTCTTATTTGATTGGGATGCTCCTATATCAAGCATCCCATTTTTGGACGATTTCAAATAATTAATATTTTCACTTGTAATCATTATCCTATATGGGGTCATGTCATTTTATATTAATAGTATAAAGTATTGTGGAAATAAGATACCTATGGAAAAATCTCAAGGATAATTACAACCATAAGAAAAGAAACCCTTACAATAAAAATAGAAGTCTATGCCTTGACTTAACAGACTAATGTGTGTGAAAAAGTATGGATTGAGTATATATCAAATAAAACTATCCCAAAAAGATAAATGTTCAACAAAGTAGTAGTCAACTTTTAATGGTTATTTTAGTTACTACCACTAGAGAACTCAATGTTATAATATATTGAATGATGAGAAGATTTATTTCTAGGAGAGGTGCTGCTATGCATTTTATTGATTAGGCATTACATTGTGCCTAAGTTGTAAGAAGATTTCTACTCTTATTGTTATCAATATATAGGAGATATATTGGCTGGGTTTTTCTCCCTCAAGTTGGAGGGTTTATCCCAAGGTATTGGATGTGTTCTTGTGTTGATTTTGAATTAATTTTTGAACTCTAATCTAGTCATATAAAACTAACATGGTATCAGAGTAGGTTATAAGAATATCTCAATCAGATTTGTGCTTTATACAACAATACCCTTGTTTGAGTTCTCATCTTTATTCACCTCTATCTCTCTGTCAAGATGGTGAATGGTCTTAAGATAGAGGATAGGCTTGAGGGAGCATCAAACCTCACTTTGTGGAGATTTAGGATCATGCTTACCTTGGAGGAAAGTGAATTGGAAGAGTTTGTGGAGAGCTCTGCCCCCAAGCCTATGGATGAGGAAGAGAAGGCCCTATGGAAGAAGAAAGATATTAGGGAAAATAATATGTTAGTTGATTCTATTAAGGATCATATTGTTCTTATTGTCTCCAAGTTAAGAATTGTGAGATAGATGTTCAAAAATTTAGAGGATATGTACGAGATCAACAACACAAGCTAGGCTCTTGCACTGAAGCAACAACTCCATCATTTGAAGATGGCAAAGGGAGAATATGTTATTGCCTTCTTCATGAGAATAACCGAGTTGAGAGATCAACTCTCATCTATTGGGTATGTTGTTGATAGCAAGGTTTTGACCATGATCGCTCTTAATGGTCTTCCTTCATCTTGGGAGTCTTATATTCAGGGAATCAGTGCAAGATCAAAACTTCCCAAGTTTGATTGGTTAAGGGCAGACTGTATTCAAGAAGAGTCTAGGTTGGCTGCAAGAGGTATTGGGAAAAGCTCCGTTAATGAATAAATTCATGTTCTCGCCACTCAATCCTCGAAGAAGAAAGGGAAAGATGGAAAGAAAAGCTATTTCAAGAGAAAAAGAGACAAAGGATCTAATGGTGGCCTCACATTTAAGAAGAAGAGGGACCTCTCCAAGGTCCAATGCTTTTGATGTGACAAGTATGGTCACTTTGCAAAGGAATGTTCTACCAGGCCTAGGCAGTAGGCTGCCATTGCAAATGTTGATGAAGTCTCTCTATAGAGGGATTCAAGTGAATACATATTCTATTCAACCTTGTCAAGCAATGTAACTACTGTCACCAACACTTGGTTGATCAATAGTGGTGCCTCTCACCACATCACTAGATTTAGGGAGCATTTATCTAATTTGGTGGAGAAATATTCTAGCGAACAAGTCATTATTGGAGATGATGCTAGTTATTATGTTAAAGTAGTTGGGACCTCATCTCTTCACTTTTATTCTGACGATTCCTTACAGTTGGATGATGTGCTATTTGTTCCAAGCATCAAGAGAAACATTTTTTCCATCTCAGCCTTGGAAGACAAGGGTTATCAAGTTGTTTTTTAGAAGGAAAAGTTCTCATATGGGCAAAGAACTCCAACATCAAGACTGATAAGGTGATTGGAGAAGATAGTGATCGACCTTCCTAAATTCAACTAGAAGCATGAAGGGACCTGTAAAGGCTACACTTTGGGTAAGAATACAAAAGGTCCATTCCATAGTATTGAAAGAAGATCCAAATGTGTTTTAGATCTTATTCATTATGATTTATGTGGTCCAATGTTTGTTGCGTCTTCAAGTGGTTTCTTGTATTAAACTATCTTTATTGATGACTACTCTAGAAAGAATTGGATTTATTTCTTGAAATCTAAAGAATCTGAGGAGATATTAGAGAGATTCAAAAAGGTCAAAGCTTAGGTGGATAATTTTTCTAGAAAGAAGATCAAGGTCTTGAGATCCGATAATGGAGGAGAGTACACTTTTGTTGTCTTCCTTAAATTTTGCATTGAAGCAGGGATTAAGAGGGAGTTCAATGTTCCTTATAATCCTCAAGAAAACATGGTTGCGGAGAGAAAGAATAGATCTATTGTGGAAGTGGTCAAAGACATGATTCATGACCAAGACTTGCAAATCACTCTTTGGGTTAAAACATCCAAGACTGTTGTCTATGTTCATAATAGAAGTCATCATAGAATCTTGGAGAATATAAATCCTGAAGAAGCATTCTCTAGGGTGAAGCCTGAGGTAAGTCATTTGAGGATATTTGGATGTCTAGTGTATGTTCATATACCAAAGTAAAAGAGGAAAAATTTGGAACCTTCTGGAAAGAAGGGAATTTTGGTAGGCTATAGTGAGACATCAAAAGCCTACCGAATCTACATTCTGGGTCAGAAGATTGAAGGCCACTCATATGGAGATCAATTATGAAGAGCCTCCTCAAGATATGGAAGTTGACCATGTTGCTGAGATTCAGAGGGAGGCTCCAGAACCTAAAGAAGATGATGATCCAAAGCCCTTGGAACCTACTGATGGGCTTACAGATAGTGTGATTGGATGAAAAAGACCTCTTTGGGCCAAGGAAATAATGCAAGAGGCAGAAATTTTTGCAGCCCGAAGAGGAACCTTCAGAGAGAGTAAGAGACTTAATAAGTTCTCCAATAATGTAGCCTTGATGAGTCAAAATATTGAGTTAGAGCCTTCCAGTGTTGAGGAAGCTTCTTATCAACAATTTCAGAAAGATGCTATGACTAAAGAGTATCAATCCATACTTAAGAATGATGTTTGGGACATAGCTCCTAGACCCAAAGGAAAATATTTGGTGTCTTCTAAATGGCTCTTCAAGATCAAGCATGTGGTTGATGAGAGCATTGAGAAGTACAAGGCCAAATTCGTGGCTAGAGGGTTCTCACAAAAAGAGGGAGTTGACTATGAAAAAACCTTTGCTCCAGTGGCTTGTTATACTTCTATCAAGACCATTATTGCTATCGTTGCATCTAGAGGATGGAATATTCACCAAATTTATGTAAAGACAACCTTTCTAAATGGTGTAATAGAAGAAGAGGTTTACATTGAGTAACCCAATGGATTTGAGGTGGATGGGAGGGAGTCTCATGTTTGCAAGCTGAAGAAGGCCTTGTATGGTCTTAAGAAGGCTCATCATGCTTGGTACAAAAGGATTGATCGTTACCTATTGAGTTTGGGTTTATCAAAGAATGATGCAAATTATAACCTCTACTTCAAGGTAATAAATGGTGAAGCATTGATTTTGGTTATGTATGTTGATGATTTTTTTATCACTAGAGAAGAAAACCTCATTCTCAAATGTAAGGAGTTATCTTTTGAGTTTGAAATGAATAATCTTGGTCTCATGCATTACTTTCTTGGCTTAGAAGTTTGGAAAAAGTCAAATGAGATGATTCTAAGTTAAGGAAAGTACACCATTGACATTTTGAAGAGGTTTGGTATGATTGATTACAAAACTATGTCTACACCTATGGAGACCAACCTACATAGGTTGAAGGAAGCTGTAGCTAGTTCAAAACTTATGGATCCCATAGTGTACAAGAAACTGATTGGTTCATTGATGTATCTAGTTAACACTAGACCAAATATTTTCTATGCAGTAAGTGCACTTAGTCAATTTATGTGGGAACCAAGGTAGATACATCTTGTTGTAGTAAAACATATCTTGAGATACTTGTGTGGGACAGTTGAAAATTAATATAAAAAGTGTTAATAAATAAACTATGATTATTTATTTAAAGAAGTCAACCTCATGAAAAATCGTGCCCCTTCTAGAAGAGACATATTTCTCCTTGAGGTCGACCTCTTGGTGAAGAGACACATCCATCCTCTTTGGCATGTATATATACAAGGTATTCTCATTCATTTGCTAATCAAGTTCATTCATAACATCCAAGGAGAAGTACGATCTAAGCAATAGATCGAATTTGTACCAACACATAATCATCTACAGCAGTAGGTCAATTATAAGGAGAATCATATTCATTTGTGTCTTTGCATCTAGGAGAGGTTCTTCTATTCATTGTATTGTTTAGGAATTACATTGTGCCTAAGTTGTAAGAAGATTTCTGCTCTTATTGCTATCAATATATAGGAGATATGTTGGTTGGGTTTTTCTCCCTTAGGTTCGAGGGTTTTTCCCAAGGTATTGGTTGTGTTCTTGTGTTGATTTTGAATTAATTTTTGTACTCTAATCTGATCATATAAAACTAACAACATAAAACAAACACATGGGCATGAATGAGATTCTTTGCAAATTTATGGATGAAACCACAAGTCATCATGAATAAAATATCACTCTGTATAGAATATTCTATCATGTAAGCCTTAGTTCTTGATTGGTGAATCAATCTAGGATATTCTAACTATAATAAACAAAATTATTAGTAAAGAAAGATACTAATTAAAAAATAAGATGAATTGAAAGAAAATATTTTTTGTTGAAACAAGATTTCTTATTTGATTGGGATGCTCCTATATCTGGCATCCCATTTCTAGACGATTTCAAATAATTAATATTTTCACTTGTAAGCATTATCCTATATGGGGTCATGACATTTTATATTAATAGTATAAAGTATTTTGGAAATAATATACCTATGGAAAAATCTCAAGGATACTTACAACCATAAGAAAATAAACCCTTACAATAAAAATAGAAGTCTATGCCTTGACTTAATAGACTAATATGTATGAAAAATTATGAATTGAGTATATATCAAATAAAAATATCCCAAAAAGATAAATGTTCAACAAAGTAGTAGTCAAATTTTAATGGTTATTTTAGTTATTACAACTAGAGAACTCAATTTATAATATATTGAATGATGAGAACACTTATTTCTAGGATACCCTTATTTATAAGTCTCATAGTTGCATTCCTTAAAAGAAAATATAGAATAGATATGAAATCCTTGGCCTTAATTAGAACCATCGAACACACCTTCTTATTATCATATGCTAGAGATTTTCTAAAATAAGTTAGGAAAGAAACAATCAAACTTATTGTAGATGAACTCAAGAAAAAATTAGTTGATGCAAATGATGTAAGAAGATCCTAATAAAATATGCGACCAATGGCCATATTTCCTTCTTTTATAATATAGTCATCTAATTATTTTGATAATTTTTTCTTTAATGTATAGACCTCTTGTATATAACATTATCTTAGTGAGTTGAAATTTCTTGTATCTTATAGAAAGTATAGATAATTCAAGAGGATGATAGACATTATCATTGAATCCAAGATTTTGAGAAAAATCCATTTACAAATCCTTCCCATTCACCCTTTGTAGAGTTCTATCTACCACAAATATCTAATTATGAATACCCTTCTCATTTTTTCATAATCATATCTCCAAACATCAAACACTTTCTATTCCCTTGGTATAAGAACCCTATAACTAATTTTTAGCTAAACTCTATAAACTTATCATCATAGAGAAGAATTAAATAATATATTAATGATAGATGATGACTACAAAATATATAATTTTAATCTTGCAAGGATAGTGAGAGATATTTTCCAATTATAAGTATTGAGTATAATGACATATAAAAAATGTTCATGAATTTTTTCTACACAAATTGATCTAATCATTATTTATTTTGATATTGAAGGTTATTTCTACTCATAAATTGAAATGATGATATCATATCTCCAATTAACTACTTGAAAAAATAGAAAAGAAGATAGACCTATCCTTACAAAATAATAGCCAAAACTAAAATGAATATAAATTAATGTTAGTATGTGGCACAAAACAATCAAGAGATATATCAATCTACACACTTGAGCTTGTCACACAAATGGTTGTCATTGCACCAAAAGATCGACCTATTAATGCTTGATAAACCATTAGAGTTAATGAATCCATAGGAGGTGGTTAAGCCGTGTCATGAACTTGAGTGTTGCACTACACAACACAAGGAGACCAAGGGTGTGCACCTTGCAAAAATCCCCCTAGTGCAAGCAAGGGGTTTAAACTCATGACCTATGCTCTAATACCAATTGCTGCATAGATGACTTCCATTGCACCAAAATAGCAACCTATTAATTCCTGATACAACCGCTAGAGTTAATGAATCCCCGAGAGGTGGTTAAGCCATGTCATGAACCCAAGCACTACACTACACAACACAAGGAGAACAAGGGTGCACACCTTGCAACATAACTAAATCTATATGACTTGATTGCCTCATCTAACTTCCTCATCCTCCAAGTTTTTATCTGATTTTTTACATTCAAAACACAAGAGTTGTTGACATACACAGTTCACTATGCTAGTACTATCAAGGTTGATGAAGCTACATTTTTCCTACACCATCTAATATTTTACTTTTTCAAAGCCTCATTATCATATTGATTCTTCAATAATCCAAATTCTAATTTAATTAAAATATTAAATAATGGTCATAGCATGGTCTTGTAGATTTTACATAATCCTATAATGTTTTCCTATAACTATTTATTGGACACCTTTTAATAATGTTGCAACTCTACATAGAAGAATCACCAAGTATCCTTAAAACCTTTCCATTATAATTTCTAAACTAATATGTATATTATGTTTGAGATATCTATTATTACAATGATTCAATATTAGAGTTACATTGTGACAATGGTCTAGAGGTTGAGATGTATAATTTATTTCAAGTCAAGTAATTTAATAAGATGCCATATTTTTTAAATCTCATTTTAATTTTTTGGGATTGTATTGTATGTGATAACAATCAAATATTTTTTTATTCAAAGATAGGTGTGGGAAATGTCCTCGGTTGATAAAGTATAAATAATAAGGGGCTATTAAATGTAATTAAAAATAGGTACATGTAATACCTACAAAAAATGAGTCATTTTAATTATACTAGTGTATGCAGAGGGGACTATATAAGAAAACATAAATTTGAGGGGTAGAAATGAAATTAGTGGTATTTATTAGTATTGAGATATAAATTTCCCACAATAGTATGTTCCACTTTCTTGTCAAAGTGGAACATAGAAATCCACATTTTTAATCAAATTTTCACTTCTTGTCACCTATAATGATTAAACTATTATGATGTTGAATTTGATGTAATCTCTAAGCTATTATTGAGATTTTTTGTGGAGATTCTACATCTATATTTTTAAAATTTTAAAAAATAATTTATTAATTTTTTTACATAATTTTTAATAACCTATTTTTTATAGTCAACAATATTTTTTAAAAGTAACATAATTTGTTTCATAATGCATAATTTATAGTAAAAAATTATTAAACTATAAATTCTTAAACATAGATTGGTATTTTTGTTTGGATGGGAGGTTTCCTGCTTTGTATAGTCATCATTTCGTGATGCTCAATCACTTCTAGCAAGGTAATCTTATCTCTTTCTCATTCTATCTTTTTCTTTCTTTGGAAGATGGGATAGGAGGCTATAGAAGGAATCCTAAGAACCCCTTCTTACACGAGGGTTTAATGTTTCTAATTGTAGATCATATAAAAGATAATTGTGTCATTAAGTCCCTTGTTTTTGTTAATGTTGATAAGTTTAAGAAGAGGATGAAGGGGAGTGGGAAATTCCAGATTGAGGAGTTGGATGGTAGTACTGGAACTGAAATTGAGGAGGATTTTGAGGCATGGTTGGATGGCTTTCACATAGACTTGGATTATACTCCTTTTGGAAATAAGAAAGGATCTTCAAAAAAGGGTAAACCTTCTAACCTACATGTGAAGCACAAAATTTAGGCGATTGATGGTGAAGAGGGTGTGGACGGTAAAGCTAGTAGGAGGAAGAACTTGAAATAGCGGTTGGTGTGACCCAAGGATGTTGATGAAAAGTGACATGAGGGTATTGGGGTTGATCTTTCCGGTGAGGTGGTGAATATGGTAAATAAGGTTGTGGGTTGTGGTTTTGATGAGGGGTCCCATGGTGTGGTGAAGGTGAATAGTGTGCTGGAGGTGGATGAGTCTCCTATGGTGTCAACATCCAAAGAGAAGGGTAGGGCTAAGGTTGATGATCCTAAGGGCCTTCATGATGATGATCCACCCATGAGCTCCCATCAAGGGAGGGGCTTGTAGTAGGGTACCACGGGGGTATGTGCAGGATCATCATGGAAAAAATAGGCCCTTAAGTGGCAATGAAAATTCAAAAAATCAGAGTTAGGCAACTTGACGTAAAAATTTGAATAAGTTTTCTATATTATTTCAAAAATACGTAAGAAAATAATATGTACAAAATTGAATGTAGTTTCCAAACTACTAGGTTTATTTAAAAATAAATAAATCTATTTGGTGAAAAATTGAAATTTCAATACAGCAGTACTTAAATTTTAGTGAAAAAATAAGAAGTAGGTGTCTGTCTAATCACCCTAACCATAATAAAATCATAATTATTTTTTTATAAGATTTTAGATATAAGTAGATGACTCATGTCCTGATGTGATGCATATTTTTTTGTAATTTTTTCCAAGTAAATAATTAATTATGATTTTTTTATTACAAATTTTTAAAAATATAAAAGCTCGTATGTCTGACCACCTTTACTTGGTCAAAACTTCATGAAATTCAATTATTTTTAAAAAAATCCTATAGTATGTGAAGCATAGAATTTCACGTATATTTTGGATTCAAAAAATGTGATACCATTTGAAAGCTATAGATGTTTTTTAATCAACCTATCAATCAGAACTTTAGTCATAATTCAAATAGAATATGAATAATAATAATTTATTAAATTCAAAGTAAAGTATAATTTATATTGGTGGAAAGCTAAGAATCTCCTTTAAAAACCCTTTTTGTTTCATCAATTTTGGGTTAAAAAAAAGTTGTCAGCCACATGGACCATCATATCACTTACATATCGCCACTTTTTGGCCCATCATGATCCTGCACATACCCATGGACTACATGGAGGATTTTGGTTTGGTCAAAGATGGGGTAGATATTTCCTTTAAATTTCTCATGTGGTTGGTTCAAGACGTTTAAGACCTCCATAACAAATATGATATGATTAACCATGCAATATTTATACTCTTAGAATCCTTAAAGAGAAGGATTCCATCTTTAGTATGGTCATATATCTAAATTCCAACCTTGGCCTCATGGTGGAGGACGAGGAAAATTTGAAGAAATATTATGATCCAAGGTTATCCATGGTGGAGAAAAGTTTTGTGTTGTTGCGTAGAGATCTCAACAGGGTGATCAAACTCAGCAAGGAAAAGCTTGAATCTTCAGCTGAAGGTTTGGTGTTCTTGAATGAGAAGGTTAGGGAATGGATTGGGAGGTCTTTTTTTGGTGAACCAGTGAACTAGGATGAAGGGGAGGATGCTGACAAGAGGATACAATTTGTGGATTTTGGCATAGGATCGAGTGTTCACATTCAGAGCAAAACTAGAAGAAAAGAAAGACTATGCTGAGGTAGGATGTTGAGGAGATTATGGAAATGCATGACAAGGTGATCACAAAGGATCTAGAAGTAGCTAGAATGTTGAAGGATCTTATTTAATTGATACTTGTTATGTTCTCTTTTTGTCTAGTTTTTTGTTTTGTTCGTCATTGTGTGCTAATGGGATTCTGATTGTTTAGTAATCAACCTATTTTTTTGGTTTTGGTGGGGCAACCTATTAGCTATTTCTTTACTCCCTCTTTCCCTTTTCATATAGGGTTTCAGAGACCCTTCAAAACTTATTTATCACTAATCAAATACATCAATATCTAGTGTATGCATATTCTTTCATAATTTTTTTTTGCATATGTTATTTATTATTATTTTTTTATGTGAAATTAATTACAATTTGGACATAGCTTTATTCCATAACACAATTTTTTTTTGAATATTTTTAATTTAACCCTTTTTGTTGTTGATACAAGAACATTGATATAATGTGCATAGATATTTTTAAGATTTTCTTTTATTTTTGTATTTTTTCATGTATGTGGATTAGAGACATGGATGTTTTGTGAAAAAAACTATGTTCAATAAAAAAATTATATATATAATTAAATTATAATTTTAAGAAGGCTTATTCTAACAGCTTCAATCATGCAAATTTTCATGTCCTTGTGACTTAATTTGATGGTGGAATATAGACTTTGAAATGAAAATATTTTTTATAATTGTATGACTAGAAGGAGAATCAAATCTAAAGGACCTTTATTTGAAGCTATGCATATACCTTCATTCAAAGGTACCTTCAATGAAATTCTTTTGGCCAACTTAGAAATATTAAGAAAAGGGAAAATATTTAAAAGTTATCATAAAAAAACATCATCTTTGAATGAAGACACCTTAATTTGAAGATTTTTCTTTGAAAAAAGGCCTATTCAAAATTTCTTCTCATGTCCCATGCAAAATGTCAATGTCCCACAAATGGTATAAACTATTATGGATTCCCCTAGGGGTTATGTCATTGGTTTCTTAAGTGAATCCCCTAAGTTTATGCATCTCTAATTAGTCTAGGTAGAATTATGAAAGAAACATCTATATATATCTCTAATGTTAAAGCATAGAAAAAAAAGAGAGAGTTTGATATATGTGATAAGATATATTAATTAATAAGAGATGTTCATATTTTATATGTAATTCATGTGTATGCTTCAAGGATATGGATGTAGATTATATAATGTATCTCAGAAGAGAGTATAGGACTTAGTGTACTATAAGTGAGATAGAATATTCTATTATGTTAGTAGTCTAAGTGCCTAACCATTGGTCTTTCAGCACATAACTATAACATTATGGCTAACAATACCTTAGAATTTTATTTCATCAAAATGATTGAATAGTGGGAGAGAACTTAGTTGCTAGATGCACCAAGGGGTAAGGAAGAATTGATTGCTAGATGGAGAAGAATGAGGTTTGAATAAAAATGAGTTAAATTTCTCTCTTTTTCATTATTTTTCCCACGCATGATTAAACATTTCTCTAGGAAAATATTGGTAGGAATTATACCTACATATAACCAAAACCTTATAGGTTTATCTGATTACCCATAGCTTAGTTGGTGGGGATCCAATGTATATTATAAACAAGTTAGCCAAATTATTTCATAAGAATAGATAATTAATTATTTTAATAAAGGAATGATTATTTTAAATATAATAAAAACACATCCAAAATACATGATGAAATACATGGTACTTTCTATAACCCTCTAAATTATCACATGATTTTCAATTATACAATATGTTACTATAATTCAGAACTCACTCAAAATCATTAGTTTCAATATAGTTGTCCCTCTTTTCTATTTGTGAGTTATGTAGAACATAGCATAATACCATGTTCATCTATCACTATTTTTTAAATTCTATTTAGCATCACATATGTATTTAAAATGAATGCTAAGACATTTTATAACTAGATCAAATTAGGTGTAGGTTAAAATCCTTGTAAAATAAGGCTTGCAAGAAAGTGGAGATTGAATGTTAATTAGATGACAAATTCCAATAGTTAAATTTCCACATGAAAGTATTTGGAAATTGTAGTGACATAAAAATGTTAATAGACCACAAAAAATAGTTTCACTGTACTATGTTTGTTCAATATGTTTTAAAAATATCATTAATGGAGTACATAAAATTACTATTTCTAGATGATGTAAGATAATTTATATGCTAAAGTTTCTATTCACTCTGAAAGTGAGATCATGAATTTTATTGGCAAGAAAATGGGGAGACATAGGCTTTATTTTTGAGCCTAAGTAACTTCTATGCTTTGTATTTCTACCCTATATTTTTTTATATGGGAGGAGTAGAGATTTAGTTTAGACAGATCATAAAATAATTAATAGAATAAAAATATATAAATATTTAATTTTTATAGACCATAAAACATGTTAGATATAAGTTCAAACATACTAATACATTAATCCTTTGTTCATCAAGTATATAGGTTAGGGTTTTGTCCCTCCTTATGATCTCTTTACATATAATACTTATCTTCTATCTCTTATCTACTTTCGCCTTATCCTTTCATCTATTACTCGTCTTCACCTCTTTCTCATACTTTATTATAATATATCTTATTATATACAAGTATACATTTAGTGGGACATCTCCCTTACACTTTACTGTTGTTTTAGACCGTTTTTTCAACTAGAAGCTCCACAACTTGTTTGAGGAGGTTCAAGATGTAGGATTTGATTGACTTTTTTTGTTTCTAGTTGATTCCCTACCAACATCATCCCCCTTTCAAAAAGTCTTCTTTTTCTCAAGGCAACTCTGCTAAAGAAAATTTATCATACTACTATGCTAATATAATTTGTATACCTCCATTAGGTTGGAAAAATTGGTATCCCGTTGTACCTTAGCCTACTACAACAAGTGATTATGCATAATGATTTGTGAGAGGAGGTGTTCTGTTTCTTGGAGTGATGCATGGATTCATATCTATTTGGATAGATTTTGTGTATCCTTGAGAATTTTCGTATCATGTGCTAACTGCAAACTTACCACATCCTTTAACTTTTGGAACCTATACCATTTCTACTCTCTAGTCCTCGAGCTATTGGATTTCTGCATGTAATGAATCTATTTGTGCTTGAATATTCCCATCAATATCCACCAATCCATCATGAGTAGTGGTTATCTATAGGATGTTTTCCTCAATTTGATCCATTTTCACCTTGGTGGTTGTGATAATAGTGGTCCACTGAAGGAAAAACTAGTACAAATAATTCATGTGCCCCTCTATACTATTCCATGTGTTAATATGATTTTCTAACATTGAGTGGGTGGTGGAACATCTCTTCCTTTATTCATCAATTTTTTCCTTATTGAACTCCATAGTGATGTTTTGTCTCATAATGGTATTCTATTGTTGTTCCTCCTATAGCACCACATCAAATAAAATCTTAAATTGTGCTGCAAGAGGTTTGGAAGGATCCCCTTGAACCTTAGGACATTTCTACTAAATATCATATTTTATGTCTTCTTACTGCTCCATAGAATCAACATGTTGCTTCAAGGTTTACTACCCTATTGTTTGATGTAATAAGTCTCCTAATTATAATTTTAGAAAGATCAACTTGAGATCTAAGCATTAGAAATTAGAGTAATTATAGAGAGGCTACTAATGTTATTTTTTTCCACTTAGCTAGAAAGTCCTTAATGAAATGCATGGGAGTGGTGGAAAATAAGGAAGGTGTCTTAGAGGTCTATGAAGAAGACTGGACCTAATAGTCTATCTGATTGGTATCTAAATAAGGTAATTCTTCATATTTTTCTTCTTTCTTGCATACTTCTTTGTAGGATTTTGCAATAGCCTCATTGTTTTTCTCTACAATTTCTTGGTGATTTTGGGTTTTCCAAGAATAAACTTTTCCAACTATTTTTTTAGCCACAACTCCTTTTCTTGGATTTATGTGATATTTTCCTTCTACATTTGAGTAGTTTAGGGGGATACTTATGCAATTACTTCCTCTTTTAGTTTATCTTCTTTTTTTCTTTCATTCTTTTCTACTTTAGTGTGGTAGCTAATGAGGCTGATATTTTATCCACCAAGTCTTCAAATCTAATATTTGAGGTGATCATGTAGAATGAGTGTCACCCCTTCATGTTTTTATGTATTTGGTGGAGATATTTCTTCATATATTTCAAAGGTCTTCTCTAATACCTCTTTCAAGAATACACCATTGTATAATTGATCCTCATCCATCAAGTGTTTCAATTTTTCTTTGGTTGGTGTGCTATTTTCATTGGCTTCTTCTTCTCCTAGAGATGATTATTATTGTGCCTTATAATTCATCTCTTTGGCTATTTTTATAGGAGTGCCTCTATAGATTCTTCTCCCGAAGGGTCCCTTTGTGGTGTTTTGGTCAATATTTTCATTTTATTCATTGTGAGATCCCTTTAGAATGAGTTGATTTTGTTGGGTATGCTCCTAATTCTTCTCTTCTAGACCTCCTTAGGGTATATTAAATTTTTTCTTTGGGTTATTTTGGAGGCAACCTAAAATATCCATTTATCTTTCTTATTGGAACCAAGTTGGAAACATAAGTAGTATGTTAGGTAGGATAAATGATCTTGGTATGTAGAATTTTTTGCACTTCCTTATAAATTAGAGGAACCAATACTTTGGATTCACTAAACACTACTTCTATATGACATCATTTTCTCTAGGATTCAAATAGATGGTGTGGGTAAGCACTAAGGAGTTCATTTCTTCAATTCTTCATAACCCTTGGAAATTACCTCCTTATAATATTTTAATGCTTTCATTAGTTTTTACTCTCTTCAAGAGTGAGATTTATCCACATGTTGTTTAGATTTCTTCTTAGCCAAGTTATTGATATACTCTTGGTAGGTGGTAAACTTCTCTCTGTGTAGCTCTCTGAGTAGGTTTTGCAAGGTTACCATATAGGAGTTAATTTTTGCATTTGAAACCTCCTATGGAAGCTTTAAGATCTAAGACATCCTTGGCTAAATTGCTTCCATTACTGTGAAGTATTTGTCTCACAAGAAGATAATATCCTTTATATACTTGTAGACTACCTCATAAGAGATAAATTCTTTGTTCTCAATTTTTTGTCAGATACATTTGAAAAACCACAAATATTTTTTTGTGTGTGATGTGGCATCTTGTAAATGCTTGACATGGTATTTTATCTAAGAGGCTATAAGTGTAGATGTTTCCCATATCTTTCTCAAAAAGGAAAGAAATTTGTTCAAAACATAGAATAATAGGCATATTATGAGTCCCATACCTAAATTAGTAAAGTGAATTGTTTGTTCATTCCACATTCTCCAATAGCTCCTATCACAAATTTTCATAAATTTTGACATCTTCTCCATCTACCACCATCTGATAGGTTGCATGAATTGATATTGTGGTAGCTCAATCCTCTTTGTTTATATAATAGAATTTATAAGCTATCCCCATTGTAGCTTATTTCATGACAAGGTCGGTGATTTTGTTCACATCCAAGATTTTCCGATTGTATGTGCCCCTCTCAACTTGGTCACATCTGAATTTTTCATTTCCTTTTATGCTAGACCTTTTCTTTTGCATGTAGAGTTTGGTTAATACCTAAATAGCCTCCTTTATGATCCTATATGGTTATTTCAAGTATAATTATTCATCATGAATCCTATTGAGGATGATTCAGACCCATACCCCCTCCTATGTAAAGTTCAATAATTCCTTCCACACATTAAGCTTCTTCTCTGTGATGTGGCTATATTGAGGAAGGTAGGTTTATGTTCCAAGCTACAATAGAGTCATTGATAGAGCTGGAACTTGGTATGATCAATCTTTGAGAGCACAACATGGATATAATTTTGGATATCCTCTGTGTAGATGAATTTTGTGGGTAATTTAGAAAATTCCTCCTCTTTATCTATCTCCATAGTCTTATAAGGGAAATTATTATACTTGGGTTGAGGTTTAAGTGAAATATCTACCAAAATAGGAGCATCCATTATCATATTATCCTTGAGATATATTATGTTATAGGTTCTAGGGTTTCTTAGAAAAGGAGTATGAGATCATGGAATAGAAATTTTGATGTTTATTGATAAGTTCATTATGATTTTAGAAAATCATCATCACATAATTGCATTAATGTTTGTCATTTTCTTCACCTTTGCATGTTTTTTTCCTGTTAAATTTTTCTATCGCTCTATTTTGGTGGTGAAGCTTATATACTACTATGATACACTTTATAAATATTATAAATATATAGCTTATAACTTTATAATATTATTCTATTAGCTTACTGTTAGTTATTTTTCCAATACACTATTTAATTTTTTATGGTTTTCGTAAGGTTGAGGAAAAAGAATTCAAACTCAAGAATAACTATCCTAATATTCTAGTGGAAGTGTACATTAAAATGCTGTGGTATTCCTTATTTGTTATTTTTTCTATATTTTATTAGTTTTTTTACCCTGGTTTGTTTTATTCTTCTTTGTATTATAGGTGTGCATGAGGACTTTGCCCAATTGTTATATATCTACAAAAACCTTCTAAGATTTTGAAGTGAGTTGGATATATTACTAGTTTGTTCTAGCTATAGCACCTAGTTCCTTTTCATAGTGGGATGCAAAGTGTTTTTATGTTGTGTTTTTATCATGAAATCCCTTTGGAATCCATATAAATTCTACGATGTCAACTCTCGTTCATCCTATGTTCATGCATTGAGTACCTCATAAGTGTTTATACATGTAATATCACTTTCTAATTCAATATCCCCTTCATTATTTGGATCTTCTACCTTATATGACATGATAAGAAATTTAGAGATTGAGTATATCAATCTTGAATTGTCTACTTCATCCCCTCCTTCTTGGGAAATTTAATCTACATATGAACTCTCTTCATCATCACCTAGGAGTATAAAAAATAAAATTTATTTTTCCTAGAATTGACTACTTCATTGGCATTCACAAACCATTTCAATCCTAGTAGTTCATGAAATGTGTTAAAGGGTTCCTTCATCTCTACCACTTCAAAATATACTACTAAATCAATACCTTGCACATTCACTTCAACATTCTTCCATGCGCCTACTATCTACATTCAAGAACCATCTACTCAATTGACATTAAATGGTGCTCTAAGAAACTTGGGTATTCCTAGTTTTTCCCAAGTGGTTGTAAATATGATATTTATATCCACACCCAAGCCTACCATAACTTATGATTATTTAGATGTACATTTATTAGTATGGGTCCATTTTCTAATGCCGAACTTTCAATATTCTATGAACTTGTGGCTTCCTGTGTATCTCTTTGTTCTAGTATTCAACCCATTATTGTAGTTTTATTAATATTTATCCCTTTTTTGGGATAATGAAGCCAAATTATTTAACATGACCACTTATAATGTAAAACAACCAGTTTCTTCACTTTGTTGATAGATAATGGCCTATCTTGTGTTGTCCACTATTCTATCATGTTCTTTCTTTGAAGGTTGGAAGTGGCTATACTCATCTTCTTCCCAATCTGAATTCTCATTTATTATCTTAATTATTTTCTTCTTATTATTTTTTGTATTAGTCTCTTGTCGAGTGAGTAATGCTACTTTTTCTTTTTTTTTTTTATTTCTTTTATTTTTCTGAATCCTTATCTCCTATTGATATTCTTCTCTAGAGTATTATTCATTAGATGTACTTGATGACCAATTGTTTATCTTTTGACACCCTTTGGGTCCTTGTGGATGAATTTTCCTAATGACCCATGCTCCCTTGTTAAACCCCTAAAGATCACCACTCTTAGAATGGGTAGAGTGATCTAAAAGGATTATTGGGATTGTTCACAATTATATAGGCTATGGTCTTTGTTACCACAAAATGCATAATTCTTCTTTTTTTCAAACCAATATTCTATGGCATAATGGCCAGACTTATCATACTTAAAGCAAGTAGTCTCATCTCTTTTGTGATTTCCCCTTCCATATTCTCTACTTTCTCTAAAGTTAAACTATATACTATATTCCAAATATAGTTTTGCAAGGGTATTTGTAATGCATTTATATTTCTATTTTTCCTTCATGGGGGTTACATGTATCCTGCATCATATGTGTACAAGGATCACTCTAGAATTCCCTTGACATATGTCATATTCATATCTACCTCTCTATCATACACTCAATACAAAATACATCTATGGTTTTGATGATCATTGTATTTCTATGTGGAATTCCTTGGATGGATAGTTGTCTATCTCATTTTCATCTCATTCATTTCATACTCCACAATATATTGATTAAATATTTTACAATACTATTTGTAGCTCCACTTTGATTTCCTTTTCCCTATTCTCTTCATGGGCCTTTGGGAATTCACTCCTTAAATGGTCTTCTTTAGAGAAATACGACTGCCATATGTTCTTTTTTTTACCGTATTTGCATCTTATCTCAAGCCATTATATATTAGTAAGAGGTCAACTATTCCACAAATAATTATGATATATATAGTGTTTCCTTTTAAATTTATTTATCTTCTTTCCTCCATGACTGTGCTTCAATATGGTAGGCCATGGTTACTACATCTAGATATTTAGAAAATATTCTTCCATATAATGTAGATATAATACTTTTTATAGTATACAAGTAAACCATTCCACCTTCTTCTTTTTTATCAATGATTTCTCTAGTTTATAGTCTACTTCTTTAAATATTCTATCACAATCTTTTATTGACTCTCCTCTACTTTGTACCATCCCTATCATCTTTCTCACACTATCTAATAGAATTTGTGGAGTGTCAAAGTTTGCTAGGAAATCATTTTTCATATCTACCCAATATTTATCATTTTTTTATGTATATCTTCTTTTACCAATCTAATGTATCCTTTCTTAATGATGCCAAACAATATAATAACATAATATTATCATCATCAACTTATTTTTTCATAGGGATTGTAGAAGGAATATATGCTCTATAGCTTCTATGGTATCCTCAAATATGAGATAATTGATTGATGATTCCATTATGTGAGTGTTTTCTTCTTGTTTGGGTTTATAGAGTGGTGAAGTGAATTTATTATATTTCATTATGCTTCTTACTACCATGGGATTGTGTTATCTATCCTTATCTCATTCTAGCTTAATTTCAAAATACTCTACTCCCAAAAATTTTGTGAAATATTTTATTTCTCTCTCTTATGGGTTATTTTCTCCTTTTTATGTTATCTCTTCAACTAATATCCTTTTGATCTTATACAAAACTAGGGATGGGTCTTGATCTAGGGGTTGTGACTTTTCATAATAAAACTACTTCATTTTAGGTGATGTCCTTTTATTTTTTAATTAAATTTAATTGCTTAATGTTGATCATTCTTTTCCTAAGTTCAACATGGTATTGTTGTCTTTTTCTATTCCTTCTCTTCTTAACATTCTTACACTCCTATTAACTCATCCTTCTAGATATTTTTCTTGAAAAAATAGGATATTCTCAAGAGTTATTAAGAATCCAATAAGTTTTCCATCCAACTTGATTATGATATTTCATTATGTTACCCATTTTTTGGTCCCCCTCCGAAAGTATGCAAATTTTTCAAATTTTGGCTAAGTCATGTGTTGGTCGTGTTTTGTGAGTGTAGTGTAACTTGTGCATGTTTTGTTAAGTTTCTCTAACTCTCCTCTTGCTTTCCCTGTAACATGTCCTACTTGTTTTGAAAGCACCAACAATTTTTTTCCTAGTTATATGAACTATTGAAATTCTTGCCTTGGTCTATTTTTGAGCTTAAGCAGCATGGGTGGTGTGTTATTAAGTTCGCTGAACTCTCCCATTCACTACCCAAAAAGAAAAAAATAACTTCATTAGGAAGTGGGTGGTGTTTTTGTAGTTAAGGATGAACTCAAGCATAATTTATAAGGTTATGTGAACTATGCACCTCTCTGCTCATATAGCCATTCCTTTTCAAATTTTTGAAACGATGCTGTAATGGGACAATGATGTGAAATTCAACACGTACCTACATGATGGGAAATGAAATTTAATGCATATCTACTTACACATTTCTTATAAGGACTTAAAAGGAAATTCATGCCAAGAATAGACATTCTTTAGCTATGAAATTCACTTTGAGAGACGTGAAGCAAGGGAGCACACTAATTCAGACTTCCACCCTCAGAATTCAAGTTCGTTCTAAATTATTTTCATCCTTATCTTTCCATTGTGAGCATATATTTTTTAGACTTGTTTTTCCTTGCATTTTAGATTACCTAGTGAAAATCCACTTGAACCCTAGCGATCCAGAAATGACAAGAATTAAGTGTCAAGGGTATGAGTACATCTCAAAATTAACATGTGACATGTATGCGATAAGAGACACCAAACTAGGGAAAGTAAATACTTAAATGATCTTAGGGAAAAATTCAATGCTCCCAATCCACCACCTATCACACAAAGAGCAATTGAAAGTGGATTGGTAGAGGCAACCACCTTCCCTGTAGCCATCTAATGCTCAAAATTAATTCTCAAATGTATAAGGAATTATAATGCTTAGACCTGAGAAATAAGAAATGAGGACAACTGATCGGTGGTTAAAATTCAAAGAGCCACCTTTGCCTCAAGCTTGAGAATCCCTAAAAAAGAACCCTACTCGCCCATGGATTTCACTAGCACCCAAATTGAATTTTCACTCAAGAAGGGGTACTATTAAAACATAATGGCAAGGAATTGGTTGGAAAGACCCAAGGGAGGCAAATTATAGTTACCTCAAACTTTACATAGGAACCATTTTGTGGAATAAATATCTAACATAATTATGTTGCTACACATAGTCTAGGGAAACGAAGATGCCTTTGGTTTCCAAAAATGGATGTACTTCTTCATTTATATTATACTCAGAGGAACCCAATTTCTAGATTGGGTGACACTTATCAGTGATAGGTTACATAACTTGCTGATTTACTTTGCTTCTAATAGGGAATTTTTCATGTCCTCTTATTTTATTTATGCCATTGCAAGTACTTGGTCATGGCCAAGTTTGAGGCCAAGTGATCTCCCTCATGAGTAGGTGTTATTTTTTTAGTACATTGATAAATTGCAGCTAAATAAGAGCTTTTCTCATCATAGGAGTATATAAGGCACCTTCACTACGAGAGTGACAAGGGAATTACAAGGGGAAATTGGGATGTGGATTTCACTCAAGGTTATGTAGTTTTTCAATAATTACGGTAGTCATTTCATCCAATCTTAGAAGTTTTCCTATGTTAGGGTTGGCGGTTACATTGGTTTTCCCATCAAAATCCCAAGTCACCTAGAAGAGAAGTTTGTTATGATTGAGGTTTGCAGACAGTTAGCGGATGTCAACAAGAGATGCCAAGAGTGGAGAAGAATGATGATGCAATTTCCAGTTGGTTTCAGCCCCTACACTTGTGAGTCTATTTTACATGCCCTCAACATAGAAAAATGAATAACTAGGTACAAAATATAGACCTATGATGCACATTTTCCTTTTGATCTTAAGGATTATGTGAAGAATAATTTGAAACTAGGTCCTGGTTTCCTCCATCTACCTACTTTGGATGATTATTGGGTAGATTTTTTTGATGAATTTGAAGTAAGAAGGAGGAGTTGGATGAGATTTTCCTTAAGACAAATAATCATCTATGATTTGAGTTTTGGCATACAAGGAATTGAAGATGATCAAGCATACCTAGTAGACCCAATTTTCATAGACTTAATAGAAAATCAAACTATTCCTACACTAGATTAGAGTAGTAAAGAGAGAAAAAAAATAAGTAAGGATTGTTGATGTTTTTGAAAGGACCCAAGAGTGGATTACTAAAAAGAAGATAGAGCAATTCCATCCTAGTACTAGATCACAGAGGACCCAACTAGTAGGAGGCAATAACTAAACTTTTGTGACTATAGGAACCTCTAGGGTTGCCTCACATTTAGTTCCATATGGGGCTCAAGGTGATAGTGATGAAGAACTTCCTAACATGAATGAAATTCAATTGACTTGCAGAGAAGACCTCCCTAAGTTACCATATTTGGATCAGGATAAAGGAGATAAAGGAGAGGAGGATGACTTAAATAATATTGATAGTATATCTTCCTCTTCATCACATCGGCCATTTCCTTTCAGGTAGGTTAATGAATCTACAAAGTAGAGATCTTCTCCACTCTCATTTCAAGATATTTAGACAAATAATCCTCCCATTAATAGAATACTATTCAACTCCTCCATATCCAAAGCAATCAATGTTCCTAATACTCCTACTTGGCTTGAAGACATGCTATCAAGAAAGAGTAAATAAGTACCTCTAGATATTCTAAAGTAAGATATTGTAGGAAAATTGCTTCAAGGACTCCAAATTCAAAGAAGTTGAAAACCAATAATCGGCTAATTGATGATTTTGGATCATGAAATTTATTCCTGGAGGTTTTGCATCCCACTACACAAAATAAAGTCACTCAAGCAACATCCAGTAACTTTGGCATTGATAGAATCGACTTGGGACCCCCTACAAGGGATGGAGATATACACAACTTATAGGTGTCTGCAACGAGACTGGTTGAGAGGTCCAAGAAAGACAAGGAAAGAAAAGATGAGTTGAAAAATAAAATTCAAGTCTTAACTGATTCTTGAAATCAATTTTCAATCTTCCACCTCAATTGATATCTCAATATGAGTCATCTTTTGATCCCTACACTTTAATAAGAAAAGATGTAGTAATTAAAATGAAGAGCTACAAAAAATTTAGCAAGGTTGTTGAAGAATGGAGTGGTGGATTAATCAGAAGAGCTAATCAAATTAT
Organism: Sequoiadendron giganteum; assembly: GCA_007115665.2. NCBI lineage: Eukaryota > Viridiplantae > Streptophyta > Pinopsida > Cupressales > Cupressaceae > Sequoiadendron > Sequoiadendron giganteum. Next base: position 632,520,973 of record CM021101.1, read on the forward strand.
CTCTTAGTCTCTTAAATGTTTACAAAGGGTAAATACTTTAAGAATTGAAGTTCAAGAGGATACTGCCACTATTGATAAAGAGGAAAGGGTATGGAATCAATATTCAAATGAAATAAAATAAATGATAGTCTTTGGAATGGAAAAGTTAGCCACTAAGAAAATCATACCTAGTATCATTGATGCTCGTTGCATGATGTGGAATAAAAGTGTGGAATGGAAATTATAGGCTACAAATTAGGGCCTACAAAAGCTTCATGAGGCTTGAATTGAATGCAATGCAATCCTAGAAGAGATTCAAAAAAATATTGTTGCCCTTAGATTGCAACCTAATATGGGAGGAGATGGGAGTAATGAGAATGCCAAATCCTTGGAGAGTGATTTTCAATATATTGTTGATGGAATTTTTAGCTCTTAGTATTTTGATGTCGATCATTTGAGGAAATTTAGAGAATTTGATCTTATCCTCTCTCTCAGGCAATAGGAATCATAAAGATCTATGATCAGAGAATCAAAGTTGTTCGGGATAGCCAACTGGCATATAAATTATGAATGGGAAACATCACCATTCCACACCATAGTGAAATTCCACATGTCATCAAGGCTTTCCAAGCCTTGTAGAAATGACTTGCCACATATACAAAATTTGAAAGTGAAGCACCACCATTTTATATGGTTATGGGTAAGGAAAGAATATGTTACCCACTTTATATATGTATTTAATTTTTACTGCCTCTCTCTCTAGACATCACTGAAAAACACTTGATATTAAGCTATTTTGAATACAATTTTACTGTGAAATTAAATGTCTAGCTTTTTGTGTGCATATAGCTTACAAAGATATCCAATATTCTTAAATATTGATTTTTAGGTATATCTTGGTGTTTATGATATTCCTATGTGTTGGTGTATGCATCTATCTTTGTAGTTGATTTTAGTTTATAGGTGATATTGGGTTTATATCTTTATTACTCCATATTTAGCAAACTAGTCTTTGTGTCAGTAATTTCATACTCTTTTTCATGCCTAATAGTCTTTGTGCTAGTATTCTCATGATCTATTATACACAAACTGGGCTTTGTGCCAGTATTTTTATTACTTATTTCTACACTTGATCTTAGGAATTTTCCTTTTATTGAGTTTTTCCTTTCCTGATTTTGGGATAAAATCATACATATGTGTTTCTAGTTTAGCCAAATTAATTTCTTATCATATGAGGGATATGTACCTCCAAATTCAAAGGAAAGTCACAAATGAAATTTTGAACTTTCTAGAGCTATTGGAAAATATCACATCTTTCGAGTAATATAAATCAATATTTCTCAAGGTACCAAATCTGTTAGCCAAATTATTTTTGGTGACTCCACTGGAGAATCGAATGAATCAAATGAAATTTGAGTGCCTTTTCTAGGTTATAAATATTGAACATATTAAGCTCACCCTGGATTCCAAAAGGTTTAGTAGGGGAGAAAGAAGTAGGGATATCTCATACCCAATTTTTTAGTCCTTGCCAAAATGTAACTTTTCCTACATTATTCCTTCTCAAAGAAGGGATAGGGATAGACATAGACCTACTTCTCCAACTAGGTCACCCCCAGAATATTCAATTTCTTAGGCTCTAGTGTTACAAAAAAAATTCCTTCTGGTAGTTGCAAAGTTCCTTCACATTATGGCTAATCAGCCGCCTATCCCATGAGGGGCTTCTATAGGTCCTTTAAGTCTGGGAAACAAATTTCATGACTTATCTAAAGGTTCTCACAAAAATCTACCCAAGTTGAGGGGTGATTCAAAGATCTCACCCGAGAATCATATCGATGCCTTCTTTGGTGCCTACGGTGTTCTTGTAGTATAGGAAGAAGATGTGGCGGTTAGGGATTTTGCAAAATCCTTAGTGGATGCCATGGAACAATGCTTTTATCAACTGTCATGTGGTTCAATCAACAATTGGTCAAATATGTTAAGTAAGTTTGAAGCCATGTTCAAAAGTGTAGATGATGATCTTTCACTAATAGCACATGTAACACAAATGAAGAAAGAGGCAAGAGAGCCTATGAGAGAGTTTGTTGCAAAGTTTAATAGATTGGTATCTCAAATCAAAACTACTAAGAGACCCTTTGAAGAGATGTAGAAGTGTTTCTTCATCAATGCTAAACACCCAAATATTGGTTTTGTCTTGAAGAGACAACCAATGAATACTTTGGAGGCCACACAAATACTTGCTGTCAAGTTAGAAGATGACTTTATCACAATGAGAAAGTAGAGAAGAGAGATGCATACAAACAAGTCATGGTTGGATACCTCATCAAGTCCTATAATACAGATGCTAACAAATAATATTATTGGTCTTAAAAGAATTACCTAAAAGTAATAAACCTTATCAAGACCTCAAGAAAGGTGAATTATCAAGTAGGAAATAAAAACCATCCCCTACCTCCAACTAAACATAGGTTGGCGATAGAAGCTCCTCCAGGAAATAATAAGAATAATATGTGTTCCTTTCACCTTACCTCAAACCATGATGGATCAAAATGTCTTGAGATGAATAGATTCATGTACATGGCCACTATGAAGGAGGTCATTGAAGATGTTACTAAGGAAGGAAATCCTTCCAATTAGTACATGGAAACTCTACAAATGGGTACCTCAAGTTTGAACCTGATGATGATAGAGGTGGATATGTCTACATCACTCTAGACAAGCCTACCTATGCCACTGTCACACGAGGACAACAAAACACTAATAAAAAAGGTACTCAAAATTCTCATAAAGTTTTACTTACTAGAGCTAGTGCGAGCTAGTGCCACCTCAAAGGGAGAAAATGTATCACATAGAGCCACAAATGATTTTTCCAAATTTTCTAATGTGTTTTCTAGTGAAAGGTATCTTGGACCCTTTGATATTGTTAAATTCTACAAGAACTCTAAATTGCGAATTTTGCAAGCAGAATACTTACACATTAATCTTAAAGAACTAGAAAAATTAATTGAGTTTGTTAGACTAGGAGAATCTGAGTCCCATGTTGGCTTAGATAAGCATATGATTAGTTCTTAGGACTTAGCCTCTAATGTGGCATCCAATAGTAAAGTGTCTACATCTTACACCTTTGATGATAAACCTAATCCTTTCCATGTGTCTCTATTTGTAAATGGGTTTAGGTTGAAAAACTATATTATTGACTGTAGTGCCTCTGATAATGTTATGCTTGCACAAAATAATTGGGATTTGGGATTAAACCTAACCAAAACCTCTGGGAAATTATGTTCCATGGATTCTAAACAAGTTCCCTTAATTGGGAAGATCAAAGATGCATAATTCGCACTTATATCACATCCAAAAAAATGTCTTAAGCTCACCATTTTGGTAGCTGATATACCAACTAGCTATGACATTATACTAAGAATTTTTTTTTGTAAAGACTTAGGTAGTGAAATTCATCTGGATTGGTCTTATGCTACTATACCTATTGGAAATAAAAAAGTGCACCTAGAGCCTGAGCCTAAAGTAGAGATAACCATATTGAAATTCAAAGACCCTAAGCCTTAGATTTTGTTTGAAGAAGTTGAATTTAGAAATTATATACTATTTTCATATGGATATAGAGAAATCAATATGGTTGATTCAGGTTCAAATTCAAAACTTTGGACAATGGACTTTGATGGAAGCATCTCAAACTCTAGATCAGGAGCAGGAGTGGTTCTCATTTCCCCTTCTGATGAACAAGTCCCTTTCTCTTATAAGTTGGATTTTCCAAACACCAATAATACCACAAAATATGATGCCCTCTTATTAGGGTTAGCTGAAGAAAAGAGTATGGGAATCAAGATGCTCAAAGTCTTGGGAGATGCAAAATTGATTGTCAATCAGGTGCAAAATATTTTCACTATAAAAAATTAAAGGTTAAGACATTACAAGATCAAGGTATGGGATGTTATTGAATGTTTTGAGGCATTTTAAATAGAGGTATTTCCTAAGGAACAAAATTATAAGGTTGATTCTTTAGGTGTTTCTACTTCCTTATTTCTACCTCATCCTAATTTCAAAGACAAATATTATAGGATTGAATTAATTTATCGGCCCAACGTTCTTGACAATGTTAATTACTGGCAAGTGTTTAAGAATGATAAGTAGATTCAGGCCTTCCTAAAGAATACTAAAATATTTTCCCAAATTTTTTTTGAAGGAAGCTCTAGTGAATGTAAATAATTTTCCCTTACAACATCAGCGAGTTGAAGGATGGGGTCATAAAATTGAAAGGTAATAGAATTCCTAAGGGATTAGTTTATTTAGAATATTTGTTTGATCAGCATGATCGATCCATTAAATGAAAAATGAACAAATATATCAATAGTTTTGGAGATTTTGAAGCAATGAACATTGGGAGTCCTGACTCTCCTAAGCTAGTATATATTGGAAAATGTTGTTCTCCAGAAGAAAGGGAAAATTTGATAGCTTTACTCATCAAGTACAAGGAATTTTTTCCTTGGTGCTATGATGATCTTAAGAATTTAATGGGTGGGAAATTTCCGCATCATGTTCCACTGAAGGGTGGGATATTTTATTTGAGAGAAAAAAAGAAATTAAAAACCTAAGGTAACTGATGAAATTTTTAGGGAGATTGACAAGATGCTCAAATTCAGAATAATCTACCCAATTCATCATTCAAGCTGGGTAGCCAACATCATTCCAATCCATAGAAATAATGGTGACATCAAGATATGCATTGACTTTAGGAACCTCAACCAAGAATCCCTGAAGGATAACTACCTACTTCTAAACATGGACCATATCTTATAGAAATTTGTCAGCTTAGAGATGATGCCCATGCTAAATGGTTTCTCTATCTGTAACCAGATTAGTGTGGTGAGAGAAGAACAAAATAAGATGGTGTTCACTATGCCTTGAGGGACTTTCACTTACAATAGGATTCCTTTTGGTCTTATTAATGTTGGAGCTACATTAAAAAGAGCCATGAACCTATCCTCTGAAGATATTAGGAATAGAATAATAGTTATTTATCTAGATGACTTGAAAATGCTCTCTAATAAGAGAAAACATCACCTAAGGGACTTGGAGCAAGTGTTGCAAATGTGTAAAGAGCACAACATCTCCATCAATCCTTTGAAGTCAGTATTTAAATTAATTGAAGGTAAGAAGCTAGGCCATATATTGTCCAAAGAAGGGATTAGAATAGACTCTAAACGAGTTAAATTTATCCTCTAGCTAAGTCCTCCTTCGAGTAAAACCAATGTGATTTTTTTAGACAATTTAACCTTTTGAGAAAGTTTATTCTGGATTTCTTTGAGATTACAAAACATATAGTGGAAATAATGAAGAAATTACAAGTCTTCAAGTGGAATGAAGCTAGAAAACAATATTTTAATGACATCAAAGAAGCCATCACCCAATCCCCTATTCTAGTGTGCCAAAATTTTAAAGAGGATTTCATTATTTATTGTTATGCCTAAACCACAATATATTTGCTATCCTACTCCAAGAAGATGAGAAGAAGGTGAAATCTCCCATAGCCTTCATGAGTGTTTTGTTGAAGAAGCATGAGCTCAACTAATCTTAGATAGGAAAGCATGCTTTGGTAGTAGCAAAGGAAATTAAGCAATTTTTTTTTTTATATACTGCATTCACATTCAATTGTCTATGTGCCTAACCATGTTGTCAAAAGAATCCTTACTCAAGAGGATGTCTATTGCAATAGAAGAGGAGGTTGGATTGCTAAAGTTTGGGAGTGTGATTTGGATCTTAAGCCTATAAAGTTAGTCTGAGGAAGAGGACTTTGCAAACTTATGGAATAGGATCATAATGATCAAATGGATGTTGGAGACCTTCATCTAGTTTTAGCTATTAGCCTCCAAGATGAGTGGTTCTCAAAAAAAATATATTTCCTCACTTATAGAGAGTTTCCAAACAATATTTCAAAAAAAAAAAAGAGGAATATAAAACAGAAGGCAACTAAATATTTCATTTGGGAAGACACTCTATACATGAGAGGAGAAGACAGTTTGTACATGAGAGGACTAGATGGTGCATTCTTGAAGTGTTTAGATAAATTTCAGCAAGAAAGGTTGCTGAGAATGTTCCATAATAAAGGATGTGGGGGAAATTTTTCCTAACCTATGACCTCTTTCAAGATCCTGAGGCATGGTTACTATTGGTTAGGCATGTTCAAATATTCCTATTACTAGGTGGCGAGATGCAAAAAATGCAAGTTGTTTTCAGGCAAACCTCAATTGGCAGTGCTTCCACTTACGCATATTGTAATTGATGGAACTTTCAAATAATGGGGCCTAGAATTCATAGGACCTATTATTCCCCAATCAAGTGCAAGTCACACTCACATTCTTACAAAAACAAACTATTTTACAAAGAGGGTGGAGGCAATTCCTATGAAGAGAATTACTTTGGAGGTGGTCTGTGACTTGATCAAAGAAAACATCTTAGTCAAATTTAGAGTTCCTTAAAGCTAGTTATTGATAACACAAAAAGTTTCTCTTCCAATGAAATATCACTCTTCTACTATGACTATTGAGTCTCTTTATCACATTCAATGGATTATCATCCCTAAGGGAATGGCTAGGCTAAGTCCAATAATAAGAATCTAGTAAGTATCATAAAGAAGTTGGTGAATAAGAATAAAAAAGATTGGAATAATAAGCTCTATGAAGCTTTATGGGTAGACAAGACCACTCCAAAGAAGGAAATCAAGATGACCCCTTTTGAGCTAGTTTATGGAGTAGGGAGTGTGTTGCCTCTCCCTCTAGAGCTATCTACCTACAAAATGAAAATAGAGATTTTCATGATGCCATGGAAAAGAGAATCCTATAATTAACTAGGATTGAGGAGTAGCATGGTGAGATAGTAGACACGATAACTATGGATCAAGCTAGGTCAAAAGGATCTTTGGTAAAAGAGCCAGGGCAAGGAAGTTTATGATTGAAGAATCAATGTTATTATGGGACAAATGCAAAGAGCTAAAAGGTGCCCACAAGAATTTTGATACTCTTTGGATGGGTCCATTCATAATCACTCAAGAGTGTGGACCTTAACCTTTTGTCTATGTGCCTAACCATGGTTTCAAAATAATCCTTACTCAATAGGATGTTTGTTGCAATAGAAGAGGAGGTTTGATTGCTAAAGTTTGGGAGTATGATTTGGATCTTAAGCCTATAAAGTTAGTCTGAGGAAGAGTACTTTGCAAAAGAGGATCATAATGAGCAAAGGGATGTGTGAGACCTTCCTCTGGTTTTAGCTATTAGCCTCCAAGATGATTGGTTCTTAGAAATTTTCTATTTCCTCACTTATAGAGAGTTTCCAAAGCATATTTCAAAAAAACAAAAGAGGAATATAAAACTGAAGGCAGCTAAATATGTCATTTAGGAAGACACTCTGTACATGAGAGGACTAGATTGTGCTTTCTTGAAGTGTGTAGATAAAGTTTAGGAAGAAAGGTTGTTGAGAACATTCCACAATAAAGGATGTGGGGGATATTTTTCCTCAACTATGACCACTTTCAAGATCCTAAGGCATGGTTACTATTTGTTAGGCATGTTCAAATATGCCTATTACTGGGCGGCGAGATGTAAAAAATGCAAGTTGTTTTCAAGCAGACCTCAATTGCCAGTGCTTCCACTTAGGCATATTGTAATTGATGGACCTTACAAACAATGGGGCTTAAAATTCATAGGACCTATTAGTCCCTAGTCAAGTGCAAGTTAAAATCACATTCTTACAACAAAAGACTATTTAACAAAGAGGGTGGAGGCAATTCCTATGAAGAGAATTACTTTGGAGGTGGTTTGTGACTTCATCAAAGAAAACACCTTAGTCAAATTCGAAGTTCCTTAAAGCTAGTTATTGATAACACAACAAGTTTCTCTTCCAATGAAATATCACTCTTCTACTACGACTATGGAGTCTCTTTATCACATTCAATGGATTATCATCCCTAAGGGAATGGCTAGGTTAATTCCAATAATAAGAATCTAGTAAGTATCATAAAGAAGTTGGTGAATGAGAATCGAAAAGATTGGAATAATAAGCTCTATGAAGCTTTATGGGTAGACATGACCACTCCAAAGAAGTAAATAGAGATGACCCCTTTTGAGCTAGTTTATGGAGTAGGGAGTGTGTTGCCTCTCCCTCTAGAGCTATCTACCTGTAAAATGAAAATTTCAATTGAAAATAGAGATTTTCATGATGCCATGGAAAAGAGAATCCTATAATTAACCAAGATTTACAAGAAACATGATGAGATTGTAGATAAGATAACTATGCATCAAGCTAGGTCAAAATTATTTTTGGTAAAAGAGCTAGGGCAAGGAAGTTTATGATTGGAGAATCAATGTTATTATGGGACAAATGCAAAGAGCTGAAAGGTGCCCACAACAATTTTGATACTCTTTGGATGGGTCCATTCAAAATCACTCTAGAGTGTGGACCTTAACCTTTTGTCTATCTTATGGGTATGCGCAAGATCATGATGGGCCAAAAAGTGGTGATATGATGGGCATGTATAGGGTATGTGGCTAACAACTTTTTTTTTGCCCAAAATTGATGAATGAAAAGGGTTTTTAAAGGGGATTCTCAGCTTTCCACCAATATAAATTATGCTTTACTTTGAATTTAATAAATAATTATTATTCATTTTCTATTTGAATTATGACTAATGTCTTGATTGATAGGCTGATTGAAAAACATCTATAGCTTTCAAACGATATCAATTTTTTTGAATCTGAAACATTTGTCACATTCTATGCTTTGCATACTATAGGATTAAAAAAAAAAATGAATTTCATGAAGTTTTGACCAAGTTATGGTGGTCAGACATGCGAGTTTTTATATTTTTTAAAAGTTGTAATAAAAATTTCATAATTAATTATTTACTTGGATAAAAATTACAAAACAATATGCATCACATCAGGACATGAGTCCTCTACTTATATGTAAAATCTTATAAAAAATATTACAATTTTATTGTGGTTAGGGTGGTCTGACAAACACCTAATTCTTATTTTTTCCCTGCAATTTAAGTGCTACTTCATTGAAATTTCAAATTTTCACCAAATAGATTTTAAAATAAAAATAAAAATAATATTTTAGAAACTAAATTCAATTTTCCATAGATTATATTCTTACTTATTTTTTAAATAATATAGATAACATATTCAAATTTTTATGTCAAGTTTCCTAACTCTGATTTTTCTGAATTTTTTGCCATTTAAGGGCTTGTTTTTTCCATGATGATCCTGCACATACCCTTATCCCAAAAACACTCCCCTGCCTATTCCTTACAATGGTTAGGACCTCAAGCTCTACTAGATCTGAGTGCACTTCTAGGATTTCTCTTTGTAAATAGTTAGTTAAGGGTTTTTTCTTCAGTTTTGGGTTGTGCCTTCTTTGTTTCTCAGAGTTTTGGTTTGGACAATTTCTTGACTTTGTTGCCCATTAGATAATGCCTTGATTACTCAAGCTTATTTTTGGGTTCTTTTCTCCATCCTTGTTATTTTTCATCCCTAGTCAAAGCTAATTGTTATCCAATTTTTGATCACCCTCCGAAAGTATGCCTGTTTTTCAAATTTTGGTTGTCATGTTCTGGTGGTGTTTTACGAGTCTAGTGTTACTCGGGTGGTGTTTTGTTAAGTTTATCTAACTCTCATCTTGCACACCTTGTAATGTTTCCCACTTTTTTTGAAAACACCTATGGTGTTTTACCCAATTATATGAACTTCTAAAATTTCCACCTTGGTCTATTTTCAAGCTTAAGTAGTGTGGGTGGTGTATTATTAAGTTCATTGAACTCTCCCATTCATTTCCCAAAGAGAGACAATTAACTTCATTAGGAGGTGGGTGGTGTTTTTGTAGCTAAGGATGAACTCGAGTGATAATTTATAAGGTTATCTAAACTACACACTTCTCCGCTCATATAGTTGTTCCTTTTCAAATTTTTGAAAAGTTATAATGGGATAGTGATGCGAAAGTCGACACATTCCTACATGATGGGAAATGATATATAGTTCATATCTTCTTACATATTTATTTTAGGGAATTATAAGGGAATTCATGTCAAGAATAAAAATTCTTTAGTTGTGGCATTCTCTAAGAGATGCAAGGGAGCACACCAATGTAGACTTTCACCCTCAGAATTTAGGGTGGTTCTGAGGTATTTTCATCCTTATCTTTCATTTGTGAGCATACATTTTTTAGACTTGTTTTTTCTTTTATTTTAGATTATCTAGTGAAAATACACTTGAACCCTTGTAAACCAAAAACGGAAATAATTAAGCATCAAGGATATGAGTACATATTAGGGTTAATGTGTGACATGTTTGTGATAGAAGACACCAAAATAGGGCAAGTAAATATGAATGAGATTAGAAAAAAATTCAATGCTCGATCAATCCACAACCTATCACATAGAGAGTAATTGAAAGTGGATTGGTAGAGGAAACCACCTTCCCCATAGCCATTCAATGCCTAGAATTAATTCTCGAATGTATAAGGCATTATAATGCTCATACTCGATAAATAAGAACTAAGGACAACCAACTAGTGGTTAAAATTCAAAGGGCCACATTTGCCTCATGCTTGAGAATCCTTGAAAAAGAACCCTACTCACCCATTGATTTCACTAGTGCCTAGATTGCTTTTTTCTCAAGAATGGGTACTATTGAAACATAATGGAAAGGAACTAGTTGGAAAGACCCAAGGGAGGAAAATCTAAGTTACTTCAAAATTTACATAGGAACCATTTTACAGAAGAAATATCCAACATGATTATGTTGCTACATAGAGTCCAAGGAAATGAAGATGCCTTTGGTTTCCAAGAATGGATGTACTTCTTCGTTCAAATTATACTTGGAGGAACCCAATTTCTAAATTGGGAAACACTTATCAGTGACAGGTTACATAGCCTACTAATTTACTTTGTTGCTAATAGGGAATTTTCATGTCCTCTTATTTAATTTACGCCATTGCAAGTACTAGATGATGGCCAGGTTTGAGGCCAAGTGATCTCCCTCATGAATAGGTGCCATGTTTTTAGTGCATTGATAAATTGTAGCTAAATAATAGATTTTGTCATCATAGGAGGATATCATACACCTTCACTATGAGAGTGACCAAGTAATTACAAGGGAAAAATGAGATGCAACTGTCACTTGAGGCTATGTAGTTTATCAATTATTATGGTAGCCATTTCATCCAATTTCAAAGGTTATCCTATGTTAGGGTTGGAGGTTTCACTGGTTTTCCCATTAAACTCCCAAGGCACTTGGAAGACAAATTTGTGGTGATTGAGATTTGTAGACAGTTGTCAATTTTCAAGAAGAGATGCCAAGAGTGGAGAAGAGTGATGGTGCAATTTCCAGTTGGTTTCATCCCATCCACTTGTGAGTTCATGTCAGATTCCCTCAACATAGAAAATAAATGACTAGGTACAATCTGCAAACCTATGATGAATTTTTTCCTTTCAATCTTAAGGATTATGTGAAGAATAATCTGGAAGTAGGTCATGGTTTTCTCCATCTACCTAATTTGGAGGATTACTAGGTAGATTATTTTGATGAATTTGAAATAAGAAGGAGAAGTTTGATGAGATTTTTTGTAAGACAAACAATCATCTATAATTTGAGTTCTTATAAACAAGGAATTGAATATTATGTGTCAGACCTAGTAGACCCAATTTTCAAAAAATTAATAGCAAATCAGCCTATTCCTTCCATGGATTGGAGCAGTAAAGAGAGATAAATAATTAAACAAAGGATTGTTGATTTTTTGGAAAGGACCTAAGGGTGGGTTACTTAAAAGAAGACAAGGTAACCACATCCTAATACTAGATTACAAAGCACCTAACCAGCAAGATTTAGTAACCAACTTTCTGTGACTATAGGAACCTTTGGGGTTGCCTAACATTTAGTGCTATCTAGAGCTCATGGTGATGGTGATGAAAAACCTCCTTAAAATAATGTGCTCCAATCAACTTGCAGAGAAGACCTTCCTAATTTACCTAATTTGGATAAGGATAAGGGAGATGAAGGAGAGGAAGATGACTTAAATAATATTGATATTATCTCTTCCTCTTCATGACATTGGTCATCACCTATTAGGGACATTAATGAATCTTTGAAGCCGAGATCTTCTCCACTCCTATCTAAGGACATTTAGTCAAATACTTGTCCCATTAATATAATATTATTCAAATCCTCCAATTCCAAAGCAACCAATGTTCCTAATACTCCTATTTTTTGGAAGACACTCTCTTAAGAAAGAGGAAAGTAGTACAAATATATCTTCTAAATCAAGATATGGTAGGAAAATTGGTGCAAAGGAACCCAAAGCCAAAGAAGTTGAAAACCATTTCTTAGATAATTGATAATATTGGATCAATAAATTTATGCTTGGAGGTTGTGTGTCCCACTACACAAAAGGAAGTCACTAAAGCAACATTAGTGACTTTAAAATTGACAAAATTGCCTTGAGACCCCCTACAAGGGATGGAGATGTACACAAACTCTATGTGTCTATAGTGAGAATGGTTGAGAGGTCGCAGAAAGGAAAGGAAAGAAAAAATGAGCTGAAAATGAAAGGAAAGCAAAGTGCGGAATTCACCTTCGTAATACTAATCTTCATGAGAGAGATACAAAAAATCTTTCAAAACTTGAAATTATAGAACATAAATATCTATAGACATGAATAATAGAATAGACAATAAAGAATGAACATAGGATTTACATGGAAAAACCTTCTTAGGAAAAAAACCACACACTAAAGCAGAGATCTCTTGTATTACAGTAAAACATAAATTACATACAATTTCAGAGCTATGCTCTTTCAAGTGTTAACTCATAGAATGAATCTGGTAGTAGTTCATTACATCCACTTTGGTATTCATTCACCATTCCTATATCCAATCCAACACACCACAAAATTCAATACAAAATTATCAAGCATTTCCAAAAAATTGATGTTCCAACTTCCATACCAGACAAATGATCACAAAAAAAATTAACTGTCACCTTTTTTCATCATCTAAATCCCATCAGAATGTCGAAGGGACATGTAACCATGCCTCTCAAAATTCTCACTATCACCCTAATATACCTATCATTCCATTAGAGTGTTGAAAAGACTCCCAAGAGACTCCTTCTAATATGGAAGTCTCTCCAATGAATCTTGTAACTTTGACCAGGTGGTCCCTACTACCTATGTGTCACCCCTTTCATCACCATACAACTAATATCACCAGTGTTCACCTTTTTTGACACTCTGTGGGTTCCAATTTATCGACATGTCAAAGGGACTCATTATTATGTCCCGCCGATATATGCATCTCCCTCTAACAAGAGTCCTTCACAATAGTTCACTACTCCCAGCACCTTGCTTCGAGATATAAAAAAGACTTTGTGATGAATCTACTTGATATGGAAAATTCTTTCCAATACAACTCCATCGAAACATCAAATGGATTTCTTATTATGTCCCACCAATATGTGTCCATCTCCCCCTTGAAGCTTTACCACCAACCCATCATTCATCGATATGTCAAAGGGATTGCAAAATAGCTCCCTCTGAAATTGTAATGTCAACCCAATGAATCTAAAGCTCAAAGCTTCAAGAACTTATCGGGATATCAAGGAGACTTGTCACTAAGTACTGCCGACATGTTCTTGTCAACCCGATGATCTTTCAGCTGATTCCCAAACCTAAAACCTTTTATGCCAGTAAATTTGAGAATTTTTTTCTCAACATCCTCCCCATTGACAAAGAACTTATTGGCTCCTTTCAACACTTGAAGTCACTAAATATTCTAGGCCCTAAGGCCCATAGAAATAGTGCACCATTTGAACTTATCCATGCTCACAGGCTTCATCAATACACCAATAGCATTCATCAGAGTATGAATTTTTTCCAAATTAACATTTCCATCCTCCACCATATCATCAACAAAGTGATATTGCATGTCAATGTGTTTTGTCCTAGAATGGAAGGTTGGATTTTTCACCAAAAAAATGACACTCTAACTATCACAATAAATTACAATCTGTCTTGCATCAAAACCAACATCAAAACACAATATTCTAAGACAAATGGCTTCCTTGCATGCGTGAGCTGATACCATGTACTCAGTCTCGGTAGTCAAAAAAGTGAATACAACCTACTGCTTGATCATCTAGCTAAGTGCACTACCAAATAATGTGAATACATATCCACTGGTAGACCTTCTACTATCAATGTCCCCTGCCCAATCAAAATCCACATATCCATGAATACTAACTAAACTTTGAGATCCAAAAGAATGACCATCATAACATAAGGCATACTCAAAAGTACCCTTTAAATACCTGAAAACTCTCTTTACAACATTCGAATGCGGCCTTCCTAGATTAGCCATAAACTGACTAAGCACTCCCACTACTTGGGCAATGTCTAGCCTGGTATAGACCATTATAGGCATTAAACTTCCAACTACACTTGCATAATGCACCCTAATCATGTCCTCCATCTCAATAGGATATTTTGGACAATCTTCAATAGAAAATCTCATTCCCTACAACACTAGAACAAGTAAATGCTTGCAATCCATGATGCTAAATCTCTCTAGGATAGAATTTATATACTTGCTCTGGCTGAGCCAAAATTTTCTATTTCCCCTATCCCTTATAATTTCCATCTCTAGAATATACCTAGCCGAACCTAGATCTTTCATCTCAAACTTAGTTGACAATTAAGATTTTAATTCAAAAATCACATCCTTACTATTCCCAATGAACAACATATCATCCACATACAAGGAAATAATAATAAGATGACTATTTTCATATTTTAAGTAAACACAATGATCAGACTTTGATCTCACAAACCCCAAAGGCAACACATAGATATCAAACTTTTGGTACCACATTTTAGGTGACTATTTCAAACCATATAGAGATTTCTTTAATTTGTAAACTAGGTTTTCGTTAACATTTTCAATGAATTGATTTCACTGGGACATGTAAATATTTTCCTTTAGATCACCATGAATAAATGATGTCTTCACATCCATCTACTCAACTTATAATCCATATGTAGTTGCAAGTGATAATAAAAATTTGATAGACATCAACTTATCTATAGGAGAAAATATTTCATCATAATCAATCCCCTCCGCCTGGGAATATCCTTTTGTGACCAACCTTGCTTATGCTTCTCAACACTTCCATCAAGACCTATCTTTTTCTTGAACTCCCATTTATATCCAATAATCTTTCATCTATCAGGCAAAGGTACCAAATCCCATGCATCATTCTTCTTTAATGATGCCATTTCTTCATGCATGGCTCCCAACCAAGAATTTGCATCAGATATACCCATAGAATCTCTTACATTCCTAGGATTAGTAGTGTTAAGAATCAAAACATAGGAATAACTGGAATCCAACATAGAATAACCAAACCTTTTAGGTTGTTCCTTCACACATGTAGACCTCCTCATAGGCTAACATTGAGGTTCTTCATCTTGTTCAAAACTTTCAAAGCTACTTAAGCTCTCCTCACTATTAGGTCCACTAGGAGTACATAGTTCTTCTTAATTGGGTGTATGAGGAACTTCAACTACCTCCTTCTTTTCTGCTACTTTCACCTCTAGCCATAGAAAAACTGTAGAAGGTTTCAGCTCATGGAAGATCATAGTTCTGCTATACACCATCTTCTCTTTAACTAGGCTCCAAGGCTTGTACCCTTTCACACCAATTCCATAACTGATGAAGATACACTTTACAACATTTTTTTCTAGTTTAGATATTTTTTCACTAGGAACATATGCATACGCCTCACAATAAAAGACTATAATGTGTCTGAATGAGGGTTTCTTACCAAACAATGCTTCCATAAATTTCTTGTCCATGAGCACTGAAGTGGGAGATCTATTAATCAATAACATGTTGTAGCTATAGCCTCAACACAAAACTTATATTCCAGATGAGCACTACTTAGCATACTTATTTCCCTTTCCATCAACGTTCTATTCATCTTTTCTACAACTCCATTTTGTTATGGAGTGTAAAGAGTTGTTTTATACCTTTTAATTTTGTGGTCCTTGCAAAGCTTATTGAAATCTACTGAACAAAACTCACCACCATTATCCATCCTCAAACACTTAATTTCCCTACTAGTCTAATTTTCAACCAAGGTTTTAAATTCCTTAAACCGACTAAAAACTTGAGTTTTACTTATGAGAAAATAAACAAATGTCCTTCTCAAATAATCATCTATGAATGAAACAAAACACAAATCTCGATAATGAAGGAACATTAACTAGACCAAACACATGAAGATGAATATAATCTAGAATTCCAAAAGATTCATGAGGACTAGAATAAAATGAAACATGATGTTTCTTTCCATATATACAATGTTCTTAAAAATTTAGCTAAAGATTATAATCATCAAGCCCTTCAACTAGGATTTTTTTTTCAAGGATTTTAAGCCTTTTTTACCAATGTGACCGAGCCTCTAATGCAACAACATTTTTTTCTCTACTGGGAGCTTCATCTCTAAAGATTTTATTCCCTTAGGAATAACAACTCCTTTCTCTACATGATCAAATTTACTTGACTTTATAGAAGCGCTATTATGTATTGTACTGCACATGCATCCAACTTATATAGAGTTCCAATTCATGCACCCTTAGCCAACACCATAGAGCCTCTAGTAATTCTACAAATACCATTCAAGAAAGAGACATGCACGACAACATCATTAAGCTTACTTAAAAAAAGTAAATTTTGAGCTAGACTTGGAATATGCATCACATCATCGACTCCCTTCACTCTTACATCAAGAAACTAAATTTTGAATCTTCCATGACCAATAATCTCTAGGTAGGAATCATCACCCAGATACACCCTTCCATCAACATGCTTTTTGTACTTTGAGAACCAACCTCTATCAGAGGTCATGTGAGAGGACACACTTGAGTCAACTATCCAAACATCACCTAATTCCTAAGTTGTCAAGACTGATATGAAGACATCTGCATCATCCTAAGAAGATTCATTATTAGAGGAATTACTTTTTTTCTTATTCTTCTTATCTTCTTTGTAGTCTTTCTAGATATGTTCAGATTTCCCACAATTCCAATATTTCACCTTGAAATTCTTACTAGGAGACTTTAATCTCCCCTCTTACTTTGATTTAGACATTTTTCACTTCTTCTTTCCTTTATCTTTTGATTTTCCTCGAATAGCAAGGGCCTCCTTGGTCATCTCAAAATACTTCCTTCACATTTCTTCTAATAGAAACAAAGCAACCACATCTTCCATCTTGATAGTCATTGTTGTACTTTGAATAGCTATTTCCAAGTGATCCCATATGTCATACAAATAACACAATAGGAGCATGCAATGATCCTATCATCTATTTTCACACCAACAAACCCCAACTGAGCAACGATCATGTTAAAGACATTCAAATAATCTACAATGGATACTCCTTCCTCCATCTTCAAAGAATACAACTTATTTCTTAGAAATAACTTATTTACTAGATATTTCCCCTAATAAATGTCACCAAACTTCTTCCACAAAATTTTTGTTCTCTTCTCTTCATGGACATTCAAGAGAATTGAATCAGCTAAGATAAGTCTAATCAAACCCTTTGCTTTCTGGTCCATTACATCCCAGTCATTATATGAGGTTGCTAATGGTTTTTTATTGGATATCAAATCCCACAACTCTCAATCTACTAGAAAATATTTCATTTTGAGTTTGCACAACTCAAATTTTCCACCATTGAACTTCTCAATCTCTATTCTTTCAGATGTGCTTGCCATCATAAATTTATAATAAGTTATAAACTATATTTTTCTACAAAACTCCCATTGAATAAGATCAACACAAAAAACCTATCTTACCCACAAGGACAACAAATATGGAAAAGCTCTGATACCAACTAAAAGGAAAGCAGAGTGTAGAATACACCTTCCTAATACTAATCTTTAGGAGAGAGTTACAAAAAATCTTTTAAAAATTACAATTAAAAAACATAAAGATGCACATACATGAATACCATAATAGACAATAAAGAATGAACACAAGATTTATGTGGGAAAACCCTCTCGAGAAAAAACCCACTCACCATTGAAGTAGAGATATGTTTTATTAAAAATGTAAATTACATACAAGTTAAGATCTATGCTCTTTTAGGTGTTAATTCATTTAATAGATCTGACAGTAGTTTGTTACATCCACTATGATCTTCATTCACCATTCCTATATCAAATCCAATTCACCATGACATTCAATACAAATTTCTCATGAATTTCTAGAAAAAACATCATTCCAAATTATATACCAAATAAATGGTCACAAACAAACTTAACCATCATCTTTTTCTATCATTAGAATCCCATCAAAATTTTGAAGGGAGATGTAACCATGTATCTCTAAATTCTCACTGTCACCCCACTACACCTATCATTCTATCAGAGTCTTGAAGAGACTCCCAAGAGACTCCTTTTGATATGGAGAAGTATCGACGATGAACCTTGCAACTTTGATTGAGTGGTCCGTACTAACTACATGTCACCCCTATTATCACTGTACAACTAATGTCACTATTGTTCAACTTTATTGAGACTCTATGGGTTCCACTTTGTTGGAATGTCGAAGGGACTCATTATTATGTCCCTCTAATATATGCATCTCCCTCTGACAAGAGTCCTTCACAATAGTTCACTTGTGCCAATACATTCCATCGTGATATCAAAGAGACTCTATCATGAATCCCTCTGATATGGTGAAGTATCACCGATACAACTCCATCAAAGAATCAAAGGGACTGCTTATTATGTCCCACCAATATATGTTTGTCCCCCTTATGAAGCTTTACTGCCAACCCACCAATCATCACAATATCGAAGGGATTGTAAAATAGCTCCCTTCTACATTGTAATGTCAACCCAATGAATTCGAAGCCCAAAGCCTGAAGTGCTTATCGGGATGTCAAGGAGACTCACCACTAGGTCCCATCAATACGTACCTATCAACTTGATGAACTTTTGGCCAATGCCCAAACTTGAAACCTTTAACGCTAGTAAATTTGAGACATATTTTCTCAACAAAAAGGAAAAATTCAAGTGTTAACTAAATACTTGAAATTAGTTTTCGATCTTCCAGCTCAACTAATATCTCAAGATGAGTCATCTTCTGATCCCTTGGCATTAATAGGAAAAGTGGTAGTAAGAAAAATGAAGAGCTGCAAAAACTTTGGCAAGGATGTTGAAGATTGTTGGAGTGTTGGATTAATCAGAAGAGGTAATCAAATTATCTTTGAGTCTCTTAAATTCTTATAAAGGTTAAATACTTCAAGAATATAATTGCAAGAGGAGATTTCCATTGTTGAGAAAGAGGAAAGGGTTTTGAATCAATATGTGAATGAAATCAAAGAAATGATAGTCTTTGGAATGGAAAAGTTAGCCACTGAGAAAATCATACCCAATGTTGTCAATGCTCACTGCATGATCTAGAATAAAAGTGTGGAATGGAAATTATAGGTCATAAAGTAGGGCATGCAAAAGCTTCAGGAGGTCCGAACTCATTACAATGAAATCCTAGAGGAGATTCAGAAAAAACCTTGTTTCCCTCAGATTGCAACTTGACAGGGGAGGAGATGGGAGTAATGAAAATTCCAAATCCTTGGAGAGTGATTTTCAAAATATAGTTGATGTAATTTTTAACTCTCAATCCTTTGATTCTGAGCATTTGAGGAAATTCAATGAACTGGATCTTATCCTCTCTTAGGTGACAAGACTCATGAAGACCTATGATCAGAGAATCGAAGCCGTTTGGGATAGCCAGCTAGCATGAAAATTACAAATGGGAAACATCATAAGGAACTTCCACATGTCATCAGGGCTTTCCAAGCTTTGCAGAATTCACTTGTCACATCTATAGAATCTAGAAGTGAAGCACCACCATCTTAGTTTTCAATTTCTTTTATTTCTTGAAAAGAGTTTTAATTTAAAATCGGTTATGGGCAAGGTAAGAAGTAGTTACTCACCTTATTTATATATATGTATTTAATTTTAATTGCCTCTCTCTCTAGACATCATTGAAAAAGACCTAATATTATGCTATTTTGAATACAATTTTGTTGTGAAATGAAATCTTTAGTTATCTATGTGCATATAGCTTATAAAGATATTTGACATTCTTAAATCTATGTGTTTAGGTATATCTTGGTGTTTATGCTATTCCTTTGTGTTGGTGTATGCATCTATCTTTGTAGTCTATTTTGGTTTACAAGTGATATTGGGTTTAGATCAAGTTATTACTGCATATTTAGCAAACTAGTCTTTGTGTCAATAATTTCATACTATGTTTCATGCATACTGATCTTTGTGCCAGTATTCTCATGATTTTTTATATGTGAACTAGTCTTTGTTCCAGTATTTTTATTACTTCTTTCTGCACTTGATATTAGGAATTTTCCTTGTATTGATATTTGGCTTTCCTGATTTTAGGTTAAAAGCTCATACATATATTTATCTAGTTGAGCCAAATTTATTTCTTATCATACAAGGGACATGTACCTCCAAATTCAAAGGAAATTCACAACTGAAATTATGAACTTTCTAGAGCTTTTGGAAACAATCGCACCTTTCAAGAAAAATAAATTATTATTTCTCAAAGTGCCCAATATATTAGCCAACACATTTAAATCACGTCCTATTGGTAGGTTTTAGGGAGATACGATAATTTTGGAGCCTCAATGCTTCTATAGTCCTCTACTAGTTCCTTTTTAGAGTTCCCATATTTTGTTATATTTTTCTCTAAATCTGTCAACATATATTCTACTTTCTCCCAATGTGAATTCAAGTTTTTCAAAATTTTGAATACCTCTTTGTTAGTTTCTTTCTCTTCTTATTTCTTAGAAGCACTGACATTTTCACACCCATCCTTCCTCTTCTCCGCATTCTCCTATCTTTTGTGTTATCTTTCCTTCCTTTAAATGTTATGTCTTTGCCTTCTTTCCTCACCATTTTTCTTGTCATCTTAACTTTTTTAGTCAATTCAATTTACTCCTTAATTTCTCTTGATTTCTTCTTATCTCTTTTTACTATGGGATTTTTTAATTTGGTCTTACATTACTCCTTTATCTTTCCCATGGTAGTTATTTTTTAACACACTCATACCAATCACATATTTTCATTGATCCCTTTTAGGAGATCTGGCCCTTTTCCAATTCTCATCTCCATGTTGTTTGGCCCACGGTTATAAGGTTGATACAAAGGAGATAGTGATACATGTCATAAAAAAATATCATCTCTCCTAATTTTTTGTCCAGAATAAATTTTCTCTTACCTTCCTCCATACAACCTAACCAAGGTCCCAACAACATAACCACTAATAGAAAGAAAAATTATGAGACATAGACCAACGTTATGAGCCCCAATTAATTTCTATATGTTGTATTTATATCCCAAAATCAGTCATAAAAGAGGAGTAGATCTAGCTAGTTGAAATAGATCATAAACTATTTAATATAATGAAATATACAAAAAGCTAATTCTCATAGACCATAGCACATGTTATATACAAGTCTAGATATATAAATATATATTTTTTTTCATTGAAACTATATAGGTTAGGGTTCTATCCATCTTTATAGTATTTATACATATACTTCTTATCTTATATCTCGCATTTATCTATTTATTATTCTTTCATCTATTACTAATCTACTACCTCTTATTCTTACTCTATAATAATATATCTTATTGTCTACAGATATACATCTAATAGGACATGTCACTTAGAAATTACTATTATTTGAGTGATGTTTTCTTCTAGAATATCTACAACCTATTTATGGAGGTTTGCAATAGGATTTTCTTGACTATTTTAGATGCTATTTGATTCGTTGCCAACAAATTTCTATAAGATCAACAAAATATCTCTAAATTTTGGATGAATAGAATAATTCCTTTTCTCAAATGAACCCTAACCCTACTCTCCTATTGGTGCCAAACCCATGTGGTTATACTTTTCTATCATCATAGGAAAGCTTTCAAGATCATAAAACAACCCAACCAATGAACCCTGGAGCCCAACCTGTATTTAAACTCAAGACATGAAAAGTGAAGAAAAAAGAAAGGGGACAAAGTGGTTATAAAATATGAAAAGTCAATTTTGTGCTTAGTGTTGAAAAAATGGAATCTCTATCTAATGGAGTGTCTCACATACTTCCAAGGCCTACTCTTCAACTAATGAAAAAGTTTCTAAAAACCTATGATGCCTCCACTTCACTTTTTCCAACATCAAACACATTATCCACTAGAATAAAAGAAGGTAAATTGATTTCATTTTTTACCTAATAAGCGAATTGTTGTCATTTCTAAATGCAAAGAAAAAAAATATTCTATTTTTCCTTAGAGGAATCTCATCAAAACAAGAAATTTTCAAATGGGTCTCTAATAATAAGGAACTCAAGGGATAGGTTATTGAATCATTTATTGGTATATTAAAAGGATATTTAGAATGTACCCTTTTAGATCTTGACCATGATTGTGTGGTAATACAATATGGATCCTTAATTATCTATTTTTAAACATGTTATATGAAATCTTGGGATCTTGATTTCCATCTGAGAAGAATAAATAAATCAATATCCCATGTGGGTTGAATTTCCTTTCCTCTCCTCTAACCCATCATTATTCCCACCCCTCTCTTACCTCTCCTAATCATAATCCATTCCATTTATATAGTTTTTCTTACATGGATGATTTTTTGGTACCCCAAGATAGAGCCTATAAATGTTAAAAGGAGGATCCCATCTATAATAATAATCCTTCTAATTATAACCCCCCACTTCAGCCAAATAGCCCTATAAGTAATCAATCCCTACATGCTTCCTACATGCTTATGCATCAAGATCCCTTTATGATACCCTTGGAAAATGTCTCATGATGGATCACCAATGAATCCGTTTAATGTATTGAATTCAGATGTGGAAAGTTGAGCCTTGACTCTTCCCAATGAAGCATAAAGTGCAATCTTGGAACATGTGAGGGATGAATATTCCAACATGTAAATATCATGTTAAACAAACTAGTTAGAATAATCAAATCAATGCAATTATACTCTAATAATTAAAATCTTATGTAGTATGTCATGATGCTACCCTTGCCTCTATTTGGCCCAACTTATTTCTTGCATACCAATCATGTTGATAGTTGTGTTGGTGAAGTTTTTAATCCTTTCCCCTTGACTTACTACGTATATTGTGGCTATTGGATATAATCCTAATAACCATTGTTTTTGTGCCACCACTTTCATTAAGGACATGATTGTGGTATTTTCTCTATATACACATAATTATCCTACCAAGAGAACCATTCTTTAGAAGGGGTTACACACTAGCCTACCCAATGCTAGGTGGGTTTTAGGGATTATTTTAGCATGTTGGAGTATCATTTTTACTATAGTTGAGATTACCTTTCTTGTTTTTCTAAATTAAAATTTGAATCCTAAATATTAGATCAACACTCCCTTGGTGTCAATGATCCCCTAATGGGTAAATTCAACCTCCAAATGACTTATTAGTTCAATTGAAACAAATTTAATGAAAGAATCTTAAATAAATTGAGGTAGCTGGACCACATCTATATTTCTCCTGACTACCTCATTCTTACATCTCATGTCGATCGTTTTGTTTCTTTATATTTCTCTACCACACTTTTTGACCACCTCCCCATATTCACCACCCTTTCCTACTCAATAACACCCCTATTTCCAAAGCCATCCCTTATAAGTTAAATGCTACCCATCTCAAGAACCAAGATTTCACATGAATATAATTTTAACTACTTGCAATGTTGAATGCAAGCCACATAAGGAAAAAAATGGATTAGTTGTTGGTAAATAATGATAGCTAGATACACCTCCTTCCTTCAACAATATGGTAGGAGAGTTGTAATGAAGCATTCCAGAATTGGGAAAACCCTCAAAGGTCAACTGAATAGAAGAACTAACTTTTATCTTATAATCCTCACATTAGTACCATATAACAATTTGTTGTTAATGTTGAAAATATGACACAAAAAATAGTTTCTTATAGAGGAAAATTTGCTCAAACTTGAGATCAAATATAGTGGATTAAAGTTTGAGACCAAGGTTCTAAATTTTTATTTCAATATCCTCAACAATAAAAATGAACACATTTATGTGATTAAGTCTACTGAAGGTATCCTACAAAATAGCCATTTTGATATTGTACAAAATATTAATGAACATTTCAAAAATATTTTATGAATGAAACTAAATATGTTATCCTTCTTCTCGTTCTTGAGGATAGTGTCATTGGTTATAGCCCTCATAAAATATACACTAATTATAGAAAGTTCTTTGAACATCTTATTTTAGTAGAGTAAATAGATGAATTTATTAGTTACATAGAATTTAAAAATATCTCGGGAATAGATAAACCACCAATTGACATTTATAAAACTATTCAGCCCCACATTCATGATAATTTTATAGTGTTTACCTAGAAGGAGTTAAAATTGCATCATAATGAAATATTAGTAATCAAGGGATGATTAAGCTTATCTCCAAAGGTAAAGATAAGGAAATGGCTAATGGATGGAAACCTATTATAGTCCTAAAGAGCTCATACAAAATAATTGCTAAAGAATTGGCACAAAGAATTAAGTGCATCTCTCAAGAAATTGTTCGCACATAATAGATTATGTTCTTAGGAGGAGGATTTATATTAGACAACTTGGTCCTTTCTTGGGAGAAAAATAATTACGTTAAAAAAAATTCTCAAGATAATATTATCAGTAAGGTGGATTTTAATAAATCCTATGATCACATTTATTGGCCCTTTATTCTCAAAATGTCGAAATGACTTGGTTTAGGCCCTAAAATTTGTGAAAAAATTAAAATATTATTCATGGATGCAAATTACAAAGTGGATGTCAATGAGGTTCTCTCTCCTCAATTTCCCTTGCAAAATTATATTTGGTAGGGGTGCCCCATATCCCCATTCATGTATGTCCTTAATGCTAATGTGCTTTCATATATTATCCACATCTAGTTTCTAATAAACTTATTCAAGGAACCACACTTCTAGGGAATGCTACAACTCTCAAATCATATTTTGTTGATGACAAAAAAATTTCATTCAAAAATTAGTGAAGGAAGTGACTTGTATGCTTGACATATTAGATTTATTGTTTAATTCCAAACATATAAATTGGCCATGCATAAAATTGAATTTATAATGACAAACCAAACCCTCGACAACTTAGATCTTTTGTGAATGCAGAGAGGTGAAGCATGTTTTTGATAAAGTAAGAAACATTTATAGGGTGTTGTACCCTTACACAATGAGCCACATAGGCCAAAAAAATATTAAGTCCATAAAACTAACAGTAAGCCAAAAAGGAATAGAACCAGCAAAAAACAACACTTTGAACACAAACATACATCAGAGACACAAAACACAGAACTAGAAAACAACTAACTGGCATTGTCCCAGTTTTTGGATAGGAGGTCCACAATGTCATCCCCGACCCATTATTGATTCTCCTAGGAATTGTTTCCCTCCAGCTCATCTTTGATCACCATGGATAGGGAGCTGGTCATGAAATGAACCAGCTTCACTGTGAAGTGGGTCAAGCCTATGAATCTTTTGTCTAGCATGTCCATCTTTGCTTTTAGTGCATGAAGCTCCTCACCATCATCCACAGTCTTTGCGTCCTCCCCAGGCTTAGCTTCTAGAGGGTGTGAAGACTGAGAAGCCAAGTTCTCTTTCAGAATGTTGCTGCTATCTGAGATAGTATGGGGTCCCTCTACATTATCTTCCTCTTCCTCCTCGGTCTCCTCTTACTTATACTACTTTTTGTTTGTCTACTCCAACGAGTCTACAACAATCTACCCTTTTTTCTTGTTTTTTTCCAATCTCCCAGACCTTCAGATGGTAGTCTCCCCTCCTATTATGATTATGGCTTCCACAATGGTATCACCTTTAGAGTCTTTCCCCACAATATTCTTCCCTTTTCCCTCTTTTACCATTGGATCCAATAAACCTTTTTTATCATCTTTGCCTTTTTTCTTTGGGGCAGCTCTATAAGAAGACTTGGCCAGGGTGGCCTTGAGCTCAGAGAGGCTAGCCACAGTGCTAGTTTGTGCATTACCTACACCACTCTTAAGTTTTTTAGTAGCCTGTTTAGGTTTGGTATTTTCAATAGTTTTGAGGCTAGGTTTTCTAGAAGGGATTTTTGGTTCAGTAGGGGAGATATTAGCGATGACAAGGGGTTCTATCTCTTCAACACAGACAACAAAAATGGCTCTAGGAGGACATAAGGCCAAATTAAAATGGTAGAGCCTCATGATAAGCCCCTAATGGAGAGGAAAAGGCATAATATCATTTGGTTTAAGACTGGTCATTTCTTTATATTTTTCAACCGAATTTTCCAAGTCTGTGAGCAGAAAAAATGGAAAACTAAGTAGGATTTTGTGCCTAAGATGATTCATCAGGGGAAAATGATAAAAAAATTAGGTTTTAAACCTACCTTCAAGCATGACATACTTAATAAGGGATAAACACACCTGGTCCTAGGGCTATAGAAGGGCTTCTCATTCAAAGCCTGACTAGTTGCGGACCGGATCCTCATTCCCCAAGAAAAAAGATTTCATATTATCATTGTTAGGAGTCTGAGTATACTTTAGATATTTCTTCCTAGTAGCTTGCACTATCATCTCTTTGCTGACTTGAAAAGAAATGCCACCTAGTGTAACCCTTCGATCCTTCCAGGAATTAGCGAATTGGCCAGACAGGTTAGGGTCGTGGTCCACAAGATTCTCCATGAGAGGAGGAAGGCCACCCTGAACACAGATATACCAAACCAAAGGATTCTTATGGAATTATCTATAATTATTAGGTTCAGTCTGAACGCGATCACCACCCATGATGTTAACCTGCATAGGAAACCATAGAACTTGCAAGAATAAAATGTTAGAGACACCAACAGAGAAATAAGATATCTTCGCATGGTGGATATTAAGGCAAAGAATGCATCCTGGATAATCATGCCTATGTGAAGATCACACGTGTGAAGGGAAAGATCACCTATACAAAACTTAGTGATGCCATTAATGTGAATCTTAAGGTGATTGCAACTAGCTAAGTAGGATATGATAGGTGAGCAAAGTTTCTTGGCTACGTTGCAATTGCACAAATAACTAGGCACGGTGGTCGCTTGGCCAAATTTAGAAATGTCAATGTAATCATGTTTAGAAGGTGACGCTAAACTAGCAAGATCAAAGGTGCTAGAAGGGAGCTTTCCCTCATTATGAAAAGTCACATCTAAATTTAAAACCATAGTCTTGAGGAGGGCATGATGAATTAACACAATCCCAAAGAGAAGATATCACAAAGTATGGCCCCTTAAAATCATAATTATCATGTACATTTCAAATCCCTTCATAGAGCCATCACCATTAACCATGTGACTAACATTTAAATTTGAATTCCACCACTTGTAGGCCACCTCAGCATTAGAACCCATCCACCAAGCCCAAAGAACAACCAAGTGGACCCCCCAAATGACACCCATCAACCAAAGATTTGAAATCATCATAATAAATGGGTGTTTTGTTCTTTCAATATGAGATCTTGAATCCTTGGTGGAAAATTCCCCATATTTATCCAACATTTAGAGCAACTCCAATAGGTACCACAATTACCCAAAGCATCCGCCACTTGGTTGCCCTCCCTAAAGATGTGCGTCACTTTTTTTAATCTTAGCTTAGATAAAAGGAACCTTATATCCAACATAATATACTTCGTACTCCACCCAATTAGTCTACCAAGGTTCACAACATCAGTGATGGAATTGGAGTCCCCTTCAATGTGGATATTCACAATCCCTAGAGGAAAAACAATTTGAAGGCCATTTAGCAATGCATGAGCCTCCACAAAAATTGAGGATTGGAAACTGATAGCACCTGCCAACCTAGCAACTAGTTCCCCCCTGGGACCTCTAATCACTCCTCCAATACGATCCTTGCCCGGGTTGCCCTTAGCAAGCCCGTCAAAATTGAGTTTGAACCGGCCTCTATCTGGAGGCTCCCATTTGGTGTTTTTCTTGGTGAAGGATTTGGAATTTTTGAATGAGCTAGCATCAAGTTTCTGGTGCTAGGCCTTGGCCATTCTTATTTCATAATCAAAGGGTCCCTTCTCCAGAGGTTTCCCATTGAAGAGGGAGATGTTTTCCTCAATCAGACAGACACCAATACCAAAAAATTCCCTAGGACTCCTCTTAGTATTTCTGAAAACCCTATTGTTTCTTTCCTTCCATAGACACCAACCAATAATAGGATGGACCTGGTTCCAAATTTCTCTAGGTAAGGGGTGGATATAGGGACTGCACTAGCCCAAAATGGATGATATGATATCCTTGCACATGGCCCAAGAAACACCCAGTCTTTCAAAATCCATACCCCAAACTTCAGTAGAAAATAGACAGTGTAACAATAAGTGGTTATTAGTTTTCTCATTGCATTTACATAATAAGCATCTATTGGGGATATAAAATCCTTGTTTCCTCAAATTATCCTGAGTAAGAATCCTATTATGATAGGCAGTCCACCAGAAGAAATTAATTTTATGGATCATATGGCGGTTCCATATATTCTTCCAAGGATCGACCGCAACACCCTAGTTTTTCACCAGAGTATACGTTGACTTAACTGACAGATCCATTGTTGGTCAAAGGTTAAAAAAAACTCATCTCCCCTATCATAGGAGGGAAGCCTAGTAAGAGAGAGTAGGTTCCTGGAGAGACCTAGCCAGGCAACATAGGTCTTGTGAAAGAGGACAACAAAGAGCTAGATCCTTCCACACCTTAGCCCCAGGAGGTTCAAAAACATAATCCCTGATATGGAAACCAAAGTACCTTTGAGCCAACCTCTTTAGGTTCCTGAAATCAGAAATTTCTAGTGGGATACCAAATAACCATGTGTCTTCCCAAAATCTGATCTAATTACCATTGTCTATTTTCCATTTAATCCCACTCTTAAGCAGGCTCTATGTTGTGCAAATGCTCCTCCAGGCTAAGGAACCCTAGGGGTGAACCTCCGAGAGACAAATTATCAAAGGCTTGCTCTGAAGATATTTGGAATTCATTATTTTGCACCAATCCTTAGTATTCCTTATCTGATCCCAACCCACCTTGGTCATCAAGGCCTTGCTAGTGTTGACAATATCACTGATCCCAAGGCCACCACAATTTTTGGGTTGGAAAACCTTTTCCCATTTCACCAGAGAAAAAATATTTTTATCCTTACTCCCAAACTAGAGGAAGTTCCTTTGGATTTTTCCAAATTTATCAACAATGTACCTAGGTATCTTAAAAATAGAGATGAAGTAAATTGGTATTCCTTGGAGAGTAGTAGTGAGGAGTTGGAGCTTACCAACATGGCTTAGGATGGAGCGTTTCTATCCATAAAGTTTCCTTTGAATCCTTTCAAGCAAAAAATTCCAAAAGTTGGGGATGACCTCCTTAACAATGAGAGGGAGCCCAAGGTAAACCAATGGGAGAGTCCCACTCAAACAACCCAAAACCGTAGTCACCCTGGCTTTCAAGTTAAGTGTACTATTAAAGAAATAAATCATGCTTTTATTATAGTTGATGCTTTGACCAAAGCAGGAAACATAATTTTTAAGGTAGGTTTTCCATTTCCTAGCTTCCACCATAGAGGCTTTCCCAAAGATAAAGGTGTCATCCACAAATTGTTGCACCACAATTGGGTCTAGGGAAGAAGTCGCTTTGATTCCCCTAATAGAGCCCTTCGATAGTAGACCAACAAAGTTCCTACTCAACACATCGGCTATCATGATAAAGAGGTAGGGAGATAGGGAGTCACCTTGTCTGATCCCTCTACTAGTAGAGAAGAAATCAAAGGGATTCCCATTGACTAGAAAAAATAATTGACACTAGTAACACATTCCATTATGAGTTTAACCACCGATTGGTTGAAACCAAACTTGGCTAGAACTTTAGGGATGAAGTCCCATATAACTTTATTGTAGGCTTTAGAAATATCTAATTTGAGAGCCATCCCCATGTAATTACATCTATCCATAGAGTAGAGTAGCTCATGAGTGGAGTAGCTCAGAGTAGCATCAAGAATATGGCACCTAGGCACAAATCCTTTTTGGGTTGGGCTAATGAGTTTATCAAGAAGGGGCTTGATTCAATTCACTAAGATCTTGGATAGAATTTTGTAAAATGTGTTGCATAGGCTAATAGGACAAAAATAAGTCATGGATTTAGGATCACCAACCTTAGGAATTAGAGAAATAAAGGTGTGGTTCATTTGTTTAATAATTTTACTAGTTTTGAAAAAATCATGAGCAGCCATAACAAGATCCGCACCCACAATCTCTTAGAAATTCTGAAAGAAAGTAGGGGGAAAACCATTTGGACCTTGGGCTTTGAAAGAACTCATACTAAAGGTAGTTAGAAAAACCTCTTTCAGAGTAACAAGACTGAGAATCCCTAGATTATCTTCCTGGGTGATTATGGTTAGAAGGTGGTTAAGCAGTAGATTGTCTATAGTCGGGTTGGGTGCCTCAGTTGGGGCTGAATAGGCCTCCTAAAAGTAATTAGCAGCTAGCAGGCCAATCTAGGGAGGAGATGATATCACCTCGCTAGTAGTATTAGTCAGTTTAGAAATTTGATTCCTTTTCCTACGCTTGATGGTAGATACATGAAAGAAGGAGGTGTTTGTATCACCCTCTTTCATCCACTGGACTCTGGATTTCTGCTTCTCAAAGATTTCCTATTTTTTGAGGATTCATTCCCATTCCTTCCTAGTTTCCATTTCCTAGTTGTGAGTTTGCTGACTATCATCCCCTTCCTCCATTTTCTTTTATAAAGTTCTCAATTCCTCCTCTAATTTTTATTTATTTTGAAACACATTGCCAAACACACTCTTGTTCCAGCCTTTTACCATGTTTTTAATATGCTTGAGTTTGAAGAAGATCCTTAACATGGGGGATCCATGAATAGGGATGTTCCACCATTCTGCAATTTTATTTTTGAAGTCAGGGTGGGAGCTCCACATTATCTCAAAATGGAATGGAATAGGACCCACAACGGGCCAAACATTAGAGGTCAGCAATAGATGATTATGGTCAGACACCATTCTAGGCAGGGCTTTTAGATTGGCATTCAAAATGTTAATCTAGTGGGAGGAGCAGAGAAACCGATCCAACAGGACTTGAATCAGATTTTCACCAAAGTTTCTATTAGACCAAGTAATTTTTTGTCCTGTAAGATCAATATCTATCAACCATGAAGAGTTTAAAAAATTTGCTAGGTCAGACATGCTATCAGAGTAATCCACAAGACCACTGCTTTTCTCCAAAGGGTAGAGGGGAGAGTTGAAGTCCCTAGCCACCAACCAATGGGGTCCTCTATTGTAATTAATTTTAATAGCAAGATCCTACCAAAAAATACTTCTAACGTTCCTCGGGTTAGGAGCATAAACATTGATTATAGACCAAGAAATGCCCAGATAGGAAAAGGATCCCCCCACACAATTTTTGCAAAGGAAATTTTTTGAGCCCAAAAATCTAGAGGGGTTCCAAAGCACTGCCAGACCACGTGAAGCTCCATCAACATCACTATAATAGTAGGAAACACTTGGCCAAATAAATTTAGCAATCTTATCAAAAAAATCTTTTTCATTTTGGTTTTTAGTAGTAGGCACACATCAATCTTATGTTCTAGGACATAGTTCTTCAAAGCAAGTTTTTTGTGGAAGTTGTTAAGCCCATGAATATTCCACGACATTACTTTCATTTCTGACCTTTCTTAGAGGACATATCCAATGTCCTCTATTTACCTAGGGTATTCTCATTTGTAGTTTCTCTAAGTCTATTGTGTCTCTGGCTGGGTCTACCTAGTTTAGAATCTCCTCCCACATCTACCTTCTTTTTCCTCCCTCTTTTTTTGGAGTTGTCCACATCTCTTCTTATGCAGTTTTCTCTAGCATAAAGCCCTTTGTATTCTCTATACGTTCATCAACAACTCTAATTATCTCTTCTTCCCATATCTCTCCTTCCTCACCCATTGTTTCACTTGTCCCAGTAGAGCCCACATCTAGCTTTGGATCAACAACAACACTTGAACCAAGGCCAAGGGCTAGTTGGACATCCTGCAGTTTAACAATGATCTCATTTAAAGGTAGACTCACTAGGCTCACTCTAGGGTCAACCAGGCCAGCCGGTGGGTCACCCAAAGTGTGTGAAGCAATTAGAGATTTGACCAGAGGGACCTCCTCCAAAGGTAAAGCATTCTCCACAAGAGGTCAATGATTCTCCAAAGTATTGTCCACCTTAGGCTCCCGACTAAAAGAAGATTTGAAATCAGAGATAATGTGGCTAGATTTAGCACACTTCTAATAGTAGACAACAATATTTTCATAGCACACTGGTTGGGTCCAATTGCCAAACTTGGAGCACAACTTAACTATGGTAGGAAGAGTCTTATCAACATAGACATTAGACAAAATCTTGTAAATAATAACTTGGATTTCGATTTGGTGATGGAATAAGTGGTGAAAAACTAACCCATAGATTCCCTAATAATTTAGAAGATTGATTCATCCTAATACTCTAGGGGTAAGCCAGGCAACCGAACCTAGATTGGAACCGACTTGTTTAGGTCCACGGTAGGGTCAAACCCCAGTTTCCAGTGACACAAAGCCAAGTTGTGCTTTCCATACACCCAAGGTCCCATGGATAGGATCAACACCATATCCTTTGTAGCCATAAACTTGAAGAGGAAGGGACCACTAGCCATAGAATAGATCTCCATGCTCCCCTTGAGACGCCATTTTTCAGCAGCCCACTTCCAAACCATATCCACAGTTGGACGGAAGGAAAGAAAAAGACCCACAACTGTGTTCTCCATGGAGGAGAGAATCCTGTCACATAACAAAATAGGAATGGAAAAATCCATCCCAGAAGCGGTGATTTCCTTAGAAGAAGGAGAACCGAAGAATATTTTTGTTTGCCATTGGTCAACACATCCTTCTAGCCTAAATTTTTTGGAAGAATCTCCACTACTGACAGAATTTCAGCAGATATGACTGGAAACTCAAGGTTCTTCAAAAGATCCACAGGAAAAAGCACTGTCCCTACAGGAGTGGCCCCCAAGGGACACGAGTCCACATGTGAAAGGGAGATGCTCGGTTGAGGAAGGGCTAGAGGGGGATGATGGGGTACCCCTAGAGCAGAGTACACCATGCATGTAGGAAGTTCAAATGTAGGCAGAGAGGGAAGAGGGAAAATATAACTATTGTTTTGGATGTTACAAGAGAGGTGAAGCATGTTATTATCAAAAGGTGCCTTGGGATACACTTAGGTATTAAAGTTTCTGTAAAAGAAATGTGGAAATGGTTCTTGGATAGAACTTATAAAATAAACCTAAATTAAACAAACAAATTTATTTCTATGGTTAAAATATTTCAAGTTGCCCCTAAATACCTCCTTACTAGCCATGTTTATATTTATCCTTGTTGGATTCCTTCTAAAACTTGTTACAATCAACTGACTCAGTTAATTAGGAGATTTATTTGGGCTAAGTGGGGAAATAAAAAATGTTTTCCTATTAATTTGTCTATCCATTGCTTTCAACCAAAAGATAGAGGAGGATTGATAACCATTGATCCTTATACTTAAGGAATTTATATCACTATTAAATGGATTGTAGGGGCCTTGGATGGGAATACTCCTTAGAAAATTTTGACTTCCACCATGTTCAAACTACTATAATTTATCAATCATGGGATTTGATGAAGGGTAAGTGCAGGATCATCATGGAAAAATTGGGCCCGTAAGTGGCGATAAAAATTCAAAAAATCAGAGTAAGGAAACTTGACTTAAAAATTTGAATAAGTTATCTATATTATTTCCAAAATATGTAAGAATAGAATCTGTAGCAAATTGAATGCAATTTCTAAACTACTAGGTTTATTTTAAGAAACAAAATCTATTTGGTGAAAATTTGAAATTTCAATGCAGTAGTACTTAAATTTTAGGGAAAAAACAAGAAGTAGGTGTTTGTCTGACCACCCTAACCACAATAAAATGATAATATTTTTTTATAATATTTTAGATATAAGTAGAGGACTCATGTCCTGATGTGATGCATGTTTTTATTTTATTTTTTTCCAAGTAAATAATTAATTATGGATTTTTTATTACAAATTTTAAAAAATATAAAAACATGTATTTCTGACCACCTTAGCTTGGTCAAAACTGAACATGAAATTCATTTTTTTTAATCCTATAATATGGAAAGCATAGAATTTGATGCATGTTTCAGATTCAAAAAGTGTGATACCATTTGAAAGCTATAGATGTTTTGTTGGAAAAACAAGGATAGACAACTGAGAGGGGTGGTGAATCCGTTGTTACCAAAATCAAAATTATACAACATTAATCAACCTTATATCACAAATCTGATAATTAACAGTGCAAGAATTTAATCAAAAACACATCAGAGACACATGAACACCAAGATTTTATATGTGGAAACCCTGTTAGGGGAAAAACCATGGTGGATGTTAGTCCACAAGATTATACCCTATTAGAAGTATAATGAAGAATAAAAAGGAATGAACTTGGATTTAGGTGCACTACCTAGAGCACACTGCTTAAAGGGAAGGCTCATTACCTTACATACAGTAATTAGATTAAATCCATCTAATGAAGTTGAATTGAGAAATTAGCTTCTACAAAAGCCTGATTAGAGTTCTAGTTAGGCACACAAAAACTTCTTCAAACTCTTCCACCCTCTACTCAAACTCTTCCATACTCTACTTTGAATGATCTAACCTTTATTCACACATGTACACCACTTGTACACTTGAGCACTTCACACTAAATGAGGAAAAAAATCTCATATATATATCCACTACTTGTATTTACATCCAAAATTCAGTCAGCCACAAATAAAGAATAAATTACAATGCACACAAACACAAGTCAGTCACAACATAGTGAGGACCCAAGCAAACACCTCCAAACACGCCAAAAAATAAGATATTAATCCTCATGGATCCGTAACACACTAACATCATCATTTTGGCCAAGAACATGAAAACTGGGGCACACATCGGAAGAATCTCCGATCACGAACACTTTAATCAATGTGGATGTACAACAAGGATAGATCATGATCTAGAATCATCCATGAACATCACAGGTACATGTGCAACACATGAAATTATAAAAAATTCATCTGCTTCAACCAAGAAAACCATCTATAGAAACTAAATAACTGTAGGCACACAGATCTTCATAACTTCCACAAATCTTTATGCAAACCTTTGAAACTTTCAAAAACATACTATAAATCTTCAGCAAAAGACCCTTTGAAGTGCACCTTCAGATCTTCAACACACAGAGCTTTCCAACATTCTAACCTTCTCAACTCCATTGGCTTCCTGTACTATATTTTTTACAATTCTCAATATCCTCGACATATACAACCTTAAGCAGATTCAATGCTAATAGTGTTGACATCAATGACAACCACATATCAGAAACACAACCACAAAATCCAACACTCTCCCCATTTGGCATTGATGGCAACACATGATGTGAAAAATAATACCATCAACCCAATTAACTCTTCTTCAACAATCTCCCCCTGAGATTGTGCACTGTTTCTTGTTTCCTTCATTTCTCTTCTTTCCCACATTTTTCATATTATTTCTCTCCCCCTCTGACGTCAATGGAAAATCTACATAGGCTCTAAACACAAATCTGAATCATTTGACTGCTCCTCCTGAGTAGCAGCCACCACAACATTAATTTGGAATAAGATATGGCTATGAATTCATAGACTGATGCAAATACCTGCATCTTAGTTCTGATCAGGAGGAGAAATCACCCCTAATTTCCTTTGAGGTACTCAAAAGTATCCTTAGGCAATGGCTTGGTAAAGATATCTATATTTTTCTCTTTGGTAGGTATGTACTCCAATCTAACTTTTTTTTCACTTACTTTGTCTCTCAAGAAGTGATACTTGATGGATATATGATTTTTCTTTGAATGCAACACTGGATTATTAGAAATGTTAATGGCACTTAAATTGTCACAAAATATGGCAATGGGTTCTTCATACTTAATTCTGACATCTCTCAACATTTTCTTCATCCACAATATGTGGGTACAACTATTGGCAGCAACAATGTACTCTACCTCAGCAATAGATAATGAAACTGAGTTCTACTTTTTTCTTAACCAAGATACCATCTTCTTACCTAAGAATAATGCAACACCACTGGTACTCTTTAGGCCATCTACATCTCCTACCCAATAAGCATCAGTAAAAGCACTCAGAGTAATATCATCATCCTTAGGATACCAAAGACCAAGATCAAGTGTCCCTTTCAGATATTTGAATATTCTTTTCACAATAGTCACATGGGACTCTTTAGGATCAGCTTAAAATCTAGCAACCATGCACACAAAATTCATTATATCTAGCCTGGTCTAAGTCAAACAGAGTAATCCACCAATCATTGACATGTATCTTGTCTCATTCTCTTTAGGAGAATCATCTTTCTGTGTAAGTTTGCATTTGGTCACCATAGGTGTACCAACTGGTTTTGAATCTTCCATGCCAAAATTGCTTAGTAGATTTATCACATACTTAGACTGAGATATAAAGTTTTCATCATCTAACTAAGTGATTTGAAATCCTAAAAATAATTTCAGCTCTCCTATCATTGACATTTCAAATTCACTTTTCATTTCATTAACAAACTTCATACACAAATCATCATCACCATCAAAAATAATATCATCAACAAAGACTTCAATGATCAATTCTTTTCTCTCATCCAACTTGAAATATAAATTACTATCAGTAGTACCTTTATTGAATCCAAGTTTCAACAAGTATTTATTCAATCTAGCATACCAAGCTCTAGGAGCTTGCTTTAGTCCATAAAGAGATTTCTTCAATCGGCATACCATGTACTTTTCATTAGTTAGTTACTGAAATCCATTTGGTTGTTCAACATAAACTTCTTCTTTTAGTTCACCATTCAGAAATGTTGACTTTACATCCATCTGATAAAATTTGTAATTCTTGAAAGTAGCATATGAAAGAAATAATCTAACAAATTCAATTCTAGCAACATGAGAAAAAGTTTCTTCAAAGTCTATACCTTCCATCTATGAGTATCCTTTGCAAACCAATCTTGCTTTATTTTTGACCACATCACCTTGTTCATTTAGATCATTCTGGAACACCCACTTGGTTCCAATCAAATTTTTGTTCTGAGGTCTAGGAACAAGATCCCATGTATTATTTTTCTTTATCTGCAATAGTTCTTCTTTCATGGCTTCCATCCAATGTTCATCTTTGCATGCTTCACTTATATTTCTAGGTTCATCTTTAGAAATTAGACAATACTCTTCCAGAATTATTCTTCTAGTTTGCACACCTTTTCTCTTGTCTCCTATGATCTAACTATCATAATGATTTTGTCTCACATACTTAGGAGTTTTTAAATTTTCTCTTACCTCTTGTTCTTGTGTTCTTTCTTCTGCACTTCTGCTAGCTTTTTCTTTTTGACTCCCTTGGTTCATCGCAACAATTTGAAGTTGATTATGTGCTTGAACATCACTTTCATTGTTAGTACCATCATGTTGATCATCTGAATCATAACCACTAGATCTAGGTGATTTACCAATATCTTCATCAACTTTGACATTTGCACTTTCAACCATTTTTTTCAACCTTTTATTAAAGCACTAGTAAGCTTTTCTTTTAGTAGAGTATCCTAGGAAGATTCCTTCATCACTTCTAGCATTAAACTTATCATCATCTCTCTTGATGTAGTATTTGCTTCCAATTTTTTTGAAATACTTGACAATAGGCTTATAACAAAACCATAGCTCAAAAGGTGTCTTACCAGAATTACTGTTGACATTGACCTTGTTAATAGTGTACACAACAGTACTTACATCTTATCTCTAGTAGAAATGAGGAACATTTCCTTCCAACATCATGGCTCTAGTAGTGTCTAGAATGGTTATGTTCTTTCTTTCAACAACTCCATTCTATTGAGGGGTCCGAGGAGTAGATAGATGTCTTTGGATTCCATGCTCTTCACAAAAAAGAATTGAATTTCCCTGAAGTAAATTCACCACCTCTATCTGACCTTAGACATTTGATCCTTTGACCTGTCTCATTCTTTGCCATAGCTTTAAAAATTTTGAACTTTTCTAATGCTTCATGTTTTTCTCTCAAGAAAGCGACCCATATCATTCTAGAATAATCATCAATGAGAAAAATAAAATACCTTTCACCTTGTAGGCTTCTAGTTCTAGAAGAACCACATAGATCAATATGTATTAAATTCGGTACTCCATTAGAGTTATATTGTTTGCTCTGGAAAAAATTTCTTGTTTTCTTTCCCATTTGACATTCCTTGCACATAGTGTTAATAGGCTTCACTAACTTAGGTAGATCTCTAACTTTTCGAGTAGAGCTTATCTTGACAATGTTATCAAAGTTCAAATGACACAACCTCCTATACCATAACTAGCTTACATCAATTTGAGCAATCAAAAAACTTTCACTAGCAACACTGAATTGAGAAATATTACCTTTTCTCTTTGTTCCTGAAGCAATCACATTTCTTGAAGTTCCCATTATTCTACACTTACCATTCTTGAACTGTAGATTGTAACCTTTGTGTACTATTTTCCAACACTGAACAAGTTATGCTTTAAGGATTATACATAAAGAACATCATCTGTATTGTTCTTACCACCAAAAGAAATAGTGCCTTTTCCATGAATCACACCAGAAGTGTTGTCTCTGAACCTCACAACACCACCATCATAGTTTTCCAAGCTTACAAATTTTATTTTGTCACCAGTCATATGATGTGAGCATCTTCTGTCAATCACCCACTCATCTTTCTCTTCAACTTTGGCTGTATGAGATTTCTCAACATTCACATTACTAGCAGATTTAGTGGACACCTGACCATTTTCTTTGATAGCAATAAATACCCATTCATCTTCCTTTCTAGTTTCTTTATCAGATTCTTCATTAGTTACACCTTATTCAACATAATAGCACTTTCTTTGAAATCTAGTGCTCTCAGGTTTATACTTTGAAACTCTTTCAAGACATCTAGATGCAAAGTGACCTATCTTACTGCAAGAAAAATATTTAATAGGTAACTTTCCTTTCTACTTACCATGACCTCTTGATTCTCTTTTCACAATCAATGCTTCTAGTTCTTCCTGTGACATAGATAAAATGAATGTTGCATAGTAAGATGGTTAAATCTAATCTAAACATACATTAATCTAAATCAAACAACAAAGAATGAATCAAATGAATTAAAAAGAAAA
This sequence comes from Sequoiadendron giganteum, assembly GCA_007115665.2. NCBI lineage: Eukaryota > Viridiplantae > Streptophyta > Pinopsida > Cupressales > Cupressaceae > Sequoiadendron > Sequoiadendron giganteum. Next base: position 632,560,428 of record CM021101.1, read on the forward strand.
TAACATAAAACATAAAATAGTCTCACCGAATATCAATCTATTTCCTCGAATTATCTTGATTGTCCTCCATTTTTCCATGTTTGCCATGTTGGTATTCTTTCCCTCAGATTTTCACTATGTATGCAAGCATAGCCTTAATTTATGTCTAAGCAAAATATCGAAGATTAAGTTCTTCCAAAAAGTGTATTTATTTTGCGAGGAGGAATAATGCCAAAGATCAACCAATTTATAGAAAGTTGGTTTTCAAACGACCGAGTCATATTCGAAAGAGAGATCAACGATTGAGATTATTGAATGCCATGTGATGTGAGATTTGTGTCAGTTAGAACACAAGTTGGGAAACTCTGCAGGATAAATATTAAATTAGAACAATAATTTAATCTGGTGTTAAGACTATTCAAAAATAGAATGAATAGGAGTTCAAGATTAAATAAATGATTTAACCTTGAGTTGAAAGTCTTCGAAAATAGAAAAAATAGACTTTGAATGAAAATGATAAAGTTAGAACTTGGAGAATTATTTGTTTGAATGCACACATGAACTAATTAATTAAATAAAGATATTTAATTAATAAATATGTTCATGCATATGAGTTAGAACTAGTTAATTGACTAGTTGTGATAGAAAGTCATTTTCATAGAGATGATCAGATATTGAATCCAGAGATAATTGATGGATTTAAATAGATCTTGAGTCAGATGGTGAGTGAATAATTAGTTAACTAGAGGACAAAAGAATGTGACAAAAATAATTAATTATGAATTAAATGTTAATTTAATTCAACATTCAAAATTGAAATGATTTAATTAAATAAATAATAATTTATTTAATTGACTGAAAAGATTAATTGAATAATTAAATAATTCAAAATGAACATTTAATTATAGTTGAAAATACGATAAAGGGGTAAATTAAATAATAAATTATTTAATTCAGAAAGAGAATTATTTAATTAATCAGAGTTGAATAAGGGTCATAATGAATTAATCAAATAATTAAAAGGTTATTTAATTAATAGAGGAAAGATGTGTTTAGAAAGTAATTAAATAATTAACATTATTTAATCATGACCATGGACAATAGAAAATTATATTGAAAGTGGTATTCGCAAGCCTATACAAATTTTCAATGTCTACAATTTGCCCCTCTTTGATACAATGTTGTTTATCGCATTGTGTCAAAGAAATTGAAAAATGGATATGCCCTAGTGAAAGTAGGGTGAGGAAGGATTATGAGGAGGTATTGGTATGCCCCCTTGAGAGGACAAGTGGGTTCAAAGAATAATAGTGTGCTCTCGAAATGGATGAGAAAACTAGAAGATGAAGGATAAAAATGATAGAGGAACATATATAGTGGTCGTGAAGATGCAAAAAAGAAGAAATGTTAGCATGGATTAATCAAAATGTTAGTATTCGAAATGTTTGTTAGAAGAATGTAGAATCTTCCATATTTTGCCAAATTTATACTAAGATTTTCATTTTATCATCATTGGGTGGGACTAACACAAATGGATAGTACACACCATGATATGAGATAGACCATAGTGTAAAAAGTCATCCACTTGTGAAAAACAGACAGTCACAGACAAGGAGTTTCTTAACTCATACGAAGAGCAAGATTGCCCCAGTGTTTTTTTCAAGAAAAACCACATACAACAAACAAAGAAAAGATAGGTCATGAGACATCATTGCTCCTCTAAATCCTTCATGGGAAATCCTTGAGGAAACTAGTAACATTACTTAAAATCCAAATTTTAAAAAGATAGTTGATAGACAAAAATCAAAGAAAAAGAGTCCTGAGACATCCTTGCTTCTCTAAATCCTTCAAGGGACATCCTCGAGAAAGCTAGTAACTGGAGTTAAATAAAAATCTATAAAAAGATGAGACAAAGTAAGATATAAGTCAAAAATCCAATACAAGTATTTTCCAAAACTTGATCTTGTGTAATTTTTTGATGTTTGACATAGCTCGATGTGAGGGATGACACATATCGTATAAGACGTGGAGTCTGGTTTTGACTTGGTGACTATCTATGTAAGGAATGACAAGGCCTGGTTTTAGAAAGAAATGTGTCGTATAAGACGTTGAGCCTGATGTCATTGATGTGATAAGCTACATGAGGCTATGATGATTGATGATGTTCGTTGTCAAGAAAGACATATCTTGCTTAAGACATAATTTGATCACTTTGACAATGTGTTTGATTTTGACTTGATGACAATTTTGACATGTTTGCCTTGTTGATGCACGACTTGTTTTGATTCCTTGATTGTTATAAGTGTGTGTGTTGATAGTGTATGACTTGAGATGATGTACCCTAAAGGACTGACCTAGTGTAGCCTCGGGGGCTCATCAATTGATAGCCTTGCCTACATTGTGCATGCAGAGACCTCGTAGTTCGACCAGACTTTAACTGACATAATTGATTGAAAATATATACCTAAGTTGATGATATGCAACATGTGTGATAGTGAATGTGATAAACCCTATTGGACTAACCTAGTGTGGCCTCGAGGGCTTATCAATTGATAGCCTTGCCTATGTTGTACAGGAAGAGACCCCGTAGTTCGACATGACCAATGACTTTGACATATACAAAGAGTCATGATTTTATGTGGCAAAACATGAGAAACCTAGACAGACAGACCTAATGCCTTAGGGGCACATCAATTGATGGCCTTGCCTACATCTAGTCACAGAGGCAATGTAGTTCGACTAGGTCTACGACTAACTTGACATGACTAACTCCAACTCATTTTTTGGCATTTTTGACATTTTTTTAATTTTTTTGTCTTTTTGGAGTTTTTTGAGGACATTTTCTGACATTGGATTGCTATGTACAAGTTCCACTTGACACAGAGTGAGGATTTTCCCCTAGTCGGGAATAACACATATAAGATGGAGTGGGGAGACTGAGTTGACTTAATGTTAATCATTCCAAGTAATGGATAAGACAATCATTTATTATGAGTGAAGGTAAAAAGTCTGATTGGAATTATGGTAGACGAAAGAGCAAAGTCAACTACACATAGCACCTATTTGCCAAGTTCTCACCATGGTACTTATCCATAGTGACACTAAAGTGGTTTTCACTATTGGACATATTATTTCTATTTACTATTTCATTGGTTTTTCAAATTTTTTTGGTGTTACAAAGACGTCTGTTTACCAGGTTTTCATCAAGGTAACCAATTTTTTTAATTTTTTCCATATTTATTTTAAAATTTCGATTAAGACATAGTTCTCAAAAGCTATGCATAGAACCTCTTCAGATGAAGGTTGTCGATTGGTGAAAAAAGTGGTTCTCCTTTAGGGGTAGAGAGTTGATACACTCCTGATCCAAAAGCTTCTATGATAATATAGGGCCCTAACCAATTGGGTTCAAACTTACCTGGGTTTTCTCATTCAGCTTGATTCTTGGGCTTCTCCATTAAAACCAGATCACCAATGTCAAATTATCTACTTAGAACTTTCCTATTATAGCTGTGAAGAAGATGATTCTGATATGTTTACAAATTATCTAGTGCCTTCTATCTTCGTTCATCTAGGAATTCTAACTCATGCAATCTGGATACACGGTACTCTTCATCATTAATATGGCCTTTCAAGGAGACTCTCAAGGAAGGAATTTCAACCTCAATAGGTAAGATAGCTTCAGATTCGAATACTAGGGAGTATGGAGTGGCATCGATGGGAGTATGGATGCTTGTGCAGTACGCCCATAAGGTAGGATTAAGATGTAAATGCTAGTCATGGCTAGCATCATTAACAGTATTTTTAAGGATTTTGATAATGGTTTTATTAGATGCCTCAGCTTGGCTGCTACCTTATGGGTAATATGGAGTGGAAAAATGATTTTGGATATGGAATTCTTCACATAGATGGTGAACTTCTTGGTTTTTGAATGGACGACCATTGTCTGTGATAGTGGATTGAGGTACACCATACCAATAAATTATGTAGTTTAGCATAAACTTGGATATTTGTGTGTCGGTTATGTAGGTCATGGGAATAGATTCAATCCATTTGGTGAAGTATTCAGTGGCAATTATGATGAACATATGGCCATTGGATGATGGAGGGTGTATCTTACCTATGAGGTCAAGTCCCCATTAGGCAAATGGCCATGGTGAATTAATCAAATGAAGCTCCTATGTTGGCGTGCATATCAAATCTCCATGTATCTGACACTATCGACATTTCTTGACAAATATAAATGAGTCCTTTCCCATTATAGGCCAATAATAATCTAATCTCATAATCTTATGGGCTAAAGTAGGACCGCTAGAATGGGATCCACATATACCCTCATGTATCACCCGTAAGGTTTCTTGTACTTCTTCAACATCAAGACATCTCATTAAGGTGTTATCTAAGGTAAGTCTATACAGGGTATCTCTGATGATGGTGTATTTGATAGACTTATGGAGAAAGGTTCTACGTTGGTTTTTTGACAAGTCTAAAGCTAAGATTTGGGCATTTATATAGTCGTATATGTCCTTGTACCAAGGGGAAGTAGGACCAACAATCATACACACCATCACAGAATCGGGGACATCATAAGCAGGGACCAACAACTGTTTGACCAAAAACTCAAATTTAGGTACATTGCTAGGAATATCCAATAAGGAACTCACGGTTTCCATAGCATCTACTACCCTATTCTAAATGCATTATATTTGTTGAAAGGTGATTTCATCAAAGTATTATTTGAAACTATCAGCCATGCACTTGTAGGGGGAAATTTTTTCATCTTTAGTTTCATAATCATCATTTACTTGCCGGACTACTAGCTAAGAATCCCCATAAACATGTAGACTCTTAATCTTCCATTGGGCTGCCATTCTTAGTCCTATCACTAAGGCTTCGTATTTCTCTATGTTGTTAGTGCAAGGGAAAGCAATCCTAAATGATTTAGGAATAGTATCGCCTTGAGGTATAAAAATAGTATGCTTGCTCCTAAACCATGATTAGTATGTGATCCGTTAAAGTATAATTTCCATTTGGTTCTAGTGTCAACTTTGAAGATAAAATCATCAAGAAAATCTGCCACTAAAGGAGGTCTACCTTCATGGGTGCATCTGCTAACTGATCTACAATTACTTGCCCTTTTATAGCTTTCCTTTCCATATATTGGATGTCATATTCACTAAGTATCATCACCCATTTAGTCAATCGACCTATTAATGTTATTTTACTTAGGAGATATTTGAGAGGATTAATCTTTGCGACCAACATGGTTTGGTGGTTTAGCATATAGTGCCAAAGTTTTTGAGTAGAAAAGACTACCGCAAGACAAGCATGTTCTATGTTACTATAGTTTAGTTCATATCCCACCAAGGTATGACTGATGTAGTACACTACCCTTTCATGACCTTGATCATCATTTTGTGTGAGAAGAGCTCCTAATGTTGATTGAGTTGCTGAAATGTATAGTATCAAAGGTCTTTCATCTATAGGTGGAATTAACACAAGTGGAGCAAGAAGATAATCCTTGATCTGTTGGAAAACTTCTTGACATTTAGGTTTCCATACAAATGGTACTCCTTTCTTGAGGAAATGTTGGAATGGATGTATTTTGTCTGTTAGTTGTACTATGAAGCACCTGATGGATTGTAATCTTCCTTGTAGTGCTCTTAGTTGACCAATGTTGGTTGGAGGAGGCATTTCTACAATAGCTTTTACTTTCATTGGGTCTACTTCAATGCCTCTTCTAGAAATGATATATCCTAGAAATTTCCCTGATTTCACTCCAAAGACACATTTCTTTGGATTCAGTCTGGTTTTGTAATTTTCTAGCCTTTACAATATCTTGTCTAGAACTTTCAAATGATCTACCCTTGTTACTAATTTAGCTATTATGTCATCGACATAGTCTTCAATGAGAGTATGCACAAATTCATGGAAAATAGTCTTCATTGCACATTGATACACAACTCCTATGTTTTTGATCCCAAAAGGCATAACATTCCAGCAGTATGTTCCCCATGGACATGTGAAAGTTGTCTTGTGTTGGTCTTCAGCTGCGATTTTGATTTGGTTATACCTAGAGAAACCATCCATGAGGGATAACATCTTGTATCCTATTGTAAGGTCCACTATCATGTCAATGTTAGACAAAGGGAAGTCATCCTTAGGAAACGCCTTGTTGATATCTCCAAAATCTATACAAATGCAGATGCCCCCAATTGGTTTAGTCACTAGCATAAGATTTGAAATACAGTCTACATAGTCTATGGATCTTATGAATCCGACATCCAATAGTTTCTTAAGTTCTGCTTTGACCAGTAGAGCAATTTGTGGATGCATCTTCCTTAGCTTCTGTTTGACATGCTTAATACCTAGTTTTAATGATAGATGGTGCAATATTAGATCTGGATCCAGCCTAGGCATGTTAGCATACGACCGTGCAAAGTTTATCTGTCTCTTTGTGAAGAAGTATTGAAACTCGGGTTGTTCTGTCTCTGTCAAAGAGACTGCAAAGTATATTACTCAAGGGTTTTCTTCTATGTTTATGTTGACCTCAACTAACTCTTCTACTAACATTGGTGACTTTTCCTGAGCAACTAGGAGAATATTCAAACCTCCATCCTTGGATGCCTTTAAGAGGTTTTCACCCTTGGATACGTCCTTTATTTTTATTATTTCTTCATCCAAAGGCCCCTTTCGATTTTCACCTAGGGACTTGTCATTTTCCCCATTTTCATCATTTTTATTTTTATTTTCACTTTTGCGATAGGAGGTGTGAATAGACTCCCCAAAATATGCTTTGTCATGCAAGTCTATGGTAAAGCCAACTTTATGATCCCATCTTGGTATGCCTTCTTGAAGTCCCATGAACTCAGCTATTACTTCGTCATTCTCAAATATGTCTAAGATGGGTGTAGCTTGTTGATCCTAGTCAATAAGTTGGCACTACTGAATTTGACTCCAATTTCTAATGACATTTTGTTGGAATTTCGACGATCTTTTGTCGGTATACCGATGAATCACATAAATCATTGTCATCCCTCAATTTTCATTGATATTTAGACAACATTTAAAACATCAAACTCATGATGCCCATTCATCGGAATAGTGACAGAAAATTTGTCAATCGAGCGATGAACAATAGCCAGAACACAAGTGGAAAACCTTTTCCAAAGCATCAGATCAGCGATAGAAGTTTGTCAGAACCGCGATGGCCATTTTGTTGATTTAGCACTGAATAGTAGCCAGAACACAAGTACAAAAACTTTGCTGAAACATTGGATCAACGATGGCTTCTTGAATGTCACTACAAATTTTGACAGTTTTATCTTTATCATGCCTTCCATCCAATATTTTCCATAACGTTTCTGTCATATTCTTTCCGATATGCATTGTATCCAACAAATGCACAATTTGTAGCTTCTCATAGTTGGGCAACCTACTAAATTGTTTGGGATAACTTTTCAGTCCCTGTGGAAGCCAACCATTAATGCCTTGATGACCTTCATGAAGCATATAAGTTAAACAAATTAACAACAACAAACATTGTCAATTATAGCATGAGTAAACACAACACAATATAAAAATATAAATTCAAAACATATCATATGATATATAAAAAATTTGATCCGATGTATAACCTTGATGATTAATTCTATTATATTCAAACTTCCATAAGCGAGGTGTCATTCTTCGTGGTTTTGATGTAGTCTCTTCTTTCCCATTGAAAAGATGTTTTTTAGTAGTTCAATACTTATGATTTCTGTGGAGGAAGTGCCTATATTCATCAAACACCTGCTTTCCTAAACTTGTTGAATGATGAGATTTCATCTTTGGACCACAAATTGGACATGCAAATTTTCCCTTTATTTGAAGACCTGCAAATCATATAAAATTGGATTAAATATGCCAATTTTTATAATTATATATAATGAATAGATTATTTAAAAAACATGCATGATATCTAATTCATAAAATTAAATATCATTAAAGTCATGCAATTGAACATTATAACATACCAAAAAAATGTGTTAGTGCTGGGGCATCATGAATTGTCCATGCAAGCATTGCATGGAATTGAAATTGTCTTTGTCCTATTGGTCTAGATACATCATACATAGTGACGCCATTCCATAACTTTAGTAACTCGTTGATAAGAGGCCTGGTATATACATTCATATCTTTAACCGGGTACTTACCTAGTTGAATGAACATAAACACTACATAATTATTATAACCATTTTACTGCAATATATATAAATTAATGTACATGACTATTAAAAGAAAAAAATATAAGTCATTATGCAACAAATAAGACAAATGAGATGCTACTACATTAAATAAAATTTATGTAAAAAAATACCTGGAACAATCATTGCCAACATTATGTGCTCCCTCTTTATTGACATCCATGGAGGAATGTTATTGTTGATAACAAAAATAGGCCACACTAAGTAAATAGATCTCAACTCTCTAAGTGGATTGACACCGTCCACTGCTAATGAAAGCCTGAGATTACGAGGTTCTTCTTTAAAGTGTGGCTATTTTTCCTTCATGTCCCTAAATGCAAAACCATCTGCAGGCATTCGAAGAATGTCATCTCCACTTCTATTCCGTGCATGGTAATCCATAACTTGTGCTAAGCTTTTGCACCTAAATAATTGTTGCATACGTGGAATAATGGGAATATAATGAAGAACCTTGTGAGACACCTTTTTTGTTATTTGATCTATTCAATATCTACTGATATGACATTCCAAGCATTCTGTTGTAAATTCATGTTGTTTATGATATATAATATGATCATTGGGACATGCATCTATTGCTTGATACTCCATTCCAATATCTTTCATAATGCCAGATAAATCTCGGTATGAGTGAGGTCAAATAGTTTATGGTGGTAACAAAAATTCACCAATCAATCTACAACAAAAAATAATTTGTTAATATAAAGAATATTAATGGTACATATTTCATCCTTTATTTACTAGTGATGAACTAACAACAATTTTAATAGATGAAAAATATGACATATATGACATACCTTAACATCCATGAAATTGCTATGTTGGATAAACCATTCATAACTTTCAAGTTCACCAACAAAAATACAGTAGAGAGAAGATTTATTTGGCAGCCTTCATAAAGGGGCTCGTATGCCTTATGAAGTATAGGTAAATCTTGAACATCATCAAAGTCATCTCGATCAACATAATCAGCTATGCCAATAAATGTGTCATGGATCAATGTATTTGTACCATCATCTTCAACTGTGTTTTCTAGCACATGATCATCTTCTTCCATAGGATCATTAACTTCATCTTCGATATTCATAGCTCCATGTTCCTCCACTTGTAAAACCACATTCTTCGAGCTGTGATAATCCATATCATGTTCCCTAGGGTGCCCCACCTTTATAATAATGACATACACAAATAAACCATGATCATGATCAAGTGATTTTTTATATATAAAAAAAATGTTAAAACAATATAAACATTTACAAATTCAATCAATATAAACACATATAATGAACAACTTACCAATGGATGATAACCATGCTCCCCTTCAATGTGACCATGCTGCCTACAATTTTTTTTAGCTATTGTGATTAAAATTCTTCTCATCTTTAAGGCCTTGCAATTATTGTAAGGACAATAACATTTCCCATCACCCTTTCTTTTCAATCTAGCCCACAATCTATCAGGTGACTCTTCATTTTGTTCTGGACTAATATTATCTGACATGATTTTTCTTTACCAAGCTTGAGTATTTAGATCTTCAAAAAAATTCAAACTCACACTCCAATAATTTTTAATCATAGATAGGTAACAAAATCTAATAATTATGATATTTTACACCAAAAATTCTGCATGCAACCACCCCTACAAAAGAGAAGATAGTTTGAAGTTAATGACCCCAAAAAACACTTTAAAATGTTAATTCCTAGAATTATTAAATTTTGATTTTACTATGATTTCCAACTATTAGACTCCTAAAATCAGAATATTGAACTTGCACAACAAAATCTAGAAATGAAATTCTGAAAATGCACAAGTCAAAAAATGAAATCTAATGAGATGTTGCTTTCAAATATGATTTTCAAACCTAGAAGTACAAATCTGACTTCACAAATGAATTCTAGAAATAAAATAGTATGGCATAATAAAGAGTTTCATTTGAAGTGGACCACCCTATTATATGCCTTGATAAAGTTAAAAGATCTATGAATTTTATCTACAATATAGCTTGCATAGTCATTAGTCTTATTCACATCCCTACTTTGGATATCAATAGGCAACACCATTAGATGGCCTCCTTGAAAGTTCAATCCATTAAGGGAATAATGAAAGGGTCTTCCTTATTTATTACATCCATCTGACAAAAAATAGTGTATGGTTGAATAAGGATGATATGATTTTGAAAGAATAAAATGATTGCTGAGATCGATCCTAACATATTTATGTTGAATCCAATACATACAAACAATCTTGTGTAGACCTTCACTTCCACACTCTCGACAAAATTGTTTTGTAAGGAAAACACTTCATTTGCCTAGTTTTGTAGGTTAAGCTAGATCTTGTTCTCACAAGCAACTTCAAATTTCTTGTACACTTCCATCTACTTATGAAGCAAGCCTCTATCTAAATTGACTTCACCATTACAACAGTGCTTCAAAATATCTTGGGGCCATCCTCTGGTTTTATATGTCAAATCTATTGCCATTTGTATTGAATTTTCTTCCATCCATGTAATTCATGTCTTTGGTTACAATGTTTATTCTAGAATCCATATTCAACTTCCTCCCTCCTATTGACATAGAATCATTATGGAATACTATCTTGACTTTTAAGCTAAATATTAAAAATTGGTTAGAGCTTATACTATGCAAAGGAGAATAAGAATAAACTGTAACCTTATCAACAATTGAATTAGATAAGGGGTCACTCTATTCCACACATATTCACATAGATAATGAGCATGATATTTGGGGTTCCTACTCTTACTATTTTTCTGTTTATTTATATAATAATAAGGTTACACTACAATATTTTTGTTCTCTTTTTTACTACTCTAACTCCTATTTCCTCTAATACATTCAATTATACTAGTATGGTGCTTCCTGTAAGAACATTATATCATGGTTGAATGAAAACAATGTTCAATGCCATGAGGCCCAAATGATATTCATGCATTGGTCTTGAAATGTCATCAAACTGAGACTAGTCATTGTTATATAGTATCAAAGTTTCATTGATACTATTGGTTAGTATGATTTCTCATGTGAATTGATTAAAGATTGATAACCTATATATTCATAGGGTCCAATCATTATGTTTGACAGTGTATTGGCCAGTTTACTGTCCAATTCTATTTGCAAAATAAAATATAAAACAATGATTTCTTCTATCTACTCCACTGTAAATAATAAAGACTGTAGAAATTTCCTTCCAATTGAGTGTTGGAAGTCTTTATTATTTACAGTGGAGTAGATAGAAAAGATCAATATTTTATATTTTAATATATTTTATTTTTCATTGTATTTGATCAACAAATATAGTTTGATGATGATTCTTTGACTAGTGCTACAATATTAGTATCTCGGGGTATTATATATGCAAATATAAACTACATTTGTATGATGCTTGATATTATACCCATGTCCAGTAGTTATCACCATAATTTTTATTATTATGTATATGCAATATAGGGATACTATAGAGGTAAGGAGCAATGAGCAAAGAGAAAATATTTAAGGAAATGGACTTCAAAGAAAGGCATGACACTTTACTATAGATTCCCAAAAGGAGGTCACAGTCATGAATATTCAAATAAACAATGATTAGTCTATGTCATAACCATGAAGGGGGCATTGAAATTAATAATAATAGTGATAGGGTAGTATGGAAAACTTTAAAAGATACATAAAGAAAAGTAACTGAGTAGTCAAGAGGGCTTTTAAAACATCATAAATCCTGTCAAGGGTTCATTTTCTTCATAGTACTATGGTAAACTAATAAATATTTCCATCTCACAAATATTCAAAAGAGGAGAACCTACAAGTGTATTAAGGAGTGCATGGACAATCTCAAGGAGCTACCACAATTAATTTCTTCAAGTGCTATGCAAGGCCATTGAAATTAAATGAATAAAATCATGCATAACCTAAAAGATAAAGCATAGTCAAGTTGCTAGAGGATAGGTATCACAAAGGATATGGGATCACTTTCAACAGAGATGTGATGCACTTTTACGTTTTTTGCTTTATTTTTCCTAATAAGGTAAAATAATTTCTTTTAGTGTCTGAATCTACCACATAGAGATTAAATATGCTTACTCTCAAATAAAGTTGAATTATATAAACAATAGTCAGATTCCTCCCTTAACATAAAGGACAATCTAAAGTACTAAGGAATTTTATATCCTTTATAAGAGATTTCTTTTAACCAGTTAAAAACTTGAGAGGGTAATACACAGGTTGCAAGGAAAGTTAAAAATTTATCATAAGTAGCTCAATCCAAAAGGAAAAAATTAAGCATGGAAAAGCATGAGTAGGTTGACCGGCTTCACTAAAAGCACAAGTTATTTTTTATATCTTACCTGGATATTACTTGATAAGGTAAGGAGTGCTCTTTTCCACTCAGTTTCATATGGTGGCATATCTACACACAAATCACCAAATTGTCAAATAACTAAAAAAATTATATTACTTAATAAAGTTGTTGCAACATGCCATTCATGTCAAAATCAACTCTTCTTACCACAAAATGTTTGGTTTCCAATTTCTGAAGGAATTTGGCAGTTTATACTTCTACATGAGGAGATAATTTCATCTTGTAAACTATTCCAAAGTACAAAACAAATAGAAATCATATAATTTGCATGATAGTTATAGCTTGCTAGATGTTTGGCAGCATCTAAAATGTTTAAGTGAACTAAGAAAAATAGAGAGGCCTTGACCTTCATTTTTTCTTTTTTTAGTTTGTTGCTCTAAATATCTCACAATATTTACAAATTGGTTGCTTTCTTTCTTTCTTGTTCAAATAAAAAATAGATACATTTGTATAGATTCAAGATGAATTCAAGAACTTCAGGTTATAGATATACCATAACTGCTTTTATAAGACATTGGCATCTAAGGTCTAAAATCTATTTCTGAAACTTGGCAAAGGGAAAATACATCTTTATGAAGTAGTATTCAAAAATACCATAGCTAAATGGCTCTAACTATCCATTATCAAACATTCCCAATTCTTTGTTAAACCCACTAGGCCTGAATCTTGACAACTATTTCCCTCTATAGCTATCCCTATGCCTTTGATATTATCTAGTTATGGCTCCCAAATCTATTGAAAATTGATCATTAGGGTTAAAATTGAAACCTTACAAATATAATCTTTGTCCAAATCCATCAAGAATTTTCCATCAGTTACAAACAATTCCCTTATAAAGAATTTGTGAAGTCAAGTCTAAAATCTAGAAATGAAATTCTAAAAATGCATAAGACTAAAAATGAAATCTGAGATGTTGCTTTAAAATATGATTTTCAAACTTGGAAGTAAAAATCTGACTTCACAAATGAATTCTGGAAAAAGACAATGACTACCCTCAACCACCCGATATAATCTTGAGTTTTTTCTGATTTTCCCCTAGAAAATCGTCGAGCAAAACATTGTCGCAATAAATAGTCAAGCTCATTTTTATTTATGTCGGCCACAATTTAACTTTGCAAGTCCATCAAAATTTCAGTAAAAAATAAGGTTCATCAAAATTCCGATGAACGTCACAGATTAAATTTTTTAAAAATGAAAATTTTGCACAAGTGCCCGATGATACATCTGATTATATAGCTTTCGTCAGACATTTTCATCAGATTTTGCAATCAAATGAGTTAGTGTGGGGATATACGAGGGGCATGTCATCATCGAAGTTATCAAATGTGGAGGATGAAAAGGTGAATATAGAGTGGTTAACATGGTCACAAAAGTTTTGGACTAACTCCTTTTTTTTCTTTTTCCTATGGGTAGGTAAACTCTGATGTGGGACTACTGTAAGGGCTAGGTCATCAAAAGATGGTTCGTCGGGTGTCCAAGATGCAAGATCAAGGGTTTCCCAATAATAATGCTTAATCCATTCTTCTTTGGACAAGGGATTTTTATGACCGGGGCTAGATAGATTTGGTACGGGTTTTATCATTTTGTCAAGTTCCCCAAATAACTTATCTAGGTTCATGGTGCTGGTAGAGGAAAGGGAATCCCATTCACAGTCACTTGAGTTAGGGGATTCATCATAAACTGGGTCAAGTGGTATTTGAGATATCTCGATGTCTTCATAAGCACTTACTTCCTCTTGAAATGGTGATGAAGTACTAGAAAGGCCAATTGTAAGCGGTTGAAACCCTAGCCCTAGGCCTTTTGGTCATGGTGAGATAATTATTGGTTCGGTCCTTCCATTTTGATGTAGTCCTAACCCACTATGTCCGTCATAGCCTTTTCTTTGCATTATCATAAATCCTTTTCCATATTGATCCTTAGCTATTTGAATAGACGGTGAGGGGTATTCATTATCTTCTTGGTACAACTAGGATGCAATATCATCTTGGTCCACAACTTCTTCACTTAACTCTCCCCATTTTGTCAATGTCATTGTAGGAGGAACATGAAATGTGACTATGGATTGTCTCCTATCTTCCATGGGTAAACCATATGTCTTAGGTGGAACCAGCTGACTGACACAATAGGATGCCTTCATGTGATATTCTCCATAGACCTTGTCTTGGATCTTGACCTGAGGAGTGGATGATGGTGGCTATGATGAAATGGACTTGGTAAGAGTTGATGGATCAATGTACAAGGATAAATTATATGATGAAGCTTCTTGATTAACTGGCACCTATCACTGTAGAATTTCCAATAGGCTTGTACAATATTGAAAAGGATCTAGATCACCATAAATTGTGATCTTGATGCCATTATACAGGAATTTAAGACACTGGTGATATGTGGAAGGTATGAATTTCATTGCATGTATCCAAGGTCTACCTAACAAAATGTTATATGGAAGGGTGAGATCCAAGACTTGGAAGCTAGTGTCCATAACTCCATGACCAATCCTGATAGGGAGTCTGACAACTCCTTTGGATGATCTTTCCTCATCATCATAAGCGTCAATGACTATAATATTAGTGGTGTCCACGCATGCTTCTAAAAATCCTAATGCCTTAACCAATTGCAAGGTACAAAGGTTCAAACCTACTCCTCCATCTACCAACACTCATTTGACTTTGGTTTGTTGGACTAGGACTTCAAGGTGTAATGGGTCATTATGATCGGTCTTCTCAATTGAATAATCCAGTTGAGAAAATTTGGCATGATGGGAATTGGTTAAGTATCCTACCATTTCTTCAAAATGATTGACATCTAAGTTGGTAGAGACAGTTGTGCTCTGTAAGGCTTTGTCGAGAATGGCTCGATGATCTGGTGATAAAGTCAATAGTTCCAAGATGGATATTTGTGTTGGGGTCTTTCCCAGTTTATCAAGAAAATTATACTTAGACTTGGAAGATTGTGTAGGTGACTTAGACGAAAGACCTGGAAGGGTTATCTTAGTTCTATGTGTGTTTACAATACATTCAAGATGCTTCTTAATGGAGATGGTATGGATATTTTCATTTGAAGCTCAGAGGTGATTTATGATTGTACCTGGTTTATAATCATACTTAGCATTGTTATAATTGGATGATGTATTAATCTTAGCTCCCAAACTGGAGGCCTTTCCTTTCCCATGGTCATGTAATGGATCTGTGAAGACCTTGTGATCACTGTTCTTGGTATGTTTTTGCCCATTGACCTCTATAGTTCCATCTTCAACAAAATCTTGTATGATGTTTTTTAGTTGTCGGCACTGTTGTAGGTTATGTCCCTTTGTTTGATGGTATTCACAATAGGCATTATCATCCCACCATGAGGGTTTAAACTATCTAGGATCATACTGTTTTGGTTCCATAGGTTTTAGGAGATTATTTTTAATCAACTCTTTGAAAACTATCTCAATTGGTTGCCCTAAGGGTGTAAACTCACATTTAGGAAATATCCTCTGTGGTCATTGTTGTTGTGAATTTTGGACAAATTTTTTTGTTTGATCTGTATTACTCATCATGTCTTGATTGGGGTCATAACCTCTAAGTGTTATGATAGGTCCCGCATGTAGGGTCTTAGCATGAACAATACCGTCATTTGTAACATTTTTGTTTCTAGACCAGAACTTGTTTCTATTGTTGGGAGCATTTTGATGTTGAACAACTAGATTTCTACCTAGTACTTTAATTTCTCCTTTCTCAATAAGGCCTTTTTAAAGGATATTTCCCTTTTGCACCAAGTCTAGGAAAGAGGTACAAAAATGTACTCTTAAGTCACTTCTCGGTTTTGCATGAATATTTTCAAGGAATATCATGAATTTTTTTTTCTCGGGTATCTCAACTGGACATCTACTAGCTAAACTTCTCCATCTCTGGAAGAAAGTGGTCAAAGTTTCGCCTTCTTCTTGTGTGGTGTGACACAAGGTAGCTATTGTTATTTCATTGTCTATGTTGAAGGAAAAGTGTTCGACAAAATTCTCAGCTAATTCACCCCATGACTATATGACATATGGTAAATTAGAGAACCATTCCAGAACTATCCCGAAAAGGGTTCGCGGAAATAGTCTCATCAAGTATGTGGGGTCATATGATATGTCCATGCATATTGTAGAGAATTCTCTAATGTGTTCTAAAGGATTCCTCCTCCCATTATACTTAGAAAAATTTGGTATAATGTATCCATGTGGGAAGGGTGTCATGTATAGTGCTTTGTCAAAAGGACATGGACATAAATCTTGTGTTGAGATAGTTCGTTTGCCTGAAATAGCCATGTTGTCCATCTGTTCTTGAAGGATTTTCATTTGATTTTGGAGAACATCTACTTGTGTCAAGGACATGTTTGCATTGTGAGGATCAATGTAGGTGTTCTGAAATACCATGTTCTGTGACAGATTGTGATTTGGTGAGGGAATATATCCTGTTTGATTGTTTTGATTCGGTGTAGGGATATATAATGTTAGAATGTTTTGATTTGGTATAGGAATATTTCCTGTCAAAATGTTCTGATTTGGTATAGGAATATTTCCTATCGGAATGTTTTAACTTGGTATAGGAATATTTCCTATCGAAATGTTCTGATTTGGTATAGGAATATTTCCTATCAGAATATTCTAATTTGGTATAGGAATATTTCCTGTCAGAATGTTTTGCGCTATAGTTGTGTTCATGCCAACTTTGGATCTATTACCTATAGTGTTTGTGCCAAAGGGGTTTGATGAAGATTCTCCCACAGTGAATTGTAAACCTTGTGTTATGTTGAATGGCGTTGTGTTTATAATTGACGATGTTTGAGTAGGTATACTAGTTGGTATTGTTGTGGTAATTTGAGGAACAAAGACACTTGATGATATGGTTTGCATTGGTTCAGTAGATGTTGTTTTCAAAGTGTGAACATCAAATCCTAGTGGTAGTGTGGTACCTTCTACTAGCAACTTTGCTAGATATCGTTGGGGATCATTTTCCAAAAACTCATCCATAAAGGATGCAAAATCAAGATCTTGTATGGAAGCGTCTATGTCTTCAGTAAAATTTTTTCCATGTGTGTCTCTAGTGACGTGTTTTTCAAGCAAAGTTTTGTGTGGCCTCTTTCTCCCTGATGGTTGGTTTCCGAAAGGATTGATAAATTCGTTAGGGTATGACATTGCTATGTGTTTCTTTTTAGACCTTGTTTCAACCATGAAAATTTTCTCAGAATGAGGTAATGCAAACTATGTCTAAAAACTGATATGTCCTATTTCTATGTTTTTTGGGATTTTCTGAATATATAAAGGATGTTACTCAAAATTAAGGATTTCTAAAATGACGTATGCTAGGATGACATATGCTAAGATGGACAATATGGAAAATTTTGAGTAGATTATGATGGTAAATGATTCTAAGATGGGTATAACCTACCACCTATGGAATAAATCCAAGAAATGATATAACTTTACCAAGGAACCTAATTGTAGGACAAAGACAACTGACAAGGTGAATTTCCCAAACTATACTGTTGAGCTAGAAAGATTCACTAATAGGATAATAGTGACTAGGTTCAATGATAATGACAAATCAGAGCATGAACATATCCAATGACATGGAAATTTATTCTATTCTATGATATGCAACTTCTTATGGGGTGTCTAAATGTTTGCAACTTATCATGACTAGAACTAAGACATAAATGACACCTAATAATGCAAGGGTTTTGAGCAGTTTTTTCCAGTTTTTATCCAAGGTTGATCATAAGAAATAGAGGCGAAAAAGAAAGTTTTTCTTTCAAACTAAGTTTGTAGTTTTTTCAAATGTTTATGTTGATAGTAAATTGTGGTTTGCATCTTAGATGTGTTGATGAATTTGACATATGCATTTCAGTTTTCAGATGCAGTTAATTGACAAAACCAGGTCTCGAATGTTGATAAACAAATGTGACCTTTTCTAATAGATGCGGTTTAAACTATGACAGATGCGACTCATAAAGCAGATGCACCTTACAAAATAGATGCAACTCAGTAAGTATATGCAACTTAGAATTAAACTCTACGAAACTATATCTGTTGATAGACACATGCGTTTTTTCCTTTAACAGTTGCGACTCGTAAAAACACATGTGGTTTTAAATATGATAGTTGTGACTTATAAAGACACATGTAGTTCGAGATATGACAGTTGCGACTCCATTTATAGTTGTAGTTTTTTTATGACAATGCTATGACTGACTCAGTTTAATGATCAAGTTTTGAAAAATAAAGCAAAAACAAGCACAAAATACAAAGTATTTTCAGTTTGACATGTATGAATCTGTTGAAATAAGAAGACAAGTACAGCCTAGGTTGTCTTGGACAATATTTACTGAGTTCTCAATTGGATTTCTCCAGCTATGCATATTCAAGGTGGATGACTAGTAGCTTGACCCCACTGGCTCCCCTCCATGACACTCACTTATATGGGCCATCCAAGCTACTATACCCCTGAAATGCCCATGACATACATTTCATCTCTACACATGAACTGTAAGAATATGAAATGGCTTCACAGGTCTGACTTGTTGCACTAGTAATTAGATAGGATTTTGAAAAAAACTACAACAAGGTTTTTAGTAAGGGCATTCCATTCGTGGGATACCATCCACTATGGTGAGAGACCATTTCTACCCTTCTCGTCAGAATAGTGAAACTAGAAAAGTTTCTCAGAATGAGGTAATGCAGGATAAATATTAAATTAGAATAATAATATAATTTGGTGTTAAGACTATTTGAAAATAGAATGAATGAGAGTTCAAGATTAAATAAATGATTTAACCTTGAGTTGAAAATCTTTGAAAAATAGAAGAATTAGCATTTGAATGAAAATGATAAAGTTAGAACTCACAGAATGATCTGTTCGAATGCACACATGAATTAATTAATTAAATAAAGATATTTAATTAATAAATATGTTCATGCATATGAGTTAGAACTAGTTAATTGACTGGTTGTGATAGAAAGTCATTTTCGTAGAGACGATCAGATATCAAATCTGGAGATAACTGACAGATTTAAATAGATCTCGAGTCAAATGGTGAGTGAATAATTAGTTAACTAGAGGATAGAATAATGTGACAAAAATAATTAATTATGAATTAAATGTTAATTTAATTCAACATTCAAAATTGAAATGATTTAATTAAATAAATAATCATTTATTTAATTGATTGAAAAGGTTAATTGAATAATTAAATAATTCAAAATGAATATTTAATTATGGTTGAAAATATGATAAAGGGGTAAATTAAATAATAAATTATTTAATTCAGAAAGAGAATTAATTAATTAGCAACGTAATTAAATAAATATGATTTATTTAATTAATCAGAGTTGAATAAGGGTCATAATGAATTAATCAAATAATTGAAAGGTTATTTATTTAATAGAGGAAAGATGTGTTTAAAAATTAATTGAGTAATTAACATTATTTAATCATGACCATGGACAATAGAAAATTATGCCGAAAGTGGTATTCGCATGCCTATACCAATTTTCAGTGTCTAAACTTCCAATTCCTTTTCTTCATCTTCAATTTGCTTCATCTCATCTTCATACCTGAATGTTCTCTTGGAAATTTCTCTTGAATCATATCTCAGGTTGCTTTTCCCAGATACAATAGGGGTATGTGCAGGATCATCATGGAAAAAATAAGCCCTTAAGTGGCAATAAAAATTAAGAAAATCGGAGTTAGGGAACTTGACATAAAATTTTGAATAAGTTATCTACATTATTTCAAAAATATGTAAGAATAGAATCTATAGAAATTTCAATGTAGTTTCTAAACTACTAGGTTTATTTAAAAAAATAAAAACTCTATTTGGTGAAAATTTTAAATTTCAAAGCAGTAGTATGTAAATTTCAGGGAGAAAATAAGAAGTGGGCGTCTGTCTGACCACCCTAACCACAATAAAATGATAATATTTTGTTATAATATTATATACATATAAGTAGAGGACTCATGTCTCGATGTGATGCATATTTTTTTATAATTTGTTTCCAAGTAAATAATTAATTATGATATTTTTATTACAAATTTTAAAAAATATAAAAAATCATATGTCTAACCACCTTAGCTTGGTTAAAACTTCATGAAATTCATTTTTTTCTTTTTTAATCCTATAGTATGTGAAACATAGAATTTGACACATGTTTTAGATTAAAAAAATGTGATACCATTTGAAAGCTATAGATGTTTTTCAATCAACCTATCAATCAGGACTTTAGTCAGAATTAAAATAGAAAATGAATAATAATTGTTTATTAAATTCAAAGTAAAACATAATATATATTGGTGGAAAGCTGAGAATCTCCTTTAAAAACCCTTTTCCTTTCATCAATTTTGCGTAAAAAAAAGTCATCAGCCACATGGGGCATCGTATCACTTACATATTGACACTTTTTGGCCCATCATGATCCTGCACATACCCATAGCCTTGAAATCAAATTCAATCTTAAGAGAAGACTCACTGAATTCACTCAATTCAAATGCAACAATTTTTCCAATCAACATGTCTTTTGTAATATCTGTCACTATTATGAATTCAACAATAGCATGAGCTTTTGTCTTGTAAGAAGGGGGCACAAATCTAAGTATCTTAGCCACAATTTCAGCATCATCCAAAGTTCCACCAACACATCTAATGTCGATCACTAATTCATTTATCTTTTGCGATAAGGAAAGGATGTTTTCATATTCACTCATATTCAAGCTCTCCCATTTTCCTTTTAGACTTTGTAGCTTATCACTTTTCACTAGTGCATCACCTTCATACAATGTTTCTAGGTTTTTCCAAATCTGGTATGCAGTCTTCAATCCTAACACATTTTGAAGGGAAATAGGGATGGATCTAATGACCCAACAGTGCGGAATACATTCTCTTAACACTAATACAACAAAGGAGAAGAGAAAAAATGAGTTCTAATAGCTTCTTAAAAATACTAAGATGAATACATGTAGCATAAAAGAGATAACAAAATATTAAGCATTCATAGATGACATAGTATTTATGTGGGAAAACCTTTTCAGGTAAAAAACCCACTACACCAAGAAAGAACAATTGTATTACAGTAATAATGAATTACATACAATATCAGCCCTTACTCTCTGATCAACTCACAACAACTCTCCAAGATATTACATTACTGTTACCATACTCCTATCAAAGTATACAATGAAAACTCTCTTACTTCCTTACACTATCCAACTGTCACCTTTTGGTTAACATATACAACATGTACTCGACTGCACAAGTCATACATCACATTTAATGTCAACCAAACCCATGACTTCTAGGTTCATACATCGAACATTCAAGAAAGCAATCAAACTACACAGATTGCATCGAGCAACACAACAATAAATTTACCACCCAAATCAGGTTCCTATCATCAACTGAAGTCGGCTTGCAATTACTACCTTTATTGTTTTGGCTTTTGGCCAATCAACATTATGTCAAATTTCCACGAGTCCATCTTTCATTCATTGTGTCCTTTGTCTACCTAGTTCAACTCAGTCAACTAAGCTCTGAGCTCGCCTAATATCCTATCGTGCTACCACAACCCTGTCTGAGTCACCTCACAATAAGGCGGTGAGCTTGTCCAAGCTCACCCTTTGCCTTCATCGAGCTCTGTCACTTACCGTCCCGTACAACCGTACCCTTGACCAAGCCATGTTGCGGTATGGTGGTGAATAGCCTAGGGGACCACTGGTGGTCAAACCACGCTATCGCAGAGGCCGCTAGGCTACCCTGCGGTAGGGTGGTGACCACCGGCCAGACCGCTGGCGGTCTTACCATAGCTGCTACAGTGAGCAAGCTCACTACCTGTGGTGGAGTAGTAACCGCCAAGCTCATTTCTGATAGTCTCACTACGGACACCATGGTGAGAGGATCCACTACCTATGGTGCGGCGGTAACCATCGACCAAGCCACTGGTGGCTTCACCATGGCCACCACAGTGAGAAAGCTTGCCGCTCCCGGTGGAGTGGTAACTGCCAAGCCACTGCTAATGGCTTCACTATAGCCACCATGATGAAGGCCTTTGCCAACCGTAGTACGGCGATGACTGGTTAGGTAGGATGCAAGTCACCTACCATGATCACCGTGGTGAGTAAACTCTCCATGTGTGGTAAGGCGGTAACCAAAAAGCTTGTCACCGCGGTACCGCTAGGGGTAGACCAGAACACCGCGGTAAAGTGGTAAAGGCTGAGAATGAACATTTTCTGCCAAGTTCGAATAAGGTAGAGGCAAAAACTAGAAATTGAGATATGATTTCCCAACAAGTTCTCACTTGGCAAAGATTTCCAGCTTTCTCTTGACTTCAAAAATTCACTAACGGTCATAGGCCCCAAGGCCCATTGATTCTATGCACCATCTGAACTTGTCTGTACTCATGAGCTTTCTCAATGCATCTGCAACATTCTTCAAAGTTTCGACCTTTTCAAGATAGACTCTCCAAACTTCCACCATGTCCCTCACGAAGTGAAACTGCACATCAATGTGCTTCATCTTGGCATGGAAAGTCAGATTCTTTGCCAAACAAATGGCACTCTGACTATCACAACAAATAGTGATATGCCCTGCATTAAAACCAATGTCTGAACACAAATGGCTCAGCCAAACTGCTTCCTTGCAAGCGTGATTTGCTGCCATGTACTCTACCTCTATCATGGATAAAGCAACTACAACCTATCGCTTGTTCATCCAATTGATTGCTCCACCATTAAGCATGAACGTATATCCACTAGTGGATCTTCTGTTGTCAACTTCCCCTGCACCCAATTAGAATCAACATATCCCTGAATGTTGAGTCTTTTGTGATAAAACCAAATTGCCATGGTAACACAGAGCATAATCTGAAGTCCCTTTTAAATACTTGAATACTCTCTTCACAACATCCCAATGTGATCTTTCCGGATTTTCCATAAAATGGCTTAGAACTCCCACTGCTTGGGCAATGTTTGGTCTTGTACAGACTATTGCGTACATCAAATTTCCAACAACACTTGCGTAGGGCACACTGGTCATGTCCTCCATCTCAGTAGCAGATTTTGGACAGTCTTCAATAGATAGTTTTGTTCCCTGCATAACTGGAACAAGTAACTGCTTCCAATCATTCATACCAAATCTCTCTAGAATAGTATCCACATAGTTACTCTGACTTACCCAAAGCTTTCTACTTTTCTTGTCCTTGGTTATCTTCATTCCCAAAATATACCTTGCTGTACCAAGATCTTTCATTTCAAACTTTGCAAACAGCTAAGATTTAAGATCAAAAATCATAGTCTTGTTATTTCCTATGAATAACATATCATCCACGTAAAGTGTAATAACAAGCACACGATCATTCTCAGATTAATGATAAACACAATGATCAGATTTTGATCTTACAAATCCCATAGATGACATGAATATGTCAAATTTATAGTACCATATTCTAGGAGACTGCTTCAAACCATACAAAGATTTATTTAACTTACAGACCAGATTTTGTTTACCTTTTTCAAATAAATGCTCAAGCTGGGACATATTAATTTCTTCTTCCAACTCAACATGGAGAAACACTATCATTAAATCCATTTGCTCAATTTTAAAGTCATACACAGCTTCCAATGAAAACAAAAATCTGATGGATGTCAGCTTTGCTACAGGGGAAAAAATTTCTCCATAATCAATTCCCTCAATTTGGGAAAATCCCTTTGCAACCAATCATCCCTTATACTTCTCAACACTGCCATCAAGACCTGTCTTCTTTTTGAATATCCACTTACAACCAATAGGCTTTCGCCCTTTAGGAAATGGCACCAAATCCTAGGTTTCATTCTTCTTCAATGAATCTATTTCTTCATTCATGGCTTCTAGCCAAGAATTTGAATCAGTCATGCTAATTGCTTCTTTTACAGTCCTAGGCTCATCAGTGCTAGTAATTAAGGCATAGACACAGTTCGAATTTAACAGTGAGAAACCATACCTTTTAGGTTGTTGTTTTTCTCATGTAGACCTTCTTACTTGATGAGGTTATGGTCTTCATCATCAGAACTTTCAGAGCTGCTTGGACTCTCCTCAGTTTCAGGTACCCCATGCGGCTCTTCCCTTTCTAGAGTTTGGGGAATCTCAACAACATCCTTTTTATTGTCCCTCTAATCTGTCTCAAGTTATTGATCACTTATTGAAGGTTTCAGCTCACGAAATATCATGCTTCTATTGTAAAGAACCTTCTCAGTAACAGGGTTCCAAATCTTGTATCCCTTCACACCAATGCCATAGCTGATGAGAATACACTTGACAGCCTTGCTATCCAATTTTGATCTCTTTTCATTTGGCACATAAACATATGCCTCACAGCCAAAGACATGAACATGCCTTACAGAGGGCTTCTTACCAGACCATGCTTCCAAAGGTGTCTTATCAACAGGAGCAGAGCAAGGAGATCAGTTTACTAGATAACATGATGTAGCCATAGCCTCAACCCAGAACTTCTGCTCCAGACCAGCACTGCTCAACATACTCGCCTTTTCCATCAGCGTCATGTTCAACCTTTCAGCAACTCCATTCTGCTGTGGAGTGTAAGGCATTGTCTTATGCCTTTTAATTCCATGATCTATACAATACCTTTCAAAATTTGCAGAAAAAAACTCACCGCCATTGTTTGTCCTCAAACATTTAATTTTCCTTCCAGTCTGATTCTCTACCAAAGATTTAAATTCTTTAAACCGACTGAACACTTCTGATTTACTTTTAAGAAAGTATACAAATGCCCTTCTCAAACAGTCATCAATAAAATAAATATAATATATAGACTTTGATAATGAAGGAACATTAACTAGACCACACACATCAGAATGAACATAATCCAGTATACCAGAAGATTTATGAGGACCCGAGTAAAATGAAACACGGTGTTGTTTTCCATAGATATAATGTCCGCAAAAATCAAATTCAAGGTTTCAATCATCAAGCCCTTCTACAAGATTTTTATTCTTCAAGGTTTTTAAACCTTTCTCACTTATGTGACCTAGTCTATGATGCCACAACATAGTCTTCTCTACTGGGAGTTTTACCTCCAAAGCATTTGCAGATAGAGAAGAGTCTTCATCTTTCTCTATAGGGACTGATTTACATGACTCTACAGAGGCATTGTTACATTGAACAAGATGTGCATCCAACTTATACAGAGTGCCAGTATGAACACCCTTAGCCAGCACCATTGCACCTCTAGCCATTTTACATCCTCTACTTGAGAAAGAAACCTCTACACCAGCATCATTTCACTTACTGACAGAAAAAAGATTTTGAGCGAGACCTAGTATATGTAGTACGCCACCAATACCTTTGACTCTCCCATCAGGAAATTGAATTCTGAGTCTTCCTTTACCAACTATCTCCAGTGTTGAATCACTTGCCAGGTACACCTTTCCACCATCATACTTCTTGTACTTAGAGAACCATTCTCTATTGGATGTCATGTGAAAGGACACACCTGAGTCAACCAACCAGACATCATCAAATGCCTGAGTTGTCAAGGCTGCTGCAATGAAGGCGTATGCATCACTTTGAAAAGATTCATTTTCAGAAGCATTCTTCTTCTTATTCTCCTTCCATTCCTTCTAGATATGACTAGGTTGCCCACAATTCCAGCATCTCACCTTGAACTTTTTACCAAGAGACTTTGATCTCTCTACAGATTTGGATTTTGACTATTTGTCTTTCTTCTTACCTTTCTCCTTTGGTCTACCTTGAATAGCAAGAGCCTCTTTGGCCATCTCTGAAGACTTCCTCCGCATCTCTTCAGAAAAAAATGAGGCAACAACATCTTCCATCTTGAAAGTAGTGGTAGTACTTACAATGACCATCACAAGATGATCCCAACTGTCAGGTAATGAACACAACAAGAGCATGCAACGATCCTCCTCCTCAGTCTTTACACCTACAGATGCCAGCTAAGTAACACTCATATTAAATGAGTTTAGATGGTCTACAATAGATGTACCTTCTTCCATCTTCAAGGAGTACAACTTCTTCCACAAGAATAACTTCTTTACCAAAGACTTTCCCTGATAAATATCACCAAGCTTCTTCCACAATGAAGCTGCAGACTGCTCCTCATGGACGTTCAAGAGTACAAAATTGGTTAGGCTTAGTCTTATTAGACCTCTTTCTTTTCTATCAACAAGATCCCAAGAATCTTGCATCATACTTTGTGGCTTAGTTGTAGAAACTGATAACTAGAGGTCTCTATCCACCAACAACTCTTCCATTTTCAGTTTGCATAACTCAAAGTTGTTGCCATTAAAATTTTCAATATCTACTCTACCTCATGTACTCACCATCTCAAACATAAACAAGTTTCAACAATGCAAGACTCCCTCTGAAACAGTATTAGCACAAAAAATGTAGATTTTCTCTCAAGGATAACACAACTGGCCAGGCTTTGATACCACTTGAAGGGAAAATAGGGATGGATCTAATGACCCAATAGTGTGGAATACATTCTCTTAACACTAATACAAGAGAGGAGAAGAAAAAAAATGAGTTCTAATAGCTTCTTAAAACTACTGAGATGAATACATGCAACATAAAAGGGATAAAAAAATATTAAGCATTCATAGATGACACAGTATTTATGTGGGAAAACCTTTTCAGGTAAAAAACCCACCACACCAAGCAAGAACAATTGTATTACAATAATGATGAATTACATACAATATCAACCCTTACTCTCTGATCAACTTAGAGCAGCTCTCCAAGATATTATCTTACTATTACAATACTCCTATCAAAGTATACAATGAAAACTCTCTTAGTTCCTTTTACTATCAAACCATCACCTTTTGGTTAACATATATAGCATGTACTTGAATACACAAGTCATACATCACATTCAATGTATTAACCAAACCCATGGCTTCCAGGTTCATGCATCGAACATTCAAGCAAGCAATCAAACTGCACAAATTGCATTGAACCACCTAGTAATAACTTCACAACCCAAATCGGGTTCCTTTCATCAGCTAAAGTCAACCTGCAATTACTACCTTTACTATTTTGGCTTTTGGCCAATCAACATTTTTTCAAACTACCATGAGTCCATCTTTCATTCGCTATGTGCTTTGACCACCAGGTCCAACTTTGTCAATCGAGATCCGAGCTCGATCGAGATCCTACCACACTACCACAACCCTGTCTAAGTCGCCTTGTGGTAAGGCGGTGAGCTCATTTGAGCTCACCCTTCACCTTCACCGAGCTTCGTCACTTACCACCCCATGCAAATGTACCCCTGACCAAGTCATGCCACGGTACAACAATGAACACCCTAAGGGACCACTAGCAGTCAAACCATGCTATCGCGGAGGCTGCCAGGCCACCCCACGGTAGGGCAGTGACTGCCTACTAGACTGCTGGCGGTCTTATCACAGCCATCATGGTGAGCAAGCTCACCAGCTGCAGTGGAGTGGTAATCGCTAGGCTCACTGCCGATGATCTCACCGCAGACACCATGGTCAAAGGATCCATTGCCTGCAGTGCAGTGGTAACCGCTGACCAAGCTGCTGGCGACTTCACTCTGGCCACCATGGTGAGACAACTCACCACCTGCGAAGGAGTAGTAATCACCAAGCCACTGCTGGCGTCTTCACCACGACCACCACAGTGGAGGCCTTCACCGACCGTGGTAAGGTGGTGACCGGCGAGGCAGGCTGCAAGCTGCCTACCGTAACCACCATGGTGAGTAAAATCTTTGTGCATGGTAAGGTGGTAACCACCAAGCTTGTCACCATGGTACCACCAGGGGCAAACCAAACCGTAGCAGTAAAGCGGTAAAGGCTAAGAATGAACATTTTCCGCCAAGTTTGAATAAGGTAGAGGCATAAACTAGAAATTGAGACATGATTTCCCAATACATTTTTCATCTCTGAATCTATTAAAGCACTCACCAATGTTTCTACTACCCTAGTATTAATTTCTTCTTGCTTGATTTCATCTTCAGATGAAGGACCATTCTGAGGAATAGTGTATGCATTTTTTGTCATCTACTAAAAAAGTTCCCCAATGCACTTCAAATGACATTCCATCCTAATGTTCCATAGAGAGTAGTTTGTACCATCAAATCTAGGACTATCCTTCTTGAATGATGCCATCTCAGATCACCTCAAGTTGTTAAGCTTCTTTCAGAGGAACTAGCTCTGATACCAATTTTTGGAAAAACAAGGATAGACAACTAAGAGGGGGGGTGAATCAGTTGTTACCAAAATCAAACTTATACAACATTAATCAACCTTATATCATAGGTATGATAATTAACAGTGCAAGAATTAAATCAACAACACATCAGAGACACATGAACACCAAGATTTTATACATGGAAAACATGTTAGGGGAAAAAACACGATGGATGTTAGTCCACAAGATTATACCTTGTTAGAAGTATAATGAAGAATAAAAAGGAATGCACTTTCATTTACGTGCTCTACCTAGATCACAATTCTCAAAGGGAAGGATCACTTCCTTACATACAGTAATTAGATTAAATCCATCTGATGAAGTTGAATTGAGAAATTAGCTTCTACAAAATCTTGATTACAATTCCAGTTAGGCACACAAAAACTTCTTCAAACTCTTCCACCCTCTGCTCAAACTCTTCCACACTCTTCTCTAAATGATTTGACCTTTATTCACACATGTGAATCACTTGTACACTTGAGAACTTCACACTAAATGAGGAAGAGAATCTCATATATATACTTGCTACACGGATTTACATCCAATATTCTATCAGCCACAAATAAAGAATAAATTATAACTGTCAGCCTTGATACATGAATAAATTAAAATGCACACCAAAACAAGTCAGTCACAACATAGTGAGGACCCAAAAAAACACCTCCAAACATGCCAAACAATAAGATATTAATCCTCATGGATCTGCAACACGCTAACATCATCATGTCGGTGAAGAACATGAAAACTTGGGCACATATCAGAAGAATCTCCGATCAAGAACACATCAATCAATGTGAATGTACAATGATAGAGCATGATCTAGAATCATCCATGAACATCATAGGTACATGCGCAACACATGAAATTACCATAATTTCATCCACTTCAACCAAGAACACCATCTATAGAAATCGAATAACTGCAAGAACATAGATTTTCATAACTTCCACAAATCTTTATGCGAACCTCTAAAAATTTTGGACAACATACTAGAAAAATTCATCAACAAACCCTTTGAAGCACACCTTCAGATCTTCAATGCATAGAGCTTTCCAACATTCCGACCTTATGAGGTCCACTAGCTACCTGTACTATATTTTTTACAATTTTCTCAATATCCTCGACATATATAGCCTTAAGAAGATTCAACGCTAATAGTGTTGACATCAATGACAACCACATATTAGTAACACAACCACAACATCTAACATGTTTTTCAATCAGCCTATCAATCAGGACTTTAGTCGTAATTGAAAGAGAAAATGAATAATAATTATTTATTAAATTTAATGTAAAGCATAATTTCTATTGGTGGAAAGGTGAGAATCTCCTTTAAAACCCCTTTTTGTTTCATCAATTTTGGGTTAAAAAAAGTCATCAGCCACATGGGCCATCACATCACTTACATATCACCACTTTTTGGCCCATCATGGTCCTACACATACCCTAAAGTGTATAGATAATATTTTTCTTGATACTTATTTTAGAACTCATGGTTCTATCCCCTTCAACTTCATTTGGAAAGCTTAGAAGATTACTTCAAAAAACTTTGATAGTAAATCTAGTCTTTAAGTCATGGCTTATGTTTTGCATCTTGTTCCATCTAGTGTAACTACTTGGATTAGATTAGTAATTATCCTCTTGCTACTCATAGAAATATTAAAGGTACACATCTACTTGGAAATCATGGCAACATCGTACATCTTAGTTTATGCTTTCCCTATTGGAAAACCTCTGATTTTTTAAATCTATCAACTTGGTTAACTTGAATTGTCCAATTTTCTATCCACATCCTACCAAGATAACTTCATTATAAACTAGAAATGACCTAACAATTGAAACTTATGTGTATTCCCTATTAAAAAATTCTATAGAAAACTCATGCCTACATTATCCTTGTCTTCAAGCCTTAATGTGAAATGACACTTCAAGTTCAATCATGCTAAATAGAACAAGTTAAGTGCTATTATTTAGAAATCTAAATTCAATGCCCAAGCCCAATTTACATCTATGAAAATTTTACATGTTAAAGTTCCTATTGGTGATAATCTTTCCTTCATCCCCCCCTCTACATTTTCCTCTTTCTATGCAAAAAAAGAGACTACTAAACATTCCTTTTGGTTCTACCCATATGCCCAATGCTTATGGAAATACCTATTTTCAAACCTCCTTTCCCTTTTTCCATAGGTTACATTATAAAAAGTGTCGCTTCTTGATCTCTTCATGTACCACAATCTCATTTCCTAGACCTTCAGGTATATTATACTAAAACACATTTGAAAATTTATTTGCTTAGCTTCTTTCTGTCACACCTTATATACAATTTGAATAGAATCTCTAATCCTCTATATGAGCCTCTCCTCCCATCTCAACCTTATGCAATATCTTTCATCAAAACTAGTCCTAATCTCAATATTTTATTAGGTGTGATAAAAGTGCAAGTCAATGTTTTGGAGACGAAAACCAATGTTTTTGGTTGGAAGGTTGTTCGGAATGTTGATCAGTCAATAATTTAATGCAATTTTAGTGACTATCAAACTTTAGGGGGCTAATCCTTCTTTAAGGTGCTATGAGTCCTTGACCATGATTTTGTTGATGTGGCCTCTTTTTTGTATCTGATGGTTTACTATGGTTGTGTGGCTCATTGTTTCTTTGATTAAAAAAGTGGGGTTAGAGCCCTAATCCCATATAGATAATCATAAGACAAGACACACAGCTAATATTTCAAAACATAGAAAAATAGCAATAGTAGAATAACCCAACCTACCAAGAGAACAAAACATTAACATGCCAACCAACCACGTGAATAAGCATAAAAAAGAAACCAATAAACATTCTAGAGAGAAAACCAAACTATAGGACTCAACACAAAATAAGGATGCACATGGGCCAAATAAAGAAATAGTTATAGAGGCCTGAAAACAAGTAAATAACAAAAAACTACTAATCCTTAGGACTATTAATCAAGTCCCACTCCTTATTTAGTAGGTCTAGCTCTTCACTCCAAAGTTCCATTGCTTCTACAACATTATCCATAGTTGGTATGTCCATTCCCTAATTTGATTCCATTCTCCTTTTCCTCTTCCTAATATTAGACAATTAAAACATAGTACCAAATATTTCCCTATTCATTATACCATGGGTAATAGAGACCAATCTATTAAAAGCACTATGCAATCTTTGTACTTTTTTTTGTAGAGTGATGAATTAGATATTGTAGTGTTGAAGGGTCCTATTATCTAGTGCTCCTTCATTCTCAAGGTCAGCCATTTCATACACATTTTCTTCTTGCTCTTTGTCCTTTTGTTCAATTTCTTCTTCATTGTCTTCCTCAGAGTCCTTCACTACCTTTTGTTCTTGACTCTACTACTCATCTATGTCATCACTATTGGCAGAGTCATCACCTGAGTCCTCTCCAAGAACCACCTCTAATTCATTTTGACTCAAATCTAATGGTTCTTTTTGCATGGGAATAAATTCTTCGTCTAAGGACCCATTTTCTTGTTCTTCAAACCACAACTTTTTTCCTTTAGCATTTTTGTCTGCTAGTCTTGTATACCTTCATTCTCCTTTTCCATATTTGGAGTCCTCCATAATACCAAACTCTCCCTCATTTGGGATTTCAATTATAACCTTCTTCACCATTCTCGTCTCAATAATATGTTGACCCTTACATTTGACTTGAGAGGGATTACCCAAAATTTCATTTCCTTTAGGGGGTGAACCCAATGATTCGTCTTTAATATTTATGAATTTAGGGGTCCTTAGCTTGAGATTGAGGGGTTGATTGGTCTTTTTCCTCACTAATAACAAGAAGAGCAACATGAAAAGGGGGTATAATACTCAACAGAGCCTTAGACAAGGGTTTGGCCAATTTTTGTTTCTTACTTGAGCTACGATTGAGAGAAAGAAGGGATTGGTTATTAAGGGGTTCAACTTGAATGGGTTATTCAATGTTAGTAGGGATAGACAATGGAGTGATGGAAAATACATGATTATAAAACTCCTTTGAATCAAACCTTAGTGAAGGGGAGGGGAAGCACATTTAGCTTTTCATTATTTCAATGAGGAAAACATGAAATAGGAGATGATTCTTCTTTCATTTCTCCTAATATGATTTACAAATGGAAAATGGTAATTGTGAATAGTAGTGTATGTAAATTCTAGGATAAAGTATTTGATTATATGTACACTCACCAGGCCATAGGGAATCAAAAAATTTTCACGATCATAAGAATTTTGATATCTCTACAACTTTAAATAACCTTCCAAAAAACTATCAGTAAAGTCTTGATAGTTACCATTGCCCACCTTAGAAAATTTTAGGCCACAACCTTCTAATCTTGTAGCTTCAACAATAATATTTGGAGTGATAGTAAAAGTGATCTACTAGTTTTAACCCTATCCTCTCACCACGAGTTGAATAACTTGGAAGTCAGATAATCATTAAACCTTTTCATCACCATGAAAAATGAAGCCATACCTATGTCTTCAAAGAGATTCCATAGTTCTACATTTTTATGCAGAGTTACACATAAAAACAACTCCTTTTTATTTCCCCCCCTATATTTATTTAACAACTTGTAGAATTTTTCTTTGCTTTCACCTCAAAATTGTAATTAGAATTCTTTGAAAAACTCACCCCTAGAGAATAATGACAATTC
The DNA here is from genome assembly GCA_007115665.2 of Sequoiadendron giganteum. Taxonomy (NCBI): domain Eukaryota; kingdom Viridiplantae; phylum Streptophyta; class Pinopsida; order Cupressales; family Cupressaceae; genus Sequoiadendron; species Sequoiadendron giganteum. Next base: position 632,593,918 of record CM021101.1, read on the forward strand.
TTGTAAGCTTTGAGAATTAAATGAAAATTATGAAACCATAAAATCTCTAAATAAGTTGGGTTAATCTTTCCTTTCTTTTGGATAGATTGACCAATAATTTTAATAATACTAGTATCACAACTCAAAGCCATTTGAATCTTAGGCTAGATCATATCAATCTTAAGACACAACCAAGAAGCCACGTGAGGAATACTAACACTCATTAAATTAATAAAATGTTTTAAACTCAAGTTTCCATCAAGGGAGAGATTATGTGACTTCTCAAAAGGCATCCTAGAAATCATGTGGTAAGCCTCCTTATTATTTCTTTGCAATCTAAAGGTCATAAAATATTTGAAACTCATGACCTTAGCTAAATTACTACTGAAGTACTTAGTCATGTCAGAGCCAACCCCACTATAAGATACATCATTTTAAGAGGTTTACTCCTTAAATTAAATTTTATGGAGGGAATAATAATGCCAAGGTCATTAATTTTATTAATATCTGATCTTTCCAAAATCCAAGTCACCTTAAATGGGTTTTGATAAAATCCCAAAATCCTTCCTCCACCATCCTTATCTAGCAAGTTGATCCAATAGGTAGACCATTTAAGTAAATAAAGTAGCTCGTGACTAAAAAATTTATTGGAGTTGACATAAGAAAAGCCATCCATACAATCCACCAATCTTTCCCTCTTTTCACATGTCTTTGTTTGATCTAGAAGATTCAAATTCAAAAAGAAGAAACAAAAGTTAGACCATATCTTAACCCATAAAACCACTTTACTCTCCATCCATTGGGAAAATAAATTGTTAACTCCATATCATCCAAGGTGACTAAACTTCGTATCAGAAATTTGAAAATGGTCATCTGAGACATATTCCCTTATGGATTGAGGAAGGTCCTCAAATTTCTAAAATAGCCACCAAAAATTGGATAAATCAACATTAGAAACCACATCCATAGCTTTATTCCCCTCTCAAAAATTATGTTGCAAAACATAGTGATCAAATTATTTTATCATTCTCTTGGAGTCCTCAATCATACTCTTGAATTTCTAGGGGGCCTCCACCACACCTTTATGAGAATCAATAATCAATTTAGAATATCCCTTGCTAATGATTTTTTCAAACCCAAGTTCTTTAGTTCTCTTAGTCCCACTTCAAGCAACTACTTCTTCAACCTCATTGCTAGTAGCTATCCCCAAACATTTTCCATAGGCTTCGATGAATTTAACCTTCTATTCCATCAAAAAATTGTCTACATCCATAGCCCCTAGATTTCCCTTTGAACAACCAACAAAGTTCAAATTGAGACAACCATCCGACGAAGGAGTCCACATAGTCATTTTTCTACTTAATATATTAGCCCAATTTATTTTAGTGAGGTCATGTTTGATTCCCCATATCTATTTTATTCTAAGATCTCTATAGGTTGGCATGACCTTCGAAACACCAAAGCAGTTTGAGTTGATATTTTCCTTAATTTCTTATTTTCATACCAAAGAAGATATCCACACAACTCTTTTGTTGTTCTCTAAATATTCTATTATTTATTTGTTTCCATTAGTACCAAGAGATGAAGATAGGAATTTTCTACCATAATTACATAGTGATTGGATGTGAGAAGGGACTAAAGCTCCATAGTTTAATAAAATATTTTAGCTCAAGAGGAAACATCCAATCAATCAACAAATTCTAAAGCAATAATGACTAGGCTTCCCTCACAAAGGGACAATGAAACAAAAAATGGGATATACTTTAAGTAGCTTCCAAATGGAGAGAACATTTATTTATAAACTGTAACCCTTTCCTATTCAAAACATCAATTATGAGAATTCTACCATGTGTTGCAACCCACCAAAAATAGTTGATTTTTGGAATTAGCTTGGCATTCCAAAATTTTCTCTAGTTGAAAATCTGTAGAGAATGGGATAGTTGATCCAATTTCATATAGGAATCTTTAACCAAAAATATTCCAAATTAGTTATCTCTCCAAACCCAAGCGTCTTCGCCTTCTTGGAAAAATAGGGGTAGTCATCAATTAGAGAATAAAAGATGGAGAAAGACTCATATAACAAGGACTGACTACCACTTCTCCTAATTCTCATATTAAGAACATCTTGCCTAATTTTTTTTTTCATTTAGGAGTCCCTCCACTCCAATAAAAATAGTCATAAAGAATAGTCCCATAAAGTCTTAAGAGATCATGTTTAATTGGATTTAATTGGATCACAGATAACAAACTAGGACCAATTTCCTAGGAATCTTCCTAGAACCAAATTATTCTTCCATTCCCAACTCATCTTCTAATACCTTTCTTTAAAGTACTTGTTTTCATAATATTATTCCATATGGCCAAACCTTTGGGCCATTCCTAGGAAGAAATTTAGTAAGGGAATTTATTCCCCATACATTTAGTTCTTAGGATATGAGCCCATTCCTTCTTCCCTTGAATAAAAAATGACCAATTTTTTGAGAGGAGTGCTTTATTAAACAAGTTCAGTCTTCAGATCCTCGGAACCCCATATTTCAAAGGAGCACAAACCTTTTCTTTTGTTCCTATCCAAAGGAAGGTCCTTTGAATTCGCTCTATTTTACTAATAATGAAAGTTTTCATCTTAAAGAGGGAAAGGAAGTACTTTGAGATATTTTTAAGGGAAGACTTCAATAGCTAAAAGGCACCATCTTGAGTCAACAATTTACCTTTCCAATCTACAAGCATTTTTTGGATTCTTTCAATTATACCATTTAAGAGAGAATGATGAGTCTTTTTAACCCTTAAGGTTAGCCCAAGATACACATCATGAAGAACAACCTCCTAGCAGTCAAGGATTCTTAAAACTTTGTCCTTCACCTATTGATTAGTATTCCAAAAGTACAGTTTACTCTTAGTGTAGTTGATGTACTAGCCTAAGGCTTTAGCATACTCTTGACGGATATATTTACATTTAGCTTCTTCTACAATAGAAGACACTCCAAAAATAATAGTATCATCAACAAATATATAATGAGAAGTTGGAGGGAGTGAAGAAGTAGCTTTGATCCCTTTAAGATTACCTCTATCTAGATTTTTCTAAATATTTCAACCCAAAACTTCAACAAAAATAATAAATAAGGGGAGAGAGGGTCCCCTTGTCTTAATAAATTACCACAAAATATGACCTTTCATTACAATATTAAGAGAAATAGAAAATATAGTAGTGGAAACACATTCCTTGACTAAAAAAAATAAAATTCCACCAACCCCATATTTCTCCAAAACAGTAAAAAGTAAATTCCAAGACACTCTATCATAATCTTTTGAGATATAAACTTTGAGAACCATACCTAGGTTTCTCGAGTGTTCCATAGAATGTAAAAATTAATGGGAAATAATAGCAGCATTAAGGATCTATCTTCCAATAAGAGAACCTTTTTGACTTCCCAAAACCATTTTGTCAAGTAGTGTCTTTAGCCTATTGACAATAATTTTTGGAAAGATTTTGTACACCGTATTTTAAAGACTTATAGGGTGGTAATCATGCATTGGAGTGGAATTTTATTTCTTAGGAACTAGGACAAATTATGTAGAGTTAACCTAGTGTAGAAGCCTTCCTAATCTAAAAAAGTCTCTAGCAACATTTAGAAGATTAGAGGAAACGATTTCCTAGAAGTCCTCAAAACAAGCTAGAGGAGAAATATCAAGACCAAGGGCTTTGAAAGATCCCCTTTTTAACCTATTGCATTGTTACCACCTTTCCAAGATCCTTTAAATTATTTTTAGAAACCACCTTTGGGATGACTTCCAAGAGTATCAAATTCATTAGAAAGGAGGTCTTGATCACTTCCCACATTTTGGAAGGAGATTTCCTTCATTGTGAAGTCATATTCTTTAGTAAGTAGATCTCCATTTCTATTAACAAAGAATTTGATTTTATTCCTTCTTCTATGCTTTAAGGTCGATTGGTGATTTTTTTTTTGTTCATGTCTACTTCTTGAAGCCATTGCACATGAGATTTCTGTTTCTAGAAGATTTCCTCCTTCACAGTAAGAAACAACTCCTCCCTGATTTCCCTTTCCCTTTTTGAAATATCCTCATCAATCTCACCCTTTTCCATCTTATCTTGAATAGTTTTGAGATTGAAGAGGATATAATTTTTTATTTCGAAGATGCTACCAAAGGAAATTTTGTTCTAGCCTTAAACATTAGACTATTATTTTTAGTTTTTGAGCTATTCAAAACATAGGGGTACCTTGGAAAGGAAGGTTCCACCATAGTTGGACTAGATCTTTGAAATCTCAGTGAAGATTCCAAATAATCTCATATCTAAATGGATAGGTACTAGAATTTTGTTGATTCTCCCAATTCAATATAAGAGCACTATGGTTAGAGGTAGATCTCAGAGGAGCAGATAGAAACATCTTTGCTAGATTATAATCACCAGAAATCAGCACTATATCCAATTTTACTTATATGTGGTTTTGTCCATGGTGTCTATTATACCATGTAAAATTTGAGCCTATTAAGTCCACATCCAAGAGACCTTGGATCGAAATAAAGTTGGAAAAATCCATCATGCTATCAAAGAAACATTCCACACACCTAAGCTTCTTTGAGGGGTAAAGGTGGTGTTAAAATCCACATAAAGCATCCACCTCTCTTTTTGGTTATTGGATAGAAGAACCAACAACAAATTCCAAAATTGGTTCTTTGTAAGCCTTGTATTAGGAGCATAAATGTTAAGGAGATTCCACTTCAACCCATTTTTCCCATCTTCCATAGCGGTTACTAAAAATTTCATGGTACTAAATCCTTTGACACTAATAATCTTGTCTAGATTCCAAACAGTCACAAGGCCACTTGAAGCCCCTTCAACATTGTTGATACAATACTGTGTCTAGTGACGCCAGTATACAACATAACTCTTTTTGTATGAAGGATAAAATTCTTTTTTTTTTGAATTTAGATTTGTAACTACGATATCTAGCACTTTCATTTGGTCTCATAGTTTTTTATTGAATATTTTTTCCTTAATCAAGTTTCAAAGTCAAACCTATTGCAATTCAAACCTAAGCAAACTGTATAAAACATAAATTTTTTTGTATGTATCAAAATTCTATTTTTTTTTTAATGGATCAAGGAAATCAATAACCAACAAGAACATATTTTAAAAAAAATTATTTTGATAATTTTCTATTTTTCCATGTGTGCAAAACAAAGAGCTTAATTTTCGGTGAAAAACCTATGTTTAATAAAACTAAAAAAACACATACGTAATAAAACCAAAACATATTTAAATTATATTAGTTGGATAGCTCATTCTGAGGACTACCATATTCCAGTTGGGTCTGTGAAGTCTCCTCCACTTTCATCCTCAACTCGCGCTTCGAAGGGAAAAAATCTGGAAGTTTTTTATGAGAAAGGGTGGGAAGGTGGGAAAAGGGGGGTTCGAGCGAATCCCCTTCAACAATGGAAAACACATGTTTCCACATTCAAATGGGTTCAATCAAACTTTGGTTTGAATGAACCGCTTTTGCGTTTGCTCGAACCCCTCAAAATGATTTTTTTTTTAGTGGGGGCGGTTTTGGGAAGTTTTCCTTCCTCATTCAAATTGTAAACCACTTTTGTGGGTTCACCCCAACATGGAATGCTACAAAATAGTGTGAGTGTCTTGTAATTGGGAAAATAGGGTGTGGGGTTTCAGTTATTTGAATCTTCTTGTTTAAATGCAAAGGGTTGTCTCATGGTGGGTTGATTGCTTCTTAACACCCATGGTTTTGCAACATGGAATGCTACAAAATAATATGAATGTCTTCAAAATCACACATTCCATTGTTGTGTTTAAATTTTACATGATTGAAAAAATAAAATGCACTAAATAACTGTAATTCAAAAATACAGTGTTGGTTTCAGTTATTTGAATCCCCTTCTTTAAATGAAAAGGGTTGTCTTATTCTCGGTTGCTAGCTTCTAAAAACCCATGGTTTTGCAACATGGAATGCTACAAAACAATGTGAATTTCTTCAAAATCACATATTCCATTGTTGTGTTTAAATTTTGCATGATTGAAAAAATAAAGTGTACAAAAATAACATTTATTCGAAAAACATAGTTTTGGGTTTCAGTCATTTGAATATCCTTATTTAAATGCAAAAGGTTGTCTTATGTTGGGTTTTTGGCTTCTGAACACCCATAGTCTTACAACATGGAAAGCTACAAAATAGTATGAATGTCCTATAATGTGGAAAACACGGTGTGGGGTTTCAGTCATTTGAATCTCCTTCTTTAAATGCAAATATTTCTCTCATCCTCGGTTCCTAGATTTTAAAAACCCATGGTTTTGCAACATGGAATGCTACAAAATAGTATGAATTTCTTCAAAATCACACATTCCATTGTTGTGTTTAAATTCCGCATGGTTGAAAACATAAAGTGCACAAACTAACTATAATTCAGAAAACACAGTGTTGGGATTTAGTCATTTGAATCTCCTTGCTTAAATGCAAAGGTTTGTCTCATGCTAGGTTGCTAGCTTCTTAACACACATAGTCTTACAACATGGAATGCTACAAAATAGTATGAATGTCTTGTAATTGGGAAAACACGGTGTGGGGTTTCAGTTATTTGAATCTTTGTGTTTAAATGCATAGGATTGTCTCATGGTGGGTTGCTTGCTTCTTAACACTCACGATTTTGCAACATGGAATGGTACCAAACAGTATGAATATATTCAAAATCACACATTCCATTGTTGTGTTTAAATTTTGGATGGTTGAAAAAATAAAGTGCACAAAATAACTGTAATTCAGAAAACACAGTGTTGGGTTTCAGTCATTTGAATCTCCTTCTTGAAATGCAAAGGGTTGTCTCATGTTGGGTCACTAGCTTCTTAACATCGATGGTTTTGCAACATGGAATGCTACAAAACAATATGAATGTCTTCAAAATCAAACATTCTATTTTTGTGTTTAAATTTTGCATGATTGAAAAAATAAAGTGCACAAAATAACTGTAATTGGGAAAAAAGGTGTAGGGTTTCAGTTATTTGAATCTCCTTGTTTGAATGCAAAGGGTTGTCTCATGGTGGTTGGTAGCTTATTAACACCCATGTTTTTGTAATATGGAATTCTAGAAAACAGTATGAATGTCTTCAAACTCACACATTCAATTGTTGTGTTTAAATTTTTCATGATTGAAAAAACAAAGTGCACAAAAGAACTATAATTCAGAAAAAAAAGTGTTCAGTTTTAATTATTTGAATCTCCTTATTTAAATACAAAGGATTGTATCATGTTGGGTTGCTAGCTTCTTAACATCCTTGGTTTTTCAATATGGAATGCTACAAAATAGTATGAATGTTCTGTAATAGGGAAAACACAATATACGGTTTTAGTTACTTGAATCCCTTATTTAAATGAAAATGATTGTCTCATGGTGGGTTGCTTGCTTATTAACACCCACGGTTTTACAACATGGAATGCTGCAAAACAATATGAATTTCTTCAAAATCACAAATTCCATTGTTGTGTTTAAATTTCACATGATTGAAAAATAAAGTGCACAAAATAACTGTAATTCAGAAATCACAATGTTGGGTTTCAGTCATTTGAATCTCCTTCTTTAAATGCAAAGGGTTGTCTGATGCTCAGTTGCAAGCTTCTTAACACCCATGGTTTTTCAACATGGAATGTTACAAAATAGTATGAATGTCTTGTGATTGGCAAAACATGGTATGGGGTTTGAGTTATTTGAATCTCCTTGTTTAAATGCAAAGGGTTGTCTCATGGTGGGTTGTTTGCTTCTTAACACCCACGGTTTTGCAACATGGAATACTACAAAACAATAAGAATTTCTTCAAAATCATACATTCCAATGTTGTGTTTAAATTTTGCATGATTGAAAAACAAAGTGCACAAAATAACTATAATTTGGAAAACACAGTGTTGGGTTTCAGTCATTTGAATCTCCTTCTTTAAATGCAAAGGGTTGTCTCATGTTGGGTTGCTAGCTTCTAAAAACCCACGGTTTTGCAACATGGAATGCTACAAAATAGTATTAATGATTTCAAAATCATACATTCCATTGTTGTGTTTAAATTTTGCATGATTGAAAAAATAAAGTGCAAAAAATACCTATAATTTTGAAAACACAATGTTGGGTTTCGGTCAAGTGAATCTCTTTCTTTAATTGCAAAGGGTTGTATCAGGTTGGGTTGCTAGCTTCTTAACACCCACATTTTTACAACATGGAATGCTACAAAATAGTGTGAATGTCGTGTAATTGGGAAAACACGATGTGGGATTTTAGTTATTTGAATCTGCTTGTTTAAATGCAAAGGGTTGTCTCATGGTGGGTTGCTTGTTTCTTAACACCCACGGTTTTGCAACATGGAATGCTACAAAATAATATGAATGTCTTCAAAATAACACATTCCATTGTTGTGTTTAAATTTTACATGATTGATAAAAGAAAGTGCACTAAATAACTATAATTTAGAAACATAGTGTTGGGTTTCAGTCATTTGAATCTCCTTTGTTTAAATGCAAAGGGTTGTCTCATGCTCGATTGATAGCTTCTAAACACCCATGGTTTTGCAACATGGAATTCTATAAAATAGTATGAATGTCTTGAAAATCACACATTCCGTTGTTGTGTTTAAATTTTGCATGATTAAAAAAATAAAGTACACAAAATAACTATAATTTAGAAAACACAGTGTTGGGTTTCATTCATTTGAATCTCCTTTTCTTTAAATGCAAAGGTTTTTCTCATGTTGGGTTGCTAGCATCTTAATACCCACAGTTTTACAATATGGAATGCTACAAAGCAGTATGAATGTCCTGTAATTGGGAAAACATGCTGTGGGGTTTCAGTTATTTGAATCTCCTTGTTTAAATGTAAAGGTTTTTCTCATGGTGGGTTTCTTACTTCTTAATGCCCATGGTTTTGTAGCATGGAATGCTACAAAATAGTATGAATTTATTCAAAATCACACATTCCATTATTGTGTTTAAATTGTGAATGATTGAAAAAATAAAGTGCACAAAATAGTTGTAATTCAGAAAACACAATGTTGGGCTTCGGTCAGTTGAATCTCCTTATTTAAATGCAAAGGGTTGGATCATGCTCGGTTGCTAGCTTCTTAACACCCATGGTTTTGCAACATGGAATGCTACAAAATAGCATGAATGTCCTTTAATTGGGAAAACACAGTGTGGGGTTTCAATTATTTGAATCTGAAGGGAAAACATACATGGATCTAGAGACCCAACAGTGCGGAATACATTCCCTTAACACTAATACAACAGAGGAGTAAAGCATAAACTAGGTTTCAATAGCTTCTAAACTTGTTACAATGAATACATGCAAGTAAAATAAATAATACCAAGTTGAGCATTCACAGATGACACAAGATATACGTGGGAAAAATGTTTTAGGTAAAAAACCCACCACACAAATTCAAGGCTATTTTGTATTATAGTAACAAAAATAGTTACATACAAATCACAGACTTCTCTGATCAGGTCATAGCAACAATACATAATTATTCTCACTCTCTTGTATTCTTTTCTCACTATTACAATGTTCTTATATAAAAAAAAAATACAGTTCGAACTCTGTCTATCAAACACCGATCTTAGGTACAAATCATGTCAGATTAAGTCGCACCCAAAATATGCGCATACCATTTTCATTGCATCGAGCCACCTAGACATTAAAGCCATTACCCAAATCAGGTCCTGTTCGCCACCTTGAATCGACCTGCAATAATTGCTGCTTAGACTTTTGGCCTTTAGCCAATAATCGCACGACATTGAGCCACGTGTCCTTATCTTATTCGTTGTCGGGCTCTGACACCAAGTCCAACTCGGTCAACCCAGCCGCTGAGCTCACTGAGCTCTCCATAGACTTTACCGCACTACCACAGTTCACTCGGGCTCACCTTGCGGTATGGTGATAACCACCCTTGCAGACCACTGGTGGTCTTACTGTGACCACCGCGGTCAGCCTTTTGGCTGGCCGTGGTATGGTGGTAACCACCAGCCAGTCGCTGGCGGTCTTACCACAACCACCACGGTCAGCCCTTTGGCTGGCCGCAGTAGGGTGATAATCACTAAGCCAAGTCATTGACAGCTTTACTGTGGCCACCGTGGTAACCACTAGCTAGACCACTGTTGGCTTTACCACGGCCATCGCGATCATCCCTTTGGCTAGCCATGGTATGGCAGTAACCCCCAGGCCAGACCATTGGCGGCTTTACCGTGGCCACGGTGGTTAGCCCTTTGGTTGGTCGCGATATGGCGGTAACCGCCAGGCCAACTGCAGGTAGCTTTACCATAGCCACCACAGTCAACCCTTTGGTTGGCCGCGGTATGGTCATAACCGCCAGGCCTGCTATAGGCGGCTTTACCACGGCCACCGTAGTCAGCCCTTTGGTTGGCTGTGGTATGGTGGTAACTGCCAGGCCTGTCACCACTAGAGCAGTCCAAAGTCGCTGCGGTAAAGCAGTAAGGGCCGAAAATTTAACAAAGAGAATGCCAAGGGGGAAATAAGGGGCAAAAAGATTGGAAATTGAGAGAAAGATTCTCAACAAGCTCCCACTTGGCGAACATTTCCAACAACCCAATTGCAGCAAAAATCACTATCTGTCATAGGCCCCAAGGCCCATCGATTCTACACACCATCTGAATATGTTTGTACTCATAGGCTTTGTCAAAGCATTTGCAACATTCTTCAAGGTGTCCACCTTTTCTAGACTGACCCTGCCATCTTCAACCATGTCCCTCATGAAGTGATACTGCACATCAATGTGCTTGGTCTTGGCATGAAAAGTTGGATTCTTTGCCAAACAAATGGCACTCTGACTGTCACAGCAGATTGTAATCTGGCCACCATCAAATTCAATGTCTAAACACAAATGCCTCAACCAAATAACTTCCTTATAGGCATGAGTTGCAGCCATGTACTCTACCTCTGTTGTGGATAAAGCAACTACAGCCTGTCACTTGCTCATCCAACTGATAGCTCCACCATTCAGCATGAAAGTGTATCCACTGGTGGATCATCTACTGTCAATGTCCCTTGCCCAATCTGAATCAACATAACCTTGGATGCTGAGAGATTTCTATGAAGCAACCATATTGCCATGGTAACACAATGCATAATCTGAAGTCCTCTTCAAATACCTGAAAAACTCTCTTCATAGCATCCCAATGTGATCTTCCCGGATTTTCCATAAAATGGTTTAGAACTCCCACTGCTTGGACAATGTCTGGTCTTGTGCAAACCATAGCATACATCAAACTACCAATAGCACTTGCATAAGGTACACTTTTCATGTTCTCCATCTCTGTAGTAGACTTTGGACAGTCTTCAACTGACAACTTAGTTCCATGCATGATAGGAACAACAAGCTGCTTGCAGTCATCCATGCTAAACCTCTTCAGGACTGTCTTCACATACTTACTCTGACTGATCCAAAGCTTTCTACTTGTTCTGTCCCTAGTAATCTCCATTCCAAGAATGTACCTAGCTACACCAAGATCTTTCATCTCAAATTTTGTAGACAACTGAGATTTAAGGTCAGAGATCATATTCTTGCTATTTCTAATAAATAACATATCATCCACATATAGGGTGATAACTAGCACATGATCATTCTCAGATTTAAAATAAATGCAATGATCAGACTCTACTCTCACAAACTCAATTGACAACACAAATGTGTCAAATTTCTGGTACCACATTCTAGGAGATTGTTTTAAACCATAGAGAGATTAATTTACTTTGCAAACCAGATTTTGTTTACCTCTTTCAACATAATGCTCAGGCTGGGACATGTAGATTTCTTCTTCCAACTCACCATGGAGAAACGCTATCTTCACATCCATCTGCTCAATTTCAAAATCATACGCAGCTGCCAATGACAATAAAAATCTGATGGATGTCAGCTTTGCTACAGGGGAAAAAATCTCTCCATAATCAATTCCCTCAATTTGAGAAAAACCTTTTACAACCAGTCTAGCCTTGTACTTCTCAACACTGCCATCAAGACCTGTCTTCTATTTGAATATCCACTTATAGCCAATAGACTTTCTCCCTTTAGGAAGTGGTACCAAATTCCAAGTATCATTCTTTTTCAAATAATCCATTTCTTCATTCATGACTCCTAGCCAAGACTTTGAATCAGCCATGTTGATTGCTTCTTTAATAGTCCTAGGTTCATCAGTGCTGGTAATTAAGGCATAAGCACAATTTGAATCTAACATAGAGAAACCATACCTATCAGGTTGCCTTTTTTCTCGAGTAGATCTTCTTATAGGTTGAGGTTGATCTTCATCATCAGAACTTTCAGAGTTGCTTGAGCTCTCCTCAGGCTCAGGTACACCATGCAACTCTTCCCTTTGAGGAGTTTGGGGAATTTCAACTGCATCCTTCTTCTTGTCACTTTGATTTGTCCCAAGTTGTTGATCACTCACTAAAGGTTTTAGCTCATGAAATATCACGCTTCTAGTATACAAAACCTTCTTAGTAATAGGGTTCCAAAGCTTGTATCCTTTCACACCAACTCCATAGATGATGAGAATACATTTGACAACCTTGTTATCCAATTTAGATCTCTTTTCATTTGGCACATAAACATATGCCTCACAGCCAAACACACAGACTCAGAGAGGGCTTCTTACTAGACCATGCTTCCAGAGGTGTCTTGTCAACAAGAGCTGAACAAGGAGATCTATTTATCAAATAACATGTTGTAGCCATAGCCTCAGCCTAGAACTTCTGCTCCAAACCAACACCACTCAGTATACTCCTTTCCTTTTCTATTAGTGGCCTGTTTAACCTTTCAACAACTCCATTTTGTTGTGGAGTATAAGGCGTTGTCTTGTGCCTTTTAATTCCATGATCAGTGCAATACCTTTCAAAATCTGCAAAACAAAATTCACAACCATTGTCTGTCCTCAAACACTTAATTTTCCTTCAAGTCTGATTTTCAACCAAAGATTTAAATTATTTAAACCGACTGAACACTTTTGATTTACTTTTAATTAAGTATACAAATTCCCTTCTCGAATATTCATTAGTAAAAGAAACATAATATCTAGACTTCAATAATGAAGAAACATTTACTTGACCAAACACATCATAATGAACATAATCCAGTATACCAGAAGATTTTTGAGGACTAGAGTAAAAAGAAACTTGGTACCGTTTTCCATAGATGCAATGTTCACAAAAATCAAACTCAAGGTTACAATCATCAAGCCCTTCTACAAGGTTTTGAAAATTTTCTCACCAATGTGACCAAGTCGGTGATACCACAACATATTCTTCTCAGCTGGGAGTTTTACCTCCATAGTATTTGCAGCCAGAGAAGAGTATTCATCTTTCTCAACAAGTGTTGCATTACATGAATTTATAGAGGCACTGCTATAAAGAATAGGACGTGCATCCATCTTGTATAGAGTGCCAGTACGAACACCCTTAGCCAGCACCATTGCACCTCTAGCCATTTTACACCCCTTACTAGAAAAAGAAACTTCTACACAAACATCATTTAACTTACTAACAGAGAGAAGATTTTGAGCCAAACCTGGTATGTGAAGTATGCCACCAATACCTTCGATTCTCCCATCAGGAAACTAAATTCTGACTCTTCCTCTACCAACTATCTCTAGTGTTGAATCACTTGCCAAGTACACCTCTCTACCATCATACTTCTCGTATTTAGAGAATCATTCTCTATTGGATGTCATGTGAAAAGAAGCACCTGAGTCAACCAACCAGACATCATTTGATGCCTGAGTTGTCAAGGATGCTGCAATGAAGGCTTCTGCATCACTTTGAGAAGATTCATTGTCAGAAGTATTCTTCTTCTTCTTCTCCTTGCAGTCCTTCCTGATATGACTAGGTTGCCCATAGTTCTAGCATCTCATCTTGAACTTTTTACTAGGAGACTTTGATCTCCCTACAGATTTGGATTTTGACTTCTTGTCTTTCTTCTTGCCCTTCTCCTTTGGTCTACCTTGAACAACAAGAGCCTCTTTGGCCATCTCTGAAGAATTCCTCCGCATCTCTTTAGATAGCAATGAGGCAACAATGTCTTCTATCTTGAAAGCAGTAGTAGTGCTTCCAATGGCCATCACAAGATGATCCCAACTGTCAAGTAATGAACACAATAAAAGCATGCAATGATCCTCCTCCTTAATCTTGACACCTACAGATGCCAGTTGAGTGACACTCATATTAAAAGAGTTCAGATGGTCTGCAATAGATGCACCTTTGTCCATCTTCAAGGAGTACAACTTCTTCCTTAGGAATAACTTATTTACCAGAGACTTTCCCTGATAAATATCACCAAGCTTCTTCCATAATGAAGCTACAAACTGCTCCTCATGAATGTTCAGAAGAACAGAATTGGCTAGACTCAATCTTATCAAACCTCTTGCTTTTCTATCAGCAAGATCCCAAGCTTCTTGCATTGTACTTTGTGGCTTAGTTCCAGAGAAAGCAATCCAGAGGTCTCTATCCACAAGCAAGTCTTCTATCTTGAGTTTCCATAACTCAAAGTTACTGCCATTGAATTTTTCAATATCAATTCTACTAGATGTACTCACCCTCTCAAACAAAAACAAGTTTTAATGATGCAAGACTCCCACTGAAATAGTATTAGCACAAAAAACTAATCTTTCCTACAAGGATAACACAACTGGCCAAGCTCTGATACCACTTGAAGGGAAAACATACATGGATCTAGAGACCCAACAGTGTGGAATACATTCCCTTAACACTAATACAATAGAAGAGTAAAGCATAACCTAGGTTTCAATAGCTTCTAAACTTGTTACAATGAATACATGCAAGTAAAATAAATAATACCAATTTGAGCATTCACAGATGACACAAGTTATACGTGGGAAAACCTTTTCAGGTAAAAAACCCACCACACAAAGTCAAGGCTATTTTGTATTATAGTAAGAAAAATAGTTACATACAAATCACAGACTTCTCTGATAAGCTCATAGTAGCAATACAGAATTATGCTCTCTCTTGTATTCTCTTCTCACTGTTACAATGTTCTTATATAAAAAAAAGATACAGTTCAAACTCTGTTTGTCAAACACCGATCTTAGGTACAAATCATGTCAGATTCAGTCGTACCCAAAATCTACCCATACCATTTTCATTGCATCGAGCCACTTAGGCATTAAAGCCATTACCCAAATCGGGTCTTGTTCGCTACCCTGAATCGATCTGCAATAACTGCTGCTTAGACTTTTGGCCTTTAGCCAATAATCGCACGACACTAAGCCACGTGTCCTTATCTTATTCGCTATCGAGCTCTGACACCGAGTCCAACTCGGTTAACCCAGCCACCGAGCTCACCGAGCTCTCCATAGAATTTACCGTGCTACCACATTCCACCCAAGCTCACCCTACATTATGGCGGTCTTACCACGGCCATGGCAGTAACCACCAGCTAGTCATTGGCGATCTTACCGCAGCCACAGTGGTTAGCCCTTTGGCTAGCCATGATAGGGCGGTAACCGCTAGGCCAAGCCACTGGCGGCTTTACCACTGCCACCATGGTCAGCCATATGGCTGGCCGCGGTAATGTGATAACCGCCAGCCAAACTGTTGGTGGCTTTACCGCGGCCACCATGGTCAACCCTTTGGCTAGCCGCAGTATGGCAGTAACCGTCGGACCAGACCACTGGCGGCTTTACCATGACCACTATGGTCAGCCCTTTGGTTGGCCACATTATGGCAGTAACCACCAGGCCAGCTGCAGGCGGCTGTATCGTGGCCACTACGGTTAGCCCTTTGGCTGGCCGCAGTATGACAGTAACCACCAGGCCTTCCGCAAGCGGCTTTACCACGACCACCGTGGTGAACCCTTTGGTTGGCCATGATATGGTGGTAATCGCCAGGCCTGTCACTGCTAGAGCAGTCCAAAGCCGCTGCGGTAAAGTGGTAACGGCTGAAAAGTTAACAAAGAGAATGCCAAGGGGGAAAGAAGGGGCAACAAGATTGGAAATTGAGACAAAGATTCTCAACAGAATCTCCTTGTTTAAATGCAAAGGGTTGTCTCTTGGTGGTTTTCTTTCTTCGTAACACCCATGGTTTTGCAACATGAAATGCTACAAAATAGTATGGATGTCTTTGAAATCACACATTCCGTTGTTGTGTTTAAATTTTACATGATTGATAAAATAAAGTGCACTAAATAACTGTAATTTAGAAACATAGTGTTGGGTTTCACTCATTTGAATCTCCTTTGTTTAAATGAAAAGGGTTGTCTCATGCTCGGTTGATAGCTTCTAAACACCCATGGTTTTGCAACATGGAATGCTACAAAATAGTATGAATGTCTTGAAAATCACACATTCCATTGTTGTGTTTAAATTTTGCATGATTAAAAACATAAAGTGCACAAAATAACTATAATTCGAAAAACATAGTGTTGGGTTTCATTCATTTGAATCTCCTTCTTTGAATGAAAAGGTTTGTCTCATGTTGGGTTTCTAGCCTCTTAACACCCACAGTTTTACAACATGGAATGCTACAAAGCAGTATGAATGTCCTGTAATTGGGAAAACACGGTGTGGGGTTTCAGTTATTTGAATCTCCTTTTTAAATGTAAAGGGTTGTCTCATGGTGGGTTACTTACTTCTTAACGACCATGGTTTTTCAGCATGGAATGCTACAAAATAGTATGGATGTATTCAAAATCACACATTCCATTATTGTGTTTAAATTGTGAATGATTGAAAAAATAAAGTGCACAAAATAGTTATAATTGGGAAAACACAGTGTTGGGTTTTAGTCAATTGAATCTCCTTATTTAAATGCAAAGGGTTGTATCATGTTGGGTTGCTAGATTTTTAACACCCATGGTTTTACAACATGGAATGCTACATGGAATGCTACAAAATGAAGTTTATGAATGTCCTTTAATTTTTTGCAACATGGAATTCTACGAAAAAGTATGAATGTATTCAAAATCAAACATTGCATTATTGTGTTTAAATTTTCGATGATTGAAAAAATAAATTACACAAAATAACTGTAATTTGAAAAACATAGTGTTGGGTTTCAATCATTTGAATCTCCTTTTTTAAATGAAAAGGGTTGTATCATGCTAGGTTTCTAGCTTCTAAACACCCATGGTTTTGCAACATGTAATGCTACAAAACAATATGAATGTCTTCAAAATCACACATTCCATTTTTGTGTTTAAATTTAAATTGATTGAAAAAATAAAGTGCAAAAAATAACTGTAATTCGGAAAACACAGTGTTGGGTTTTAGTCATTTGAATCTCCTTTAAATGCAAAGGGTTGTCTCATGATGGGTTGCTAGATTCTTAACACCCACATTTTTACAACATGGAATGCTACAAAACAATATGAATGTCTTGTAATTGGGAAAACACGGTGTGTGTTTTCAGTTATTTGAATCTCCTTGTTTAAATGCAAAGGGTTGTCTCATGGTGGGTTGCTTGCTTCTTAACACCCATGGTTTTGCAGCATGGAATGCTACAAAAAAGTATGAATGTCTTCAAAATCACACATTTCATTGTTGTATTTAAATTTCGCATGATTGAAAAAATAAAGTGCACAAAAGAACTGTAATTTGAAAAACACTATGTTGGGTTTTAGTTATTTGAATCAATACAGTATTTTTCTCATTCACTATGGTCTGCTTCTTTTTCAGGTATTTCTACAAAAAATTCCTTTGTGATTTCATGCATTCTAGTACCCATTGCCTCTTGAAGTATTTGTAAGATCTCAGGCTCCTCAAGCCACAATGTTTTCCAACATTGAATTACCAATAGACAAAACAAGTTTAATGAAAACCTTACACTACCAATGTAACAAAGGGCACCTTGAAAATCTACCAAAACTATTACTTAGAGTCTGAATTGCATTTTGATTTCATCATAGCATGAAAATTTAGGTAGCTAGGAAAATATAGTGGATTGCGAGTTAGTTTGTTAAGCTTGTACAAAGCTAAAGGGTGGAGAATTTGGGGAGGAGTTGTAGCCGGTGGATACATAAAACTAACCATATTTAGCTGAGGGGTGACCAACCATTTGTATTCTTATACATGGAGAGTTTTTAACACTATGTGGGTCACAGGTTTCTTAACGCACTATGTTTTCCAATCTTCGATTATATTTTTTCTTTTGTGCTTGATGCTCTTTTTTTGGTCACATTTAGTTTTATGTTCATAGATTTTTGGTAGCCATATAAGTAATGACATATTATTATTCATGTTACGGTTATAGGCTACATATAAATTAAGGGTTGGACTTCTCATCCAAATGTTCAACCTACACATTTTTAGTTCATGAATTATCATATACACTTTTGTTGGTCATGTTAACTTACCCCAAATGGAAGGCTCCATATGACAACATGCCTACTTAGGTAAACAAGGCTTGTAGACCTCATCTACTACGACATCTTATTCTTATTTCATGTGAGGTTGTGATTTTACCTGTGGTCTTTATGTCCACTTGGAGGTTCAAGTAGACACTGTTTTTTCCAACATGCATTGGTTCACATCATGGTTGATAGGGAAATTTACACATGTATGCCTTTCTTGATTCACTGCATTACTAATTCATGATTTTGTCAACAGATACAATTTTTTTTATTCTTTTGGCATTGGTGGCAGAAATGGATGCACATTTATTTTCATAGAAGGTTTTCATAAAAGGATTTGGTAGCCCTATAACATTTCCTCTCCATTAACACATACACATGCACCATAAGAAATGTATCTTACCTAATACATTTGTTCTTTCCACACTAGAAGTAATTACATAGTGTAATGCACATTACACTCATACACCACATACGAGGTTCTAGGGTGAACCACTCATTGTGTAGTTCAACCTTCACTTGTTTATTTCAATAATTGCTAGATGTGATTTTTCTCCTCATATAAACTCATGCAAAATGGATAGGCTAAATATCACAACATGCCTCCTTAGGTAAAATAGGTTTGTACACCCCATACACTCCTTAATATTTGTTATATTTACGTGCAGGGTTGTGAATTTACTTGCAGTCTTTATGTTTGCATGGAGGTTTATCTACACACTATGTTTTCCAACCTACATTCGCTTACATCATGGTTGATAGGAAATATTACACCTTTTTGGCTTTCCTCATTCTCTACATTACTGATTCATCTTTTTTTCAATAGATGCAACAAACATGTTACCATTTTGGTGTTGTTGGCAGCAATTGATGCACTTTTACTTTTTACATACAAGTTTCTCATCAAAGGTTTCGATTGATTTCTAACCCTTCATCTCCTTTAACACATACACATGCAACACAACCAATGTATTTTCCCAAGATAATACATCTATTGTTGCAATTGTATATGTAATTACATACTCTTTTAGATACATTACACTTGTATGCCACAAACGAAGTTCTAGGGTGAACCACTCATCGTGTGGTTCAAGCTTCACTTGTTTATCTCAATAATTGCTAGATGTGATTTTTCTCCTCATGTAAAATTATGCAAAATGGATAGGCTGAATATTACAACATGCCTCCTCAAGTAAAAGAGGTTTGTACATCCCATATACTCCTCAATCTTTGTTATATTTACGTGCAGGGTTGCAAATTTACTTGCGGTCTTTATGTATGCATGGATGTTCATCTACATGTTGTGTTTTCCAACCTTCCTTCGCTTACATCATGGTTGATAGGACATTTTACACCTTTCTGGCCTTCCTCATTCTCTGCATTACTCATTCATCCTTTTTTCAATAGATGCAACAAATATGTTATCATTTTGGCGTTGTTGGTAGCAATGGATGCAATTTTTCTTTTGACATACAAGGTTCTCATCAAACGTTTTGAATGCTTTATAACCCTTCATCTCCTTTAACTCATACGCACGCAGCACAACCAACATATTTTCCCAAGATAATACATCTTTTGTTGCTATTGTATAATTAATTACATACTATTATGCATGTTACACTCGTACGCCACATTGAAAGTTGTAGGTTGAACCACTCATCGTGTGGTTCAACCTTGGCTTTTTTATTTCATCAATTGCTATATGTGCTTTTTCTCCTCATGTTAAGTCATGCCAAATGGAAGTATGAATATCACAACATGCTTCCTGGGTAAAAGAGGTTTATACACCCCATATACTCCTTAATATTTGTTATATTTACATGTGGGGTTGCGAATTTACTTGTGGTCTTTATTTCATCAAAGGTTTTGGTTGTCATTTTCTGTTGTCATTGTCTATGTCCACTTGTACGGTGAGATAGCTAGTCCAATTTCAGCCTGCATTTGTGTTATATTTTATGCATAGATTGATTCAATCTACCATCTCTAATTTTCCTCAGTTGAAGTCGACAACCTCCTATTGGTTTCATGTGGGTGACAACATTGCAAGAAAATTTTATTTACATTCAATGAATGATTCCTTTCTTTTTCTTGAATCAATCCACACTAATTTTAAATATTCATCCAATTATGTCCTTTCATAGAATGGGGAAACCTTTGAAATGGAAGAAGCAAGATGTAAAAAATGGAGGCACTCCTTTTTCCTCTTTTGATTTGCAATGGACTCTTATTTCTATCAAGAAGGATGGAGTCCCTAACCTTGTCATAGAAATTCCTCATATGAGAATTGATGATTTCATTCGCAGTGAAATGTGTGTTGAAGGTTTTGAAACTAAATTCAACAACAAGAAAGAAAGAGAACCTACCACCACACATCCCATCGACAACAAAAATTGTGGAAAACAATTTGGTATCAAAGGTTTGTATCTTTCAACATTCATTTGTATGGTCCAACGATATTTTACTCTCTCTTGCTTCGAGATGATGAGATTATGCTTCCTTCACAACTACTGGTGTTAATACAGTCCTGCAAACCACAGAGACTAGCACGATCTAGAGAACAAAGACCAACATGATCTAGAGAACAAAGACCAACATGATCCAGAGAACAAAGACCAGCATGATCCAGAGAATAGAGACCAACATGATGCAAAGAAGAAACAACATAAGACATTTACACAAATGTGAGGTTGTTAATACCACTTCATGGTACAGGTTATGAATGGAAAACTCAATGTTGCCTATATTATCTACAAAGAAATGTTCCATGTTGATAAACAAGGTGAATTTTTCCATGGCATTGGCGACACAAGTGGAGATAGGCATTCTATTTTTTTTGCTAATCTATTCATAGAGTGCAAAAGCTATATTGAAAGCCTTTTTCTCATGGATGTCAGTGTCAATGCAATAATGGACATACACATCAATGATCCTATCTTATGTGGAACAATGTTAAAGAGAGATCAATTCCTTACAAGAAAGGATGTGATGAATGATTGGTGAAAGGTGTGTTCTACTCACACAAAAACACAAAGTTGATTTGAAAAGTATCATGATGTGGAATGGATAGGACTTTGACAGCTTCTTCTACTTTCAATGGCCCAATGGGAAAGATACACCTTTCATTATCGGGGTTTAGACACCATAGATGTTGGATAAGATGGTTAGCCACTCGCACAATTCAGTCATCTCGATGGATTCCATGTTTGACACTAAAAAATATGGGGTGAGGCCTTACAAACATTGAAAAATAGTTTTTTGTCTTTTCAATGATCTTTTTGGCTATAAAGCCGACAATGTTCACATTGAGTTGTTATCTCTACAATTTCCATTGTATTTTTTGATCATTTTTGACAAACAATAGAGTGGTGTGCTAGTTGCGTGGGTAGTTTCTGCACGAAATAAGATTGAGGACATCTCTACATGGCTACACATATTGTATGACCATGAAAGAAGAGCCAGACCCAACTAGAGAATCAATGCATTTTTTACTGATGATGCGACTGTAGAAATCCAAGCCATATAGCATGTGCCTCTCTTTGCTCATTTGTCTACCTTTCTCATTTGCTATTTATTTTCAATGCCACTTTCTCTTGCATATAAGTGGTAAACAAAATCGTTTATATTGCCTAATAGGGTTGTCTTTCAATTCTGTGTGCTACTATGCCTTTGGCATGTAAAAAGGGCCTAGTTGAAGAATGTATATAAGTATGCATCCAAGGAAAGGGCAATGGAAATCTTCTATAGACTTGGCATGATCATGACGGCAATCGGTGACAATGATGATAGTGTCACTCAACTATTGAACTCTTTCTTTGAGTTCAATGATCAGTCATGATTTCTAGAGTACTTCAACATGACATGGTGCAAAGGAGAGGGTCAAATTGGTGAGTTGAAAATTTCCGTCACCTCATAGGATTCACACCATTCACATTATTCGACGTTACCTATAATACATTGTGGTTTACTTGACTATAGGATTTCTTTTTTCACAGCCATGTGGGTGATAGTTTTTAGACTATTCCCAAATGCCAACTAGGATACAAATGCATCCATTGAGTCGTACCATTGCTTACTCAAAAATCAGTACTTGCGTGATCGTTCTAACAAATGCACCAGGAGAATGGAATATTTTTATTACACACTTGTGTATAAAATGGAACCATTCTATAGGAAAAAGGAAAATTTGCAGTATTATGGTTTTTTGATAAACTATAAGTTTTTAAAAACATGATCTAGTTTGGAGCGAGCCAAGGCAATTCTGGACGATCCCTATGTTCTCGATGAAACACATCCTAGATGGTACTGGGTGAAAATTCAAAGTAGGTCTGACCATTACCTTGTTCAAAAATTTGGGGAGCACCTTATCGTCTATGAGTGCCCTTGGTGTTTGTAGAGGAACACTTGTAAACATGTCCTAAAGGTTGTTGGCTTGATTAAAAGATCATATGTCATTGAAGGGGTGGCTCACGATAAGTGAATTTCAATTCAAATTTCATTACTTTATGGGAGTCAATTGTGTTTTGCATCTTCTACTGCCTAATACAAGTTTCATCTATTTGGTCATTTAGATGATGGAGGTCAACCAATTGATAGAGGGATACATTTGAGTGAGACATTGTCACAGGGGGGTGTCGAAGAAAACAATCCTAATCTTGTCACCCCTACACAGGATCCTTCTATCACTCATGTATATGATGAACACATGCTCAAAATGTGTATTTGGAATGACACAAACCAAATATTGAACAAAGTGATCAGTACACCACCACAGTGTCTACAACAAGTGTAATCATACGCATAGTGCATGGAGAGGTTTCTATAGGACCTACAAAAGTCAAATACATTTCCCTTTTAATTCATTCCCGAACCCATTGAAGCTGCAACTAGCACCATTCACATGCGTCCATGGTTTAGTGCAAGCAGGGATCATCGTCGATGTGCAACCCATCTACGAAGAATTTTTTAGAACACTCAGATCACCGAACTCCAATGTATGACTCCTTTCCTTTCTCCATGAACAATAGCTCCAATGTGAATGTGAATATGCAATGCCAGACTTTAGGAGCAGTTGCTATGGATGTGGTAGAGGATACACCATCTAATACGGGTGACTATGAGAAAACCCATTTCAATTTCTATATTGTAATACAAAATGGTATTGCAGATTTATTTTTCCAATATGTGCTTCTACCATGTCAGGTACTTTCTGATTTCTTTGTTGGCCTTTTTTGTTTGCTTCAGCACTCCAATCTAGGGAAAGGAGTCCTCGCCAATTACTATCTTTTGTGAGTGTAAACCCAATGGAAGGTATGGTTCAAATTTAATAACTATGTCTATGCAAGTCCAATTTTAGGCATGACATTATGCAATACCATGGTTCCTTATAAAAACCTGGCTACGCTGGCAGGTTGATGTCAGCCAATGTGTGTTCACTCTGCTACTTCTTCAAGAGTTACTAAGGATTACACAAGCATACTTCAGTGAACCTTCATCTATAGGTAAGCATAGTGCATGCGGTCCTTCCTAAACCTGTGAAGAGAAAAAAAGATTTTGTTCAGTGAAGAGTTTCTCTATTTCTTTCACATTGCTCACTTCTTTTGAAGTGTTCTCATACTCCCAAGTCACTGAAAATGGTCATAGTGTTTGTACTGCTGCAAACACATTGTCCCATGTCACTTTGTTCCTTGTGAAAAGTTTTGTTTCGTTCCACTAAAAATGGTCATAGTCTTTGCATTGTTAGAAAACACATTGTCCCTACACACTTTCCTTGTCACGAATCTCAAACCCATTCTATTCAGGTATATTTCACAACAGGGGGATTCAATCCCACAAGAAATCTTCATAGATACAATACTCTCAACATAGCACAATTTAGGTTTCCAACTTCTCAAGCCCAAACTAGTTTAATCACCATCTTTAGACTACTTAGAAGCTTTAATTCAAACAAGAAAAACCTTTACCAACTATTCCCTTTCATATTTTCATCATTTCTCCATGATTGTCCTTAATGTGCTACCATGGCACTCAAAAGAAAACTTTATTTTCTAAGGCACAAGCAACCTACTCAATGTTTAAGACATCTTTATTTGAGAATAGCAAAATAAAACTATTGACAAGGTCTGCCCTTACACACCATTCCCATTTACTTCATTGGCTATTCAAATTATTACTAGCCATTAGAATCAAGACTATCAAACCTATCTTTTAATTCAGATCCCTCCTTTAGATTTTGATTACCTTTTTGGATACCCATCAAAGAGTTTTAAAACATATCTAAAAACCAATGTATGTTACTTTCGATAACAGTGATCAAATTAGAACCGCTTGTTAGATTTAGGATCAAAAATGAAGGCAATCAGAAAATGCAACACATAAGACAATGAACACAACTAGATACCCTTGGAAAACACTCCTACTCAAGGGAGAAAAAACCTAGTAAATATATCTCTTATATATTGAAGGAATAAGAGCAGAAATTTTCTTACAACTCAAGCCCAACACAATGTCGAATTTCATACAATGAATAATAGCACCTCTCCTAGATGCAAAGATAAAAATGAATATGTTTCTCCTTGAAATCAGTCTATTGCTACAAAATGATGATCTACTACTACAAGATGATGATCTGCTGCTCAAGTATGAACTTATTCTAGGAATGTGAATTATGATGAATGAACTTGATGATCAAATGAACGATCATCACCTTGTATTTATACAAAACTAGGTGACTCTTCATAAAATTATTATATATAGCAAGTCCAACTTTCCTTGGTATTATTTATCCATCATTTTTAAATTTGAGAGAAATATATCTCCCACTGCTATAACATCAACACTACTAATGTGCAAATTAGGCCTAATTAGGTGTTAACCCAGGTAGGGCTTATTGATTATTCTATATCCACCATCAATTTATACTAATGATTGTTTGGAACCCACCAAATTAAGTCTATAAAAGCTTAATAATCCATCAACTATTCATTCCCATAATCATTTTTATAAACCATAGGTCTTAGGCTTCTTCAACACTTTATTTTCTGGACTATAACACAATTTTCAGTCAAGGAACTTCACCTTTCCACACATTTTCCTTTACCACTTGATTTGTGACCACTAAAACATGAAGGTACATACAAAACACAATGTCTTCACCAAGAACTGAAAATTTTCATTTGCGAAAATGGGAGAAAGACAATTTTCATTATGTCTGTTTACCCTAGAACAAGGTTTTACCAGTCTACAATAAAAATCTCAATATTGTATTCAAATTAATATCAATTTCCATGAAACTAATTTTAAATGGAATGTGATTGGATGGACCATTATTCACAAGAACTTAAACATGCATACATTCCTGCACAGATCTGTACAATGGCCTGAAACAATGAAATTTTGTTGAAAATGCATAAAAAATAGAGGTTTTCCTTATTCATTCTTCAAATCTCAATCACCCATGCCTTCTCAATTGGTTACAAGGAATTTTTAATGAAAAATTATCATGACCTTTCAGTTTCTAACTACTTTCTAAGAAAAATAAACTAATGTGACTCTTCACCTTCCTATGTTGCATTTTTGCAACTTCACAAATTTGTGTTGACAAATTTTAGATGTTTGCAAATTTGACACAAAACCTTGAGTATTGACCCTCATAATGACTTCAATAAATGGAAAATGACTTACATGACCTTTCAACAATGTTAAAAAATCAAAAATTGATCAACCTTCAAGATTTCCATGCATCCTAGAATCATAATATTTTCAAGATGTTGTTGCATCACATGCAAAGGTTGTTTTAGATGTTTAGTATATTTTGAGTTTCTATGTTGCATGTAGTGGTTGTTTTAGATAAATGGTCATAGTCTTTGCACTGTTGGAAAACACATTGTCCCTATACAGTTAGTTCATTATGAAATTTTTTCTTTCACTTTCAATTTTTTGAGCAATTATATCATACACTCCAAATGTTTTGAAAATGCTTTCATTGAATTGGAAACATTCTATATTTAAGTATGCATACACATACAAGTGTACTCTATTTTTTGAAAAAGAATAAAAAATATAACTTTTTGACGCTATTTGTTGTTCTCTTTTCTCCTGAGTATTAGCTTTGTTTATTTTCTTTCTGATGTTATCTATCATAACTAGTGCAGGAATCGGGCCATGACTTGGATTTAGAGAAGACAACATACAAAGTGTGTTTCTAATTGGATAATGTCATTGTATCTACTGAAATTTTTGTTGTCTTTCATTTTAGGCATTTTAGCTCCTACCGTTCCAGTCGTGCATTTCCATATGCCCATTGGAGAAACTGCACATGTTGCTTTATGAAGAATAGGTACAATATCTTCAATGAAAACATTATCTATACCTTCCACTTTTCTTTCTTCTTTTTCAGTGTCTCTATTGCATTGAAAGTGTCTTTATACTTATAAAATGTAGTTGTACATTCTAAAACAATTGTGTTGTCTTTCATTTAAGGCATTTCATCACCTGTTGCTCTGATTGTATAGAAGATGTCACATTGTTCATGAGCATGGGTGGCTATTTGGTTGACCAACTATCACTGCCATCTTCCATGCAATATTCTTGCTCAAATTGAAGAATTAAATCTACCATATAGGTTGCGGGAAAAAATGTTAAGGAGAAATGATAGAAAAGGGCCAAGCCGCACTAATTTGAACTACCATAATTATGCTCACTTCTTTAATAGCATCTTTGGTGTATGGGAAAAAATGGGCATGGATGTTCAATATTAAAATCTACAAATAGAGATTGTAAATTTATGTGATTGGCCAATGTCTCTTTACCATGAAATTCAAGACCTCTTCCTAGCTGGATGCATCTAGAAGGTATTCATTCCACCAACTATAATAATACGCAAGCACAATCTTATGGACGAGATGAGCATGAGGTTTATGAGATTCCTTAAGGGGGAATCTCTAATTAGAAATCACATGGTTCTTGTGGAGGAATGGTTGTTGGCCATCTTCAAATTCAACCACATAGTCAAGTTCGAGTTCCACTGTGTCAGAGCATCGTTCAAGATGCTACATGCGTATTATGGGGTGCCAACATTGTATGTTGTCAATTCCACCTTGACAATCAGAGTGCGGAAAATCCTTTCGGATGCTCAGAACACAAAATTTATACTTGTTCATAAATGGTTGACATAGTTCTCAGTGTTAGCAGTATTAAATGTGGCTTGTAATTTTCTTCACAAACTATAATATTAACTCAAAATGTTTTTACATCTGATTGTCTGATGGGAATTTTTTATCTAAGATTAAATCTGGAAACATTTCAAAACATTTTCACAACCCTGTTTGTTGTCCATCCTACAACTTTTTTTGTGCATTTTGTGTTCACAACATCTTATGATATTGAAATGGAATGTTTGCTACAAATTGGCATTGTTATAAAATATAAAGGTCTTTTTCAATATTGTTATAAAATGTGAAACTTAAGTTGAATATTTATGCACTGTGTTGTTCATAGAGATGATGGTCATTAAGGAAAAACTCGGCAGAGATCTAATAATTTCAATGCCCTATTTGATGATAAAATATGAAGGTGAACTTCAATACACTATGTTGTTACAGTCTACTTAATAGTAATTATTGTCTTTGAAAAATATTTGAGAAGTTTATGACAACCTTGTATTATTTTCCTTTCTGAAACTTTTTTTGTGCATCTTGTGTTCCAAACATATGACGATATTGCAATGGAATTTTTGCTGCAAGAAAGGGTTGTTATAAAATATGAAGGTGAACTTCAATGCACTATTTGGTTACAGTCTGCATAACATAATTGTTGTCTTTGAACAAGATTTGTGAAGTGATTGATAACATTGTATGTTTTCCATTCTTCAACTTTTTTTTGTGCATTTTGTGTTCCAAACATATGGCGATATTACAATGGAATATTTGTTGTAAGTAAAGGTTGTCCTGAAATATGAAGTTGAACTTCAATACATTGTGTTGTTATAGTCTACATAATAGTAACTCTTATCTTTGAACTACATTTGAGAAGTTAGGAACAAACCGGTGTGTTTTCCATCATGCAATTTTTTTTGTGCAACTTGTGTTCCAAATGTATAACGATATTGAAATGGAATGTTTTCTGCAAGTAAGGGCTATTATAAAATATGAAGCTGAACTTCAATACATTGTATTGTTTTTCCATTCTGCAACTTTTTTTTGTGCATATTGTGTTCCAAACGTATGACGATATTGCAATGGAATGTTTGTTGCAAGTAAGGGTTGTTATGAAATATGAAGCTGAACCAATACATTGTGTTGTTAGAGTCTGCATAATAGTAACTGTTGTCTTTCAACTAAATTTGAGAAGTCAAGGATAGCCCAGTGTGTTTTCCACCATGCAAATTTTTTGTGCAACTTGTGTTCCAAATGTATAACGATATTGAAACGAAATGTTTGTTGCAAGTAAGGGTTGTTATAAAATAGGAAGCTAAAATTCAATACATTGTGTTGTATTTCCATTCAACAACCTTTTTTTGTGCATATTGTGTTCCAAACATATGATGATAGTACAATGGAATATTTGCTACAAGTAAGGGTTGTTATGAAATATGAAGTTGAACTTCAATAAATTGTGTTGTTATAGTCTTCATAATAGTAACTGTTGTCTTTGAACTACATTTGAGAAGTCAGGGACAACCCTGTGTATTTTCCATTGTGTAGATTTTTTTTGTGCATCTTCTGTTCTAAACATATTACGATATTCAAATGAAATTTTTCTTGAAAGTAAGGGTTCTTATAAAATATGAAGCTAAACTTCAATACATTGCATTGTTTTTCTATTTTGCAATTTTTTTTTGCATATTGTTTTCCAAACATATGGCAATATTTCAATAGAATGTTTGCTGCAAATAAGGGTTGTTATGAAATATGAAGATGAACTTCAATACATTTTGTTGTTATAGTCTACATAACATTAACTGTTGTCTTTCAACTACATTTGAGAAGTCAAGGACAACCCTATGTGTTTTCCATCGTGCAAATTTTTTTTGTGTATCTTGTGTTGTAAATGTATGATGATATTGAAATGGAATGTTTCCCAAAAGTAAGAGTTCTTATAAAATATGAAGTTGAGATTCAATACATTGTTTTGTTACAATCTGCATAACAGTAACTATTGTCTTTGAACTACATTTGAGAAGTCAAGGACAACTCTGTGTGTTTTCCATCATGCAACATTTTTTTGTGCATCTTGTGTTTTAAATGTATTATGATGTTGAAATATAATGTTTTCTAAAAGTAAGGTTTTTTATAAAATATGAAGCTAAACTTCAATACACCATTTTGTTATAGTCTCTAGAACATAAAGTTCTCATTGCATGTGCTTACATTTGTAAGTAAGTTCACATACATAAGTAAGTATTCATAAAGAAATAACTTGTATAGGACAGTGCATTTTCCAACACTGTAAATAATGTGAGCATTCTACTTGTTCCAATGGCATGAAAAAAGGAAATGGCATTTTTACTCAACC
This sequence comes from Sequoiadendron giganteum, assembly GCA_007115665.2. Taxonomy (NCBI): domain Eukaryota; kingdom Viridiplantae; phylum Streptophyta; class Pinopsida; order Cupressales; family Cupressaceae; genus Sequoiadendron; species Sequoiadendron giganteum. The sequence goes on from CM021101.1 coordinate 632,623,784, forward strand.
AACTAGTTATAAAATCTGAAAGTGGACTTCATTACATTTTTGGATCATAAAATTTTTAAAACATTTCATGAAATATTAAGGTGGACTTAAATTCATTTTTGGAGCATTAGAGATAAATAATCATAAGGAAATAACTCACAACAAACAGTTTTCTTTCCAACAGTACAATCCATTCAAGCATTTTATGTGTTTCAATCACATGGAAAAAGGAAATATGCTATTTCGAGTCTACCAAATAGTTGTTCTAAAAATTTAAAGTTGACTTCATTTCATTTTGGGAGCATACAAAACCAATACCTTTCATAAGAAAATAACTTATAGGGAAGATTGTGTTTTCCAACACTACAACAAATGCAAGCATTTTATTTGTTACAATCACATGAAAAAGGAAAAGATGCCATCTCCACTCTACCAACTTATAGTTCTAAAATTGAAAGTGGACTTCACTTCTTTTTTTGGAGTGTGAGATGTCAAAAAATTTCATGATGAAATAACTGACAAGGCACAATGTGTTTTCCAACACTACCAGCAATGCAAGATATTTTTGTGTTCCAATCACATGGAAAAAGGAAATATGCCATTTTGAGTCTACCAAAGAGGCGTTCCATAAAAAAATTAAAGTGGAATTAATTTCATTTTGGGAGCATACAGAATGAACACTTTCCATAAACAAATAATTGGCAGGGGACAGTGTGTTTTCCAACACTGCAACAAATGGAAGCATTTAATTTTTTACAATCAAATGAAAAAGTCAAAGCTGCCATCTATAGTCTACCAAATTTTTGTTCTAAAATTGAAAGTGCACTTCACTTCTTTTTTGGATTGTGAGAAATCAAAACTTTTCATAAGGAAATACTTGACAAGGGACAATGTGTTTTCCAACACTGCAAGCAATGCAAGCATTTTATGTGTTCCAGTCACATTGAAAAAGGAAATATGCCATTTTGAGTCTACCAAATAGTCATTCCAAAAATTCAAAGTGGACTTCATTTAATTTTGTGAGTGCACAAAACAAAGACCTTTCATAAGCAAATAATTGAAAGGGAACACTATCTTTTCCAACACTGCAACAAATGCAAGCATTTTATTTGTTACAATCACATGAAAAAGGAAAAGATTCTATCTCCACTCTACCAAATCTTATCTCTAAAATTCAAAGTGGACTTCACTTCTTTATTGGAGTGTGAGAAATCAAAAAAATTTGTAACAAAATAACTGACAAGGGACAGTGTGTTTTCCAACATTGCAAGCAATGCAAGCATTTTTTTGTGTTCCAATCACATGGAAAAAGGAAATATGCCATTTCAAGTCTACCAAATAGTCATTCTACAGAAAATTCAAAGTGGACTTAATTTCATTTTGGGAGCATACAAAATAAACACTTTCCATAAACAAATAACTGGTAGGGGATAGCGTGTTTTCCAACACTGTAACAAATGCAAGCATTTTATTTGTTACAATGACATGGAAAAGGAAAAGCTGCCATCTACACTCTACCAAATCATTGTTCTAAATTTGAAAGTGGACTTCACTTCTTTTTTGGAGTGTGAGAAATCAAAACTTTTCATAAACAAAATAATTGACAAGAGACAGTGGGTTTTCCAACACTGCAAGCAATGCAAGCATTTTATGTGTTCCAATCACATGGAAAAAGGAAATATGCCATTTCTAATCTACCAATTATTCATTCTACAAAAAATCAAAGTGGAATTAATTTCATTTCGGGAGAATACGAAATAAATACTTTCCATAAGAAAATAATTGGTAGGGGACAATGTGTTTTCCAACACTGCAACAAATGCAGCCATTTTATTTGTTACAATCATATGAAAAAGGAAAATCTTCCATCTTCACTCTACCAAATCATTGTTCTAATTTTGAAAGCAGACTTCACTTATTTTTTGGAGCATGAGAAATCAAAACTTTTCATAAACGAAATAAATGACAAGGGACAGTGTGTTTTCCAACACTGTAAGCAATGCAAGCATTTTATGTGTTCCAATCTCATGGAAAAATGAAATATGCCGTTTCAATTCTACCAAATAGTCATTCTACAAAAATTCAAAGTGGAATTAATTTCATTTTGGGAGCATATGAAATAAGCACTTTTCATAACCAAAAAACTGACAGGACATTGTATTTTCCAAAACTGCAACCAATGCAAGCTTTTTATTTGTTACAATCACATGAAGAAGGGAAATCTGCCATCTCCACTCTACAAAATCATTTTTCTAAAATTCAAAGTGGACTTAATTTATATTATTGGTCGTAATGAATGAAATACTTATTGTAACGAAATAACTCACAGGGGGTAGGGAGTTATCGAACACTACAAACAATGCTAGAATTTAATTTGTTCCAATCACATGGAAAAAGGAAATACAGTCAAAAAAATAATTGCTCTATAAATTGAAAGTGGACTTCATAACAACATTATGTTCAAACTTATGAAAATAGTATATCTACTCACCATAATTGTTCAATAATCAAATAATTACAGAGGGCTATGAAAAGCCTGATCTGAAATGTATAACAACATAGGGCTGAAACATATGAAAAAGGTATATTTGTTCACCATAATTATTCAATAATCAAATAATTAGAGAGGGCCATGAAAAGTCTAATATGAAATGTATAACAACATAGTGTTCAAACATATGAAAATGGTATATCTCTACACCGTAACTATTCAATGATCAAATAATGAAACCCACAATGCACAATCAGTATTCTGAGCTTGTCTCATCATATCCTATGCTGCCTATTCTTTGCAATTCAGTTCAAGCCTACGTAATACATAGCATGTTTCTTAGGGTTCTTTTGTATTTCGGGATGGGTGATTCCAATTCCTCAAACCCTCATAGATGATGAACATAAAAAAATAGATTTCTTCATAGGTTGTGCTTTGTCCTTGGCACGTTTAACACCTTCACCCTATAACAAACAATTAATCACAATTAATGAATGAATGCAAATAATATAAGGTAGTATGCTATATACAAAAACATATCATTTATGTATAACTTTGGAACAGAATGCTTCATCTTAGAGAGCTTCCATATCAAGAATCTTCCCAAGCACTCTTTGATGTTCTATACACTAGGACGTGGAAAAGGCACATAATGCTCACCAACAAAGGCCTCAACAATGTTGACTCTCACAAATTTTTCTAGGTGAATAAAGTCGTGGGTTTCAACCTTTCTTTTGACAACATGTACAATTCCTTTGGAAAATCATTTACGCTGCCTCAAAAGAGCAACATGATCACCAACCTTAAAAGTGATTCCCTTGAACTCTATCATCTGTTCATCCATAGGATTTGGCTGCAATGGAAATTTTCATTGACGTGAATCATAATTGAAGGAATATTAAAGGATTCATAAAGAAATAAGAACATAATAATGCAAGTGTGTTGGGTCTATTACCAATATAGATGGCAGGTCATTGCTCTCCTAGTCCCCATGTCCATCTATTGACATCTCCCCCTTGCAGGTCAGCGCTCTCCTTGTCCCCATGTCCATCTTTATTACCCTCTCCCACTTGCAAGTCGGTATTGTCCTCGTCCCCATTTCCATCTTTATTGGCATCTCCCCCTTATAAGCCAGTGCTCTCCTCATCCCCATGTCCTTCTTTATTACCCTCTCCCACTTACAAGCCAGTGTTGTCCCCATCCCCATGTCCATCTTTATTGGAATCTCCCCCTTGCAAGCCAGTTCTCTCCTCATCCCCATGTCCTTATTTATTGCCCTCTCCCACTTGCAAGCAAGAGTTGTCCTCATCCCCATGTCCATGTCTATTACCATGTTCCACTTGTAGGCCAATGTTATCCCCATATCGATGTCCATCTATGTTACCCTATCCCACGTGCCCAGTGCTCTCCCTGTCCCCATGTCCATCTACATTACCCTATCCTACTTGTAGGCCAGTGCTCTCCCCATCCCCATGTCCATCTTTATTTCCCTAGCCCACTTGTACGCTAGTGCTCTCCCCATCCTTATGTCCATCTCTATTATCCTCTCCAATTTCAATTGTAACCACATGGCCAATTAGGTCAAGCCCAAGACTCTATTCATCCTTGCACTCTAATACCAGGAATTCAAACGTCACTTCAAATTCAGCTGCATACAACCAATTCATTGAAATAATTGAAACAAATATTGAATAGAAGAGTTTGAATTTACCATTTCTTCTAGTTTCTCCATGTCAAGGCACCTTGAAAATTTTGACCGCATACTTTCCTTCTTCTTCTTTTGAATGGTAGACATCGGGTTTGATGGAACAACATCATCTTCTTCTCCCATGGTCTCTGCTTCATCTTCCAAATCAACAGTATCCTTTTCAAAGGCAGGGTCCTCTATTGTTCATAATTTCCCTATAATGGCAACAATTGAAACGTCACATCAAATTTTGATGTGTGCAACCAATTCATTGAAATAATCAAAACAAACATTATATACAAGAGTTTGAAATCACTGTTTCTTCTTGTTTCTTCTTATGAGGGCACGAGGAAACTTTGAACCCTATATGCTCCTTATTCTTCTTCTTCTTCTTCTTCTCAATTTTATACATCGGGTTGGGAGGAACAACATCATCTTGTTCGTCCATGGCATCCTCTTTGTATTTCAAATTAGGAGTATCCTATTCGAGGGCAGTACTCCATTGTACATTGTTGCCCTGTAATAGTAGGATTTGAAATGTCACATCAAATTGAGATGCATGCAACCAATTCATTGAAATAATCAAAACAAACATTAAATAGAAAATTTTGAAATCACTGTTTCTACTCATTTCTTCTTGTGAGGGCATGAAGAAATTTTAAACCATACATGCTTCTTCTTCTTCTGAATGTTAGACAAGGGGTTGGGAGGAACAACATCATCTTGTGCTTCTGTGGTCACTGTTTCATCTTCTGAAACAACAATAACCTGTGAGGCAAACACTTCATTGTTCATCCTTGTTGTGTAATAGGAGGAATTGGAATATCACATCAAACTCAGATGCATGCAACCAATTCACTCAAATAATAAAAAAAAACATTAAAAAAAATATTTTGAGATCACCGTTTCTTCTCGTTTCTTCTTCACAGGGTGTCTTGAAACTTTTAACCATGTACGAGACTTCTTCTGAATGTTACATGTTGGGTTAGGAGGAAAAACATCATCTTTTCCTTTCCTGGGTACAACTTCCTCTAGCGAATCAACACTACTCTGGTGGGAAACATGAATCACTTCTCAACCACCACCTTGTCATGTCATGTAAGTTAACGTTAAGTGAACCTTGTATGCCATAGAATAGAAAATATGAACCAACCAAAATTCAGATTTAACAGTTCAATTCAACTTTACCATTCCTTTGTTTCTCTTTCTCTCCTGCAATTATAATATCTTTTTCCTTCTCTGCTCCTTTTTCTCCTCACTATTATATAACACCATTTGCTTCTTCACCTCATCCTTTCCTTTTTGGGGAAGTTGAAGGAAGATATGTTTCCTATACTTTTGACAGACACTTTGAATAACACACTTTTGTTGGAGATGATACCATAAATTCATTTGGTACTCCATATTTTCCACCTTCTTTTGAAGGTAATCTTTCAATTTATCAAAGGGAGGAGGGGGGTTTTGCTTCCCCCCCAACGCAATTCAGCCACGCTTTGGTGGCGTGAGAATAGGAAGGTAGTGATGCTGAATCCTATGCATACTGAACACTCTCCAATCATGAAATTTTCTAGTACATTCTTCTACAGTAAAATAATATACATATCTACCATTCTCCACTTCTCTTCTATATTCACCAGCAACCTGCACAACAAATTTAGAAAAGAAAATTTCTTAATATATTTCATATTAAAAAAAATTGAGTACACAACATATACACATAGCGAAACGATGTAATAATTGAGTTATTACATCTACCTTCCCATCCACCACATCATCCCATGCTTCATTGCATCCCTCTCCATCCTTAGGGTCTCCCTTTGCACGCTCTTCCTCATTATCATGGACTATGGCAAGTGCATGATGATCTCCCTGACTATCATCCTGAACCGAAGGAACCATATATTGTCGAAATCAGTATATTTGTAACATACATGATATTTTCTAACCAAAATTGTAAAGCATTTTGATTGACGCATTGGAAGGAAAGGGAAATTAGAAGTTCACAATCAATTATCGAACACGTTGCTGCCTCAGGGTTCAACATTTTCCTCAAACGAGGGGACTTCCTATGTACCATGATTGTTGCCTCCTGATTAAAACATTCCCACTTTCCAGTCAACATCATAACCACTTATGCGAGATTAAGATTATACATTTGATTGCATCTTGTAATTACCGGATCTTACTTACACATTTGGGGAACACGACTGCCTGAAAGAAGATGCACCAGTAGACACCCTTTCAGCTGTGTTTTCCACCTCAATGACATTCTTCATTGTACAAAGCACATTCCCTTTTACAAAATGCATCCTTTGTTTTCTGTAAACTATAAAATTGTTGCAAGTGTTATGGATAGTTAAAGTTCCAAAATTTATTGCACCATTCATAGTAAGAAAGCATATATTTTTTCATAAATAAGAAGAATTTCAAATGCATATTTTACTCAACCTAAGACTTGTGATAAATTTTGAAGGTTCCTTTCATTACATTCTTTGTGTCTAAATAAAAAAAAGTTTTCAGTACATTCCTACTATCAGCAAAATTGTAGGCTGGAAAAGAGATGGTGTTATGAAACGTACAACCCACAGTATTGTAAAATGCTATAGAAGTAACCCATTGTGTTTTCCAACATGCAATAATTATGAGCATTTAATTTTTTCAATCACATGAAGATACTCAATTGCAATTAATACCATAACTAACAGTCGTAACTGTTGGAGGTGCCCTTTTATTACATTCCTATTGTCTAAATAAGAAAAGCTTCTCAAGGCATTCAAATTGTTATGTGTAATTTGAGGTTGGAAAATGTAGCCTGGTGTTATTAATCTTGCAACCCACAAACTATTCTAAAACCATTTACAAGTAACAACCATATTGGTTACTCACCCCACCTCAATTTGGTATGTTTTGTGATAGTCTTGAGAACATTTAGCTTTCTAGATAGCAATAATGTAATGAATTTGGAAAACAGAGGGCATTAAGAAACCTGCACCTGCAAGTCCTCCCCGTCCTCTCAAGTGTTTAGATTTAAAAATGTAAAATGAAACAACTGACAACCCACATTGTGTTTTCCAATTTTCCATTATTTTGTGCATTTCTTTGTTTCAATTGTATGAAGAAATTAAAATACAATTTATATTGTAAGTAAGAGTTATTGTATATTTTGAAGGTGAACTTAATTACATTATTAGCATCTACAAATCAAAAGGCTTCCAAGACATTCATACTCTCAATATAATTGTAGATGGAGGATACATAATACTATTTCCTTTTTCCATGTGATTGGAACACATAAAATTCTTGCATTGCTTGCGATGTTGGAAAACACATTGTCCCTTGTCAGTTATTTCGTTTATGAAAAGTTTTGATTTCTCATGCTCCAAAAAATTAAGTGAAGTCCACTTTCTAATTTAGAACAATGATTTGGTAGAGTGCAGATGGCAAATTTTCCTTTTTCAATTGTAACAAATAAAATGCTTCCATTGGTTGCAGTGTTGGAAAACATAGTGTTCCATGTCAGTTATTTGCTTATGAAAGGTCTTTGTTTTCTACACTCCCAAAAATGAAATGAATTCCACTTTGAATTTTTAGAACGACTATTTGGTAGACTCAAAATGGCATATTTCCTTTTTCCATGTGATTGGAACACATAAAATGCTTGCATGGATTGCACCATTGGAAAATACAAAGGGTTTTCCTTGACTTCTGAAATGTAGTTCAAAGACAACAATTACTGTTATGCAAAGACTATAACAACACAATGTATTGAAGTTCAGCTTCATATTTCATAACAACCCTTACTTGCAGCAAGCATTCCATTTCAATATCATCATACATGTAGAACACAATATGCACAAATAAAAGTTGCATGATGGAAAACACATAGGGTTGTCCCTGAATTCTCAAATGTTGTTCAAAGACAACAGATAGTGCTATGCAAACTATAACAAAATAATGTATTGAAGTTCAACTTCATATTTCATAACAACCCTTACTTGTAGTAAACATTCCATTGCAATATCGTCATATGTTTGGAACACAATATGCACAAAAAAAAGTTGCAGAATGGAAAAAAAAACAATGTATTGAAGTTCGGCTTCATATTTTATAACAACCCTTACTTGCATCAAACATTTCATTTCAATACCATTATATGTTTGGAACACAAGTTGCACAAAAAAAATTGCAAGATGGAAAACACACATGGTTGTACCTACAACCCCCTCCACTAGCGCGACAACATTTCATGACAACTGGCCAACTTTCAAGCATACCTTTCTCATTTCCAAAACATGCACTTCTCTCCATCATACATCAATGAAAACTTTTGACATCATGGACCTAAGTGGATGAGATTTTGGAAGAGGTGGCAATGTGTGCTAGAGAGAAGAGCTTGTTCTGCGAATATTACAAAGTAGCTCCAAAGATGCTCAGTTGTCATGAAATGTTCTCATATCTTAATAAAGGTCTTATCTAACGCTTGTATCGGGCATTGATAGGTCAACCTTTTCATACAATGGCAAGGCCAACAATGTGTAATTGTAGGTTGGAAAACATTGGTGTTATTCAACCTACAAACCAAATACCATTTACAAACCCTTCACAAGTAACATCCCAATTCGTTACCCCCCCCTCAGTTGAATTTGCATGCTTTTATATATCTCGCAACTGCAACTCCACCCCACGCTCTCAAACCTTCAACTTTCAACGTGCATAATGAAAGACCTCACAACACACAGTGTTTTCCAACCTCCAATTATTTTCCATTTACGTTGTCCCATCACATGTGGTGTATGTATTTTTGTATGTTTTAATGCATTTTTGTATGTTATGATGCCTCTGACATGCATTCTTCTAGGGAGAATATTGATATCTAATTGTAGGGCAGAAGCTAATCTCCCTACAAAATATAGTAAACTCAAGCTATTATCCCTAAAAAAACATGTCTTTCAAATGATAACATAATTAGACATAAATGATATCAATTTTCCACAATCCATATTGATTATTGCTAGTTGATTTATGGATTCAATTCTGTTAGAATTTTTGCATCAACATTTTGGATCAGACTCCGTAATCCAAGATAAACACGAAGAAGAGACCATCAACATTGCCCCTTATGCTCTCTTCTTCATCCTAATGATGGATGATAGGGTTTCATCCGAAATGTTGATGCAAAATTTATTAAACAATCGAATGAAAAAATCAACTACCAGTAATAATCAGACATGTCTTATCCCTGAAGAAGGGCAACATGTTATCATGTGTAAGCCATGTTGCAAGGAGGTTACTTTTTGCAATTGGGAGGAGGCTATTCTCCCTACAAAAACGTATTTCACATGCATCATAATAGTCATCATGTTTTAAAAATCATAGTCCAGAATGGACAAAAAGCCCAAAATGTGGCATTGAAAACCAGTATTTGCAACTAGAAAAAATCCCAGACCAGGTCCCATTTTCACTACCATTTTCCATAGCAATGTTTTGTAGGTTGGTAGAGAGCAATGAGAAATATGAAATTTTGCCATTGCTGAATGAAATAACTGACAACCCATTGTGGAAATATGAGTGAAATAACCAAATAACATTTACATAAATCAGAAACAATGCAGAATATGTAAGAGTTTTGTTTCATATTTCACTTTGCTATAGTTGAAATCTGGTTTCACTTTCTTCATTTGATTGGAATAAAATGACCCGACAGAAAAGAAGGTCGGACGAACAAATGGCACTAACGGAAAGACTTGATAGTTAGACATTAACTCCAACCTCTCGTGGCCTATCCTATTGCTGGGAAAACATGTCAACACTGGTGGGTTTTCAAAATCATATTTTGGAATGCACAAAAACCCAAAAAACATGGCATTTGAAACCATTATTTACAAATAGCAGAATTAGGTGCGAAAAATGTAATGAAATTGGAAAACATTAGGTATTATGAAACCTACAACACATAGTCATTATATAGTGTTTGCAGTGTTGTAAAACACATTGTCTTATTTCAGTTAGTTCGTTACGAAGAGTTCCATTTTTATTTCGTTATGCTCCAAGAATGTAATCAAGTCCACTTTCGAATTGTTGAACAACTCTCTGGTACACTCCAAATGTCATTTCGATTTCTTTATCTGATTGGAACAAATAAAATGATCGCATTATTTGCAGTGTTCGAAAACACACTCTCTTCTCACTTGCACAGGGTTTTACAACACTATATGCATTGCTTGTTTCTTAACACCTAGGGTTTTCCAACATGCATTCTTACTAAACGAGAAGAATGTCTTCAAACACTTTCATAGTATAGATAGTCTGAATGTATTCAAAAGCCCTTTCAAAATTTATGAGGACTTTTAATTTGGGAAAAAATTACATTTAAATTTTACATGATTGAAAAAATAAAGTGCAGAAAATAACTGTAATTCGAAAAACACAGTGTTGGGTTTCATTCATTCGAATATCCTTGTTTAAATGCAAAGGGTTGTCTCATGGTGGGTTGCTAGCTTCTTAACACCCACAATTTTGCAACATGGAATGCTATAAAACAGTATGAATGTCTTCAAAATAACACCTTCCATTGTTGTGTTTAAATTTTAGATGATTGAAAAAAAAAAGTGCACAAAATAGTTGTATTTTGGAAAACACAATGTGCATTTTTAGTTGTTTGAATCTCCTTGTTTACATGTAAGGGGTTGTCTCATAATGGGTTGATTGCTTCTTAACACGTACAGTTTTGCAACATGGAATGTTACAAAACAATATGAATGTTTTCAAAATCACACCTTCCATTGTTCTATTTAAGTTTCAAGTATATAAAAAATTACATGCTTCATAACACACTGCACTTTTCAACCTCCACATCAGAACATACCCAAGCCCTTCTGGTTTTTAAACTTGTATATGTAGGTGTGTATTGCAAATAACAAGAACACCAATTTCTTGTCATAATCGGCAATAATGAATAAACTCATTGAAAGTGGTGAACGTTGTGTAGTACATGTTGGAAAACACAATGTGTTTTGAAGCCTACCTTTACTTATACCCAACCTTTGTCTTGAAATACAAACTTACAAATGTATAGGTGGTGCTCTGATTTATCAAATAGAACATCTCTCATTTAAGGGGGGCTCTATTAGCTGTCAACATAAAGTGTGTTTCATAGTACACACTTCATTCTATTTTGCACTAATTCATGTTGGAAAACCCTACATGTTAAGAAACAAGCAACCCAAATAGTGTTGTAAAATCCTCTGCAACACTATTGGATAGTACCCACCACCCCAATTTGGTCGATTTTCTCCTCCAACTCCTCCACGTGCACTCAAACCTTTAGCTTTCAATGAGAAAACTAGAAACAAAAAAGCCCACCTCATTTTCCAGTTTTCCCACGCTAGAAAAAAAATTTGGATGAAAGCAAGACCACGAGCAAGATAAGGTGCTCGCCTTTTTCGATTGGCAGGAGGTTGGAAAACTAACTTGACGATGTCGTTAACTCCTACCTACCATTTCCTGGATGTTTGGTCTCGTTTATCGGTTTCCTCACATTTTGTTACCATGTGTGTTGTTATGTAAGCTTTTATTTATGGTTTTATGCGTTTGTTGTATGTACTTAGCTAGGTCTTTTCAGCATAAGCATCTGCATAATTGACAACATGTATTGTGTTTCTAAACCTCTAAATTCGCAACAAGGAAAACTCATATTTGTAAAGAGACTTCTACATTGCAAAATACATTGTTTTTTTAGAACTTTTGCATTGTGTTACAAAAGAGAAATTCCATTACAAAATTTGGGGAGCCTGATGGCCATTTCTATGTTATTATGCCCTCATCTTTGCAATTTGAATGGTATATTATACTGAGTAAAAATAATTAGAATAACAATGTTCCTTATTCACAACCTTATGAAACCCAATTATGCAAAAATGTTTCACAACTAAACAAATGTACATCATTTAAAAGGAGAATTACTCTAATGTAAAATCATAAATATTATGTTCTTTTCAAAATATATCTGATCTAATTACAAAGGATCCAAAGGTTCCTTTTCTATTTTGGGAGAAATATGATACCGATTTAGTGTGGTAGAAATCAACCTAAAATTCACACAAATAAATTATGAGAAGGATAATTGAAAAGATGCACTATCACCCTTCACTGATGCTTTAAACATTTCCCATGCAACACTCACTCTTCAACAAGCAAACATGATTCACGTAAAGTTTTGGGGTATAATACAAACACAATAATGTAACATTTATTTTATTTAAATTAAAGTGCAAATTGTTTGCATTCCCCACAATAACCATCCTGGATCCCTAAATAAATCAAAAATTCTAAATGGATTTTTTTTTTGGAAATTTAACTTCCCAATACACTTGTGATTCAAGCTATGGCAGCCAGAATCACCTATATTTACTGTAGAAGCTTCACGTCTCTTGAAGCATCATTCTCAATCCACCCGCCCTTGTTTTGTTCAATTTTATTTCCTCGCCTATATCAACCACCTAGAAGAGAGACAAGTGTTAGTGATAGATTAAATTCACAAATTAAAGAAATTTCCTGCTACAAAGAATTCACTTCATTACAAACTTCACCAATATTGGATTATATGTTGTGTTGAATACAACATGCTAGCTTGTACAGTCAATAAACAAACATATTAATCTATACGATGGGAAATTAATTTCCAATTTAACCTATCGCTAATACTTGTAATATATATCAACAATTATATCTACCATTTTTCCATTCTACTAGAACTGTGAAGGAATGAACGTTCATTTAGATATATCTCAAAATAATCTCTCCTGGCATATGAAAGAGGAAATTTCTTGCATAATCAATAAGAGTAGACAAGACACACAAGAGAGATACCGCGCACCACTGCCAAACTTCTATTTATTTCATTACTTGTACAAATAACTATAAAAGTACAGATTATTGCAAGACACTATGCTTGCAAAGAACAGTGTGCATTGGGTATTCAAGAATAAGTGTTAAGAATTCAATGAAAACCTTGCTAATCACCTTGATTGACGAAAAAAAAATAGGTTATGGCATTGGTTAAATATGATAATGCACAGAATAATTACACGTTGGATAACACTCTGTGGTTCAATCTCCATGCTCAAACCTAAAGGGCGAAGAGCACAACAAGGAGTTGCACATGGGGAAACCACAAACCTTACCAAATTGAGGTGAGGATGAGTAATAAATTGGGTTGCTACTTGTAAAGGGTTTTAGAATAGTATGTGGGTTACACCTTGTATAACACCCACTATTTCCCAACCCAAAATTTTCGAAAACAGTAATAATGTATTAAACAATGCATACTATATATATATGTATGTTGCCGACAAATAAAAAATAATAATTTAGACATAGGAGAGTGAGTTTTCTAAATATAATTTTTTTTTATCTCCAAATTACTCGAACAAATATTTCCATTACAAACTAACTGGCATACGATAGTGTATTTTCCAACACTCCAAATAATGTGAGCATTTTATTTGTTCCAATCAGATGAACAAAGGGACATCACCAAAGATTTGTTCTAAAATATGGTGGACTTCATTAATTTTTCAAGTGTACAAAACAAAAAATTTCCATGAGGAAATAATTGAGAGGAGACAGTGTGTTTTCCAACACTGCAAATACTATGAGTTTTTTATTTTGTTCCAATCAAATGAATAAATTGAAATGAAATTTGGACCATAGCAAAGAGTTATTCAAAAAAATCAAAATTCTCTTCCTTACATTCTTTGAGCATAACGAAACAAAACTTTTCATAAGGAACTAGCTGACATGGGACAATGTGTTTTCCAACACTGCAAATGATGGGAGCCTTTTATTTGTTCCAATCAGATGAAAAAAGGGAATTCCCATATTTACATCACCAAATAATTATTCTAAAAGATCAAGGTCCCTTCACTACATTTTTGGAGCATACAAAACCAACTCTTTTCATGAGGGAATAATTGACAAGAGACAATGTGAGTATTTTATTTCTATTTAATTTTTTTCTTTTAATTGGTATAGTCAAAATGGCATTTCACTTTCCTCATTTGATTCAACCAAATAAAATAATTCTCACATGTAATGTCCCTTCTCGAGCCTGATCTTTTCAGTGACCGTTGGCCTATTTCGGAGACCCGTAGGCTAGTCGGAAGGTAAAATTAGGGTTTCCTATTTTGAAGGATGTTCTGGCTCAGAGTTGGTTGTTTCAATAGCGGATTCTTTCTGGGTTTTCAGAGAGCTTCGCATTGGTATATTCTTCTTGGCATTCTGAGCATCTTCAGGAATTTACTATTTTTAGTAAATTCTATTTCGGGCAGTGAACCTGTTGGTCTTGGCACAGTTGACCTTCCTCTTCAGTTGACTCAAGTGGCTTATTCAGTTTCTAGCTTCGGAATGCAGTTTCAGAGAGATAAGCTCATTCTATTTAAATAACATTATATTTTAAGGTTATTTTATCACCTTGGCCTAGTCTATTAACTTAATGTTATTTTAAAAAGTGGACTTGAAGGGTGGCGCCATCATTGAGTTAATATTGAATTTATTAAGGTTGATTTAAAAGCCTTAAGTGGGACGCCATTTCCAAGGTTATAAATTAATAATTAAAAGTCAAAATTACAGCTTGAAGAAAAGGACGCCATTTGCTGAAGGATTAGGGTTTGACTCTTAAAAGAAGGTTAGGGTTTCGAGAAGGTCAACGGAAAATTATAAAAGGAAGCCTTGGGTTCTCATTTGATCATCTTATGTTTTATGATATTGTTATGCTGCCGGAATGGCTTTGGGACTGCTTCGAGGAATGAATGCCTCCTAGCTTGGCTCTTCTTCTTGCTTGAAAGATAGCAACTAGTTGAGAGATAGTTTGTAATAGGTTTGTCTTGCATTTCAGTTGAGTATCTTGCATTTATGGAGTTCTAGATTTGCATTTCAGTCTCATTTTGAAGTTGCTGAAGTCAAGCTGAATTTGTAGTTTCACTCATAAATCTGAAAATAAAAATACATCGTTCTGGGTATTGATTCATTGAGTTTCTTTGATAGGGGCGACCCTTCTTGCAAAAATTCAGATTTTAATATTGAGTGTTTATTTTTTAAAAGCAAAATCGCCTCTCTCTATTGGCCGTACCATTCTGGTCTGCCTGGCAAATGTTTAGAAAAAAGAATACTTCGATTTGTTAGCTGTTTCTTGGTCTAGTCCTCATTGCCATCATTATAGCTTTCGTTTGCATCAGGTCTCATGTCATTCTGGCAAGTATTGAGTGAGTTGTGAGCATTTTAGTGGATTCCAGAGTTGCTGGTCATGATTGCTGAATGTATGTTTCTGTTCACAAGTCTCAAATCATAAACATTCTCGTTCTGGGTATTGTCTCATTGTGTTTCCCTGTTGGTGGCGACCCTTCATGAATATTTGCAGATTTTAATATGAAGTTTGTGATTTTATAAAGCAAATTCGTCATTCCTTGAAAGCCGTACTTCCTGGAGTGCCTGGGGATTCGTACCAGTAATTAATAACCACTTTTAGTTGCCATTTCTTATTACTAAACTAGGCGCCATCATTTTGAAGGTCTATTGCATCAAACTTGAAGTCATTTGGGTCAGTTTTGAGTGATATATGAGCAATTCAGTGGGTTACAGACATGCTGGTTATATAATTTAAAGTGCAGGTCTGTCATAACAGATTTGAGGAAATCTGCATTCTCCTTCTTGGATTGGTGTTAGGAAATCATTAAAGGCTTGTGAAAGATTCCTTATTGTTGCAGCAAATTGAAGAGCTCTAATACTTGATCTTGCAGGCATTATATATTTCATTGTAAGCTGAACAGTATTACTGTCAGCACTTCTCTTAGTCTTACTTTACTTTCTGTAATCGCAATTGTATTCCTTTGATCTCCGCCATATGGTCGCCTCATTTCCATACTGGAATTGGGTAGCACATACTTGGTGTTGAGTTTGCTTTCAGTATATTAGATGGTAGGGACCCTCTGACCACATGCTCGTCGTTCGCCGGCGCATCCTTGGTTAGAGTTCTTGTATAAGCATTTCAATTAAGACCCTCTGACCATATGCTTGCCATCATTGGCGCCATCCTTGGTTAGAGTTCCTTCCAGCTTTGTTTCGGCATTCAGATCCTCTGACCAATGCTCACGCCTTGCCCTCATCGGGAACCTGGTGTACATTCTGGTTAGAGTTGCTTGAGCATCGTTTTGGTTTAGAGCTAACCTTAACGGGTGCGTTTGTTTGTAATTTGCAATTGAAAAAACAAAAACAAAAAATTGGTTTGGAATATTTCAGTGGTATCAGAGCCAAGATCCTGCCATCCTGTGCCTAACAAAGTTCATTTGACAGATGAGTGACAGAGATACTAGACACTACGTACAGAAAGAGATGACTACAGAGAAGTCACTACTTGAGTTAATGCATGAACTGTGTACGCTAATGAGGGATCCTGACATAAAATGGGGAGTCAGAAAGATTTATGCTAAGTCTGAAAGTCGGGATAGAAAGGTGCACATGCCACATCAGAATGATCATGAGCTTGATGAAGATACCGTGGCAAGTGAAGAGTTAAGAGTAGAACCCCATAATACTTCCCTTGACTTGCATGTAATGGGAAGTGATGAAGATCAGCTTGGTGAAAAGAACAGAACGACAGTCTTGAATCCTAATAAGGATTCAACCTATGAAGTTCTTGAAGCTAAGGGCTTCACTGAAGATTTTAGTAGTACTGTTGTATGGGATGAGTTTGCTGAAGAAGAGCAAGTAGAAGGAAATACTTATGGTCCTGTTGAATCAGCCTATGAGCATTGCCAAAGTGATGAAGTTGGTAATGATTCCAACATGACTGTACCACCTCGTGTTGAAGAATTGGTGGTGGATAGTTTTACTCTTTTTGCTGTCTCAACTCCCCAAGAAGTTCCACATGAGGAAATCAGCGACATACTTTCTCATGATGGTTCCATAAAAGATAATGAAGGTGAAGTTTTCGAAACAAGCAGCATCGAAGAATCTTCACTTCATTTCGGTGGTGACATTGTTGGATTTGGGTTTGACCAGCAAACCAAACCATTGGAAGAAAATGTTTTGGAAGATATCAGCTTAAGAGATTCAGGATCTGACTTATTCATTGAGCCAATACTTCCAGTGAAGCATGAAAAACCTCTTCCTATTGATCATCTCAGTCAACCCCTTGGCATTTCGGATCTAGGTGTGTTGGCACCGAGGTATAACAAAGAACCTTTGTGGGATGAGTTTCCCTTTGATCCTGATGAAGACCAAAATATTGTTTGCCTTGCAAGCTATGAGGAGGCCGAAGGAGAAGTTGTTTTTGATGAAGAAGCTTACTCTGAAGAGCTCCATAGTGATCCCTTCAAGTTGATTACAGCCACCAAGGAGGATGTTGTTACTACCGAAACTTTCAAACCAGCATTCAATGATTGTTCGTTTGAGTCAGGGGCTGCCCTAGCCTTCGATCAAGATGACAGTGAGGTGGATGATGAGCTTGAAGACCTTACGGCTTTTGAAGAAGAAAGGTTCAATGTGGTTTTAGAAGGCAAGGCTGATCTACCAAGGCAAGAAGATGATTGTAAGCTTGAGGACGAAGAAACTGTGGAGTATGTCCCTCTCCATGACACTGAACATTCTCCGTTAGTTGAGGATGAAAGACAAGAAGGTTGGAGCAGCTCTGAGGACAGCGATGTCAAAAAACAAAGTTCTGATTTTGAAGAGCCGCCAACCCGCAGTTCACCATCTTCGCATTCTTATGAGTGGGAAGGACAATTCAAGGTGTTCGTTGACAAGGAAGTGCAAGCTCTATCCCTGTTTGACCACGCACATAGCTTGGTTGAAGAGCTTTACTGGAAGGCTCAGCTTGAAGAAAGACATAGAGGAGTGACCGATGAAGTTACTCTTCCTAATTTGCAACTTATCAGAGATTCCTTGGAGACCTTGAAGTCCGAGTACGTGCACTCTATTGGAGAACGGGATCATGTCATTGAAGTTGCAAAGAAGGCCATTTGTGCTTTTCATGAAAAGGAGAGTACGATTGATGAGCTCACTCTGGAGCTTAAATCAATAAAGGACGAGTTGAAAGAAACTCAGTTGGATCTAACAAAGGTTGAAGACCAGTTTGCAGACTTCAAACTTTTCAAGGAGCAAGAGGATGCACAAAGAGCTGAAAAAATCAATCAAGTGATTGGAGATTTTGACTGTCTTCAAGAGGAGTTTGATCTTGAAAGCATTTCAAGAAAGTCGGAAGTTGCATGTGCAGATTTGAGGCAGCGAGACGAAAGGAATGGCTTCCAAGTCTTCGACAATCCCTTCTTTGAAGTAGGTGCTGAAGCAACTTATGACAATCCTCTCTTTGTTTTGAAAAATGAGTCAAGTAGTGAAGTGACTAAGCATGAGGTCAAGCATGCACTCCAATCTAAGGATGCCTTGTTATCACTCCATGAGGATGTGCCACGTATGTTGAGTAGTAATGGATGCATAAGTGGGTTTGAGAATGGAGTCTCTACTTGGGAAGTGTTGATTCGAGGAGATTTCAACATCCCCAACACCAAGGTGTTAACAAAGCAAGACTTGGTAGCTGCTGGTAACTTCATTATAGCAGCAAGGAGCAAAGATTTCAGTTTTGTTACTCATGAAGTAGGGAAGAAAAATGGACTAGAACTCGGTGTTTGTATGCTTGTCAATCCATCCCTTGGGTTGAACGATGCTTTGGCATTTATTAGTCCATTTTTGGAGTTAGTTTTGAGGTTATTTAATACTTCATGCTCCTTTGCTGTTGAAACTTTCATGGATAGGCTTCAAGGGTTCAATGGAGGAGGCATCAATCTCTTCAGTATACACTTGATCCTTACTAGCTCCTGGGGATGCATTGAGATTACCTTGCATTGTGTTGAAAATCATTTTCAGTGGGGTATCTGTGCTTGGGATTCTCAACTTGGCTTGATAAAGCTTATTACATCTGGAAAGGGCTATTGGAGGAATAAGGATCCAATTTCCAAATTTGTTGATGTTGTTCCTTTCCTTGTCCACCACTTGATGGGGTTATTTGTTCATCAACAATTGGGTTGGAGAGAAATTTTGAGTATGGGTTGGAGAAATGAACGATTGGTTGCTCTTGAGAGTGTTTCTCGGCTAAGACCAGGACAGATGTTGAGACTCGAGCTTGCTGGTTTGAGGCAGACCAGCCACTGTACATGTTGCGTTTCTCGCATTCAGGAGAGTTGGTTCATCACTCCTGATCAAAGAAGTGGTAGTTTTCTCATGGAGATGGATCTAGCGTGTTTTCCAACCACTTGGGAAGGGTCACCTTGCAGCTTGATGGTCATCTCACATGCTCACGTTTGGGATTTTGAGTGGTGTTGTTGTTTTCCTTTGTGTAGGACTCGAAAATCAAATTGCACTATGCTGATCTTAGCCTTGATCAGCAGCAATTATTTGTTCCTTCACACCTTTCCTACTCTCCAAATTCATCTTATGATGGTTTGTGATGAAAACTTTGGCAGTTTACTCTCGGTGTTGATTCAGGACAGCAGTCTCTCACATGCTTTGGTTCACCATTTTGAGACTCATGGGGCTGGAACTATGAGTGTTTTCTATAGTCTTCATGATTGTGTCAATATAATTCAGATGAGGCATAGTAGCTTCATGCGGAGATGTGAGTATGAGTTCGTTGAGCTCTTGCAAAGGATTGCTTTCCTCCTTGCAAGAAGATTTGTAGATGTCACATTTGCAGTCATGGTTCCGTTTGTTACCATGTGGAGGTATGCTGAGGAGTTCGATTTTGATTTGAGTAGACTATCTTTCCTATTGCTTAGAATTGTGATTGACAGTAGTATGGTTGATACTGTTAATTCGGGGCATTGTGGACATGAGATGTTGCATGATTTTGATCCCCCTCCTTTAAGATCTTTCGGTTTGAGTATCATGGATGGTAACACTTTGGGGTTACAAGGAAGGTTAGTGCAGCATAGGCATGATGATTTCACGGATGTGATCAGAGTGGGGCAGCATCGGCATGGTGGGTCCTTCTTGCGATGGGTTTGGGAACAAGGGATCATACTTGTTTGCGTATGGATTAGTTTTAAAATCCTTGGAGTTGTGGTGGTATTGCTTGAGGACAAGCAATTTTGGGAAGGGCGGATTGTAATGTCCCCTTCTCGAGCCTGATCTTTTCAGTGACCGTTGGCCTATTTCGGAGACCCGTAGGCTAGTCGGAAGGTAAAATTAGGGTTTCCTATTTTGAAGGATGTTCTGGCTCAGAGTTGGTTGTTTCAATAGCGGATTCTTTCTGGGTTTTCAGAGAGCTTCGCATTGGTATATTCTTCTTGGCATTCTGAGCATCTTCAGGAATTTACTATTTTTAGTAAATTCTATTTCGGGCAGTGAACCTGTTGGTCTTGGCACAGTTGACCTTCCTCTTCAGTTGACTCAAGTGGCTTATTCAGTTTCTAGCTTCGGAATGCAGTTTCAGAGAGATAAGCTCATTCTATTTAAATAACATTATATTTTAAGGTTATTTTATCACCTTGGCCTAGTCTATTAACTTAATGTTATTTTAAAAAGTGGACTTGAAGGGTGGCGCCATCATTGAGTTAATATTGAATTTATTAAGGTTGATTTAAAAGCCTTAAGTGGGACGCCATTTCCAAGGTTATAAATTAATAATTAAAAGTCAAAATTACAGCTTGAAGAAAAGGACGCCATTTGCTGAAGGATTAGGGTTTGACTCTTAAAAGAAGGTTAGGGTTTCGAGAAGGTCAACGGAAAATTATAAAAGGAAGCCTTGGGTTCTCATTTGATCATCTTATGTTTTATGATATTGTTATGCTGCCGGAATGGCTTTGGGACTGCTTCGAGGAATGAATGCCTCCTAGCTTGGCTCTTCTTCTTGCTTGAAAGATAGCAACTAGTTGAGAGATAGTTTGTAATAGGTTTGTCTTGCATTTCAGTTGAGTATCTTGCATTTATGGAGTTCTAGATTTGCATTTCAGTCTCATTTTGAAGTTGCTGAAGTCAAGCTGAATCTGTAGTTTCACTCATAAATCTGAAAATAAAAATACAAGTCGTTCTGGGTATTGATTCATTGAGTTTCTTTGATAGGGGCGACCCTTCTTGCAAAAATTCAGATTTTAATATTGAGTGTTTATTTTTTAAAAGCAAAATCGCCTCTCTCTATTGGCCGTACCATTCTGGTCTGCCTGGCAAATGTTTAGAAAAAAGAATACTTCGATTTGTTAGCTGTTTCTTGGTCTAGTCCTCATTGCCATCATTATAGCTTTCGTTTGCATCAGGTCTCATGTCATTCTGGCAAGTATTGAGTGAGTTGTGAGCATTTTAGTGGATTCCAGAGTTGCTGGTCATGACTGCTGAATGTATGTTTCTGTTCACAAGTCTCAAATCATAAACATTCTCGTTCTGGGTATTGTCTCATTGTGTTTCCCTGTTGGTGGCGACCCTTCATGAATATTTGCAGATTTTAATATGAAGTTTGTGATTTTATAAAGCAAATTCGTCATTCCTTGAAAGCCGTACTTCCTGGAGTGCCTGGGGATTCGTACCAGTAATTAATAACCACTTTTAGTTGCCATTTCTTATTACTAAACTAGGCGCCATCATTTTGAAGGTCTATTGCATCAAACTTGAAGTCATTTGGGTCAGTTTTGAGTGATATATGAGCAATTCAGTGGGTTACAGACATGCTGGTTATATAATTTAAAGTGCAGGTCTGTCATAACAGATTTGAGGAAATCTGCATTCTCCTTCTTGGATTGGTGTTAGGAAATCATTAAAGGCTTGTGAAAGATTCCTTATTGTTGCAGCAAATTGAAGAGCTCTAATACTTGATCTTGCAGGCATTATATATTTCATTGTAAGCTGAACAGTATTACTGTCAGCACTTCTCTTAGTCTTACTTTACTTTCTGTAATCGCAATTGTATTCCTTTGATCTCCGCCATATGGTCGCCTCATTTCCATACTGGAATTGGGTAGCACATACTTGGTGTTGAGTTTGCTTTCAGTATATTAGATGGTAGGGACCCTCTGACCACATGCTCGTCGTTCGCCGGCGCATCCTTGGTTAGAGTTCTTGTATAAGCATTTCAATTAAGACCCTCTGACCATATGCTCGCCATCATTGGCGCCATCCTTGGTTAGAGTTCCTTCCAGCTTTGTTTCGGCATTCAGATCCTCTGACCAATGCTCACGCCTTGCCCTCATCGGGAACCTGGTGTACATTCTGGTTAGAGTTGCTTCAGCATCGTTTTGGTTTAGAGCTAACCTTAACGGGTGCGTTTGTTTGTAATTTGCAATTGAAAAAACAAAAAAAAAATTGGTTTGGAATATTTCAAAACACCTCTTTTGGTGCTCTAAAAGAAGATGCTTGTCTTTTTGACCAACACTTTTAAATATGTTGACAAAACATATTATTTCATTATGTTGACCAATTAAGACAATTCTTTAGAAACTCTTTGTCTAAAATCTAAAAAAAATCACATTGGTGCACATAAAAATAAAAAATTGCCATCTTGTACACACTTTATTTCATTTTTTTGGATAGCAATGCTCGAGGATCTTAAAAATAGAATTGCAATGAAGTTTTTATTGTGTCTTCCATGTGTGGAAAACTTGAGAGTGTATCCTCTCCCCTCGATTCTTTTTGGAAATCTTTGGTGACAAAAGCATTTTTGAGTTTTGCACTTGTTGCATTTAAATTTTACCTTAAAGAGGGGGGTTTCTATGAGACACATCCTGTGTTGGAGAAATCATAAGCAAGGTCTCAAAGAACATTTACTGGCGAGCTATATCAAAGGTTGAAAAATCATAATAAAGTAGCTTCAATCCAATCCAACAACAGACTTCACCTTATCCCATGCCTTAAGTGGCCAGCAAGTGAGTTTCGGTTGTCTGTGTTCACATTTTATGACTAAGAAGCAATGTATTGGAGGCCACCTTTTTAGCCAAAAACATTATTTGAAGTGGTGCATCATAACTTTGATTCTGAGAATTTACTTACCAAGTCCAACTTATGGTTGAGCTTAAAACACTATCCATTTATTGCATGAGGTAAGCCCACCTAAAAGAAAGTTTATATCCCTAGGGTGTAAATTGTCTTCACGAAATTTCCAACTCTATTCGGTTACTTTGAAACATCAAAAATTGTGCTTGAATTAAAATGAACACATCAAAACAAGTATTTAACATGGTTAATAAAATTTGAACCCTTTTGACTTAGTGTGAATCCTTTGAAAAGAGCCCTATATTTACACTCCTTAAGGATATATTAAAATAATATCCCTAAAGGTTTCTAGATATTTAGGCTCACATTTCAAGTTGCATTAAGAATTAATTAAATATTTGAAACTATGGCTTTAGCATTTCTACTTTCATGAACTTTGAGCTTTCGTGAAAGGAAAAATGTTTAGACTGTTAGGGTTTGAAGGCAGATATCTAAAAGCTAAATGCAAATTTTATCAAATAAACTAGGAAATAAAACACACAAAGAGAATTTAACGTGGTTCACCCAATATGGGTTACATCCACCAAACCGCAGCCATCCAATGATTTTTTATTAACCAGTGCAAAACCCAGTTACAATATCGTGAATAATCGCCTTTTTCTCATCATACTATAACTCTATACCAAAACCCCTTTACGACAAGCTTTTTAGAAGCTTCCAAATTAGGGTTATACAAAGTCAGGTTTTTCCCCTTTTTCAGTGATACAGTATAGAATGATAAGTTGCCACATACCAACAATCTCCCACTTGGAAACTGGTCAGGCTCCACACCAAACAATCTCCCACTTGGAGACTGAACCTGGACGACACCGCTGCACTTACATCTCCCACTAGAAAGAAGCACCTTGGACCCTGCTGCTCTGTTATACTTGAATTCAACCTTGAAGCCCAACCAAAGTTAAAGAGGAGCTCAGATTCTCCCTTATCAGCACCTTAGTAAACATATCCATTGGATTGACATCTGTATGTATCTTTTCTAGCTTTACCTATCCATCCTCCAACACTGACCGAATGAAATGATAACTCAACTATATGTGTTTGGTTTTAGAGTGCAAGGAAAAATTATTTGCAAGATGTATAGTACTCTGGCTATCTACAAACCAGTAATTTTCAGCATGTTGTTTTCCCAAATCTTCCATGAAAAATTTATAGCCATATCATCTCTTTTGTTGCCTCTATTGCAGCCACATACTATGCCTCTTTGGTGGATAAAGCAACCACCTTTTGCAACCGAGAAATCCAACTTACTGTTGTCCCACCAATTGTAAATACATAACCTATGGTACTCCGCCTGGTATCGATATCCCCTACCAAATCTGAGTCAACATAGCTTTTTAAATTTGTATTAGAACCCTCAAAACATAAACATTTATTCAATGTACCTCTCAAATACCTAAGAATCCATTTTACTGCATTCCAATGCTCAATTCTGGGATTAATCATATACCTGCTAACAACTCCTACAACATGTGCAATATCTAGTCTCATGCATACCATGGCATACATTAAACTACCTATAGCTGAAGCATATGGTACCTTAGACATTTTTCTTCCTCCTCTTGTGTCTTTGGACGCATATCCTTAGTCAATTTGACATGATTGGGCAAAGGTGTGCTGACAGCTTTTGCATTCTCCATATGAAATCTGTGCAACACCTTTTTAACATAATCAGCCTAAGATAAGAATAATTTTATATGTTTCCTATCTCTTGTAATCTTCATACCAAGGATTTGTTTTGCTTCCCCCAAATCCTTCATTGCAAATGAATTTGCTAACTATTGTTTTAACTCCTTTATGTGATCCATGTTAGACCCCGCTACAAGCATATCATCAACATATAAACATAAAATAATGTGGTTATCTTCACCTAACATCTTAAAATAAACACAATGGTCTGAATTACACCTGTTGTAGCCTTGCTCATCCATAAAACTATCAAATTTAAGATACCATTGCCGAGGTGCTTGCTTCAAGCCATATAAACTTTTCTTCAATCTGCACACTAGTTTCTCCTTACCTTTGACCTCAAATCCTTGTGGTTGTTCCATATATATTTCCTCTTCTAAATCACCATGGAGAAAGGCAGTTTTAACATCAAATTTTTCTAAATGCAAATCTTCAAAATCCACAATACTTAAAATAGTACGAATAGAAGTCATTTTAGCAACTGGAGAAAATATTTCATCAAAATCAATACCCTATTTCTGTGCAAATCCAATTACAACTAATTTGTATTTAAATATTTTCTTACCTCCATCCTCCTCTTTCACCCTGTAAACCCATTTGTTTGGTAAAGCCTTTTTTTTCTGCAGGCAACTTGCATAATTCCCAAGTCTGATTTTCCAACAAGGATTCCATTTCTTCTTCCATTCCATGCTCCCACTGAACCTTGGTATCCACCTTCATAGGTTCATGATAACATTCTGGTTCACTAGCATCAGTTAATAAAATAGAATACAAAGAGGGAGAAAATATTTCTAGAGGTCTACTTATCCTTGAAGAGCATCTAACATTCACTGGAGTTTATGGTATTTGTTGTTGTTGTTCTTGTGGAGCATGAGGATCCACATGAACTTCATTGTTTGGAGTATCATCCAACACTACATAATCATTTTCTTTCTTCTCATGCTGCTGTAACTGATCTTTGTACAACACTTTCTCATTGAGTATAACATCCCTACTTCTCACAATTTTCTTATTTTCAAAATTCCAAAGCCTATAACCAAACTCATCAATGCCATATCCAACAAATATACATTTCTTTGATTTTGCTTCAAGCTTGGTTCTATTTTCAGAATCTACATGTGCAAATGCTTCACAACTGAAGGTTTTTTGAAAAGAATAACTCACCTTCTTACCTATCCATGCTTCCTCTGGAATACCACAACTCAAAGTATTAGATGGACCTATATTAATTAAATAAACAATAGTGTTTACAACCTTTTCCCACATGTTTAAAGGCAGCCCAACATACAATCTCATAGTTCATGCATGCTCCATTATTGTTCTATTCATGCACTCAACCACTCCATTTTCCTGTGGAGTCCTTGGAACCATTTTCTGCCTATGAATAACATTAAAGGAACAATAATCTTCAAACTCTTTACTGCAATACTCACCACCATTATTAGATCTAAGACATTTTAACCTTTTACCCGTCTCATTCTCAACCAAGCTTCTCCATTTTTTAAAAGTTTTAAATACAACAGATTTCTGCCTAATGAAATAAATCCATACCTTCCTGGTTGCATCATCAATGAATGTGACATAATACTGAGAGCCACCAAGAGAAGATACTTGAGTTGGTCCCTATACATCCATATGCACAAGCTCCAATTTCTCATCTTTCTTTTGTTTCCCATCCTTGAGAAAAGTAACTCTCTTTTGTTTGCCATACACACAACTTTCACAAAAATCCATATTAACACATTTTAGACCTGGTAAAACATTCTTTGAATGAAGTAATTTCATACCTTTTTCACTCATGTGCCCAAGTCTGTTATGCCATAGTGTTGATTTAGAATTCGTAGCAACTATTTGATTTTCTTCCTATTGAACTGCAACAACTATTCCTAAACATTGATTTTTATCTGCAATAGCTAAAGTAGAAGGAACAATATGACCTGTACAAAGATATAAGGTGCCTACTTTCACACCTTTTGCTACCACTAAGGCACCTTTTGTAACCTTCCAATTTTTATCACTAAATCTAACAACACAACCTTCATCATCTAGTTGCCCTATTGAAATTAAATTTCTTTTTAACTTTGGAACGTGCCTTACCTCATGTAGTAGCCAATGATTCCCATTCTGCAACTTAATCTTGATTCTTCCCTTTCCAACAATTTGATAGGGTTCATTATCTCCCAAATAAACCAACCCAAAATCCCCTTGGACATAATCAAGAAAATAATTTCTATGGGGCGTAGCATGAAATGAAGCCCCTAAATCTAACACCCAAGAATCATCAACATTGTCAAGAGAAAGAATCAAAGCATCCTCATCAGATTTATTACTTACCACATTTTCCTCTTTATTCCTTCCTTTTTGTCTCCTTCTTTATTTTTCCGAGACCAGCAATCTTTCTTTAAATGACCTGGCTTACCATAATACCAACAATCCCTCTTGTCTCTAGATTGGGACCTTTTGTAACTTGATTTTCCTTGTGACTTCCCATGACTTCCAAAATAGTTTCCTCTCTCCTTTGTTCTACCCCTAATTTCTGCATTCAAAACACTGCCTGATGTGGATGTTCCACTTGAGCTTTTCCTACAAATTTCCTTGCTCAAAATAACACCAACAACATCATCAAAATTCAATGTATTCGAACCAGAAACAGAATTGCTAACAACCATTACCAAGCTATTCCAACTTTCAAGCAAAGAACATAGAATCAAAAGAGCCCTAACTTCTTCATCAAAGTTTAATTTTACAGAATTTAATTGATTGGTAACTGTATTAAACTCATTTAAATGATCAGTAACTGACCCACCTTCTACCATTTTCATATTAAATAAATGCTTCATAAGAAACACCTTATTCTAGGTTTTCCATCAACTCTTGAGTTGTCTTTGTTGTTGTAATATTGAACGCTACCAATTGTGCCAGGCAATAACGAATA